>CM047392.1:51044669-52244669 GCA_026123125.1 Chironomus striatipennis | reverse complement strand
AAAAAAAGTTATTATCTACAATTAAATCCTTGGGGAAATTTTATTGATGGATTCGACTTCGTATCACAAAACCCAAGCGAAATTGTCTTGTTGCTTACCTGTAAACATGATAAGCTTATCTTTATTTGTGATGTCTTGGATGGATTTTAAGAAAAACAATAATTTTCATAGATAAATGAATGTGACATCACCGATTTTAAAACAAAAGCTTATTGTTGTTGCCAAAGAGATTTGAGAGCTTTTATTCATTTCGCAATTTGTTTTTTTGAAAATAGTTTTTATCTTGTTTACTTCCTGAATGAGTATTTATACAGAATATGGCTGTTTAATCTTTCCATTTAAAGTAAATAAATATCAAAAAATTATAAACATGAGTGTAGAATTCAGCATTTTATTGGAGTGATAAAAGTCTTCATTTAAGTTCTTATCAGGTTTTTTCGCGTGACTTTTCGATCAAATACTCAACTTTTTTAAAATAATTTTGTAGATGAGGCTCGAGCGAAAATAAAATTAAATTTATTAGGATAGGTCAATGCTTACAAACGAATAAAATAGCGTAGGATGTCACTTGTTTCGGTCAGTTTGAGAAATGAATCGCAAAAATCTTTTGTAAACAGCACATTGTTTTGATGAGAAAGGATTGAAATTTTGTTTAAATTGTCAAATAATGCATTTGCAAAAAATATTAATGATGTGACCTAAATAGTAATGCAGAATGTACTTTATTAAGATTTAAACTGTAAATTTAAAAATCGGCTAATCTAGTTCAATGTCAGCAATCTCAATCAGCCAGTTTTATATTTCAATATTTGGTATTATTCTCTGGAATTTTGAAGGTTGTACTGATAATATTTCATGGTTATTTTGGAAATATGAGCTATAGTAAAATAGATTAAAATATGGAAGTAATGAGGCTCAATCTTTTTTTAATTTTATTAAATGTCTAATTCCTAGAAATACCTCAAAAAATTTCACCATCAAACAAAGAATTTATAGTCTGCGAAAAACTCTAATTTGATATTCATTTCTTCTTATTATAATTTCATTCAGTGTCGCTCGAGTTATTTTCATGATTTGGTCAAAGCACGTGTTTCACTCATTCTCTTTCTGCTATGTATAAAGTGATACATTAATACAAGAAAAAATCATACGTCAACCACAATGGTCAAGAAGACATTTCGTGACGTTTTTCATTTCATTATTAATTGTCAGACAACAAATTATAAATCATAGTGGATAATGTTGTAAGGAAATTAATAAATGACAATTTTAATTTTTCCGTAATTTTATGGGCTTTCCCTATGATGATGTCCGTTGGATAGATCATACTATTCAGCTTTAATAATTAAGATACAATAATCCAATTATTAAAACTAAAGCAAATTCTTAAATCACGATATTATCCAAAACTCCAAATTTATAAAACGTCCGAATCTCTATAAAAAAAAAATCAAAAAATTTCTAGAATTTCTTAATATTCATTCATAGATTCGCTTGTCTGAATTTTAGCAAAAACAATGTTAAAAATAAGGTCCATTATCATCCCGTTCCCATCCAGACGTGAAAATTCAGTCGAGCAAATTATATTACTGCATGACAGTCGTCCAATCGCACACGTATTACAGTTTACAATTTTATTTCAAAAAAAAAGATTGAATAAAGTTCGAGATACACGTGAAGCTACGCACATTTGTGAGTTTTCTTTGATATGAAATTTCATACATTAGCAGTTACTAAGTCTGTGTATACGTGAACTTTATATTAAGTGTTAATCTTTCGACTCGAATCAGTAATTTAAGTAATTATTTCACTTTACAACAAACTTATATTTTTTTTTTGATAATTGATGTCAATTTAGTTGAACGGCTGTATATGTAAAAGCAGTGATTAAATTCACTTTGCAGTTGTTGCTAAGTGTTATTCACATGGATACAGCAATAAAAGCTCTGAATGGAAATTTTTTCTTTTTGCTTGATTCTCTTCAACAGAAAATAATAATAGCAGTAATAAGAATGAAAATGGAAATGATTCATGACTTGATAAATGAAAATGATATCACACACATCGGATATGTTTGTTTATTTAGGTTTCTATATTATTTGTAATAGAATATTATACATTGAATATCCATATGGTTACAATATCTGATTTCATAATGATGATCTCGAAAAGTACATCGAATGGAAGTATAGTGATTAAAGTGCAATTAATTCTAACAATACATTTCGTAACAATGTTGATTGCATGCTAGAACATGTGTATTGCTATTGCCATGTGCTTTTAAACTTCAAATTGTCAATAAAAATTTTTACGATCGGCAATTATTTGTGTTATCCGAAAATAACTGTGTTTAAATGATGCTCATTAAAAAATTACAGCAGCTTATGACCTCATGCTGAGGTCTGTTTTCATTCCTTTCTTCAAACTCGATTAAATGCACTGAAACTTTTGTTTAAAAAAATTAATACCGCAAAATTGAACTATTGAGCTTCTAACTTAATAATATTTACATAGATCAGGTCTGAATTTCATTTACAAGTAAACATCCTGACAAAGACTTTAAATTCGAGAATATATTGACTTTAAGTCACTAACTGCAGGAATTAACTCAACAATACAAATTACTTGTTGTCTAGATTAGCAAATATTATCAACAATAAGCTTTAATCAGACTAAGGACTTTCATGTACATATATATTGTGAGATTAATGTCCTATCAGACAACAATGCTTTGACGTTCAAACTGACCCTTAATTTTGCAATCAAGTTGAACATCTTTTCACGCAAACTATTCATCTTATAGACACAACAGAAGGATTTAGATTCTCTGAAATAATGCAATAAATAAGAGTCGTGTCATCAGCAATTTAATGTCTCATTGAATTTCAGGGAATGACTTCATTTTTTATTACACGCGTTTTGAAATCATTCATCTATTGATAATCTAATAACTGGTAACTGTTGCTAACTCTTTCTTTATCAAATAATAATAATCATGTACTCGGCAAGTTTGTAATCAAATCAGTAAATATTTTGACATTGTGCAAAAATATGAGTTTATTGAGATTTCCTTCATTGAAAATTTCTTCATACATTGTGTGTACATTGTTGGTTTTTAGGGGGTTTCTAAGATTAAAACAGCTAACTTTAGTAGAATTTGTATAAAGTTGTTTTTATAAAAAACAAAAAATATTATTTGTCAGAATTAATTAAGAATATATGAAGGGATCAACATCTAATAAATCAAAATACTAAATATGCTCCTAAATATGATTCTATTATCAAATCATATTTGTAGCTTCTATACATAATAGAAAGAGTCAAAATAATAATTTTTTTTTGCTCATCTGAACATGCATATTTTTTTCCCCCGACCATGAAAAGAAGATTAAGGAATAAGAAGCCAAAATGATAATCAAATAAAAAATTCTGTCCTTCGTTCTTTATTGCTTTTCGCGACCTTGTTTACTTTTTTGCATTTATTTCTTTTTTGTTTTGTTTAAAATTAATTCACAGTCGGTATTTGATATGTTCTCATTCATACATTATACAAAACAAGCATAAAATGACTTCAAAGTAAAGTCGAAAAAGAAATTATTGTTTTATTTTATTTGCGTTAACTAGGCATTAAACATTTATATTTCCTTCAAAATGTGTGAGAGTTGTCGAAAAAGTAGAGCAAAAAGAGGAGTGCTACTGTGTGCATATTTTAGAAAAGAATTATGTGGCAACAAAAGTACCCCTGAGGATTCCTCCCTAAGCCATTAACATAGATTTTTATGACTTAAAGTCCATAAAAATGAACATTCTTGGTTAACAGCTTTAAGTTTCGTGGTAAGCACAGCTATTGGACAAAATGACTAAGTAGTTGCTTTAAGTAAACAGATTAGAATAAACGTGATCATCATGTCATTTTGATTCACAAAAATAATCTTAAGCAGCATTTCCAGCTTAATTTCATTCAAAACGTATTCTCTGACATCAAACAATTCACTAATCTCCAAATCGATTTAAATCAGCAATCAAGGCTTGATTTTGTAATTCCTTCAAGTCACATACTTTGTTGCTTGCTCGTTCTATATACAGGCAGGTGATGATTCAAGCGCTAATTTGCATTTATAATTTCTATAATTTATTTATTTTTTTTTTTTTGCATTACAATTTAAATAGCTTATCTAATTTATTATGACTGCAGGCTAGCTGGTTTTAGCTTAAGCAATTTAATCAGAACTACTACTCCCTTCGTGCACGAGCTTTTGCGTCAGCAAAAATAAAAATCATTATTATCCCCTACTTGTGAAAATTTCCTAGTCTAAATGACTTCCACATTTAAATAAAAAATAAAATTTGCTATTTTTAAATTGCTAGAGAAAGAAGGTTTGAGTTTCTAATGAGACATCTTGGCTACCAAAATAATTCGCACATGGTTGCAATTAGTTCATCGCATCTCATTCGATCTGAATAACTATCTTATTTGTAATCAGATTATTTTTTATACAATTACACACACATGTGAGTAGTTTCAAGATCTTACAAAACTTAATTCACGACCAATTCGAGAAGGAATTCTTCCACGGAAGGAATCTAATTATATTTTTTGAGTATTCAGATCTGCTGATGTACTCACGTTTCACACAAGTTGATCGTGCAAATGTGCAAGTAGTCAAAAGGTTGCATCAGCCGAATATTTTTCACATATTCATTATAGCTTGATTTTGAGGACGATTGTTTGCATTTTGTCTTTTTGTTTGATAAAATTTTATATTTTAAAAATTTTCATTTTCATAACTTCCGATTGTAATTTAAATTGTATTTAAAAGTACCATAGTTGTTTACCCTTTGTTATAAAAATATTCAGTCTGTTTACAATCTTCAAAGAATGAACATCAAAAATATAGAAACCACCACAAAGTACGTATTTAATTAAGTAGAATTATAAAGAGGCTATTAAAGTTAAGATTTTCCATGAAAAATTTTAATTCTTAGTAAGCTCCTGTATACATTCAGAAACTTCGAATGAAAAGCTAATTAATGAATTCATTTGCAAAAACTTTTCAACTTGTTTTTTTGTTTTTACGAGTAGAGAGAATTTTCTTCTTCTTAATCCTCTACTTTCGTTGGCATGACATCAAAATGCTGTAAGAAAGATACTGAAAAAATAAACATTCGATAAATAGAATATAAGAAAAAAATGAATAAATATGTGTGTAATCGCTATGAAATCATCGTCAAAATTTTATTTTCAACTTTTGGCACGTGTTGATCAATTATTTCTCATGCTTTACAATAAAAAAGATTTAACAAAAAATTGAAAAATTGATTTGAAAAACTCTTTTTTCTTCACTTAAAATTTACGTATAAATCACAATGAAGCATTTAAAAAAACTTTCTCATGTGAAAAAATATTGATATAACATTTTACGCTTATTAATTCTTCTCATCATCATCTTTAAATATATGTATATAAAAAAAAGCTCAACTTACAGACACTTATTACTTATTCACATCCTTTAATTTCTTGTTTGTAATAAAAACAAATTTTTACATTTTCTGTTTTTGATCAAAATGGTAATTTCTAATATTTAATTTGAGAATGACTGTAAATCTAAGCCTCATAAGTTTTCATGACAAAATGTAAAATAAACAATCATATTCGAATGAGATCAATTAATTAATCAAAGCATATACCGCATTATTTCCCGTAATGCATAAAGCAATATTGCCTGGTTCTTTGCTTCCATAATCATAAGGTTCACATGAACTTTCTCACTATCAAGTAACTCGGTAAGAATCGTGTCATAATCTTGCTTCTTAATGCGTTCAGGAAAACTACATGCAGTTTTAATGAAGGATTTTAATGGGCGATCGAGAAGTTGGTTGATTTCACCATAATCATAGTCATCGTGTCTAATTCCATAGATACATTGAATGTAGTTCCAAATTGCACGTCTAAACTTGGATGTGTCGACATTTTGACGACCAGCAAGTGTCTTATAAGTCAAATTATATGCAACACGAAATTTGTCATCCAACAAGAAGCCAACATCATTATAAAGACGATTGACGATGGAATATCCATGATCATCCCATGAATAATCTTGAACACGAAATGGAATATTTTCAGCTCCACGTCTCGCAAAATCTTGATATGCATAATTTGGATCGTCGACGTAATGGCTAATGGATGGAGGTAATTCAAATGTTTTTTCAGTATTTGTTGGGGATATTAATAATTGTGCTGTCTGTGTGGATGAAAATTAAAAATGATTAATGATTATTTTTGACTGCACTGCAACATTTTAACACTTACCTGAATTTCAACATTTTTAAAGCGATTACTCAGTTCTGTTTCGCTGCATTCCTTCTTCTTTTCTGATAAATCTTGCATGCGCTTCATAAGCATTTCTACATTATCACTATTAACTCCATTATTCATCATGATTTGATTATTACTTTGTTGCAAAATTCTTCTGCTTTCTTCTTGCTGCATCATCATTTGGTTCATGCGTTGTTGTTCAAGTTTTAAGCGTTGAATAAATGGTGGTGTTGTACTCGGTTTAATTTCTGGCTCCGGTTCTGATACAGTCGGTGATTCTGGTTCATTTTTAAGACTAGCATCCAATTCCTGATTGAGACCACATGAGAATACGAAAGATGAGAGTGAATGAAAATGAGACAGGATGACAATTGCATGGACAACTTCAGCCAATGACCAACTATTGGTTCCTTTTGTAAGACGTTCAATATGTTCTTTGGTCAAAAGCCATGGACGATGTGCCAATATCTTATTAATATCATATATGGCACGAAGTTTCTGTGGAATGAATTCAAGTCCATTTAGCCATTTTGTATCACCACCTTCTGCCAAGAATTCCTTCTCATGTAAATTCACCAAATAATTGCATTTATTGCGTGCTGCTGCAATTATTGCTAAATAATGACGTGTTGTGAATGGCAATGGACCATCATCGTACATCAAATACCGGTGTGTCTTAATGTAATGCTCAAAATATTTCGGATGATATCGAATGACTTTTGTTACATGATCATATACATCTACATTATCCATAGTCCAGTGATTGCTATTTGAAAAGTAACACTGTAATGAGATATGTTGGGAAAGAAATTGGATTAATTTCTCAGAATTAAGTTTTAAATGTTAATTAAAAGAGATGTAAAAGTTTGTATTTCCGAAACATGTAGCATGTAGACTAAAAGGATTTTACACATTTTCATGCACTCATAATGAAGATAATTAATAGTGTAATTTAAACAGAAATCTCATCTTGAATACTTTTCCTCTTGATTACCTTCATTTTAAAGCTGTTTCTATTTATTTATTTTTTTATATATTCCCATTTGAGTTGCATTCAACAGATGTACAACCCGAAATAGATTTTTTTATTACAATCTTTGTGAATTATGCACTTTGTACCACATAAAGAATGTAGAGTAAAAACAGGTCTCAAATCAAATGTTTAGATTACTTGCATTGCATTAATATTGACTTGATAAGGAATTTTTTTTTTCATTTAATAAATATTTTCCTATTGAATTTTCTATTGTGGCAACATTAATAGCATGAGAAAATGAGAGAAGAGGCAAAAAACCTTTTATGTTTCCTGATTAAACTGTCTAAATATAAAACGCGTTTATTTATAGACTTTGAAGTGGAGTATGAGTATGTTAGTTATATTGTATACACATTAAGCGCAAGTTAGCATTAAATCACTGTCAATCACGAGCTTTAGATTTATGCTATCTACAATAAATACCCGGCTGTAATCAATACGTATTCCATGTGAAAGATTGACTGTGGATTGAACTAATATTGATTGAAGTTTTTCAAACAACACTAATTACAGATAAGCATGAATATTTCCAATGTCAATACCTGAAAATTATACAATGTAAATAGTTGGAATTGTGAACTTAATGTGTCATCCAGCGTGAAAATTTAAATTGTAAAATTCTCACAATAGACTTTGAATTTAGAATTATTCAGAAAAGTTTGGAAAATTTCAATAAATTGAGTATTAATGACTGCTAAATAATCATAGTTAATTAATCAATTTCTATTTACAGACACTTCTAAATTTAAAATAAAAAGTCGTCTTCATGTAATTAGCATTACAAAATGACTAAGTATGAATCACAGTTTTGCCTATAATTAAATTGGATTAATTATTATTGCCATTCTATTTCCGTTGAGATTTTCTAATAACTTGTGCTACATATTATGCCATTTCCCATTATCAACAAACTTCTACACCCGGTTTCTCTCAAGTGCCACAGATTAAAAAATTAAATTAATTAACTATAAAGTTCTTATCTCTATGGGAACATTATTACTCATAACATATTCTAAGTTCATTTAAATTATTAGATTAATCTCGTTCTCACTCAACGGTTCATAATTTGCATGGCAGCTGATAGTCGTCAAAGCTTTTTTTATTTTTTTTATAAAAGTGATAAAAATTCTTATTTATTTATTCGTCTGCCCTCATCACAGACAAAATGAATTTTTCGAGTCATGAATGATTAACCGAATCTTTTTCTTGCTTAGTTCATTGCTCCTTACATCGCTTTTTTTTATGTACGATTAAAATTATTTTAAAAGTTGTGAAATTTATGTGGACAGATGTTGGAAGCGCTTACTGAATCTAACACTTGAACTGTACAGATGTGCTAATTTCAATTGTTGTAGATCTAGGTTAGATGTGACAGATATAGGAGGTCAATTGTCAATTCACGTGAATTTGTGGCTATTAAAGTATGTTCTTGATTAGAAATCTGACTCAAACTGCCTTCAACTGAATTTCCATCGCCTACTTTGATTCTATAAACACCAAAAAATTTCAATATTTTCACACTTTTCAAAATATTTTCACGAATTTAAATCTTTCAACTCAAAAGAAAAACATCAAATAGTTTTTCACGGAAAATGAAGATAATTCTTAAGACGCCAAAAGTATAAATAAGAGCATCGTCTTTGAGAAATTAATTTTTTTTTTTCTTATGAATATATTTTTTTCTACGAAGTTTTACGTGCTTATAAACTCTCATCATGATGCCTTCTTTTTTCGTGTGACACCATAAGACGTCTTAAATTACTCGCGATTTTAAATTAAATCGTGATTCTCATTCTCAGATGGCTCAAATAAAAAAAAATCTGTACAAAACACGTCAATAAATTAAGTCAAAAAAATAATAATTTGAGAACTAGCAACAGCCGAGTACTTTCAAATTATCAGTACACATGACTCATCATTCTCCTTGAATTATGTCACAACAATCATATCATTTTAATGACAATTATTTTTCACTTTGAAAATTGAAACTTACACTAAATAATTAAAAGATAGAAAAAAAAACTTTCACAGCCAAATTAAAAAATTGTTCACGCACCAACGAGTCGATCTCAAATGACAAAAAAAAAAATAAAAACAAGAGAGTGAAACAAAATAAGAATGAAGGAAAGATTTTAGTTTAAATAAGTGCATCACGATACGAAAGAAACAAAAAATCTGCTTTTCCTTCTTCTTTTTTATCGACTCTTGACTTTTGTCGACATTCTTAGTTCTTATTTTGAAAAATATTTAGTTCCTCAGCTAAGTTCTCTATCAGTTCTAGTCTAATTTTTATTAGTTTAATGAAAAACATGACATATGTGCTCAATATTGTTTACAGACATTCGACAAACATGAAATAAAATTCCTAACGTGTTGCTTTGATCAAACAAAAACTTTTTTGTCGAATCATTAAAGACAATCTTTTTTTTAAAATTGAATTTACTTTCAATGAACATTCATGCAAAGTGTGATCATGATAAAGTGAGTTTTTGTTATCTTTTAAAACAGATCCTATACCTAATACTTTAATTCCGATGGTACGAGCTGGTTCAAACTTAAAAAAATTCTTTATAACCTCAAATTTGATAAAATGAGTCATAATGAAAGAATTTTGCATAACAATATAATTGCTATTAATAGATGCTTAAACACATCTGCTAATGACAATTTGAAAATTTGCCTAAAGCCTATTCTCATCCCAACCTTTTCCGATGATATAAAATTTCAGCAATGGAATGGGCAAACAAAGTGACAACAATATTTTGTTGATCGCCTTTGTTTCCAACAGAGGAAAATGAGATAAAAATTTATTATTTTTATTTTATTTTCTCAAGTGTTTCCTACATAAAAAAAATATATATGTATAATGAAATATTTCAAAAATAAAGTGAGACTCGATGGAAATTATTATGAGCAATGACACCATATTTTTAGAAATGTTCTTCAACTTGTATGTAAGTGAAGGAAAATAAATGTTCGAGTGCTTGCTTTCGTTGTTATTGGATCTCATTTTGAAAATTATTACATCATAATAATCTTTTGTATACATTGATAGTGCAAAATTTATGACTTACATCGTGATTAATCTGCCCCATTTCAAGTTCTGGAAAGTACTCTATCTCCATCTCGTAATTTACTGCCGTTTTTTTCTCTTCTATCGTTGTCTTTCTATCTTTTTAAATTAGAAAGCTGTAAAGAAAAGAAAATCGAGAGAAATGAAAAATTTAAATTTATTGAAATTTTCTATTATGTAGATGAATATAAATGCATGGAGAGACTTATGGAATACAAATATCAATTTTTCTCGTGATATTCCACTTTTGCAGACTTTGGAAATCGTGTCATTTTGTCTAAATTTATTTTATTGTTATCAACGGTCATTTATAATTTAAATTTCATAGTTTTAAGCCCTTCAAACATTTCACTCCACTTTTATTTATAAAATTCAGTCTGTTCTCAATTTTTAAACAATAAGCATCATTTTCTTCAATTTTAAATTAAAAGGAGCTATTATTCTCAACTTTTCAACAGTTTGAATTCGTGATAGATTATTAATTAGAGTATTAAAAAGGTCATAATCATTTGTTGACAATATTTTGGTAAATGAAATTTTAATTGGATCAATATGTTTTCTAAAGATTAATCTAGCAATAAAAAATACGCTTTAAGCCTCCACACGCGGAAACATCAGAATATACATTTTGTTTTCGTTTTCGCATAAATTGGAATTCAATGAACTCGCACGACCAGAAAATATCAATGCGACAGAATCGATTCGATTATGCCACCAGTATTTGTGACTTCTTTTCATACTTTATGCTTTTTGTTAGAGTTAAACAATCAGATCATTAACATGAAGACCATTTTTCGCCACTTAATATAATGTGTTTTTTTCTTTTTACGGGTATGAAAAAAAAGTATGTCACATATTGTTGGTTGCTATGCAGTGACGACGATGACAATGAAACAATGGAGCATAAAAACCCTCTCAATATATATAAACATAATCTTATGCTGTGATGACATTAATTTCTATAGCGATCTCATGATTTTAATGGAAGTGGTTGAAGTTTAAATGTACTTAATGCCTGTACAAAGTGAAATGGAGATATTTAGAAATGGCATGAAAATTTCACTTTCTTCATTCTCGTATGTTTTATACCTCAGCAACCCTAAACCAGTTTTTTTTTATTTCCTTTCATGACAATATGATTCATTTGCTCGGTGACAAGAGTAGATATATTTTTTTAGGATTGCTGTTTTTTTTTTGTCGAATGAATACTTCATTACTGCTGTGTATACATGCATGAAATAAATTTTTTAAGGAGGTAAACATCTCATTATCATTATCATATACAAGAGACTTTATCACATTCTGCAAACAAATTTTTTTTGTTTCATTTTGTGTTTAAAGCAAAATAACAAGGATTATCAATGACGATGGGGATTGGCGTCATAAAAAAGTTCAACAAATCTGCTTTTTTACTTAATCAATCATCCCAAAGTACAATCTTTTTTTTCTTTTATTCTTTCTTGGAAACAACAAAGGAACACGATGAAGTCATTTAAATTAATGAGATGACAGAAAGGGGTTCAAGCTTGCTGTAATTATGTTGGCATGGTTTTATTAATGCATGAATTATGATAAAAGAAAATTTTCTTGTTATTTTGAAGATGCTTTGAAGATGGAAAAAAGGTGCTGAGGCATACTTGCTTATAATTTTTTTTTAAATAAAAGAAGTGAGAAAAAAAAGAGTTTAGAAGGATTTAAAATATTCAAGCATAGATTAAAATTAATCAAAATTTCAAAATATTGAAAAAAAAATGAAAAAAAAAACTTTTTTAAAAAATTGAAAGTTGTGGAACAGGGACTTAGCCAGGAGAGGGTCCAAGGGGTTCCGAACCCTTCCTTTAAGAATAAATTTCTTCATTATACTAGGGTTTATTAGGAAAAAAAATTGGACCCCTTCTGAAATTTTTTCATCCACTCAATAAATTAAAACTTAACAAAAAAAAAAATTACTCCAAAAAAAAAACATATTTTTATAAAAACCTTGAAAGCAACCAGTTATTGATATGCAAATTCCAGAACAATTCTTTCGTAAACAAATATTTATATCCAGAATCTTCTAAATGCACACCCACTTGCTCAACAATTTTATTGAGGATAAATTTAAATTTTAAGTGCATGCTAATAAGCATTTCAAGTGACACTCATAAAAAAATTAATAAGTTGCACATTTAATTGCACCAGTCTAGCACATTTGTGTATGCGAGAAGCACAAAAAATCATCCGACAGCGTATAAACCGGCAATCGGGAACATATAAATGTGAAATCTTGTTACTATGGTCGTACGACGAAACTCATATTGAAATTTAATGAGATAATTTGCATTTTTCATTTTCGTCTTTGTCACAAAAAAAAAAATATTAATAATAAAAATTTTTGAGCATTGATTAGACCTTACCTAACAAATATTAAGTTCTTCTTTGTATTGCACAGAAGTTCTAATTTTTTTTTTTTTTCAATTCACACTTTTCGTGTTATAAATATAAATTTAATTATTCTGAAACTTAATCGTTCATAACAAAAATCTGTTCTATGTTTTTTTATTCACATTTCATTTCCTCAATAATTTATTAATATATGAAACCTTCGCTTGTTATTACTTTACACTTCAATGTTCTTATCCACAATAAATAACTTCCGAACTGTTTCTTTTCTCGACTATAACTCTGTATTAATCAACAGTTGAACACAAACTGACTTGTTGTTCTATTAGAAATGATATTTTTGTTTGAAACTTTGCTGAGAGTCGCAAAATTTTTTTTTTTTTTATTTTATTTTTTCCTCATTTTTTTCATACATACAATTTTATTTTTCTTCGATGTATGTTATCAAGAATGAGTAAACAGCCGAAGGAATGAGTAATAAGAAGAAACTACCGATGTGTATATACTTGTTCACACAACAAGCTGAGGAAGAGAATATAGAATCATATGGAGAGACGCACACTACTGCGTAGTAAATAATCATTAACCCATATTTGACACATAATTGTTATTCTTAGAGTGAGCGTTGTATGCTATAGTTAAGTAGTTTCTAATCGTTGTTTATTACTTTTCTTCCTTAAAATCTATTCATATCACTTGAGGCTCAATCACAGACCTTGTGACAACCCTTTCAATAACACACAGATAGAAAAACACTTGAAAAAAATGAAGGCACGCTACTCAAAAGTATCAACTGTTGCCATAAATTTCTCAAACTTTGTACATTATATCTCTTAAATTCCTTATCACAAAGTGCCTTCACAGACTTCTTGTTGTTTATTTCTCGTTCCAAAAAAATAAAAGTTTGCTTTGTTTGATCGAAAATAGAAAAAAAAATTTTTGCCTCTCTTCTATCCACGCTGTTGATTGCTTTATGCTTTAAATTCTACTAAACATAGAGAAGCAGCACAGTATAAAATGATACGCAATTCTTTTATTGCTTGTCAATATAGTTTCCTTCCTTCTGTTGTTTTGGCTTTTTTTTTCGGAGAAGCCAGCAGCGAAAATGTACACAAAAATTCTCGTTTCTCTCGCGCAAGCGCGTAAACAAATGTTGAAGGGTAGATCTTCCCTGCTTCTTCTAGCATCTTCATCCAAAAAAATTGCTACTTTCCCTTTTTTATATTCGCTTCCTCTTCATAAATAATCTCGTGTATATGATGATGATGATGTGTACTTGCGTTAGGTCAGTACTATTTCTTGTTACACAATTTGTTTACTTCTCCTAATGCTCTATGTACATTCCTACACTGTGTTTACTTTTATGCACGCTCGATTCCCTTTATTTCTCTTCTTCTTCTGAATTATGAAATGTAAAAATGAAAAACGAGGAAGTGACATAATAATACTGTTGATGATGATAATAATAAAAATAAAAGAATAATGCAAAGAAATTTCTTACATCATCAAAATCAGCATAAGAAATATGGTTTGTAGGGATCTTAAAGGTGATCTTAGCGCATTTTGTTATACTTTGACTATATGTTATTTTATATTCTACATGCTTGTAATTTTACAGGATAATAATTCCTAAAAAGATGTTTATTGTTTAAGATTTGTAAACAGAATGAAAATTTACAAAAAAGGGGCAAACAACTAAGTTAAATGCAAATACATTTCAAATAGTAAAAGATCGTTATGATGAACAAGAATTCAGCTCTAAATTTTAAATTACCTAAGACCACCAATTTCTAGAATTTTGTTGACAAAGTTGTTTAAGAATTTAAGCTAGGAACCATTTTATTAGCAAAATAATTTAATACCCAGCATCATCTAAACAAGAAAACTCAATTCCCATAAAACTCTTATCCGGTATCAATAAATAATAACGACTTGAAAAGAACAGCCTTTGTTTTCACTCCCCACAGAATAAACATCTATGAAAGTACATACAACGTAGTCAGAAGCCAAACTGAGTTGAAAAAAAGATATCATGGATGTAAATGACAACATAATGCTGTAAATAAATGTTTATGGGGACATGATAAAGTAAAGAAAAAAAGACATTGTATTTCTTGTATATTATCAATCATTTTATTAAACTGTTTACATCTCTTCATTGTGTATCTTTCACTTGCAATGAGAACAAAAATTTAATAAAAAACTTAGTTCCTTTGGAAGAAGAAAAAATAATTAAACTCAAAAAAGAGACAGAAAATGATTCTTTAACGTTTGTATTGAGAGGATCTTTCTTTTACTTTCTTTCATTCTTTTTTTTCTTTCATTTTTAAAACTTATATAAAAATTTATTTTATCCATTTTGATTATCACATGTTGTTTTTTTGTTTTGATTCATATCATCATGAACGAACAAAAAGTTATTTGACATTAAATTTGTTACGGATATAATAATAATAATAATAATAATAATAATATATTAATTAATCAATAATAATAATGATAAATTTAATAAAAATAATTGTTATACAAAATTGTACATTCACGGTGATTTTGGCATTATCTATTGAGTTCACGAAGTGCATAAAGCAACATCGCCTGATTTTTTGCTTCCAGAATCATTAAATTAACATGTACCTTTTCGCTGTCGAGCAATTCAACGAGGATACTATCATAATCTTGCTTTGTAATGCGATCGGGAAAGCAACAAGCTGTTTTGATGAATGTCTTTAAAGGACGGTCCAAAAGTTTATTGACTTCACCATAATCATAGTCATCGTGTCTAATTCCAAAGATGCATTGGATATAATTCCATATTGCACGTCTAAACTTGGATGTGTCGACATTTTGACGACCAGCAAGTGTCTTGTAAGTCAAATTATATGCAACACGAAATTTGTCATCCAACAAGAAGCCAACATCATTGTAAAGACGATTGACAAGTGAGTAACCGTGATCGTCCCATGAATAATCTTGAATACGAAACGTATGTGGAATATTCTCAGCTCCACGTCTCGCAAAATCTTGATATGCATAATTTGGATCGTCGACGTAATGACTGATGGATGGAGACATATTTACAATTGCTGCATCTGTGGGTGATGTTAATTGTGCTGCCTGTGTTGACAAAATGAAATTTTTATTACATTTTTGAATACAATTTAAGGTATGGGAGGTAAAATTTGGACATACCTGAAGTTCGACATTTTTAAAGCGATTGCTCAGTTCTGTTTCGCTGCATTCCTTCTTCTTTTCTGATAAATCTTGCATTCGCTTCATAAGCATATCAATATTATCACTATTGACTCCATTCATCAACACTTGACTGTTGCTTTGTTGAAGAATTTTCTTATTTTCCTCTTGTTCCTTCATCATTTGATGCATCCGCTGTTGTTCAAGTTTTAAGCGTTGAATAAATGGTGGTGTTGTACTCGGTTTAATTTCTGGCTCCGGTTCTGATACAGTCGGTGATTCTGGTTCATTTTTAAGACTAGCATCCAATTCCTGATTGAGACCACATGAGAATACGAAAGATGAGAGTGAATGAAAATGAGACAGGATGACAATTGCATGGACAACTTCAGCCAATGACCAACTATTGGTTCCTTTTGTAAGACGTTCAATATGTTCTTTGGTCAAAAGCCATGGACGATGTGCCAATATCTTATTAATATCATATATGGCACGAAGTTTCTGTGGAATGAATTCAAGTCCATTTAGCCATTTTGTATCACCACCTTCTGCCAAGAATTCCTTCTCATGTAAATTCACCAAATAATTGCATTTATTGCGTGCTGCTGCAATTATTGCTAAATAATGACGTGTTGTGAATGGCAATGGACCATCATCGTACATCAAATACCGGTGTGTCTTAATGTAATGCTCAAAATATTTCGGATGATATCGAATGACTTTTGTTACATGGTCATATACATCTACATTATCCATTATCCACTGTTTGTTATTGTAGCCAAACTGTAAAGAAAAGATAAACACAAAAGAAGTTATTAATTAGCGTCAAATATTCAGGCAGGCATAGAAATAATGATAGACCAAGACATGATTTAGCTTTTTTAGACCGAGCTGTTTTGATTAAATTAATTCAGATTCATCCAAGTTAATGATTGTGTACAGAAAAATGATGGCATAATAAAGCACTAATTAAGAGTCTTTTCATTCAAATTTGATTCATTTTTGGTTTTTAATTCTATCAAATGCGCGCATTACACCGTAAATCATTCTAATCCTTGATGAATGTTATCTCGTTAAGATTATTATTAAAGATTAATTGAATGAACACAGCAATTTCTATCGTTCTTTAATTATTCTCTCGCTGTTAGCTTGTTATAAATTGAAAATTTTTGAAGCTTCACTCCCTCGCAAAACCTTCCCTTTCATTATTTACGGAAGATATTATTTTCCACAGCAAAAATCTCATCTCTTAATGCTACAGAAAATACAGAATTAGGTAAATAAATTTATGTAAATTACATTAATTTATTAATATTGTTTTAAAGACACTATCGTTGCTGAATTATAGGAGTAAATATGTAAACTTTTTATTGTGAGAATTATGCGTCTCGCTTATTTATGCGTTTATTCTTCTACTGCCAACAGCCTCTCCATTTATATCTCTTAAATTACGTCAAATATAATAGAGCAAGTATGAAAATCGTGGATTATATAAAGTAAATATCCAGCATTTGCTGTAATTTAGCGATTTTGTTGTTCAAAAATTGATCAAAAGTTTAAGTCTGTATTTTGCCAAACTTTTAAAAACTAAAAATTACTCAATTGGAAGAAAATATTGATAGCAAAAGGCTTATAAAAATCTTGGGTTCAAATCCCATTCAAAGTTAATGGATTTATAATAGTGAATATTTAATTTATTTTTTGACATTTTTTTCTCCAAAATTTCAGTTTAGCCTAGTCCCAAGAATCTCTTAATTGAGGCTTAATACAAAGCAAACAAAGTAAATTGAAGCTTAAAAAAATTATGTTTCTGTAAGCTTTTAAGAGAATCTCTCGTACGGCCTATTGTTTACAATTGATGTTCATCATGTAGAGCATTTCTATTTTTATCGCACACATGAATAGGCATGGAAACAAACAATGGAAGGTATTAAGTCAATTAACAATTTCGTTCCAGTTTGATGGGCATGTGTTCACTATATATTTTATACAATATATTCTTAATAGTAGTCTATAGCAGTGCCGGATTTTCATCGTAATAAATGACATTAAAAATTAATTAGATTAAATATAGTCTACTCCACTATCATTCGTTTACGCTTCCTTCTCTTAGCTTAACAATAAATCTTCATTTAATTTTAATACAAGCAATAAAGCACAATGTTTTCCGGCTTCAAAATATCGCGATCTTATTTGTATGTTCCTTTATGCGTGAACTGTTTCTAGTTGATTTTCATCTTTTTTTTTATGACACAATAAGTAATTGTCAAAAAGATTTGATTGCACATAAAATTCTTTTTAATCACTATCTATCAAGGTTTAGAGTGAAAGAATCAATACAGTAGTAGACAACGAGCATACAATCTATCACACAATGTTCACGTTTTACGAACATGATCAATGTCAAAATACTTGTTCACAAATAAATGATAAAAATTAAAATTTTAAATGACTAGTCAAAAAGGTCTGGTTACTCTATACCATTCACATGACCTAATTTCACTCGCGACATCGCAGATATAAATAAAATAAATTGTTTATCTTATCATGAGCAATAATTGTAGAATTTTATATATTAAATTGGCATCTAGTTTATTTGTTGTGATCTAATTCTCTTCGTGTGTGGCAAATGAAATGAATTTTGTGGATCAGTTTGTTATTCATACATAAAACTAGTTTATTTGAGTAATGGATTTGATACATCATCTGTGATTATTGCACATTTGAAAATTTTCCATTGTATAAGTTTTAAATTAACATTTTAACAAAATATTTTGAGATTTAAATGCTATATTTTCGACCATAGTTGGCTTTCCCTTAATTCCTTCAAAATTGGCGAAATTTGCAAATTTCAAAATTATAGAAATTGTTTTAAAAAAAATTTGAAAATTTAATAAAAGTGCTTTAAAAGAAATATTGATAAAGCTGTTTTCAGCTTTCAAATACAAATTTATCTCTATGTGAACTTAAGAGTGAATTTTCACACGCACTTGCTAAAAAGAAAAAGAAGAAAAATGGTTATAATTATGGAAAATAATCGACAATATTTTTTTTTTAAATATCTACTAGAAGTAATGGCTAATTCTCAATCTTGACAATAGCATTAAAAATTATTTAAAAGTCTCGCGTTTTCAATGACACGAGTTGTGTAGTGAAATTAACTAAAGCGATTAAGGCAATTTCGAATATTACTGACGTTTATTACTTAGTCACTTGGAAACACAGCTGTTTACAGCAATTTCAAGTATAAACTGTGCACACAATAAGAAGAGAAATGGCTACAAAAATCGCATACGAGGCGATAATTTTAGCCATCACGCATGTTTTTTTTTCTTTCTGCTTTTTTGCAAGTATAGAGCTGTGAAAAAATACTCTTTTTATTGTTTATGTCAACACACGTCGCTTAATTATTAGAGACTCGAACGACATCATACACACACGAAAAACTTGCCATACTTTTATCAGTCACTAGCAGTTAGATAAAAAAAAGTTTTTTTTTTGATAATGAAGAAATCAATGAACTCTGGCTATTTTCTCCTTCTTGTTTGCTGTTTGCAGCTTTTTTTTTTTTGATATGAAAAAGAAATTTTATTTCGTTTCTATTATCTCTGACGCTCGAACATCAACGCGATGCGTAGGTGCCTTCATTAAGATATTTTTATAAAAATTGAGAGAAATTCTCAAGAATAATTCCGTCGTACGATTCATGACGAGATACATTTTTAATCAAAGAGACCGAAACTGTTTTATTAATTTAATTAGCGTAACTGATTACCAAATTATTATTCCATTGATAATTCATAATTATTATGATTCAAATCATCGTTAGATAATGATTACGTAAAATTTAAATCATGCTGATTGTTATTTCTCACAATTCAGTGCCTTTAATACGAAAAAAATATAAAAATAAATTTATATATACATCACATCATATATGTAGGCAATAAATACATTTATTTGATAATTGAAATAGCAATTGAGTTGAACTGAAAAATAACATTTTGATTAGAGTTGATTAAAGTCATCAAACCATCAATGTATGTATATATACACATTTGGAATTGAATTTCTGATAAAAACATTGACCTCCGTCCAATTCTATATTTTTTTTATTATTATTCTAGTTTATATTCTATAAAAAAAAAAAACTAAAGTAGTAATAATATCTGTCGTCTGGGAAGTGAATATACTATTTGCATCATTTTTGTGATTGTCTGTTGGTCGTTTGGTGTACAAACTATCAAAATAAATTAGGTTACAGCTTATTTTTTTTTTTATTTATTTTATTGTGACAATCGTAGTGGTGCGAAAATATATAATTGAAGTAATTGATACGCTAGACTGTGTGGTGTTATATTTGTTTTTGTAATTATTAATGATTTTTTGCCAGTTCCTTGTTAATTGACATTTCTTGGGACTATCGGGATTATTTATAAACATATAAAGTGTGTTTTATAATGGAACTATTATTAAGAAGCAATTAAATAAACTAACTAGTAAGATTACAAATGTCACTGACATTAGATAAGATAACAAGATGAAAACCTTTGATTTGTTTTCAATTCCTATAAATTGTTTTTCAGTTAAGTGAGTAGAACATGTTGTTACGTTATTGTCTGTGAGTAAAGTTGTGAACCGAATTGCTTCACTGATTAGGTACTTTTCATCAGATAGCAACTGAAGTAGCAATCGACAATGTTTTTAACAAGTTTAACTAAGATTTTTTTCAGGCTTAGCGATGATAAAAATTTTGTTTTAGGTACCTAAGTGTGCAAACTGTTCATGAAACAGATAACGTACAATATTAATTTGAATTTCACATGAATTCATTATTTCAGGTTGATTTTCCCCTGATAAATAAATTATTTTATTTTTTATTTTCATCGAGTTTTTGAAGTATTTGGACATAAAATCGTAAGGTAAAAGATTTTATCTGTTATTTAACACTCTAATCTTATCCTTATAATTCAAGTGAACATTCAAAATCATTTAAAAAGCAGAAATCAAAAGAAAATCAAGATTTGATTGAATTTCAGTTCTGCTAGGTAATATCGCTCAAATAAACACTAACAAATGCAGTAAGCTAATCACCATTCATAAATTATTCACAGCAATAGGTATTTTTAATTCACATAATTAATATTTCATTCTACATGAAAAAGAAATACTTCAACTCATTTCTCCTCTTCTCATTTGCAGTAATGATGCAATGCATGTAAGAAAAACACTTTAAAAGACAAATGATTAATTGTTTGCTTAGAGGAGTAAGAAAAAAAAAGAGCGCGAAAAAATAATGTGATTCGCATTTAAAGGAATTTGTTTTCATGCCAACAGCAAAAAATCACAGAATAAGAAAAATAAAAATCTGTGTAAATATACTTTAAATACCTGCACCATTTGTTCAAATATACATTTCTGTTATTTGTGCATTTTTCATCGAGCATCACCAGATGCATAGTGTGACAAAAATAGTATCAACTAAAATCTGTACACCTCGAACTGATTTTTGTTTTCTCGTACAATTTTGTTCTCATTTTTTCTTGTTTTCTTTTTCTTATTGAACCTGAACAAGCAAGCAAATGCATTTCAACTAGCCACGATGTCTCATCACAATCATCATCTTTATATTTTTGCATCATGATTCAAAATGTAAAAAAATAAAATTGCATTAGAAAACACGCAACTGCATGCTCTTTGTTCATTTAACAGGAAATTTATAGATGCATCATGACCCAACAAGCACAAACATTTAATTACAAGTGATAAAGTTCCTTTGTTAAATTGCGAGCTCAAAACATAAAGAAACGAATAAAAGTGTCGTCAATAAATGAAATGAATTTGCCTTTTAAGTGGCAATAAACCTCGATTTTTATAATTATTCTTCTTATCAACTCCTAGATTCTTCTATTTCTAATAGCAGAGAGAGGCTATCATTATGCTAGAAAGCTTTAACTCATTATTATTATTTTTTTTCTTTTTTGCACAATACGTGCACAATTGCACGCTAGATTTAATTGCAAATTACACACTTTTGTGTCATCATTAAAATGTCAAATGATTTTTATAATTTTTTATTTTTTTCGCTCGTTTTAAGAAAACATTTTTATTTGAAATAAAAATGTAAAGGAAAAAAATAAAATAAAAATAGACATGTTGAATATTGAAAAAATAAAAAAAAAAGTATATACTCGAGGAGTTCATCGGCCGAATAATGTAAAATTTGTTGTTTCAAAAGTGGAGAAAAAATGAAATGCATGTTATGTTTGCTTTCAAAACTATCCGTAAATATTTAATACAGTTGATTATTTCATCATCATAATTTTTCGATTTAAACATTTCCAATGCTCGTGGTTCACATTCGTTGCTCTGTATTTTCAATTTATGCTCTTTTTTTTCGTAATTTTCTATTTTTTATGTTTTAGTAAGGGGCCGTTCACTTATGACGTCTATCAAAGACTTGGATTTTTAGACCCCTCTTTTACAAAATTTCAGCAAAAAAATTCTATTGTTTAAAACTATCACACAGTTGCAGACCCCTTTTCACCCAAAAAAAATCGGACATCATAAGTAAACGACCCCTAAAAGATGTAAATGTTTTGAAATATCATGATGCAGGAAGATCCAGTGGCATGATATATGATTAGATAAGTTCTCGAATAGGGAGTCGACTGCTCAATAAATTCCAATTTAAATATAATTAAGTCATAAAAGTCGATACAACTCGTCACTCATTTATAAGCTGTAAGTCGTGTAAGTCAAGTCAGAGTGAAAATGTGAGTGCATTTAATGCACAGCGAAATCACATGAAAAAGAAAATTTTTACCGCTATACATAAATGGTGCAAATGCTATTAAAGACACCAACGTTATCGATTTCTCTACAGACTATTACATTGTCTAGATTTATACTTTATTTTTTTATAATCTTATCGACAATTTAGTTCATTTTATTGGCAACAATCTTGAAATCGTTACTTTATTTACTCAAATGTAATCGTTTGAGAATTTGTCATCAACCAATTCTTTATCTATGAATAATCAATACTTGAGTGTACTTATTCATACAGTCAGCCTGACTCTACAGTTCGCAGTTGATGTAGAAAAAGAAGAAATAATGTGAAAACTATTGCTCATTGTCTCTACTTTGAATGATGCAATGCCTATTTAATCTTACATTAATCGTTCGATATAAAATAGTGGAAAGCTATTTTCTCACTATTATCGTACACAATAGCTTGCTTGCTTAGTTTCTCCCCTTTTTATCGCTGATCAGATGATTGAGTAGCCATATTGCGAATAATAAAATGTTCTGTAATGCTTGCTCTTCCGAGTTGTAAGAGAAGCGATAAACAATAAATCCTAGGATATTAAATGTACATAATGTAATAAAGTTATTGGCTTTTGGCAAACAAGCTGTTTTTTTTGCAAGCTCGTCAGAATGTCTGTTTCATTCAATTGTCCTTCACACTCGTTTCTCGTGCTCATTTAGTTCATTTGACAACTTTTTTGCAATTTTTCTAGGACTTTAAAAGTATTTTATTTGATGTCATTTTAAATTAAAAAATTAAATTTCAATAAAATCGTTACAAATTCAAAGATTTAAAATTTTTTAAAAACCGTTACAAATTCAAAAATTTTAATTTTTTTAAAAAAACGTTAAAAACGAAAAAATTTAAAATTTTCAAAACCAGTTCCAAATTTTTAAAAACATTCAAATTTTTTAAATCAATATTTTTTTTTTTTTTTTGAAATCCGTTACAATTTTAAAATTTCAATTTATTTTTGTAAAAAAAAACAAACATTGTAAATTCAAAAATTCAAAAATCATTACTGAATCAACTAAACAAAAATAAATTCCAATTATAAACTTGTTTACAAGTTAAAGTGGATCCGATTATGAGCATCAATAAAGAATTTATATACTTAATGTCATAGTAATATTGTTTTTGAAATATACACTAGAAGTGTGTAGGAGAGGAGAGGATTTTTATTATTTTCTGAAGCAAAAAGAAAAAAAAATATCTTGAAATAATGATCGAAGATTTTTATATTAAAGTACAATACAAAAACAGCACGTCACACGACTAATATTAAATAAAATCTTTAAAATCCTTTTAAGTAAACTTGTTTATTCTTTTTTTATTATTATAAAAAAAAATATATATATTAATTTATTGAACTTCATAACTTCATGAGTTAGCTTAGACAGGCAAGTGACAGAGTTTAATTAAATTCCCTTTATGTGTCACATTTATGATTGACAAAATATTTTCGCACACCCTCGAAACCCTATCAACCTTACTTTAATTTATATTTTTATTTTTTTATTGATAATGAAGCTTATTGTGACGAATATGTCATAAAATTTGTTTACTTGCTTAATTCATTTTTACTTTATTATTTATTACTGTATTTACAACACAATTATTCAGCACGTCTGGGATCTAAAAAGTTGCGGACAGCGTTCAAGGATGCAGAAATAAATAAATTAACTGCCACAATTTCTTTGTTATGACTAATTGTAATTATTTTATTGAGATGTTGTAGACATAACGGCCACAATTAAGCATGTATATTATGCAGCTCATTGTTAAAGAAATGGTTGTACTCGCCCTTTTTTAAATAAATAACACAATTCAGTGTCTTTCCCATTATGATGCAAATATAATGTATTGTAAAATAAAGAGTATATGTATATTGCAATTAAAAGTGCATGAAAAAGTAATAAAATAGCCTGGAAATTAACATCAGCTAGCCATGTTCCGAAGTGATGCAATTTTAAAAAAATAAAATAAAAAACTACAGAGAGATTTATTTTAAACAATAAATGCTGTTGAATTCACTTTTACGGTTTCTAAATACGTTACTGAGTAAGTCGATAAAATGCAAATTCAAATGCAAAAAAAAAAACTGCACAGTATGATGCTAAATAGCTTGATTGTTGCCATTGCCATGTTTATAATATTCCAAGAGGGTCCTCGATTTGAAAATTTGCTTTGTTCCAAAAATTTTCTATTCAAATTGAAATGTATGAAAAATGACCGTTAAAAATGAAAATTTGAATTTTTGTATGGGAAATTTTTGGTTATTTAAATCGAGGACCCCCAGTACTATTGAGTGTGCAAGCAGTAACGCTTGTTGGGTCGCTTCAATAACGTCAATCAGAGTGATTTGAATTCGGTTTTAAGTTTCTTTAATTGGCAATGTCACGTGTTTGTTTCTATCTAACGCGCTCTGTACTTTAGTCTGTAGCCTACCTCTCTCTCTCAAAAAAATACTTTTTTTTTCTTATTTTTTCTGTCTTGATCATTGGCATTATTATGTGTTATTTACTTACATTATTGTGCTCATATTCAACATCGTAACAATCCACTATTGAATCCATATCGGTATGCATTTGGCTTGACAATCTTTACTGATTTTTTTTTTCTTTTAACTTTACTTTATACTTTATTTGTGTATTTGTATGAATTGTTCTATAGGAAAAGAAATGAAAGAAAAGGAGACACACGTTGTGGTTATTAATGAAGCTTATAAGACTTTTAAATTTATATACAATATATTTTTTTTTCTCTCTCTTTTATTATTATTTAAGATTTTTTTTTAGGTATATAGAATCAACAGCGAAACGTGTTCAGATGATGAGAAAAACAGACCAATTCGGCGTAAACAAAAATTTTTTTTTATTATTATTTTTGCCTCTTTTCGGTTCACGTTCGAATGGACGGCATGAAATTTAATCATTTCTGTTTTCAATGGCGAAAAGATAAATAAATTTATATATAGGTATGCATATGGTACTCGTCACAAATTAATGGAACTTTTTTTTTCTCAAACTCGTTCGTAGCATTTTTGATGATTTTTGTTTTAAGTTAGTCCAAACAAGCTCATGAGGAAGTGCCAAAACTAGATATTAAATTTTTTAAAATTTTGAGGACAACTTGAAATGTCATCTATTGCAAATTATACTTTAAAATTTCAATATCTTTAGTAAATATTGAGTTTTTGTCAACATCCATATCCAAGCACAAACAAGAATGTAAATAAAGAACAGGGAAGAACAAGAATCATCATAATCTTAATAATCGTTCGTCCTACGCTTACTCATTCTCTTTTATAAATACAAAATTTATTCATTCTCGGGGTGTGATAACTAAACAACACAAATAGCTTACAAATTTAGAATGTTAAAGAAATTCTTGTTTAGAAAAAATAAAAAATATTAAGCCTTGAGCCTCTCAAATGAATGAAGATGATAAGAACAAAATAAACAGTTTTGTATTATTCTTGTTTGTGCAAAGACGAAAGCTTTGTTTCATAATCATTTACAATGTACAGGTTTGTTCGAAAGTAATTAGAAACGTGATAAAAATAGTTTGTAAATATAATCATAGTCTGTGTCTGATAACTTATCGTATATATATATTTTTTTTATTCTTGTCTCTTATCAACTGAATAATATTTTTTTTTTCTATGTCAACGAATGTTGTCATTAATCGAGACAACGCATCTATTCTTGTTAAAAGCACATTATTTTCCTAGAAAACTAAGTGTATTCACACATTTCTTTACTCGGTTAAGTAACTGTTGTGGAGTTTCTCTTCTGTATACACAAATATTAATATGGTATAAATATGTTTACTTGCGGATGGATGAAACGCATTCTTATCGGAATGATCAATAAAGAAGAGAAAACTAGTTTGAAATCTCAGATAAGATAAGAAATAAATTTAACCGTCATTTGAATTTTGAATTTTTTATAAACTTAACGAAAATGAAGTTTAATTTACTGAACGATTTTTTTTTGGAAAATTTAAAAAACAATTTAACGGTTTTTTGTGACCATATGATTTATCAGTCAAAATGAGCAACAAGCAGTCATGAATTAACAGAAACGCATGTGAAAAAAATAAAACAAATAAGTTCTTCTTATTTTATTTAAACAATAAGCAGCAAAAAAAAAATAAAAAGTCGCGCTTAAAGAAATTTGATAAATGGTTCTAACGATTTATGCAAACATGTGTGCGAACACAGAATAAAAAGAAGTCGTCAAGAGAAAGAGAAGAGACTAGAAGATATCCACAAATGTTACGCAATTTTTGCTTATTTTTGAAAGACATTGATCAGTGGAAATTTTTTTTTTTTCATTTACTCTTGTACATTTTCAATGTCATCGGTTGTACACAAAAGAAGTTAAAGCTATCGAAAGCCGTAAAAATCGCTGATCATCATACATCCATGATCGTAGAGCTAAGTTTAATTTATAGTAAAAAAACACATTCACACAACCTCGCACTTGACAACAACTTTAGATTTCTGAAATTTTTTTTTTTTATACATTTTTATTTTTTTGGAGAGTCGCGAGAGAGTGAGAAGTTAAAGTATGTATATGCCGGTAATAAACAATTTTTTTTTTTTATTTTGTATGTGCTCACATGTGTTACAAAAAATTGGTATGAGAAGTAAATTAGGTGAAAAAAAATATAATATATGGATGTTGGATGTTTTCATCGAGTAGATACTTTTTTTTGGGGGTTAAATGAAGGCAGGAGGATGTAAAAAAATTTATCTGGAAATTGAATTAAGATTATTTTATAGCTTTTTTTCTCATCATCGTCATCATAATTTTTTTGGATATAAAATTGTGTCGCCCAAATTTTTACAAAAGCTTGCGTATGGAAAAATTCAATTTTCCATCAGAAATTAAATTACGGATGAAAAATCAAATTTAACTTACTTCGAGTTTCACGATAAATGAGAAATTTCTATTTTTTCTGTATTATTCTCTCTTCACCGGCACAAGAATAGGATTTACTTGTTATACACTATATTTTATATTTTTTCAATATTTCCTTCAACTTTTTCTTTACTCGAAAAATTTAAATTATTTTATTTTTTTCACGTTTCCTTTTTAAACTTCTTTTTAAACATAATAGTAATGAAGCATTCACAGCACCATAAGTTCTTATTTTCTTTTTTTTTAATATCTAAAGATAATTTATTTATTTTTACTGTCACAACTTGCTTCTTTTTTTCACTGTTTCTTATTCAACAGCTAAACAGCGAATGACTTACTGAATAAAAATTATGAGAAGTGAAATCAGAGAGAGCGCGAGTCACGATTATATATTTTTTTAAGCTGCGAGAACGAGAGATACTCGAACTTTTTTTTATATATATATTTATATAACTAGTGTACATACACAGTTACAAATTTCATTAGCCGGAATAATCATATGGCACTCGTGTATATAAGCAGTTCTTTCACTTTCTTGATTGTGTTGATGTGGAACCTTTTTTTTTATTCCCTTTTGGATGTAATGTATAAATCAATGATGTTTAATTATTCTTTGTTTAAGCTTTTTGTTTGTACTTTTTTTTCAGTCTCTTTTCAGGTATTTTAAATCTTTTTTTTATGTCAACTTTTAATTTCAAAAAATTTGAAACTTTTTCTTTTTTGTGTTAAAAATTCTTCTGGATCATTTCAATGTCATTTTTCTAAAATCAATAATTTTGCAAACTTTAATTCTACTGACAACTTTCTGCTAAACATTCAATCAATTCTAATTCTTTGTACTATTAGATACACGATTTTGTACTTATTCAGGCTGTTCCTTGCTATTTAACTTTCAAAAAAATTCCACAACTTTTTCAATAATTTCAGCTCCACCAATTTTTTCCACCACAACGGATTTGAATATGCTATGCGCACTGAACAAAAACTTGATATCTGTGGAACATATTCAACACGCAGCATGACATTAATTTTTTTTTTCTTTCTTCTCACCATAATTCTCATGGGTCAGATTTTCAAATTATTTGTTGCTTATTAACATGCATGCATTTTCATGTTTAACGCCTTATAAATTTAGCATATTGATAATATGACAATAATTTCCTTACTAATTGATTTTGACTACTAAATGCAATATATGCAGCTTGAATGTGTGAAAAATTCGTGTTCGTTCATGAACTTTTAATGCCCTTAAACTGTCCTTACATACATGCATCGATACTGATTGTTTTTCAGTGAATTTATTTATCAATATTATGAAAATATATAGCAGGTAACTTTAATTAATTTATGGTACGTACCTACCTAAATTAGCAACAGATACACCCACAATAATGATAAAAAGTTCGTTGACTACGTGATTTTTATCAAAAGTATAACATGATCTGAAATTAGCTTGATGTTATATTTGAGTTATCTTGTGCCTTACTTGTGCCCCAAAAATAAAGATAATAGCTGTTCTATGACTTGCTCTTTATGTACCTTAGTGACTATCACCAAAAGATATTTTTAGACAAATTTACACGACGATTTTTTCAACTTTCTAATTAAACAAGGAACTGCTTATCTAATGATAACATTCAGCAATATATGACTAATTAACAATGTTACTAAGTTAATAAAATTATTAGAAAAATATTACTTACATTTTCACAAAGCTTACTTTGTTGATGACATTTCCAATGAAGTTCAAAAATATTCCAATAGGTTCAAAATATTTCGTTGGTCGTCTTAGTGACTGACTGACACAAGTAAATAAATAAGACATTAGGCATTAAAAAAATTAAGAATATTCAAGACTAGACGATGGCACCAACTAAAAAGAAAGTGGAAAAGAAAGGCAAGATCCAAACATTCATCGCCAAATATCTCACAATTGATTTTATAAAGTCTTTAATATTTTCTCCTGACAAATTACCTTTCCTGACTTATTCCATACTTTTCGCCGAGTTGGCATTAAATGTATTAATCGTCAATAGAGTTAATTACACAGAAATAGACTGGAGAGCATATATGCAAGAATGTGAAGGATTTCTTAATGGAACATTGGATTATTCACAGCTTAAAGGTTTGTAAATTTTCATTCAAAAAATCGTCTCAATAATATTTCATACCTGATTCATGCTTTTACTTACTATGTGTCTATTCTATTTATAGGAGATACAGGGCCTCTTGTCTATCCATCGTTTTTTCTCTACATCTATTCATTACTGTATTTTATTACATCTCGCGGAAGTAATATAAGACTTGCTCAGTACATATTTATTGGAATTTACTTACTACAATTATGGCTGGTTCTAAGGCTGTATTCAAAGACAAGGAAGATTCCTCCATATGTCATAATTCTCAGTGTCTTTACATCTTATCGAGTACATTCGATATATTCACTAAGACTTTTTAATGATCCAGTTGCAATTTTGTTCCTGTATATTTCCTTGAATCTCTTTATGGATCGAAAATGGACTGTTGGAAGTATTATGTTCAGTTTAGCAGTTGGAATTAAAATGAATATATTACTTTTTGCACCAGCAATATTGATGCTGTATATTACATCGTTGGGTTATATTAAGACAGTTATTCAGTTATCAATATGTGCAGCTGTACAACTAATCATCGGGTTACCATTTTTATTGACATATCCAGTTGAGTACATAAAAGGAAGTTTCGATTTAGGAAGAGTTTTCGAGCATAAATGGACAGTCAATTACAGATTTTTGGATAGAGAAACATTTGAGAACAGAATGTTTCATCTTGGATTATTAGTGCTGCATTTAATACTTATAATTGTCGTTGCCAAGCCTTGCTACTTATTCTTCAAAAATTATGCTCGATTAAGATCATTACAAGCTCAATTTGAGCCACAAATAGCTGCTGAAAATCGAGAAATTGAGGAACTTATCAAGAAGAAGATGCGAAAACCTAATAAAAAGAAGGTCGAAGAAGAGGAGGAATTGACACCAGAACAAAAGAAATTCATGGATTCATTTGAGAGAGGATTAAAAAATCAATTTGGTGATAAGCAGCAAATGCCACAAATGCCAAAAGAGGAAGAAGATCCAAAGAAAATTGAAATTCATTTTGATCAATGTGTTCAGCTTGCTATTTTGCCAATATTCTTAATTAATTTTATTGGCATAGTCTGCTCAAGATCCTTGCATTATCAATTCTACATTTGGTACTTCCATTCACTACCATATTTATCATGGTTCACAGAATATCATACAAGCTTTAAAATACTTATTTTATTCTTAATTGAATTCTGTTGGAATCAATATCCATCAACAATATTTTCAAGTATTTTACTTCATGCTTGTCATATGATTTTACTTGTTGGAATTATTCGTAAGATTTATAAGGAAATTGGATTAGCTAGACAAGTTACATCAAAGAAGGAGAACTAAAGTTTGTGTCTGTGTGCCTTAGAATATTTTTTATAGTAAAAAATAACGGTCATAAAATATTTGAAAAATCTAACGACCAAAAAATATTTGAAAAAATTATGTTCAAAATTTGAAAAAAATACGTTACAAATTCAAAGAAAATAAGAATCCAAAAAAAATGTTTTTATAATAAAATTTTTATTACCTTAAATTAGTATATATAAAAGCGTTTCATTCTCTCTGTTCTTATGGATCTAGATAGATTCTCATACGCAAATTTCATGTGGAACTAGAAGTTGTTGGCTTTATCGAAAAAAATTTTAAAATTGACGTTCCATTCTTCTTCTGTTGGACTCTCTTTACATCATTATTATCAGACTTGTTCTCTATTGACTTTAATTTATCAACATTATCACTAAGATTTTCTATCGTCAACTGTGATTGCTGGCTTAATAAGCTTCTTTCCATTCCATTTCCTAGTGACAATAATTTTTGCTTCCTCATTCTTGTCAACCAATCGACATTTTCCTTTTTAACTTTTCTCTGTGGCGATGCTAAATTTGTTAAATGAGGAGCTTCATGTGGATCTAATACATAATTTGGGAGATTTGTTGTTGGTGAATTTAATACAGCTAAACTTCGATCCTTTTTAAGTGGAGATGCAAATTTACGTATTGGTTCTGGTGAGCATAAAATATTTAATTGCCTCTTGACCGGTGATGGTGAATGATTTTGAAAATTTTTACTTTGTGGTGAATCTAGTTCCTCTAAAATTGTTGTAAGTGATCTCGATGGTCCATCAATTATTAAATCATTTTCATGATATGTCGAAGAACAGTCATTTGGACTAAAAAGTCGTCGTCCACGAGTCTCAAGATTTGGTCTTTTAATGTCACTTCTTTGACTATCACCTTCATTGTCACAAATCTCATGAAATGATCTTTTACGTCCTGTACTATTAATCGATATAATTGATGAATTATTGTCTTTAATTGTGCTATTCATTGTTGTTGTTGGAGTTGTTTCACTTTGTTCAATAAGTCTTTTAATTGATCTTGGTGTTGATTCAAGTAATTTAAATTGCTGTTTTATTGGAAGTGCCTGTTTGACTCTATATGATGTATAATATTCTGGATTTAATTCAGCATTTCCACGAAGTAAAACTTCTTCATCTTTTGGCAATTCTTCTTGTCCAATTCTCCATATTTTATGACATGCATCATCCGAACATGTCACAATGCACATATTTCCACCATCTAAATTATTTTGATGATGACTCCAAGCTACACTCGTTACTTCAAATGCATGACCAACAAGTGATACTAAAGGAATTGAATTTTTTACATTCCAAATATAGGCTTTCTCATCACTACTTCCACTTAATAAATATTCACCATCAGGACTCAGGCATGTCTTTATATAAAATGATTTAATTTGTGCTCCTGTATAAACCATAAATGGATCTTTTGAGAATGTTGAAATATTATAGCAATAAATGTTACTGTCCATGCAACTAGCATAAAGTCTTGATCCGTCATCATCCACAATCAAATTTGTAAAACCTTTTAAAGTCGATGAACCGGCATATGGAAGATTATATTTTGAAATTGGTTCCTTTTTTAGTGTCGAATAGCATCTTCGAAGATCCCATGCTTTAACTATTATTTAAAGAGATTAATTCGTCAAAATATCATTTAAATTTTATGTAATTATAATACTTACTGAAACCATCACCAGGACCACAGGAAATTAATGTATTTTCATCTTGAAAGACAAGTCCTGTAACACTCGAATTTGAAACATTTGGAGGTAATTTTGGAGTTGTATTTCGCGCATTTCTTCGTCGACTTGATGGTGTTGCTGGCCCAGTATGACTACCAAAATGAGCATTTTGAATTCTATTCTCAATATTTGTTGTTGAATGTTGTATAACTTCATGATTTGTTCGTGTATCCCAAATTATAATATTACCATCTCGTCCGCCCGTTGCAAACATATTACAATTATTTTTTGGAAATGTTGCAACCTTAACTGATCTCGAATGTCCATTAAATTCACGAATGCTTGTTAATTTTGATGTACTAACATCCCAAAGTCGTGCTGTATGATCTCCACTCGCCGAAATAAGTTTTAAATGATGTGGCATCCATGCGATATCAAATACTGCATTAAAATGACATTGATCACCTTCTAGTGACAACTCTTCATTGATAGTTTTCTTAACAAATGTATTTTGTAATGCAATCCTTCCATCTTCATTCGCGATTGCTAAAATATGATTGTAATTCTCAAGTGTTGCAAATTTAGCAGCAAAAATAGGTGGATCAGAATTAAGTTCTCCAACACCTGATGCATTTATACCTCTCCAATTATCCCATGGCCTTACCATAAGCCGTGAAAGTGAATTATCATAAGAATTCTCATAATCTGTAAGGAAGAAGAAAACAAGGCGGGAAATTTACGTCTCAAAATTTTTCACAATCTTTTTACTACTTTTACACATAATTATGTTAATCCTTCAATACTCACATTTTCCATATTGTCTGTTTAATAATCTTATCACTGAATTAATTGTTTTAACCATTTCAAACTATATTTACTTATAATAAATTTCTTATTTTTAGACGTTAAATCTCAGCAAGTTTAAAAGAATTGTTATCACTTTAAAAACCGTTCAAATGTTTTTTTTTTTTCAAATCTTCAAATTAACCGTTGACTATACTTTCAAAACTAAACATTTATGCTGAATTTATGCTGATTATAAGCAGGTAATTTAAAGTTTATGATCGGCAATTTCTCAAATTTGCTTGTTAATCATTAAAAATTTATGTTTTTGTCTACATGGAATGTTGTGTCTACATGTTGAGTTCTACCGTAAATATGCTAAGTATGGAAGTTGCTACTTACGACAGTGACTAAGGCGCATCTATTTTATATCCTCAAATTTCTACAGTAGTACTTAATTATTTTAATTTTAATCATCAAAGTTAACTTAGTTTTGAATAAATTTTAATATAAACAAACTTGATTAAAAAAAGCAAACAAACATCCAGTAGACAGACAAAGTGCTGCATAAAGTGATCATTTTACGAATTAGTTGACTAAAAATTAAAAATGGTTCTCTTAAAATTTTTATTTTCGGTTTTTCTAGCTAATTTCTGTTTAGGTGTGTGTTTTAATCCTTTTAAGTTATTTAATTAAGTTCATTAAATCACAGTTTATCGGAATATCTAGCTTGTCAGTTGATTAAGACATAGAAATAGTGAAAAATTTACAATTTGTATACTGCGAAGATTATTATTATTTTTTTTCATCTCATATAAAAATCAGATAACGCATAATCTGTGATTTGCAAATTTCTTAAAATATTCCTTATACAATATTAATGCATTGTGATTATATAAAGAGATACAGTGAGATATAAATAATTAATGTTGAAAAAAATTGTATGATTTACAGCTAGCATCGAACATGATCCAGGTATTCTTTTAAAAGAATCACTCGAAATGAAACATTCAGATCATAAATACAACAATGGAGAGATAGTCATAAGGAATTCGATAGATGCAACTCCAAGGTAATAATAAAATTTCAATATTAGACTAGCTTATTCCTAGAAATTCCTTAACATACCTAGTCATAATAAATGCCATTAGATTAGAACTTATATAAATTCTCTATTCCAATTATTAACATTATTGCTAACAAATGTAAAATTAAAGAACGAGACATAATAACAAGTCAAAGAGAAGAATGAAGATGAAAAAGAAGAGGTAACACAAAAATATTAAGGATTTTACATTATCTGTTGTGCTTTTTTTATGGTTTATTTTATTTTTTTTTTATTTATTTCACTTACTTTAATGTACTTATTTGCATTCCTAACAACTCCTTCTAATTAATTCATTTACTTATTTCTATACAAATAGATTTAAATGTCATGTATGTGAAAGTTCCGAATGCAAAAATAATACATCGCTTGGAGATTATGTCTGTGAAAATGCCATAACATGCTGGAAATCAACAGTCAGAGATAGTAGTGGAAATGAAAGAGTATCGAGAGGATGTACGACAAAATTTGAGCATTTGCCATTATATTGTAGTCAAAAAGATATTAATGCTGGACCGAAGAAACGTGATGCAAGTTCCATTAGTGGACTCGGAACATATAATATTGAATGTTGTACAGGAGATTTTTGCAATAATGGAAGCTTTCCATCATTACCACAATTTAAGACAGAAGTTACAACTGATACAACAACTGAAGATATGCTTAGATTAAGTTTTGCAATATTTGGACCTGTACTTATTGTAGGAATATTCGCAATAGTCATTATTTTATTTATGAGACATAATCATAAACGCAGACTAATTGATGCGCGAAATCAGCAAGACGCCGATATTTACTATGCGAGTGATGATTTGTTGAAACGATCACATGCTTGTGGAGACAGTACACTTCGCGTAAGTCTACTTACTTATTCATTTTTTTTTCTCTCTCTCTCTGTTACTTAATGAGATAATTAATCTCATTAAAGAAATTGACGATCATTACTGAACGAAAAAGTTCATTTTGTTCTGATTTAAATTTGAATTTTTGAGAGCCGTTATTAAGTTTGGAAATTTGAATTTCAAAACTTCGTTAAATTCTTAATTGGATTTTAACGATCAAAATTCCTACTTCCCACTTGAAGATGCTTTTTTTTAAAAGATCAAGTCCATAAAAGTACATTTTTATTATAATCCTCTTGCACAGTTATTTTCATGGCAATTAAAATTTTCTTTCTTCTTTATTTGCAGGAATATTTTGATCAATCGATTACATCAGGTTCAGGAAGTGGATTGCCTTTGTTAATTCAAAGAACATTAGCTCGACAAGTGACATTGGCTGAATGTATTGGTAGAGGAAGATATGGAGAAGTTTGGCGTGCAATATGGCATGGTGAAAATGTTGCTGTAAAAATATTCTTCAGTCGTGATGAAGAATCTTGGAAGCGTGAAACAGAAATTTACTCAACAGTTTTATTAAGACACGAAAATATTCTCGGTTATATTGGTTCAGATATGACATCTCGTAATTCATGCACACAGCTTTGGTTAATTACACATTATTATCAACTCGGTTCATTATTTGATCATCTTAATCGTTCGGCATTAACACATCACCAAATGATGACAATTTGCTTATCAATTGCATCAGGTTTGGTTCATTTACATACAGAAATTTTTGGAAAACAAGGAAAACCGGCTATTGCTCATCGCGATTTGAAATCGAAGAATATTTTGGTTAAAATGAATGGACAATGCGTTATCGCTGATATGGGTAAGTTATTTTCAGTTTTAATCTTTGAATTAACTTTTTAATCGTTGGATTTATTTTTAAATCTGATGATTTAAATTTTGAAAAAACCGTTAAAATTTTGAATTTTTTAAAATTTCAGGTTTGGCAGTTACTCACACACAAAAAGATGGAAAAATTGACATCGGAAATAATCCAAAAGTTGGTACAAAAAGATATATGGCTCCGGAAGTGTTGGATGAAAGGTAAGAATGAGCAATAAGCATGACGAATTGATTATTATTCTAAAAGTATAATTATTTCTAGTATTAATATGGAATGCTTTGAATCGTTACGTCGTGGAGATATTTATGCACTTGGCCTTGTATATTGGGAAGTATGTAGACGTACCTTAAGTAATGGAATCGCAGAAGAATATAAAGTGCCGTATTACGATGTCGTTCCATCAGATCCATCATTCGAAGAAATGCGCAAAGTTGTTTGCGTTGATAGCTTTAGACCATCAATTCCAAACCGATGGACTTCAGATCCATTATTGAATGGAATGTCAAAACTCATGAAAGAATGTTGGCATCATAATCCAAATGTTCGATTACCGGCATTAAGAATAAAGAAGTCACTGTATAAAATGGCTTCAAATGACGAGAACGTAAAACTTAATTATAATGGTGAGATTTGTGTTTAATTAATTTATATTAATAATTAAACATTTGACTGGCTCATTCAATCATTCATTTGTCACTATACATCATTAATTTACATTACGTATTTAGATTAAGAGATTTAAACATTTTTTTAAAGATCGAATATTTTTAATCGTAGTAACTTTTTTTTTGACTACCTAAATTAAATTAAAATTGAAATTATTTTTAATTAGTGCAATGATTTTATTAAAAATTGATCCAAAAGTGCAGCTTCCTATATTTTTTCGAAAAATAATGTGTCTTTTGGTGGTAACTTACAAAAGTTTGAAAAAAAACACCAAACTATTGAAAAATTGAAAAAGTGTCTTTTTTATAAGTGCTAATAACAATATTTTTAAAAATATTGACAATGATATTGCCGTAATTTAAAATAGAATTTATCTGACATTCTATCAGAGATAAGAATCGTCAATTTTGATATCGGAAGAAATGTGGAACTATAAAGTAATTAAGGCAGAACCTCATTAACTTATTATTTTAAGAAAACGCAGCTGTTCAGTAATATCCAAAATTAATTTTCGTTAAGTTCATTATTTAAAGCCGATAAATTTCAAATTCCCGAAAAATCCGTTAAAAAGTTAATTTTCGTTAAGTTCATATTTTTGAATTTTTTAATTTCTTTGAAATTTAAATTTAGAAAAACCGTTAAAATCTTGAACTCAATTTAAAGGAATAAATCTGAAATATTAAGCAGCTATCGACAGCGTGATAACAATAATTCCACATAATCCATTCTGATATCAACATTGATTGAGACTCTTTGCCTTCATTGCCATTAAATGTTATTTTAGATGAAAAAAAAAGTAATTTTACTTTAATTTGTGCCATTTTCGAACCCTTTCGAATGATTCTTGTTACTAAATTGCTCACTCATTTATTCCCAGTTATTGTATTGTTTTATGTTTAATTGGACTTAATTCTTCCTCGATCAAGTAATCAAAAAATGATAAAAAAAAAGAAATTATATATTTTATGTTGTAAATATAACAAATTCTTTATTTAATCCTAATGATGGAACCTTCAAAAGAAACGTCAAGTACATTAATAATTTTAATTTTACACAATAAATTATGTTTTTAAGAGGAAAATTAATATTAAGTTATATTAAAGTAAAGTAACTGATAGAATTGCACTAAGGCCTTAGATATTATTGAAAAAGGATTATTTGATGTAGTTAAAATTTTTAATAAGTTTAAGGATGTTCTCTATTGAACATTAAAATAAAGATAAAGATAAAAAAAATAATAATTAATATTACGTGAAAGAATTTTTTTAAGTGATGAATGTATTAAAATTTAAAAAGTGGAAAATAACGGATTTTTTATAATTTGAATTTTTCAATTGGAAAAATATTCAATATTTCGAAATAACGACTTTTTTGAAATTTAAAAAAAATGTTCTGGAAAATTTACAATGAAAATTCAAACTACCAAAAATACGTTATTTTTCACAAAAAAAAAAAACTCTTCAATGAAAAACATTTGAATTAAAACAATCGAAATTATGAAAAGTTTTATTTTTTAAAACAAATTCAATACAATTTATAAGATTTAAATTCAAACAAAAAAAAAATACGAAATTGATGAAAAGTGAAGAAAAATATATTATTTGTGTTTAATTGTAAAAAAATATGATTAGAACAATGGAATAAAAATATTTTAATAATCATAATAACAATAATAATTACAAAATTCTTTACTAATAAATGAAAATAACAAATTTACAGAATGATAAGATGCGGAATACATAATCACAATGATTGATCTAGCTCATGATAAAAGGGGCTGTTCACTCATGACGTTCATCAAAAAATTGGATTTTTTGACCCCCTCCCCCCTCTGTTAATTGTCTTCAAACAACAAAAAAAAATCTATTGTTTGAAATTGTCACACAGCCTCAGACCTCTACTCATTCTCCATAAGCTGAACATCATAAGTGAACGACCCCAAAATAAAATCACTTTTTATAATAATAATAATAATTTAAACTCTTTGGGGTGAAGATGAATGCGTAATTGACTCAGTAACATCCGATGATCCATAACTTAAATGTGATGGTGAATTGCCCATGACTCGATTGTTTAGAAAAACGTCAGCAATGTACACTAAAAAAAATAAATATAAATGAAAAAGATAAGCACGCAATTGGAATCTTATTAGAATTTTTTTAAAAAAAGGAAATAACACAAGAGTATCAACTTACCAGGCTGTGGCAAAGTGTAATCCTCAATAATCGGCAACGGTTTTGTCGTACATTTCTTTATAGGACTCATAAATCCAAAAAGTGTCAATGACAACAACAAAGACATTCCCGTAAACATTGTCCTAAAGTTCCATTGATTACCATCACGAAAATAGGATATTCCAGTTAATACTATGAGTAGAAATACGACAGAAAATTTTGTCATTGTCACTGCTGTTGAATGAATTTTTCCACCACCTTGACTTATCATGTATGATGGTCCATAAGCAAAATAAAGATTATGCTTGTCATTAAAATTCTTCATTATCAGATACAAAAGGGCAAACGGTGTAATTAAAGGACATGCTAGTGAATAAAATACAGCCATTGTAAAGACTAAAAGCTGCCAAGAATAATGAATACCAAAAGGAAATTCTATGACAATCGATTTTCTAATAAATGGCGTTTCAGCCTCACTCCTTGATGTCATTAATCGATAAATGTAGACCATTAAGTCAGGAAATCTCATTAATTCTAATGCCGTACCAATAAATGTCATAGTGATTATATAATTAACAAAGAAAGCTCCACGATCAGGCAAAAAGACACATTCAAATCGATAAGTCTCATTAGCATTTGCTCCTGTAAAGCTCCATTCAAGAAATGCTGACGCTGAAGCAAGTCCCAAACTAGGCAATATTAGAATCATGAATAATAAATATCCAAAAGTTTTTGTCATGACTACGTAATTATAATCAGAACGTGTAAAATGATTAAGCCATGTTTCACTAAATGACACAATGACAGGCATAAGTGCAGTAAATGACCATAACAATAAGGTCGGCAAAAATTCAGTCACTAATGCTGATTGCTGTGTAAGATTATCAATTATTTCATTTTTAGATGCCATAGACCGCAAAATTCCAACAAGATAAGCAGGCGTTGTGAACAGAAATAGGAATAAAAATAGAATAGCATTTACAATGACCCATCTTAAATACCATTTTGCAGTATTTGGTGTCAAATTATCCCAAAAAATATCATTAGGCAATGGCGAATAACTTAATTTCCAATCTTTAACAGCCGTCGGTTTAAAGTGCATAATCACTTGTTTAGCAGCTCCAGTTGATGAAACTGTAATAAATGCTATTCCTAATGCATCATTTAAGGCAATCGCACGAAGTCTTGCAACCTCTCCACATAATCTTTGTTCCTCTGCTTTATAAAATTCTAAAGCTTCAACCGTATGACATGTTAGACAATTAGGCTTCACTTTTATTAATCCACGATGCTGTTCACAATAAATTCTCGCCTCAATAACTTTCTCATACTCTTGTGCAACCTCTGTCAATTTCTTTACATTATACGCAAGCTGTATGTCACGAATTTCAATGTCCGGAAAAAGTTGTTGCAAATAATTTTGAATGATTTGTCTGTTACAGTCTGGTTTTGAAATTCCAACAGCCATAATTGTTCGTGTTGGTGCAACTTTAAAAGCATTCCGTCCACTTGATCGACGCATGACTAATACAACAAGTGGTACAAAAAGTATTGCAAATATTGTATGAACCCATAATAATTTTGAATTTGGATCGAGATTTGCAATTGTTGTATGTGAGAAAGAATTAACATCTCCTGATAAATTACCTTGAAAATTGATAGGTAATATGATGACAATTGATACAAATGAGATGATTCCCATAACAACAATCAAATGCTGTTGAAATGATAAATAATGAACAGCATCAGGTCCGGAATGTTTTAAAATTTGATCCTTTCGTAGTTTCCACGTTGCAATAATCCACGAAAAGAATCCAGTGTCTTTAACTGATGGCTGTCTTGATATTCTTATTGCTGCCGCTTGCTCACCAGTCTCCATATCAAAATTTGGATCATGATTCGAGTTCATTTCGTTACTTAAACTATTCAGAATTTCTGAATTATTACCATGAGCATAAAAGATTTGAGTCCATCGTTTTCCCGACAGACTATTTACTAAACCTAATCTATGAAAATCCCATGCTTGTTGTCTTAATAATGTAAATAAAAGTATAAGGATGATCCACACAATAACTGCAAGTAAATTGACATTTTTTTTTAGTATTTCCAAATAAACAAGCTACTGACTAATTATTATCATATATACCGTTTAATATTAACGTTTGTGGAATTCCTTCATATATATTCGTAATAATAGTTGTTTTATTGCTGTTAGGAATTTGAGAGCATATCGTCTGGTTCCCAGATCCAAAAAATGAATTAATTGTCGACTAGAAATATACAAAGGATGATTAAGACGAGCATAATTAGTAGATATAAAGGAACAGATAAGATAAGTCATAAATGGGTGGTGCGAAACAGCTGACAACGAAAACAACAATTACTAATTGATCGATTTTCTTTTCTCTTTATTTCTACACATATTCCTATTAAATCACTGACTGTGCATAATAATAAATAATAACAAAAGCAGTAGTAAGCTATAGTATGTATGTAGATACACTAATGAATGAAAAAGAGATTGCAAAATTTCTTCAAAAATTCAATTGAATATTTTTTTGATTAAATCACAGTTATTTTAACATATATAAGACCTTCGATGACGTCATGTCTATAGATTCTGAACAAATTTAGTCAATGTATGACGCTGATTTATATCCATACATTATTAATGAAGATTTTTTTCTTGTTTTGTTGTCGACTTAATTTTTTTTTCCTTTTTTTGCGTATCACAATGGTCTGAAATCGAAAAAAGTGTCCAAAATTTATTTAAAGTCGTGTATTTTAAACCTCATCGTTTGAATGCAGTATTATAAAACATAAACTGACGCATCTTCTGTGAAAATATCAAGCTTCCAATCGTTGTCTAACTCTGTCAATCATTAACCAAAGTCACGAAAAATTTGTTTACAAAAACACCATGAAAAAGTTTTCATAAATTTTTCTACTTTCTGTTGTTTGATTCACATTCTAATCACTGTCAATAGCTTAGTTAATGCTCAAATTTTATGTTAAAAGCTATAAAACATTAGCAGATAGCTTTATCATTAGGGAATATGCAATTAAAATTTTGAAATTTTCCAAAACTTTAAATGTCCATAAGTTAAAAAGCCGGGCGAATCCGGGTCTGAAACCTACCAGAATACAAAGATTGAGTCTTAATTTACCTTCTAATTATACTCTGAGGACCCCAATCTCCCCCGATTTCGAGATATTTGCAATTTAATTTCACTTATTTTTCAAAATTTTTCCATACAAATTTGCTTGTGCACAAAATTTTTTGAGAAACAATTTTAAACTTTTAATGAAAAGTCATATTTATCCTTAATATTATAAGCTCATATTTTCAGAGATGTATAATTAAGACATGACAAAACTATTGACACTTTCAAAATAAAGAAAATCAACCAAAACTTTGCGACCTCTAAAGTTTACGTCAAAATATAAATTTTGGACACTTTTTTCGATTTCAGACCATTGTGCGTATTTCAAACATTTCAGACATAATACTTACCATATCTGCTAGTTACATGGGATATAAAACTAATGAGTATAAAATTAGAAATTAATATAAGTTCTAAACGTTTAATTTAACTAATTTATTAAGACTTGTAGACAAATATCGTCTATCTCACTCAAAATGAAATTTCTAATGGAAAGTCGTTCACAAATGACGTCCATTAAAATGCATTGGAAGTTCAAAGTTCAAAAAAAAGTTCAAAAATTTTTTGAAGAACGTCATTTGTGAACGACCCCAATGTTTTTGTAAAAAATGTTGAAATTATTTAATAAATTAAATTATAAGTTAATTAAAGGCTCTGGAACTAGATGTGTATCGACCAGCAAGTTTTTTCTAGAGTTTAATACTCGACCAAGCAAGAAGATTCATTTTTCAAAGAATCCAGTCGTATGTATGGCAATAAATTGGATATTCTCGAAATTAATTAAATCCTTGTATTCTTAATACTTCCAGGGACTTTTTCAAATACCAGAATTAAGAGGATTTGAAGGATTTTACTTGTTAAAAGAACGTTGTATTTCACGAACGGATGAATTAATAGCAGAAGCGATATCACAAAAACGAGATAGAAAGATTGTTGAAATATTTGACGAATTAAGCGATACACTTTGTAAAGTAGCAGATTTAAGTGAATTCATACGATTAAGTCATCCACAAGCTAATTATTCGCATGCTGCTGAAGATGCCTGTATATCAATTAGTGGAATTGTTGAAAAATTAAATACACATAGAGAATTATTTCAATCATTAAAAGCTGTCGTGGATCATGAAGATAAAGTACCGACAACAGACATTGATAATCATGTTGCTAAGCTGTTTTTATTTGATTTTGAGCAATGTGGTATTCATTTAGAGGAAGAAGAGAGAAAGAAAGTTGTACATTTAAATGAATGTATTTTATATCTTGGTCAACGATTTATGAGCGGTGCTGTACATGCAAGGACATTAAATAAGAATATTTTACCAGAAAACATTCGACATTTATTTTCTATTGATGGCGATAAAATCTTGGTATCTGGATTATATGCTGATTCACCAAATTCATTAGCACGTGAAGCTGCTTATAGACTCTATTTATATCCAGATCCACATCAAGAAGAGCTTTTAACTGATTTAATTAATAGTAGACATGAATTAGCAACAACATGTGGATTTCCAACTTATGCTCATCGAGCATTAAAATCATCAACAATGGAGAATCCAGAAAATGTTAAAGAATTTTTAGAAATTTTAAGTGAAAAGCTACGACCAAGAGCACAAAAAGATTTTGATATAATGCAAAAGATGAAAATATCTGATGGAGGCTTAAATTCACCACTTGCTGCTTGGGATACGCCATACTTTACGTCGAGAATGAAAAATAAATATTTAAATATTTCATCGCAAGCAACTGAATTTATGCCATTTTTCAGTCTCGGTGGATGTATGGAAGGTTTTAATAATTTAATGAAATCATTATTTGGTATACGACTTGAAAATACGGAAATGGAAAAAGGTGAAAGTTGGGCTGATGATGTCTATAAATTGTGTGTAATTGATGAAAATAACAAGTTACTTGGACATATTTACTGTGATTTCTTTGAGAGAACTGGAAAACCAAATCAAGATTGCCATTTTACCATACAAGGAGGAAAGAGACTTGCCAATGGTGAATATCAAAATCCAATTGTCGTTGTCATGCTCAATTTCAGTTTGGGTAGATGGAATCCTCCACTTTTAACACCTTCTATGGTCGATAATCTCTTTCATGAACTTGGACATGCTATGCATTCAATGCTTGGTAAGTTTCAAAATTTTAACGGTTAAAAATATTTTAAATTTTTCATAAATTTTAAAATTCAAAAATTCGTTAAATTTAAAATTTTAAAATTCGTTTTTTATAAAATTCACAGCAAGAACAGAATATCAGCATGTAACAGGCACCAGATGTAGTACAGATTTTGCAGAAGTTCCTTCAGTATTGATGGAATATTTTGCAAGTGATCCACGAGTTTTAAAAACATTTGCAAGACATTATCAAACACAAGAACCAATGCCTGATGAGATGCTTAATCGACTTTGTGCATCCAAAAATGTATTTTCAGCTAGTGAGACACAACTTCAAGTCTTTTATTCAGCATTAGATCAAGTTTATCATGGCTTACCTGAAAATCATCGTCAAGACACAACAGAGACATTAAAAATGGTACAGGAACAATTTTATGGTCTTCCGTATGTCCCTCAAACAGCATGGCAACTAAGATTTTCTCACCTCGTTGGATACGGTGCTAAATATTACTCTTATTTATGTTCACGAGCAATTAGTTCATGGATTTGGCAAGAATATTTCCAAAAAGATCCATTAAATCGTGAGCAAGGTGAAAAATATCGTTATAATTGCTTATTATATGGCGGTGCTGTACCATCAAGACAGCTAGTTAGTAACTTTTTAGGAAAAGAAATTTCAGCTCAGAATTTAGCAAATAATTTAATTAATGAAATTGATGAACATCAGGCAAATATGAAAATTTAAAAATTGACAAAAGATTTAAAAGAATAAAGAGACACAAGATTTAGTTCCTTTCAATTATTCCTTGACAGGTTGATTTTTATGAAATTCCAATTACAGACAAAAGAAAAAGTCTACATTATACAATATCATCTAGTTTTTCCTTATCATCTCGGACATTAACAATAATTATTGAAGATTTATATTTTAAAAAAATTTCTTATTCTCAAAAAAAAAAAAAAAATCTTCACTCAAACTCTTTATGCGACATAATTATATTGATTCTGATTATCCTTATCACGTTCCATGTAATCACGATCAATCAATGATTCAATTCTCTTCTTCAAATCCGCAGGCTAGATTTAAATAAAATAAAGCATTAAAATCAATTTCAAACAGCGATGACTATAAACTTACCTTAACTGGAAACGACAATTGTTTATAAAGTTCACTAATGAGCAAATTATGGCTTAACGTCTTTCTCATCTTCATAATTCTAACGACAGCTGCATCAATTTGGTACTGACGATCTTGGTAAACTCTTTCTTCTGTTGCTTTCTGTTCCTCATTCTGGAAAGGAAATAAAAAAATTTTAATCAATAATTCTAACAAAAATAACAGCCAAAAAACTTACTGTTTCCTTCATTTGGATGGAATTGATTTTAATTCTGAATAATTTAGCAGTAAATTCATTGTTGAATTTGAATTTATCATTATCTTCAACCTCACGACTTTTGGGGATTTTTGTTAAGACTCTTGCCTTACCACAAGCCAATGACTGTAAAGTTCTTCTCAATTCTCCATCCTAAAGAAATTCAAAAATTAACGGTTTTCAAAAATTCAAATAATTTTAACGTTTCTCAAAAATTCAAATAATTTTAACGTTTCTCAAAAATTTAAATAATTATAACGTTTTTCAAAAATTCAAAAAATATTTTAATGTTTTTTTTTTTAAATTTTGAAATACGATTTTCAAAAATTAAAAAAAATTAAAACGGTTTACAAAAATTCAAATAATTCAACGGTTTTCAGCATTCAAAAAATTTAACGAATTTTTTTGAAGTTCAAACTTTTGAAATCAGTTTAAAAATTTAAGTCAAAAATTTCCGTTAAAAAAATTACCTCAATATTAGTCGCCTGTAAAATTTCCTCAAGACTCATTTCGTTGCAATCATTAAATAACAAAAGAACTAATGATTGGAATAAGGACACTTGAAGATCCTTTGGTCCTTGATCAAAGCGTGCTTTTAATACACAATGTCCCAAAGTTGGTTGCCATTGTAACTTTCGTCCGCTATGCTTTGCCAAATAAAATTTCGTAAAAACATTTTGATACTCAACTAATTGAGGCGGTATATTAACTTCCATAACTGGATATGTTGGCCAATAACCCATTGTCAAAATATTTACAGTCATATCGATTCCAATTGCATAAAATTGGGCAAGATCTTTCGAATTTGCATTTCCTTCAACATATTGTCTGAATGCAATATTTATGTCCTTACTAAGTTCCATGTCCTTAAACATTCCTTCGAGTTTCGATGTAAATCCACCGCCACATTCTTGCTTTAATTTTGACAACATACTCTTTTCAGCATCAACACTTGCTGACTTACCGACCAATAATCTTTTTGCTAAATCTTTCTTGTAGAATGCTTCAAATACATCCTTACCATGAATAAAACGGAAAAGTACCATAATTTTATCGAGAATTTGTTCCAATTCTTCTTCTGTTGCTTCCTTATTTCCAGCACGTAACTTCATATCGACATATTTTGCTATCAATTCAGCAGGCTTATTCGTACGTTGATTAATAAAGTATTCAAAAGCTTCACGTAAGCTATGTGAGAACTTTTCATTACGTTCAAAGCAATTACAGACAATATAATCCATTTTGTCTTTAAAATCCAATAAATCTTGTACCATTGTTTTATCCTTCTCTGGATCAATAACTAAAGTCTTGCCTTTTGTCTTTATGTATGCATTAAATGATGTACACAATTCAATCGTGCCATTCTTAACACGACTAAATAATGAATAAAGCAATGTGAGATCAGAAACACGATTTTCTTCCAATAATTGATCAAGTCCTTTTTGCAGGATGCCAGTAATATGCTCCGCAATTAACTGACGTTCAATTGTAAAAATCAACTGTAATTTTGTACATTGATCTAAATAATGAAGTAATCTTTCATTTTCTTCAGCAAGTCGTTTATCAACATGCTTTAAATATTCAGGAACATCTAGTTCCTGCATTTTTCGTTGTCCTTCAGCTTGATAAAGTTGCTTTGTTGCTATCAAGAATTTATTCTCAAATGCTTCTTTATAAATTTGTAAATCCGAAAACATTCTTAAAAGACTTTTCAATAAAGTACGATCGACTGTCTCGCCATTCCTTTCCTTTTCAATCAACATTAAAATTCCTTCAACAGTACGTGATTGGACTGTCGAATTTGTAGCAATATGATCACGAAACAATTCTAAGCCGAGATCCCTAAAATTAAAATTAAGTAATTTAAGATACCTAATTAGTTCCGCTTTCAAATCAATCAAATTAAATTGTTTGTGTATTATTACCAGATTGAATGAACTGTTGGATTTTGCAATACATATGTACGATCTAAATATAGAAATATACTACGAATCATAATCATCTGTTGGCAATGAAATTGCCAACATTCATTCACCTTCTTTAGATACAGCTGTAATGACAAATATTTTGATTAATATTACTGTATCGTACAGAGTTGGTGCTTGATAGATGTAACAACTTACCAATTTATCTATTCTTTCAGCAAGAAATGGTCTGATGTTTGCCTTTACATGACTTTCTGCCAATCCTGTCAAATTAACATAAAGTTGTGAGTCCATTTTATGACTACACATATTTTCGACTGCTTGATACAGTTCCTCCAAACAGTAAGTAATTGGAGTTGATGTCTGGATGGCAACAACTGCTTCTTTGAGTTTCTGCCATGTATGTTCTTGATAATTTTCTGGTAATGATGGCTTGGCTGTAAATATAATGAGCATAAAAAAAATTAATGAATGAATTGAAAAAAGTAAAGAAAAAAATTTCAACATTGACATAATGATCTGAATATTTTTTTAAAAATAAATAAAGCATGCTTAATAAACTTGAGCAGTAGCTAGACTTACTTTTGAAATTTTTAATTACAAGCTTGCGTATATCTCCTTTAGTATTTGACGAATTTCCACGCGAAATCGATCCATTCGATGCAGATAATGGTCCAAGTGATGAAAAATTTGATTTCCGTCTATCGGAAACGTCTATATCCATTTTATTCACATCCATAATGTTTGATTCTTTTAGTTTGGTCTCTTCTAATAATTTTATTCGCTTTGAATTTTCTCGCTCGTTCATATGCAAATCATTAGATCTTACTGAATTCCAATAGAAAGAGACTTAAGGAAAGCTTAGATGATATATTTAATGTATTTTTCAACGATTTAAGATGTTAAATTAATAAATTTAGTTCCTTTAAAAGTGGTATGATTTTTAGACTTCCGCGATGATAAATTGTATGAAAATTTTGAACTTTCAAATTGAACTTTAATCGATCTTTTGAACTTTCCAGTACTTTCCAATCAGAATCAAAACAAAAACAATACCTCACAAAAATCCGATCATTAAATACCTAATAAAATGTCTAGAATCGTGAGATTTGTGAAATGGATAGGCAAGAATCCCAAGAAATCAATATTTTTTGGTGGTGTGCTGTCGTATGGTGTAAACTGGATGCATCAAAAATATCAGTAAGTAACATTACATCCAAATTCCTTAAAAATTATAAAAATTTATTTTAAATATCCTAGAATCGCTAATATAATGAGAGATTACTGCACAGAAGCTAAGAAATATGGAGAAGTTAAGGCACCAATTAATGCCAAGTTGAAAAAAGTACTTGTCATTTTAAATCCAGTTGCAAATAAAAGAAATGCTGAAGAGGAATTTAATGATTATTGTGCTCCAATTTTGAACATGGCTGGATATTTTATTGACATTATGAAGACTCAATCAGAACTACATGCTATACGTCTTATGGAAGAAGAATTAAAGGAACAATATGATGCTTTTATCATAGCTGGAGGTGATGGAACTATTTCTGAAACAATAACTGGATTATTAAGAAGGAATGATGAAATATCTGCAAATTGCATCGTCGGTGTACTTCCTCTTGGACAAAATAATCAGTTTAGCTTAATGTTTTTAAATTCAGACACAAATGTGAGAAATAAGGTCGAAGCTGTAAAATTAAAGGCAGAAGCAGCACTAAATATTGTGAAAGGAAAGACACAGAAACAAGATGTAATGAAAATAGAATTAGTGTCTGATAATGAGGAAGAAGCTAAGAAGGTCTTTTATGGTGTTGGATCTGTTTTTTGGGGTTCATTTCATGACATTTTACGTAAAAAAGATAAATATTGGATAACTGGATCTTTAAGGAACTATACAGCATGTCTTTTTAATGGTTTATTTCCTAGAGATGGAATTAATTGGAATTGTGAAGCAAAAATGATATATTCAGCACCATGTGATGGATGCTCAAATTGCTATGTAAAGCCTGAAAGTAAATCACAAAAATTACACAATTCTCGTTGGTGGTCAAAATTCAATTCAACGAAGGAAGTTATTCCTGAATATTCGAAAATTCTTAATCCACAATGTCTTGAAACAGCTGAGATTGATATCCATACATCAGAATTGGCAATAACAACAAATAGTCAGGAAGGTAAAGTAAACGAAAAGGCAAAATTAAATGTTAAAATTGGTGATCAGCCTAATAATTATGGATTTAATTACATTTGGGAATCTTGGAAGCGTGTTAATAATAAAAAGTTTTTAGACCTTCCAAACTCTACAAGTTTAGAGTCTAGACAAGTTTTATTGCTTCCAAAAGAAGACAATTCAGAGGACAAGAAGGAAAGCTTCTTTTCTATAGATCATAATTTATTTGAAGTACGTCCAATTAAAGTTACATTATTGCCGAAAAAAGTTGATTTCTTTGTATCATAGATTACGTTTATTAAGTAATGAATGCAATAAAACTGATATTTAATCACCTAGTAATTAAATGCTTATTTTTTTTACAAATTAATTTGTGCATTAATCCAATCAACATGATAGAAAATATCTTGAATCAAATTTGGTTGATTTCCATCACATGCTTGCAATTGTCCAGCAGATTGAATACCAAATACAATATTATTAGTAATAAATGGCGATCCATTGTCAGATACACAGTTTGTGGCTGAAATTGCCTTTACACAAAGTCTTCCTTCATATCCTTTACTCCAATCTAAATTTGGATATGCCTCTTGACAATCAGCTTCACTGAGAATTCTAAGTGAAAGTTCTTGTTTATATGATGCAGCATGATCATCAACAAAATTTAGTAATCCCCATCCATAAGTCTTAATTTCAGTTCCAACAACAAGTGGAGTTGTTGGCAGTTGAGGATAAGTTATGTAAGTTTTAGGTGTGAAGGTACTTGGCATTTTAATCAAACCGACATCATTTAAATGTTGAAATCCATCAAATTGTGGTGCAAGCATAAAATCAGTATTGCTGACTTTATAAATTGATCTTTGGTCCTCAAATTCATCTCTCAATTTATTGGCATATACGTGGACGTTTACAAAAGATATTCCAAAAATGCAATAAGCGCTTGTTAAGACATAATTTGGTGATATCAAGGAACCAGAACACATGTAATTCTTCTCATAAACAGCAAATCCTTCCACAAGTACTAAATATGAAGAATCTTCACGTCTTGTTGTGACTCCATTAGCTCGTTGCTCAATCACACGACAACCGCGTGACAAGAAAATTAAACAAAGTACGAGAAATACAATTTTCAACATTTTTGATCACAATTCGTTCACAAACTGAAGATATTTAATGAACAATTAATTGCTTTTAATCTCTGCTGCATGATAACACCCCATTCATTGAGTACCTTAATCTAATCATACCTCCATAGGTTGTCGATTCTTTTCAATCCTTCTTCAATTTTGTCTGGTCGGCTTTAGTAAACAACAAATTGTAAACAGCACGGAATGAGTAATAAAAAATTATTACGAAAAATGAGATCCATATGATGATATTGATTGACTTAGACGTAAACCAGATAATCTCAAGTAGCCAATTCACTCGTTCTGAACTCATCTCTCTTCAATTTTTTCCTAACGACTGCTGTATTCTGACTACATACATATTCATAGAGATAAAAAAAAAATTGGAACAGCTTATTATCTCATAGACAAATTTAAATAAAGCATTATTGTAGTATTCTGAACAGATAACGAAGTTCTTAATGACTTCCTACTATACTTGAAATATGGGTGGAAACGAAATGAAAAAAGTGAAGATAAAAAATTGATATTTTGATAAAATATCAAAAAACTGACATAAAAACTTATATGATATGATTATGACATAATAATCACATTTGTCAAGTGCTGTACATATCAAAAATAAATAAGTGGAAGTAAAAAACGTGTTTGTACAGAAAATCTGTGAATATTTAGCAAGTTTTTATTGGCAAATGGGTTAAGTGTCGTTATTTTGACAGTTTATGCCTTTAGCCATTAAATTAATAGCCGAAATATTGTGGATTCTTCTATTGCTTGACCATTTACGTGACATGAATTAGGTAAAACAAAAATTTAAGTTCTGTTGGTTTCAAAAAGTCACGCTTTATTTTTTGAAATTAATCCATACTAAAAAAGTTTATTAAGGCATTTCAGCATTTGCCTTAATCCAAGCAAGATGATAAAAGACATCTTGAACTAAATTTGGATGATTTTTATCACAAGCTTCCAACTGTCCATACGATTGAAATCCATAAACAACATCGTTAACCATAAAAGGCGATCCATTGTCAGACACACAATTTGTTCCTGAAAGTGCTTTAATGCAGATTCGTCCAAAAGCTCCTTCATTCCAAAATAAATCAGGATATGCATCATGGCAATCAGCATTGCTTATGAATCTTAAAGAATATTCTTGCTTATGTGCTGCTGCATGATCATCAGTATAGTCTAATAAGCCCCATCCATACGTTTTTCCTTCAGTTCCAACAGTAAATGTTGCTGTGGGTAATTTTGCAATTTTCAAATATTCTTTCATAACGAAGCTATCAGGCATTTTAATCAATGCTATGTCATTAAAGACGTCTTCATGTTCAGGATCAAATTCATTCTTAATTTTAATATTTTCTTTTTCAATTTTATAAATTGATCGCTTATCTTCAAAAACATCTCTCAATCTGTGAGCATAAACATGAACATTAATAAACATAGTTCCATTGACACAATGTCCAGTTGTTAGGATGTATTTTTCAGAAATGAAGACACCACTGCATAGAACTTTATTTTCGAAATCTTTAAATCCTTCTAAAAGAACCAAGAATGAGGTATCATCACGATCAGTGGTTACTCCATTAGCTTTTTGTTCAATCACTCTACAACCGAATGAGAAGTAAATTAAGCTAACCACGAGAATTATGAATTTCAACATTTTTAGTCACAAACCGTTCACTAACTAAAGAAATTTCTTTGATTTGCAATTCCTTAAATTGCTATCGATTTTGAAGGATTAAGAAGTTTTATTACTCCTGCCAATTATTATAATCTAATCTACTTTCAACGGTAATCAGTTGCACTCGATATTTGATTCATTCACTGAGCATGCTTTCATAAAATTTGCGTGAATTCAACGGTCATTTTGTTTTTAAACTTTGACGAAATTGTTCAGTAATCAGAAAAAGTTCATTTTATTTCAGTTCAAAAATTTGAATTTTTGAAAATCGTTAAAATTTAAACTTAAAAAATCCACTCTACACGTGTACCAAGTGTACCAAAATATTCTAAATAATAAAAAAATAAATGCGCGTTAGTTTTATCTCCCTTAATAATTTTACAACACTTCTTTATCGATAGATATTAGATTTCTTTAGAAATCTAAAGCTTTTTATTAAGTAAATAATATCAACAGAATAAATACAATAAATTAAGTAATACATCGCAAATCACTGGTTGTTGTAAAAACATTGCACTGTTCCTTTTTATTTAAATGATTTTTTAAGTGTTCTTTTCGATTAAAGCCTCTCTGACACTTGCCACAATGAAATAAATTTTCTTTCGTATGCAACCGTAAATGAATTTTATAATTACGTCTATCTAAAAATGTTTTATTGCAAAATGAGCATAAAAATGTGATTGATGATGTTGTATGTCTAGCTCGATGAAGTGTCATGGAATTATACGATTTAAATTCTTGATTACAAATCGGACAATCGAATGTTTTTTCAGGGTTCTCATGCTTATCAATATGTGCTTGAAACCTGTCTTTTTTAAGTGTTGTAAATCCACAGCCATAAAAACATTCAAGTGGTTTCTTAGAATTATGTTCTCTCGACATGTGGGCAATTTTTGTTGATCGATGACGGAATTGAGCACCACAAATTGTACAAGAAGTCATTTGAGATTTATTTATAGATTTACTTGTTTTTCGTCGTTCTTCCTGTTCTTCTTGTTTGACTGAATTATCACTGTAATATAACTCTTGAATAAATTCACAATTTTCTTCAATATGTGCTGTCTCAAAGTGCTTTTTGAGTGAATCTTCTCGCATAAATCGAATTGAACACATTAAGCATTTCCAAATGATTTTATTATTTTTGGTATAAGTGGCATCAAGCTTCATTAATTGTTTTAAGGAATTTGAACAAGAATGAGCAAATTTATGATTCTTATCATTGCAAACAATAATTTTATCAGTTCCAACATGTGCTTGTTTATAATGTTGAATGAAATTTTCTCTATTAAAAAAGGCAGTATCGCATTCCTCACAAACTATAATAAATGATTCGTCAAGATTAATTGCATTAATAACTTTTTCCGTTTCACAGTCATTCATGCATTTTATACATTTGACAAGGTTTGAGTCATAAATTGCTTTAAATTTACATTCATTAGTTAAGTTCTTTTTCATGTCATTCTCCAACAATTCGATGCGATAATCAAGAAAATTATCATCAATTTCTAAAAATTGATTCTCAAGTTCTGAATTCGAATCATCTTTTTGGTCATTCTTTATGTGGATTAATTTCTCCAATTTTTCTTCATTTTCTTGAATCTTTTGCTTAAAATCGTAGATAAACAGCAAGTCAGTTTCGCAATTTGTACATATTGATGAAGTACAAATGGTCTGCGAAGATGAAATTTTAAAACCCGTACAATAGTAATAAATATCAGCATATAGCACACTGTTGACTGAACAATGGAACATTGACTTTAATATTTTCTCTTTTTTAAGGCACATTCTATTTTTTTAAAATATTGATAAGTATTAATATTTAATTAATAGTTATTGATGTATTGGGTATCATACCTGCATATTTTTAAGAGATCGATTGAATCACTTATAAAATCGTCGTGCCTTAATTCCATGATTTTTTTTTTAAATAATTTACTAAAATTCGAGAATTAATAACCTAAAGTAAGTTTATTAAATAAAAATTAGAACTGAAGGAAGTAGCAACATCTAGCACTAGATTCGAGTGATAAACCTTGAATGAATATTTTGATCCAACAGATTTTGGTATGCTATTGGAAGGTTCACTGGAAAGTTCAAAATATTCCAGTTGTTTACTTTTTTCCATTAACATTTTACAAAACAAAAATTAAAAAAATTTAGTGGTTTTTAGTGATAATATTAAATAAAGAACTACTTGAAACAACTCCTGACTGTTTATATATCTAGTACAAACAGCAATTCAACTGATAAACATCATATTTCCTTCATAAAAATCAAACCGGCAAAAGATTGTCAAAACGATCAAATCATGAAAGAAAACATTCAAAAACAGCTCTATACAGTCGTCACAAGCCAAGCTATTTCTAGTAGTGGACGATTTTTATATGCCTGTAGTACTTTTGGTGACATTGCAAGTTATAAGTAAGTTCAAAACAAAATTTCAGTACATCACTGGATTGTAATAAAATTTAATCCACAGTATTGAAAAGATTACATCCTGTATCGAAAATGTCAACAATGAGGAAATATCAGATCCAATTTCTGTATTCAAATGTCCAGAAACACCAATTTCATTAAACATTCATCGAGACTTTTTGATTGTTGGAAGTAAGAATGGATTGATCATTGGATATAAAACATCGTCTGGTATAATACAACATAAATCGTGGAATATTCAATTGCCATTGTCTCCTGAAAAGATTGATATTAGTGAAGTAAGTGACTTATGGGTTGACAGTGAAAACGAGTTCCTATTTGCAGCATGTGGATCTGATGTTTATCAATGCTCACTCGACAATGGAACAGTATTGAATAAATTTGAAGGTCATGAAGATTTTATACAATCGATTCGTGGATGTGAACAGAATTTTGTGACTGCATCTTCGGATGGAACTGTAAAGTTATGGGATAATCGTACAAAAAAATCAACATTTTCAATAAAACCTTCAGAGAATAAAGAAATTTGTAGAAGTCAACTTGGCAGTTGGATGGGAAGTGCTAGTATTTCAAAGTCATGGTTATCATGTGGAGGAGGTCCAAAATTAGCTGTTTTTCATCTCAATCAAATTACAAAGCAACCATTTCAAGTTTTTGACTATCCAAGTTCAATTCATGTTACAGACTTTGTGGATATTGATAATGTACTTGTTGCTGGTCAAAGTAACAGAATGATTCAGTATTCATTAAATGGACAAATGATTTCAGACATAGAGAGTTCAGGACCTGCTGTATATTCAGTTGTTTGGTACAAAAATCAACAATATAAATTTTTAAGTGCCAGTGGAGCAAGTAATAACATCGATGTGTCCATAAATTTCACTTATAAAGATGCCACACTCAATTTTTACAAAAAGTCTTAATGTACATAATAAAATAATAATTAAACTTTTTTTATTCTTATTTTTTTGGTTACAAAATAAAATAAAATAATAATAAAATACAAAAAAAAAAGGTTCATAAAGTCAGTTCCTACAAGAATTCAGTTGCCACGGAACTAGGAATGTAACATTCACTTCCATCTTTATTTTTAATAAAATACCATATTTTATCTTCATATTCTTTACATGCGAGCAACCTTACAACATCGCCCTTCTTGACACTTGTATAATCAGACGTAAAATCGTCAGTAATTGCCAATAAAATCTTCCTCTTTGAATTCGTATTTACATTCAATTTCTCTTGATTATTATTAATAATATTATTACATCTACTTGATACTTGAGCGGTTGGCTTCAATTCTGCATAAGCATGATCAATTATTTTTGGCTGACTTGCGAGTAGATATAGACTATCTAAATATTTTTCACTGCACGTTCTTGTTGGATTTCTTCTCTTTAATTTTGGTGTCTGACGTCCTTCACTTCTAGCACCGCTGTGATGTAAGTGAATTTCCTTTTCTGAATCTGTTAGATTACCACATGGATTTGGAAAAATGTCTGTATTTGTTTCCCAGCAATTTGTTGTCATTGATTGTGGTCTGTGGATGGGAAAATTGTTAAGTCATGCTTAATTTTTGTTATAAAATATTTAAATTTGAGGATTTATATTTAAAATTTAGGAATTCATTTTTAATCCTAAGAATTTAACTTAAATCTTAAGATTTATTTTTAATCGTTGGGTTTATTTTTAAATCCAACGATTAAATTTTTAAGCCGTCAAATTAAATTTTAATCTCATGGATTTAAAGAATAATATTTTACCTTTGAATAATTCCAAGTGGTAAGCATGCATGAAAATTAACATAACCCTCTTGTCCATGAGGTGTTTGAACTGGATTTAAAAATTAAAAATATAAGAAAAAGAATTGAAAATTAATTAAAAGTAAGCTACACACGGCGGAGGAAATTAAATTTACCGTAAAGCCAATTTTGATTTTTAAATATTGAATTAACAACCATCCCAAGCGGCAACGATGTCTCAACTTGACGTCCAGTTCTCGTTTGATAAAGAATGCTTGCATTTGATAGAACAACTGGTATATTAGCTGGATTACTTAATGAACATTTTGATAGAAATTCATTCACATTATTGATATTATATCCAAATTTTGGTGATCTTTTTCGTCTATATCGTTTATATCGTCTGTTAACTCCACTGTCACTTTGTGCAGACGTCACATAAATTGACGATTGTTCTGTGTAATTACCACCCTTTCCCGTTAAATTGACTTGACTAAGTGACTTTACTTTCGCACAATCTGTAAGACGGTCATAATTACTGTCAGGACTGTTGCGCTGTTTACAGCAATTCTCGTGAAATCGTTTAATTTTCTCACTCTTTCGTGACTCATCCTTCTTCTTATCCTCATTTGGTTTTTTCGTGTTACGAAAATCATTTAAATTATTATCACTCACATATTTCTCACTGAACAGCTTCTCATTTGACTTTGAAGTCTTTTTAAATAGAACCTTTTCGTTTGCCTTTACATTCCAATTAAATGATTTGATTGAATTTCGTGTATCTTGTTGTGCTTGTTGTTCTCTTAATACCCATGTGAGTGATATTTTTGGTCTCTTTAAGCTCACATTTTGTCCCATGATCTTTGATGATCTTGAATGATTTAAACTAGTAGACTCTTTTGCATGTGGCAAGCCAATTTCATTATGAAGACTCAAATTGGATGTTAATTCATCGATTTCTATGTAGTCTTGTTCATCATCAATAACAGGCAGTGATTTACAATTTCGAACCAGATCTGGACAAAATAAGTCTTCATCTAATCGATGAATGAATGAAGATTATTAATTTATATGCCTTAATTAAGATTTTTAACTGTTTTACATTTTTTAAGTTTTTAGCGGATTTTTGAAATTTGAAAATTTAACGAAAATATGAAACTGAAATGAATTGAATTTTTGAACTTCTGAACGACAAGAACAAAAATTTTAAATTTCAAAAAACCGTTAAATTGTATAATTTCAAGTAAATCACAAGAATGCAGCAATATCATACAATTATCTATCTTACCTAAAAGAATTTCATTTTTAACTCTCGGTGGATTCCTATACCTCGGTCTTAACTGATCATCTGAATCACTATCAGAAACAGAAAGCCGACGTCTATATTCTTCTATGCGAGATCGCACGTTAGCTGCAGGGTGAATTCTTCTATGAGGAATAATTTTTCTCGATTCTATAGCTTGATTATGATTATATGGTGGTGGTGGCTCACGACTGTGAAAATTTATTGAATTGCTATTCAAATACGCAGCATTATTTGGTATTATTATTGATTGATGAATGTGACTTGATGCTGCTCGCAATTGATATTCATTTCTGTTTGTTGAATTGTTGCTTAGAGCTGAGATAATAAACAAAAGAAAAGAAGAAAGAATTTTTTTAATGACTCGTGGATCTCATTGGTATCATATTGTTTAGTTTATTTTATTGCGTGATCAAGGAAGTTTGTTCTTGAGAATTTTACAAGTTCTTGTGGTTTTATAAAAGGAGATAGTGAGTAAAGACTGGTTCAATTTTTATAATTGATGAATGGAACTTTAATTAGAATTTTAATGGATTGTAAATTCTTATTTTATTGCTGATAAAATTAAACGGCTTTTAAAAATTTAAATTTTAACGGTTTTTCAATATTTGAATTAATTCAAAATTTTAAAAATACGTTACAAATCGTATTGAAACTGGCAGGAAAATAAAGTGCACATAAGGTCAACACTTCATCCCTAAAGAATAATAAGTCAATAAAGTAAAAAACAATTCTTTTTGATGAAGTGATAGTGAATTTCTACTTTTCTTAGAAAACATGAAAAATTACAAGCTATTAATTTCATCCACGAGAGCATCATCATTACAATATCTCCTCCTTTAAATAACACTCTCGATTGTTCATAATTTATGATTCTTATTCTTTTTTTCACCATTGGAATTTTATTCGATTTATAAGAAAAGAAATTCCTTTTCCTATGTTTTGCCTACTGTTATTTTATTTTTTATTTTTTTCATCATTCGTTCCTCAATATGTACTCTATAACTAATATTCTTGTGTAATAAACAACAACAACAAAAAACTATGAACAGAATCATGATTAGTATGACTTGACTACTCCTTATATACTTATATGCTATGCTTTATTTATACGCCATTCCTTTAAACTAGAAAGAATTTTTCTTGGACTAGCTAGCAAGAGAAGAAGTGGAAAGAAAATTTCAAATCAGTAAGGTCATTTTATTAATTATATTCAGTGAAACAATCTTGATGAAATGTTCTATTTTACAATGGAATATAATTAATTCCTTATAAGACGATGAATAAATGTGCACTCGTCAATATACATGAATAGATTTTATTATTTTAACGATTTTTTATCAATGAAATTATAACGGTTTTTTACAATTTAAATTTTTAAAATTTTAAAAAATTCCTGAGGTGAGAACCCTACAATTCCTTGATAATTTGGTAATGTTTTTCTGACAAAACCGAGAACCGTATAGCTCCTTGATAATTTGTAAGGTTTTGTCAGAAAAACATTACAAATTATCAAGGAATTGTACGGTTCTCATCTATTGCCAGATGTATCTTGTTTCCAATTCTGAAAAATTTAATTCCAATTCTCCAAAAATCCCAACAAAGCACAAGATTAATGTGATATTAAAAATTATGACACAAAGCATCATTACCTAGCTACTCATCTCTCAAATATCAAAAAAGATGAAACGAAAATCTTCGCAAATTATTACCAGAATCATCAATTTTAATGCCCATATATCTTTTTGCATTTGCCTTTTTTTCGTAGCTTCGTTTTGCCTTAAACATTTAAACGCCACACGATATCAATGGAATTATGCTCCTTGTCTTACGCTTATTTTCTTTTGTTTTCAGTTTTCAGATTTTATGCATGTATACAAAACAGACCACTTAATTACAATTTTCTGCTGAAGAAGAGAAAGAAGAAAGAGCTTCTTTAAACTCTTTTTCACAGCCATATAATTTTCACAATGAATTTAATTTTTTTTTTTTTTTTCATCCAAACTTTTATGATTTCGTGAGAGATTATGTTATGGTTTATTCAGTAGCAATCAGTTAAAATTGCTTGTGTGGGATCTTTAAATGGTTTTTTAAAGTTTAGACTAGCTTTTAACATGCTTTTTGCACTCATTTAGAAAATTTTTCATTTAGTTTTATTTTTGACAAAATATTCAAAATTTAACGAACTCAAAAAATTTAAATTTTCACGGGTTATTAAAATTTTAAATATTTAACGGTTTTTGAAAATTGGAATTTTTAACGGATTTTAAAAATTTCAATTATTAAAAAGCATAAAGATTTTTTAAAAACCCGTTTAAAATTAAAAATTTTGAAAATTGTTAAAAATTCAAATTTTTGAAAAGCGTTCATAATTAATTTTTTTTTTTCTAAAATTCGTTATAAATACTTAAATTTTTAAAGTCTTAAATCTTATTGACTAATATATAAAAATGCGCGATACATTCAATCACACTCTATTCATAAAGCAATTTAATTTCAATTATATTGTTTGTGAAGTTCATAAATGAAAATTTAGCGTGCGAACGATCGCTTCCTTTTCCATTTTTTTATTAGAAAAATAAAATGATTTAAATTAGAAATTACTCCTCTTTGTTTAACCATCTATCTCACTGAATTGAAGACAATCTGTCGACATCTGAAGGAATGTAGGAAATTAAGAGTAAGGTTAAGAAATAAAAAATAAAAAAAAAAGTAAATTGATGCATGATGATATGAAACATGCAGTTCAACATTCATCTGTCACTTCTTAACTATGAATTCATTTTTCTAGTCTGTAGCTAAGGCTTGCTTGCATTCATAGATATCATATCAGAATTGTAAAGTAGAAAGGCAGACAGTAGGAGAGAGGACAGACATACTCTTAATATTTATTTATTTATTCATTGATATGAGACGGTAGGAAAGTCTGTTCAAAGTGCATCTGTGCTGTTTTTCTCATAAAATGAACTAAGAATGATCACTTTGGAAGTAGTTAAAAGGGTTCATCGATTTGAACAGTTGTTTTATTCAAAAATCGAAACGTATGAAAAATGACCGTTAAAAATTAAAATTTGAATTTTTTGGATGTGAATTTTTTGTTATTTAAATCGAGGACCCCTTTGTATAGATTACTAATTTTTCAAAAAATGCGCTTTAGACACTCAGCAAGCAAGTCTCAATGATAAATTTTCATTAAAATATTTTCAAGCTCTGAGATTTGAACCAAATGATAAGCACGATATATGGAACCAAATATAGTCAAAGATTTTCTCATTTACTGTTTCTATTAATAAACTTGTTAAATGTCAATATTTCAGTTCCACTTTACATTAAAAATTCTTTCAATTTGTTGAATCGACACGAGATGTTTGAATAAATAATAAAAAAATGATAAGCACATTGCTGATAATTTAACAATAAATATATTTTTTTCAATTGACAATTTGTTATGACGGTATGCTAACAATAAAAATTCTCTAGTGCCTGACCTTCATTCACATGTGACGATGATAATCATAAATATTATTAAATCAGAATTTATGAAATTTGTGACGTTGAATGATAAGTATTTTGCATTTATGGATTATTTTAATAGCAATTTTTATGTATTTATAGCGGACAGACCTAAAAATTTTTTCAAACATACATCACGTTGTGTGTCTCTTTTTCAAATATTTATAATTGTTGTGCAATAATGCACGTTTCTTCTTTTTTCTAACTTAATAAAGCGATCACAGCTATAAGAGATGAGAACGAGTCTTGTAAATCAGAATGTAAAAAGACAGATTATCTTGTATTTGTATGTTTCTGAGTTTATTTTCATCTCTTAAAGGAGGAAAAATTTCTCTCAGATTTCTTTTTCTTTTTTTTGCCATTCATATTTCAAAATACAAAACTTTAAATAGACTGAAGTAATAAGGAAATGCGTGGAATTAATTAAGACTTAGTGAATGTCATTTTAACGGAAAAATTTTAAACGTTTTAAAACCTTACAATTTTTCTGCTTAAAACCTTACAACAGAAACTTCAAAACACTTCAACAGTTTTAAATTTTGGATTAAAAAAGTTTAAAAATTTTCCATTTAAAAATTAAAATGAATCATCGGTAATTAATAGTAGGATTAACGAGTTATCAACTATAAGTATTGTTTTAATTAGCAACAAAACAAGTGAAGCTATTCATAATCGTCATTGTACTTAAATAAACATAAGAAAATGTGTTTGAATGAGGAAAACAATTATTGAATAATATTATTATTTTAAAATTATGACAAAATTTCTCATTCTTAGACTATAAAGCACATGTCACATGCTCAAATCTTCTCTTTTCATTTATTTTGCTGCACATCCCAATACGCAAGTCCGTAGAATGTATATAGAAAGTACGAATGGAGAATGTAAGATTTAGTGTCGAAGACGCAGTTCCAAAACGAATTTACTGCTTTGTATGGCTTAATAATTCATGATTCTAGAATCTGAATGTCCTTAAATATATATAGAGTTTATAGATTAAGAAAAGCAATCGAAAAGATCCAATGAACAAAATTCAGGCTGCCATTCTGATCCGAATAAAGTGAGCAAGTGATGCTCATACTGAACATTTCATTGAATATTTTATATACGAAAAAAGAGGGTTAGTAGAAACAGAATACTCACGACGAAATAAATGTGCTGTACATTATCAGAGAGAGAATTTGTATTTTTTAGTTTGCGCCGAAAAATCGAACATTGCAGACTGAAAAGACTGCATGGAATAATATTTTATAAAAAAATACAACAATTTCCACTTGAAAATTCTCATTGTGCATTAAATTTAACAAGTAAATAATTGTGAAATAACAAATTAAAGTACATGACAAATTAATACAAGCTTTAAATTTTATAGAATTCGGCGATTTAAAATGGTTTATGACGCTGAAAAGCATGAGCCTATACGGTTAGTTTAAATAAGACGTAAATTTTGTTTCTAAATTTTTAATAAGCATGATTATTACAATTAGGGATGAGGATACGGAAAATGCGATAGCATTAGTGCCAAAAAAGACAAAAGACGGTCAAGAGCAACAGGATGAAGATTATGATCCATATGTAATGACTTATCACATCAATGATTATTTTTATAAACATCCTGAATTAAATTATATATTTTTTTTTATTATATTATTTCTAATCAACAGAAGCATCGTAATGTGCCTCATCCAACATCGTAAGTAAATTTTACACGTTGACAGAGACACAAAAAAAAAATATATTTTTTTACGTTTTTCTCTTTCGGCAAATGTCACATCTGTACATTCTATGTCTCTTCTCACTGTTTCTTTCCTTTTATTTTTTTTCTTTAAATAATAGGAATTCAGAAACTCTCGCGCATTTATTAAAGGGATGTCTTGGTACCGGTATTTTAGCTATGCATGAAGCATTTCGAAATGCTGGATGGCTCAATGGGTTGATTAGTATGGCACTTATTGGATTTGTATGCACATATTGTTTTCAAATTCTCGTTAAATCACAATACGTTTTATGCAAGAAACATCGAAGACCGATTTTATCATATCCAGAAAGTATGAAACTTGCCCTTCAACAAGGTCCAGCATCTTTAAAATGGATAGCTCCAAGTGCTGTTTTAATTACTGACGGATTTTTAATTATATATCAACTTGGTGTATGCATTTGCTACATTGTATTTGTCGCCAAAAATGTACATCAAGTAAGTGACATAACTAATTCCATTCTATAATTAATCTCAATTAATCTTAATTGCATAATTTAATCTTAGATTATCGAAGCTCGTGGTGTTGAAATGTCGATTACAACTGTGATGCTTATCATATTTTTGCCACTCTTAGCTATCAATTGCCTTAAGAATCTCAAAATTCTCGCACCATTCTCAACTGTTGGTATGAATCATGCATAACTTCCATTTTCAATGCTTTACTTATTTTACTGATATTTTTTTTCCAGCTAATGTTGTCACATTTATTGGCTTAGGATTTGTTCTTTACTATGTATTCCAAGATTTACCAGAATTATCAACGATTCCAGCAGTAGGACCAATTGAAACCTATCCATTATATTTTGGAACAGTATTGTTCGCTTTAGAGGCAGTCGGTGTATTTATAGCACTTGAAGCTAACATGGAGAAACCAAAAAATTTCGGTATGTGACATTTCTATTGATTCAATCAATTATAATTTTATGTTGGAAGGGTCAATGATAGACTTGATTGAGTTATTAAGTAATTGATTTTAACGAGATTTCTTGTTTTGGAATTACATTTTTTTTTTGAAATTTTTTATTCCGTTAAATTTTTAAATTAAAATTTTGTCCGTTATAAATCAAATAAAAAAAGTTCTTCAAGGCTTAAACAGTAAAATTAGCATAACACAAACGTAAAATAAGGATGATGCAATAAGTCCTTTCCATGAAATCATACCAAGGACATTTATTATTTTCCTTCTTTTTCTTCCTTTTAATGTAGTTTCAAAGTTTGGCGTTTTGAATGTGGGAATGAGTATTGTGACGTTACTTTATGGATTTGTTGGATTTTTCGGATATCTTAAATACGGAGATAAATCAAAAGACAGTATAACTTTGAGTCTGCCACAAGGATTGTACGTAAATAAATACCAATAATAACAGGGGGTTCTCGATTTGAAAAAAATGTTTTGTTCCAAAAAATTTTCTACTCAAATAGAAACGTATGAAAAATGACAATTGAAAATGAAAATTTGCATTTTTTATGGGAAATTTTTGGTTATTCAAATCGAGGACCCTCTGTATAGAATTGTTGTGCAATAACAGTTGATAACTCACAAATATTTACTTTCGTTTATATTATGTCATTATTATCGCAGATTGCCCGAAATAACAAGAGGCTTATTTACTTTTGCCATCTTCATATCATATGCGCTTCAATGTTATGTGCCGATATCGATAATTTGGGAAAATTATTTCAGCGATGACATCAAAAAATCAGAAAAGAGTGACAGATATTTATTGTTATTGCGAATAGTTACAACGATCTTTACATTCTTAGTAGCTGCTGCTGTACCTCATCTTGGATTATTTATCTCATTATTTGGTGCTTTTTGTCTCAGCATTTTAGGATTGGCATTTCCAGCTATTATGGTATGATTTGGATAAAATATTCATCTCCAAGTGATATTAATTAAATGTCAAATTTTTTTTTCAGGAAATTTGTGTCTTATATCCTAACAAATATGGTCCATTGAATTGGCATTTATGGAAAGATGTGGCTTTAGTGATATTCGCATTTGCAGGATTAACCAGTGGCACATACGCATCAATGAAAGATATTATTGCGACATTCTCAAATACAGCCACACAATAAATTTTATTATTATCCAATAATTAGCTCGATATGAACTAGTAGCTGATTAATATTCAATTATATTAATTTGAAATAAGAAGATAAAATTTACGTTTCAAACATCTGTGCTCAAAAAGCTTATAAACAAAAAATAATAAACGTTTTTTTTTTTTACAATCAATCAATCTAATGATGCAGGAAGGGCATAAAACATTTTATTCGCATGGCAACTGCATTAAGTTTTCATTTTCGGCTATAAATAATTTTATCATTTAATTCTAAGTGCGTTTTTAGCATTCGACATTTCTGTTTTTTTTGGAAATTTGCCAAAGAAAATTGCTTGCATTTTCATTGTCAAGCTTAATAGTCGATGTGTTGTTGATTGTTCTACAAAATTTATAGATTTTTTTATATAAAAAATTCAAAAAAAACTTGTAATAAACTCCTTTTTTTAAAAGATCAGATTATGTTTTGATACAGAAAAAAAAAAATTAAGATCTAGAGCATTATAGCTTCATCATAATGTGTGTAGCATATAGCGAAAAAAAAAATAATAATACGATTATGAGACTTAATGTATTGAGCTTAATGATGCAATAAAATTCATGTAACAAGAAAGAATATTCATTTTACGGTAAATTTAAGCCGTCTCAATGCTGCTGTCGAGCGTTTAATTTATCATGATAAGAACAAGTAAAGTGCACATCCAATTTACTGCTCATCATCAGATCAACTGGATTTTAGTTTCACTTGTTGCTTCATATTATTACATTAAGCATTCTTTTCACTTATTTTACTCTCTTTTGTCCAACTTTTTTTTTCCTTTTTCTTCCTTCAGATTTCTAATTAAGATTTTAAATTGCTTTTTAAGAAAATATAAAATAAAAATAAAAAAAAAATGCACATGTATTAAATTTCAAATAATGAACTTTTGTTCATCTACTTTAGCTCTCTGCTTGCTACATGTACACACGTTCCATACACAATCATTTATTATTGATTAAGAAAAATCAACAATTTGATGATGAGAATGTAAACGAAAATTGAAAGAAATGAAAATTAAAAGAAGCATATATATAGCACCAGATATATGTATCGATTACATTGTTGCAATAAAATTATAATCATTAATTTTCAATTCGTTCAATCATGCTTAATATACTTATTGTTAAAAACTTTTTTTTTCTCTCTCTCTTATTCAAACAGTTAGTTACTATTCTTATGTTATAGAAAATTTAATAAATCCATACATATCTCAATTATTTTCTATGAATCGTTTGTATTTTATAACAATAGACTTGCCTATTGAGACTCTAATAAATGTATAGTTGGTAAAATATTGTAGATGCCTTAGCTTGCAGAGATATTTATTTTACATACAAAAATTTATTGTTTCAGATGATTTATTTTACGCATTAATTATGTATCTTGTTATGTGCTCTACTCGAAATTCCTTTAAAATATCTTGAAAATGACGCCATTTAAGAATTTTTAAATTTTAATTCATAAAAAGTTGCGTAAAACGTAAGGAACTTATTGGAAGTTACGTAAAACGTAAAAAACGTATCGGAAGTTACGCAATACGCGAGAAATCTATTAGAAGTTGCGTTAAAAGTAAGGAACTTGTTGGAAGTTACGTAAAACGTAACAAACTTATTGGAAGTTACGTAAAACGTAACAAACTTATTGGAAGTTACGCAATACGCGAGAAATCTATTGGAATCTACGTAAAACGTAAGGAACTTATTGGAAGTTACGCGATATGCGAGAAATCTATTAGAAGTTGCGTTAAACGTAAGGAACTTATTAGAAATTACGTAAAACGTAACAAACTTATTGGAAGTTACGTAAAACGTAAGTTAATATAATTTCTTGAAAAATTAAAGCTGCAATTTTTTCAATCCCTCCTACGACTATCTAAAGCCTACGGATTTGTTCACTGAAATAATTAATTAACATTTTTTTCTAATAACCAAGAGCGTGCCTTCAATTAAATTCTTATTAAAGTCATTTTATCTTTAATTACTTTTCAATTGACACAAGAGTCACCATATCCATATCCAGAAGTAAATTACTTGATCTACATTTAAAGCACTTATCAAATAAAATTCAACTTAATAAAAGTAAATTATAGACTTAAGTTGAAGATCACTTATGTAAAATTAGCAGCTTTGCGTCTTAAAATGTTATCTTAATTATATTTAAACTGCATCCATACACATCATTAATATAATTTATTACATAAATATTTTAATCTTGTAATTAAGACTATATTAAAAGAAGCTAGTTCATATGTATGCGACTATGTTAATTATTTATAAATATAAAAGCATTCAAGACATTTCAATAATTTTCTTCCAATCAAACGGTTCGGTTCTGAATATAGACTAGATATGCTGATTAAAATATTTTTAATATCGATTTCTTTTCTTATTCTTCGTCTACGATCATTATTATTGTCAACGAATAATTTAAATGCGGTGTCTTTTTTTTTTGTCTAATAAAATTATTCAAAAAATTCCATAGCACGCATTTCTCCGTTTAATGTTCAGTCTTGAGTTCCCAGAGCAAAAAATTAATTTTTTTTAGAGTCAGGTCATCGATTGGAAGGGTTAATTAGAATTCAAATGCATACCACAAAGGCACTATTTTAATTTATATCTAAAGGCGTTCAAGCATGTAAGGCTATTACGAATTTCTGCTGTCGTTAATGATCATCGTTAGTTTTTTTGTGACTTTTTTTCGTTTTAGCATCTTTTTGCGAATTTATATTTTTGAATTAGATGCTTGTTGTCTCTAACATTTAAAATCAAATTTTAACGATTTTTTAAAATTCAAATTCTGTCTTAAAAATTTTCAAAATTTCGAAATCCGTTAAAAATTCTATTTTTTTTTTAAAGCAAAAATCTATGAAAGAAAATGCGCACTGATCACTTCATCTACTATGAACTTCATCCACATTTCTGTTCCTCTTTAATTTTTATTTTTATTGCATGAAAAATTAATTTGCCACAAAAATGTTTAATGACAATAATAAACGCTGAATTTTCTTCTTTTGCCGCTGAATTTCTTAGATTTGTTTCATGATTATGATAATCACAACGATAATCGCTTTTCGCGAGTAAAAGACTCATTCAGGATTGGAAACTTTTACACTTTGGCGAGATTTTAATCGTCAAAGGTTTTAAATGTGCATTAAAAATTCATTAAAATCATAATGAACTTTTATGGTACAGAATGAATTTCTGTTGTGGTCATTAAAATCAATTTGAAATTAGCAAGCATGTTAACTGCTTTTTTATCCTTTAACATTTAAAAATGCTGAATCGAATTAATTTCTTGTCGTTGAATTTCAAATTTAAAATTCATTCTTTTCAGTAGTTCAAAATTCATTTCATTTCAGTTCAAATTATTCAAATTTCAAAAAATCGTTAAACTCGAAAATCGTCTCTAAAATGTTCATTGAGCAGTCACAATTTAAACTTTATAGTCACCATAATTTTGTGACTGATCATTACATAAAGAAAAATGGTGAAGCAGCAAATTTAGGTATGTTTATTTATTTTCTTTCCATATTTATGGGTTTGTGTATATTCAAACTTTGAATACATTAATAATATTTAGCTAATGATGAGAGAAATAATTTTCCATCCTAATGTGTCTTTCAATCTATTTCTTTAAGGTAATCTTGTAGGTAGGTACGAAAAAGGAAGAAGAAATTGAAACAAAAGTTTATCAACTTCATAAATTAAAATCTTTACATAATACTACTTCATAATAAATATAAATTATTGTATGTATGTAATTTTAAAGGAAAATAATCATAAAAATCTCGATTTCACTGTTACTAATCCAAATACAGCAAATCAACATTCATGTAACACATTATTGCATCTTAAAGGTGTGGATTTTCTTTGAAATATGAAGAAAACATTTTTATTATTTTTATAATTTTGAAAAGTTCAATAGCTTTGAGATGTTTAATAATAAATTAATAAATTATGTACATGGATTCACACAATTCAATTATTGTGATAAACACAATTCCTTTCATTTACCAGCAGTAAGCATGTACGTCAAATAATTTCTTCTTCACAAGATATTAACTTTTATTTAAAAGAGTTTAATTTATGAAATTTAAAAGATTTTGAATTTTTGAAATTCTTGTTCAATAATTTTTAATCAAAATTAAAAATCAAATTTTCAGAATTTAAAAAACTTAATGTTTTAAAAATTTAAATTTTCTAAATTTTTTAAAAAATTCAAATTTAAAAATTTTAAAAAAATTCAAATTTTCAAAATTTTAAAAATTCAACTTTTTAAAAAAATTAAAAATAAAAAAATTAAAAAAAAAAAACAAATTTTTTTATTTTGATCATCAAGAAAGTGAGAGTTGAAAGAAATGTTTTAAAATCTTAATTTATCAAAGAATTTTAAAAAAAAAAATCGAAAACTTAAAAATTTAAAAAAATCTTGAAAAATTCTAATAACAAGTTTCAGTTCAATTGTGTATCTAAAAATTGTCATTTCTTTATGAGAATTTTTTTCCCACAACGACGTCTAATTTATTTATTTATTTAGTAAAGAATTTTCAATTTACCTTCTTCTCATTCCCTGTTGCGATACAAAGTTGTTACAAAATCGTGACACTTATTTTCTTTAATTTCAAATGAAATGAAATGAAAAAAAAATTGTCTTCCGTTCTTTTTTTATTTGAATAATTCAAACGATTGAAGAATAATGATAATGATGATGATGATGATGAAAAAATATTTCCAACCGATTCACGAGAAAAATGAAAGAATTTTTTTGTCGACCTTCAAGTTATGCTGTGTGTTATGTTGTTTTTTTTCTATATTCTTTTATTTTATTTTTCACAAATTCGATTTAGATTTAAAAGAAAAAAAAAAATGAAGAAGAAAGAGTAAAAACATGAAACAAACATCACTCAATTATCTATCAAATTCCTAAGAAATTCCAAAACGAAATCGATATTCTTTATACTTTTTCGTGTTTCTTTTTTTCTTTCGCTATGGTCACTTGATTTTTTATATTTTTTTATATTTTCACGTGTGTTTATATTGAAATTGAAATATTTTTATTTTCACTTATATGCCCATGTCAAGTCCTTTTTGATGAAAAAATTGAGAAAATAGAATTCACTAAACCGTAACGACGACAAAGCACACAAAATTTTTTTGCAAATATGTTTATTCCTCGTCTTTTGCCTCAAACAACACAAATTGTTAAATCATTATTAAGAATCCAATTAAAATGTCCAAATCGCGATAGGTCTCTATCTTTTTTTCTTTCCTTTATTCACTCTATTCATTCCTTAATATTCCCTTTTGTTATTCGAGAGTACCTTTTTCAAACGATCCGTTCAGGTGTAATGCAATGTTGATACTGAATTAAAGATTTTTATTTTTCCATCGAAAAAACAAAATAAAAAAAAAAAAATCAAGAAATAACTACACACTATAAGATATAAGAAGAAGAAGACGTGGAGGAGAGGAGAGAAAAAAAAAATAATAAAATAAGAAAAAAACGGGCTAAAGCGAATAAGCGAATCAAAAGAAGAAAAGAAACATCAACAAATCTTTATTGTTGGGAATCTACAATACACCAGACAGACGGCGAGTGCTCAAAATTCTTATAAAACTAAATCTATGTCTATCTATCCTCTCTCTTTCTTGAATGCTGTGCAGAATGAAGCTTGTTTGTGTTACATAATATTGAGAATCACAATTTCGGCTCATTCTTCTCGTATTTGCTTAGGATTTTACAAATTTTTTGATTTTATCTAAAAACCGTTACTAAATAATTTTTGAAATTTCTGAGGGGATCAAAACTACTTTTTGTAAACAAAATTCAGACAAAGTTTTCAAGCTTATTCGTTTTAATCTCTAAAATCAGAAAGATCAGTGTCCAAAGTTTTTCTCAACATAAACACAATAGACTTCAAAACTACGCCTAATTATCATATTGATGTGTTGATATGTGCTAAGAAACATGAGCGGTCAACAATATAATTCGTCATACTTAAAAAGGTAGACTATAATTAATTTCATGCTACATATTTGTCTTGTATGAAAGAATCCGTCTATTAGATATCATCAAAATTGAAAAAAGCAACCGAAATATAATCCAGTAAACAATGCAAATAAGTTCCAAAGAATCGTAGTAGTAAATAAGGAGTGGGAAAAAAAGATCGAGCGATATAGAACAATATGCAAAAAAGCAGCAGCAGCAAGCAGTTCAAAATAAAAATAAACATCAAACAAACTACCAGATTGAAATTTTTATTATCTTATTGTTCTCTTTCTCTTCTTTTTAACAGCGATTTTTATTTCTTTCTAATGTGCTTCTCATTTTTACTTTTTTTTGCTGGATGTTTGTAAATATTCACATATACACGTACATATCAAGATTTTCGTAGTAAGTCAATATCTTTTCATAATCCATCCAGCAAACGAGCAAGTGAGTGAGTGAATGAGTTACCAGATGAGATGAGGATAAATATTATATAAGGAGAAACATGAGGCAATGAACAATTTATATTCAAATATAAAGATCATCTTTATAGAAAACAGCATGGTTGCTGTCATATCGAAGCGCAAGCCTCACGTCAAAAATGAAAATAAGATTTCTTTTTATTATTATTTGAGAATTTAAGCGAGAATAAATAATGAAAAAAATGAGGCAAAATAAGAAGAAATGGAATGAATAAAAAGAATGCTTGAAGTATTCGACAAATGGACTCAAATAAATGATACAATACATGTGACTAATAGCTTTCGATGATGATCCTCGAAATAAAAAGAAAAACATGACAAGTACAAAATGTTCTTTTACACGAGTTGCTGTCATGTGGATGTGCAGTACTGAATATGTAATCACTTTCAATGAACATAAAGAAAGAATCACTTCCATTTAGACACAGTATGGACATTCGTGGCAGGTTTATTGCCAAATCTGTACTAGGACAAGAACCAAGAAGAATATGATACAATGATGTTTGACAAAACAAAACAAAAGGAATAAAAAGAGTCAGAAAGAAACTGAAAGAAGAATGGAAATGATTTATTCATTATCTGAATGGAATTTCTAAGCAATTGAGACAATGAGAAAGCAACATATCTTGCAGACACTTTTATGGGCTCCTTCGTTTTCTCAATTCTTTATCATGGACTGCTTTTTTGATATCACAACTTGCTTCTTCTTTTTTTAAAATTATTTTTTAAAAGCTACAAAAAAAGATAAAAATAAAAATGTTTTTTTTTTTATTTGTCGTCGCTCTGTGATTCTTTCTGTATGTATATCTCTACTATTGTATCTTTTTTTGGGATGGAATGAGCAGTCATAAAAAATAGTGGAGAGTTGCCTGCTTGTCTGATAATATTTTTTTTTGTTCTTTCCTTCTTCTTCTTATTTAAGTAAAGAAAACAAATTTTCAATGTCAATTTTTTTTGTGCTTTGTGCTTGCTACGATACCTAGATCCCATCGCTAAGATAGGCTAATGATGTTAAATTCTTTTTTCCACACATCATACATCATCATCATCCATCGTCATTTCATGAAATTGTAAATGAATTTATATATTTTTTTTTATTTTTCATGATTTCATGATCAACATACACAACAAGAGATGTGGATGGGGTCAAAATCGTTCGGAGAAAATATCTCACAATAATAAATAAGAGTAGCACGAAACAAATCTGATACGGTCATAATATTATAAGTATGCGAACGAGTAATTCACAGAATAGCAATTTTTGGGCACAGTGCATCACATGCGTCAAAAAAGAATGAAGAAATACATATCTCGTACATCTTACAATAAGAAGCTTTAAAGTTAAAGAAGCTTCTAAGAAAGAACAAAGGAATCGAATTGAAATGGTACGAAATGAAGAAAAGAATGAAAGAAAAATTCATCATTTTTAAAAACAGAAAAAGAATTTTAATAGTCCAATCGTGATGCGTGACTGGAAGGTATTTCAACTTATCTTATCCCATCCTCCTCCCCTCTTCAGCATCATATATTTTTTTTCTCTTATAAAAATTCTGCGCTCATTTAGAATGCGAAAGCGATAAAGCACATAATTCCATCATTTTCAATCTGTTCTCGTTTCATATGAAAGCCTTCCATCTCTCAAACAATTGGTCATGTTTTGATCATTAACGCTAAGCGCATTTTATTTCAAGAAATTGTAACGGTTTTTTAGAATTTAAAAATTGATAAAATAATTTTTGAACTAAAATTCAAAAACAAAAACAAATCTCAACTTACTGAGAAACAGCAATTTCACACTTAATCAAACTGTCTAACTTATTCTAACTTGAAATTCAAATTGAACATTCCTAGAACATCCACTTAAGTCATTAAAACAGACGGACAATTTAAGAAGAATTAAGTATTAAAAGTAAAACAGAACTAACCGCGAAAATAAAATTCAATAGTCTATGGATGGAATGAACAATATCGCTTGCATTTTCGTCTGTCTATCCACATACCAAGCATACATATCAGAGGATCATAATAATGATTATGATGATGGAAATTATGATGAGAAATATGTACAAATTGTTTTTCGTTTCATTATTTATGAAAAATAATTCCAATCATACTGCACTGAACTTCTGAAAGCTTTAAAAATATTTTTTTCTGTACAGCCTTAATTCTTCTCTGAGAAATAACTCAATTCTAACGCTGGCATGCAAGATTGAGATTAGAGTAAAGATAATAAAATAAATCAGAGTATGTAAATATAATTTATTAAAGTATTGTGGATATATCGACTTTATTGTTACTCTTAAATCTTATCTAAAGTATCTACTCATGTGCATTATTGACTATTGTAAATTATGCATTTATAAAAGAAGCAGCAATTGTATTATATCAATTAGTCAGTTGGAAAAATTTGAGTAGTAGAAATGAAAATTGAAATTTTAATAATTTGTGGAGTAATTGGAGTAATCCATGCAGAATTAAGAGTCGTGAATGGAACGGATGCACAAATCGAGGAATTTCCATTTTTGGTTTGGCGAATAAAGTGAAAAAAGATTGAAAATTTCCAAGAATATCTGATCGAATATTTTTTTCAGGTATCGCTACGTAGAAACAATCAACATACATGTGGAGCCTCAATCATCGATGAATCTTGGCTTTTAACAGTAAAGATATTGTAATCATTTCTCTGAATTTCATTCTCAAAAAAAAAAATCTCAATCAATTAGGCAGCACATTGTGTGCAAAGTTCAGCAAGTGGATATACCGTACAATTTGCATCAACATATCTTGATCCAAGCAGTTCGAAAATTGTTAATGTCGAGGCAGTTTATCCGCATGAAAGGTATAATCCATCAGACAAATACATCAACGATATTGCGCTTGTCAAACTTTCATCGCCAATTGTTAATAAAATTTTTGAGTGGAAAGTTAAACTTCCAACAAGTGATGCATCTTTCTTGACTGGAACACCGGCAGTGCTAACTGGTTAGTATCGAAAAATGAGGTTAGAAATTTTTAAAATCTAAATTTGTTAATTTTAAATTCAGGTTGGGGGAGAAATGATGTAGGTAATCTGAACCTATGATCCTTGAAATTAGGAATAAAATTTCTATTTCAGACTGACGGGCCAATTCAAAGATTGCTACAGAAAGTAGATCTCAAGATCTATTCATTCATAGATTGTGGTAAAATTCATGGCCATGATATGCATCCAACAAATATTTGTGCTGGTGTTGAAGGTGGATTCAAAGGACAATGCAATGATAAGTTACTTCCTAAATTAGTCATTGGCATTTGCTTTATATTCCATATTTTCTCATTTTACGAGATTCAGGTGGTCCTTTGCTTGTCAGAGGTGTACAGGTTGGAATAGTTAGTTGGAGTATTAAGCCATGCACAATCCCTCCTTATCCTGGTGTTTATACTGCAGTTGCTTCTTACATTGATTGGATTGAAGGACATACTGGATTAAATCTTCAAGCTAGTTCCTTTTTGCAAGCATAAATAACTGTTTGCGAAGAGAAATCGAATTAAAGGCTTGCAATTTTCTTCTTACCCGCAGTTTAACAATAATTTTTATTTTTTGGGAAACAATCAGAAATAATAAAGAACTGTACATGAAATGTACGGAAGAAAAGAGCAAGAAAAATTATTAATATGATTTTTAAGTCTCACGATTTTGGCCAAGATAAAATGCAGAAACATAGCCAAACAACCAACCAACCAACATAAGTAATGTATGTGGAATTATTATTATTATTATATCAGTAGGGTTAAATAAATACATGATTGGTTTTTCCTTTATTTCTGTATATCCACATACATTTTTGTGGTTAAAGGAATTATTTTTCAGACAGAAGAAATTATAAATGAAATGAAAGGCCCCACGAATTTTTGCACTATGAACATTGAAAGCTTAATTATACTCAAAATGCATATATCACATGTACATGCCGTTCATTTGCTTTTGTTCATGAATTTCTTCTCCATACAAATTGGACAATGCGAAAAGAATCGGTGAAGGAAGAATAAGACGGGAAAAGAAACAAAAAATTAAGTTAATGTTGCAACATAGGTCATGGTTTTTTTTTACTTTATTAATTTTTTTTTTCGTATTGATTAAATTTTTTTCATTCCTCGTTTCCTTTCATGCACAAATTCTTTTCGTGATGTACTTTCAGATTGTGTTGCAGTTTGAATACAAATTGTCTGGACATTTACTTCTAATGCCAACAATGTTGCTTAATAAGCCTCGTACATGCAGTTCTATAACCCAATTTATTATTTTCTATTGTGTATTCTTAGTCATAGCTTACTTGGTTCTCATGCGATTTAATTGACTTTATTTAAAGAGCTTTTAAAGGAAATGCGCTTATGTCATTCATGTGTCATGACTTTCTTACTTGATGACTTTTTTTGGTGAGAAATTGAAAGAAAATTCCGCCAATAATTCTTCTTTTTCCACATTTAGCTTCAGGAAAAGAAGAAAAAGAGTGTAAATAATGTGTCTCGAACATATCTTTTGGCGATATCGCCTGCTTTGCTTCATATTAACATTCTTACATTGTCTTTAAAATGAGAAAATAAAGTGAGAAAAGTACTGTGATCTCTCAAGATTTAAATCCTCATCATCATCATTATGCATAATTCAATAGTTATTGATTTAATGTAAAGTATGTGATACAATGTATGTTTTGTTTGCATGCAATCTTGCTGTGCTTATAAGCAGCTTGAACTTTTGGATATCTTCAATTGAACATGAGGTATGAGATTCCGTTAAGCATACACATCTGCTTTCTTTGCATACAAATGTTAATTTAATTAATTAAGATATTACTTTTACTGTTCAAAGATCCATCATTGATAAATTTGCTTGGTAGCTAATGAATGAGCTTGAATGTGTAATTTGATGTATGTTTGAATAAGCTTTTAGCAGGTATTGTTCAATGAATTTATGACTAATGGTAATGGGTTGGATGTTAATAGGAAGAATGAGTATTCCCATATAACCAAAGTATTCCATATGTATTACATTGACCTTCCTTAGGAACATGAATGGAATACATTAGGTCGATTTTGGTTACTAGGGTTAAGTGATGGTTTTATGCAATTTATTAGAGGTAGAGTCAAATTATTGATCAACAACTAAGTAGCTCTTATTGCATTGATTTATTGGACTTGCAGAACTTAGGTTTGATTCCCATTACAATTTTAATCAATTTATAAATTCCCCAAGTTCAAACAAAAAATAAAAATCTCTGCTAATACGTTTAATGCTTCTTAAAAACACTGAATTTCAAGCTTAAATATTCACCAAAACGAATCATTCAAAAACAATTTGGATCAGATTTCATTTAATGCGAAATTAATTCCTTCCTCCTTATCATCATTGACATTCGTTCCTCGATCAAATAAGTTTTTAATTGGACAGATGTGATTTCAATCAACAAACTCCACTAAAGGAAGCATTTAAATTCAAATATGTCATGATTTCATCAAATGATCTTTAAAAAGAATTCGAGAACCAAACGCTGAATCAAGTTTTTTTGCTAAAATAAAAAAAAATAATAATTTTGGAACAACGTAGCACCAAACGTGCTCGTACAAATAATAAAGAAATTTCTTATCGTATGATAAAGAATAAAAAAGTTCGTGCAATTGTTTCTACCTTCCGAAAAAAGAAAGCATGAGCATGAAAGAAAAATTAGTTTACGGTAATGAGGAAAAGAACAAAGAAATAAATTTTGTGTGATCGCGATCCACCGTTGAGCACGTGCATCTTACTCTTTGAACTCTCTTCAACCCATGTACAATATGCCTTTTGAGATTTACTTTTTGTTCTTTTAGCGGCAAGCCATTCAAATTGCTGAATAGTTCTTGGAGACAATGCGATTGTATCAATTCAATTATCATTCTTCTTTACAGCCCACTTACTTAACATTTTTAATATTTTTTTTTGGAGATGAATTTCTCATATGTGCACTATGCATGCATTCTCACGAATATTTCGAATGATTTTCAGATATGAGAACACATCATTTAATATTAATAATAATATGTTAGAGATACTTTTCCTTTGAGTTGTTTTCGACGCCTTTAAATTTGATTGAGGCCGAAAGGTCAGCAATAACGCATCTTTTTTTTTGTGCAGAATACCAAAAAATAAGAAAATGTGAGAAGAATTGGAATTTTTATGAACTCGATGCGATTTTATTCGCTTAATTTAAGCTCAATTTGTGGATTAATGAGGTGATTTAGAGCATTTTGGGTGAAATTGTTTTGCCTCATAAAATAAATTAGACATTCCTTCAAATCTAGAATTTCTAGACTAGTAAGGAGTCATTCGTAAAATTTGGAACGCTTAAAATGCCTTTTTTGACCCCCCTCCCTAAGTGTTACGAATTTTACGAACGACCCCGAGTAATATTAATTATTGCCAAATGCGCTCCAAATTTAGTTAAAACCAAAACAACTTTACTCGACTTCCCTTAATTTTCATTCGGAATAATTCAGAATTTCAAACATATTAAAAGATTTTCAGCTAATGATATATAAATTTATTGAAATGCTCTTTCTTATTTTCCACGTCCTATCTTCTTTTTCTCGCATTTAATTCTTTCTTATTATTTTTATTTTTTGTGCATTTTATTTTTTAGTATTGTATAATGTATGCATTATTGTAATTATATCGTTCACACCAAACATTAAGAAATTTCTTTGAACTTCGATACGGTTTCTCGAGCCCTCTATCTGCTGTTGTTTCCTTTCATTTGCAAGCAAAAAATAGCCATTTTAAAATATTCAGACGTGCAAAAGGTTAAAGTAACATATGATATGCGTCAAACAATTAATTCACTGTTCTTTTCACATTCCTTCTTTAATCGTTTCAAAGGTTTCCAGTGCATGTCTTGAGATCATTTTTATTATTTTGTGTACCTTCTTTTGTTTCACTCGAAAAAAGACTTTAAAAAGATTGAACGCCTTCTATTAAAGAAATTAAACCGTAAATTGATAAAGAACATAAAATACTACCAAAAAACCATTTTCCTTCTCTTACGGACTTATTCTTGTGGAATAAAAGTTTTATATTCCCTTATCTCGAATGGAAAAAATTTATATTCTTTTAATGTGGTTTTTAATTACTGCGAATACTTTTCTGTTCATTTCTGTGGATCGTTTTTTTCTTTTGAGGGTAGATCAATAAACGTATACGTTGAAAATTTTGCTTCTTTTGAGCATTTTCATTATTAAAAGTTGAATTTGAGTTTATCATTTCATCATTTTGGGCCTAAACTAATTGAGGCCGTTTACTTATGAAGTCCATCAAAAACTTGGATTTTTAGACCCCCTTCTGTCACAAAATCTTCAAAACAAAAATTTCTTTTGTTTAAAACTGTCACACAGCCTCAGACTCTCCTTCCCACAAAAAATTTGAACTACAAGAAATGCACACCACTCAATTCTCTTAATTCTCGTTTGCTTACTTGTATCCTCTTTATTAACCAATAACAGCCAATAACAAAAGATTATGCTTTTGATACTCACATGGATATATTGAATTCTTATTTTTGCACAATCTTGAAAGCATTATTAGCCTTAATTTCTTTTGTATCCAACAAATTTCTCAAAATATTCACTTTAATTGCTTTTGTGGATGTAAAATTTTTATGCTCTAACTCTTTTTTGATCTTTTTTCTTGAGCAGCTTTTTCACTAATGTATGTTTCTTGGTCAGTGGCTATAGAATAACTAACAAAATATTTTCTTCCTCAAGTTTTCAACTGTTTAAGTTTTAGCACGTGTCACCTCCCTAAAAAAAGTTCTCAATTCACTTCTACTTCCTTTTTGCACTTTAAAATATTGTAGAAGAAAAAGAAATTAATTTTAACGTTAACTGTCTTGATCACACAAATGTTAAATGTGTGGACTTAAAATTCCTCAAACGTAATCTTGTATTATTGATAGGAAACGTCTTCCTTCCACTCGTGACTGACTGTAAACGACAAATGATGTTTACTTTTTTTTAATTGTTTGGTAGAATTTTATTTTATTTCTTTACTTTTACGACTGCTTTAGCTGAAGCTTCTTTAGCTAGTGTTGGATATACGTACGTAGTAGACGATCATCGCACACTCGAAATGGTAAATATAATTAAACGAAAACAAAACAAGAGTGTAATATTATGAATGAATAATAGCAATTTCTTTTAATACGAAAAAAAAAAATGGAAAGAAGAAGAAAAGGAAGCACCAAGTAAGCACTCGTTTCTTTTCTTTTCGTTTTATATGCATGTTATTCTCCAATTGACTGATTTTCAGTGTTATATGATGAAAAATATTTTATATGTAGATCTAAAGTACAATATATGATGGTGAAGTTAGATTACAGAAAGTATGGTAAGGTTCTGTTTAATTCTTTATACCTCCTTCCCTCATTTTTCTTTCTTTTGCTGCTTCGATGCGCCTTATTAAATGTGTCTTATGGTTTTAATTGTGCGCCATATTCGCAACTGCTGCTTCTTTATTTCTGTATTCATATATAGTCTAACAAGGCTTGTTCACTTGAAGTTGACTGGGTTTAAATTGATTTATTTTAAAGTAGTTTAAAGCTAAATGATGTTTATTCTTCAAAGATTGTAAACAGACCACAATGGTCTGAAATCAAAAAAAGTGTCCAAAATTTATATTTTGATGTAAACTTTAGAGGTCGCAAAGTTTTGGTTGATTTTCTTTATTTTGAAAGTGTCAATAGCTTTATCATACCTTATTTATACATCTCTGAAAATATGAGCTTATGATATTTAAGATAAACATGATTTTTCATTAAAAATTTAAAATTGTTTCTCAAAAAATTTTGTGCACAAGCAAATTTGTATGGAAAAATTTGGAAAAACAAGTAAAATTAAAATGCAAATATCTCAATTTCCGCATATTTCCGCATTGTCAGAGTATGATTAGAAGGTAAATTAATGCTCAATCTTACGATGCATGTGAGTTTCAGAGGCTCATTCAGGCGACAAAATAATGTAATTAGCGTTTAAAGTTTTGAAAATTTTCAAAATTTGAATTGCATTTTCCCTAATGATAAAGCATTTAGCTAATGATTTATAAGCTTTAACATAAAATACGTATATTAATTTAACTATCCCCAATAACCAAACGCAGAAAGTTCTTTTACGCAGAAAGTATTTCTTTTTATGAACTAGTAAAAAGCTTGCTAAACTATAACTCCAGAAATTCTTAACACTTTCTACAAAAATCTATCAAAAAATTGCTAGTTCTTAGCATATCTTTAACTAGCTTTGAAGAACTAACTAAATACTTTCTGCAGTTGGAAAGTTTTTAGAACATCTTATACTAGACTTTTACAACTAGCTGTGTAGTATCTACATTTAACTAGTTTCTAGCTAGTTCAAAATTACTTTCTCAATTCAGATAGTTAACATCTATCTTTAATTAAGAATTTTTAAGAAAGTGCGCACATGAGAATTTTTAGTTTGTTTTTAAAAGTCAAAGTGATAAGGTGAAAAAAAAGAAAAAAGTTAAAATTTATTAATTTAAATGTTGTTTGGTGCTAAAATTGAAATTTAAACTAAGTGAAGTTATAATGTAAGTATATTTTACATTAAAATCATGGAATTTAGGTGATATATGGAAACTTTGGAAAATTTAAGTATCGTGTAAGTTGATTGTGAACTAAAGTAAGTATCAATTATTTAAAATTTAAGCAACTTAACTATTAATTTATTAACGTTTGCATTTCAGAATCAATAATTTATTAATAATTTTGTTTTCAGTATTTAGCTTTTCTGTTTTTTCTCTGTTTACTTCCAGCATTAATTCATGTTTACTCATTTTTCAGGAATTTAATTATTTATTTTGCAGCTACATATTCTATTCATTTTAATGTTTTCTGTTATTTTTTAAATAAAACATAATATAAAATAAAAGTAATTCTTTAAAATTTAATAAATTAATGCATTAATTTATTTAATATTTTAAATTTCAGCTGAATTTAATAGGTTTTGCAACACGATTTAAGCATGATTTAAACTAACTTTCAATGGCTATCTAAATTCTAGCTAAATGTAACTGGCTTTTAGCATGCTATATATAGATAATATGTGTCAAATTTTTCGAAAATTTTCTTAAAGTAGATAGTTAAAAGCAAGTGTACAGACTGTCTGTAGACTAGCTGCTGTAGACTATCTACATGGGAGGACTGCGCAGATCCCTGTCTAGACGCAAAAGTTAGCGTTAAGCAAATATATAGAAAATTTGTAACTAACTCCAAATTCGCTGTATACTAACTTTTGGTTAATGGGGTATTGACAGTGATTATAACATAGAACAAACAAGAGAAAGTGGAAAAATTTATGAAAACTTTTTCATGGTGTTTTTGTAAACAAATTTTTCGTGACTTTGGATAATTATTGACAGAGTTAGACAACGATTGGAAGCTTGATATTTTCACAGAAGATGCGTTAGTTTATGTTTTATAATACTGCATTTAAATGATGAGGTTTAAAAGACACGACTTAAAATAAATTTTGGACACTTTTTTCGATTTCAGACCATTGTGCAGACTGAATTTTAATATGACAAGGGGTAAACAACTATGTGATATTTATATACAGTTTAATTTACAAATCAACGTTATAACAGTCACAATATAGTGAAGAATCATTGCAGTAATGTATATGAATGAGTGTGCAAGTAGATTTTAAAAACCCACATGTGAGGAAAGTCACCCAAGTGTGAGATAATTTCAGTACAATTTTATCTCTCGATGAAACATTTAAAAGAGTTTGAACTGATTTTAGTCATGCATCTTTTTTGCTTTTAAATGCTTACTGTTTGTGAGTGTTACTGAACTTTAATTGAATTTTTAGATAATTATTCCCTTCAGTCTTTAAAAAAGTACGAATTGGTACTCAGAAAAACTGATTTGATTTCTAGCTAGTTTCATATAAAATCCAGACATTAATATATTAAAGTAAGTGATAACAATCAGCAATAAGACACAAATGAAAATAATTCACGTCATGTCCATCATTTCATAAGTGTTCAAGCAAGCATATCAACAGCATTTGTAGTAGTTTGCAAATCCGTCTCAATTAACCTCAATAATGCGAGAGAAAATTATTGTAAGGGCTTAAAACTTAACAAGTGTATATACATCCAGCTTTAATTTCATATATTTCGGTGTTAATATTTGTGAATTACATGTCATAACATTATATTATCGACCTTATTGGGGTTTTATAATTTATAATCACTCTGTATAGTGAATCTCATCAACATTATTGATTATTTTGGATGCGATGGCTAGATGATATAAAATGTTGATATTTTACATTAATGATAGTTGATTCGATGCTGTCGTAATATTTCCATGCATGCCTTAAATTAACCGTCGCAAAAGGCCTAATGAGTATGTTGTCTTTAAATGACGTACACAATTCGCTTCATTCCTCCTCACGAAAATTGAAAATCATTTAAATAATCAAAAAGCTCATGAACTTTTCACTCATAAATTATGTAGGCACAAAAAAAAAATCTCTGAAATGCTTAAATTAAATTTTCTGGCCGTAAAATGAAATGCTGTTCGTTATGGAATGCTGAAGACGTATGATCTTAGTGAATTATTATCAGAAGATTGCCTTAAAGAAAAAAGTCCACTTCCTTTTTCTAATTGATTGTCAACGGCTGATCAAATCTGGAAAAAAATCATGTTAAGGAATTTCTCCATTTCATAAATCATCGTTCAGAATCAAAAAATTATTGGGAAATGAAATTTCTTAAGGGCAAAAAGATTAAGACAATGCATGATAGTGTAATGAGTTTAAGTGAAATGTGAAGATGATTTTTATGGCGAATGTAAAAAAGAATAAAAGAATGAGAAAAAGTACAACGGAAGTATGCTTTACTGGTTTGTTGCTTCATAAATAAAATTTTTTGATTTCTTATTCAATTTGTAGGCTTGTACCTAAGTGAATCCCTTAAAAAATCCAGATTTTGAAATAAAGAATTTGGAATAAAAATCCAGCAAATCTCTCAGCCAATACAACACAAATTAAATAATTAAGATAATGAACAAATATTCCGTACAATATGCAAAACGAATAAGGTAGAAATAAATCTTGTAATGCACAACATAACCAAAGAAAAGAATATAAAACAGATTGGAAAGAAATGCAGTAAACGATAAATACTTTACTCTACACAACTGGAAGTATTATAAATAGCTGAATGTCAATAAAGATCAATTTCCAATTGTTTTACTTTAATATAATGACTTTAGCTACAATGTTGCAGCTTTAATTTAATCATTTACTTATTCTGTATTCTGTTTTATTCAATAAGAAAAGACAGGGTCAGGACTCGATCATTCATTTATAAGGAACGAAGACTGGATAATTTACATTTATTTGTTTCTTGTAAGCAACATTGTAAGTCAATTGATCATTTATGTTTTTAAGCGTGCAGAATCTGGTAGAATCAAAAAATTTTGATGATGGGTAATCAACTTCTATAGACTCGTGAAGATGCTAGTAATTTCTAATTTCCTTGGGAATCTGTGTGCTAGGTATAATGAAGATGATTACTTATTTTGAGCAACTTCCTTACGTATGCTAATTCGTGATGACCATACAATGTTGCAAGTTAGAACTTTATGCTTGATGTAAAAGCTTTAATAAAATTAAGGGACTGGAACCAAACAATTTATTATGAAGAAATAAAAAAAAAACTTGTGATTGACCTTCCAGTTCACTGAGAGACGATCATGTAAATTCCATGAAGAACTTGAGAAATAAAAAGATGATCATAAGCCATAATTTTTTGTTGTTTATATGAAATAAAGTAAATTGTTGAGGTTAACATCAAAGAGAAGACATGCGTTTAATATGAGCATTATAAAACATGACGAGAAGAGATTTTTGTATCGTCAAGTAATTTTTGGTAATATATCAAATTCATAACGATCGTCATTAATGCCCACCAATCGATTATGTGCTTGATTTAATAGTCTTGTTAAATCAACGAATTGATGGGGCAGTCAGTGAATGTATCGAATTATAATATTAAGTATAGAATGCAATTCAATTCCTTACAAAGTCACTTGCGCCGTCAATGCAGTCAGTGAAGATATGATAAAGCACTTAGGAAAAGAAGAAAATATGCAATTTGCACATACTTGTTACTTTAGAGTATGAATATATACATCAGAGAGTTTGTACTAATTAACTACATATCTTAAATTACATGCGATAAATGCATGCAATCAATTAAAATAATTAATGATCCTAATTCTCATTTACTTACAATAAACTTAAAGACTTAAATTGCAATGATTATTGATGAGATTTATCATTAGTTATGGAAATGGTATTTATAATAAATATCTTAATCAACTTAATCTATTATTCACTCTCCTTGACTGTCTACATATGATACATATAAATTGAGTAAACGTGACAATTCAACATCTGTTATACAAATAAGCTTGTTTGAATCAGCTTGAATCTTTAATAAGCAGTGACCAAAAAAGTATTAAATTTCACAAAAAATATCATCAACTTTCTTCTTATAACACACATGTTAATTTAAGAATAATAATGATGATCATCATCATTAACGACGACCTGGAGAGTACTTAAGATTTCTTAACAACACATTTGAGTAAGACGATTGTTTTAATTGTCATTTTGACTCGTGAGCAATAACGGTTATTATTCGTTTAAATTTTATTCACCAAAATTAGTTGTTTACCCCAATATAAAGTTGTCAGCCCTTTAATATACATTTTTTAGTATGATTTTAACTCTCTTTCAATAAGCATCCTTTTTTTTACTTAAGTTTTTCTTAAAGTATGCAAGCGCATTAAACAACAACATACAAAAATATTTGTTTACCATCAGATGCATTCACGAGGGGAAAACAACATGATGGAAAAAAATGATGGAAAATTCCCACCAATTTCCCATCAAAATTTTTTTCCATCATGTTGTTTTCCCCTCGAAATTTCATCATGAAATTCATGATAAATTTAAAATTGATAAAAAGTTCAAAATTTTGACTAAATTTTAGTTCAAAAAAGTTTTAATCACTTTTAAAAAATAAAAAATGACAAACAAACAAAAAAATTTGAAAATTTGACAAAATTTGAAATTTTTAAATTTCATCATGAAATTCATGATAAATTTAAAATTGAAATGAAATTTTTAAATTTCATCATGAAATTCATGATAAAATTAAACTTGATAAAAAGTTCAAAATTTTGACTAAATTTTAGTTCAAAAAAATTTTAAATACTTTTAAAAAATAAAAAATTACAAACAAACAAAAAAATTTGAAAATTTGACAAAATTTGACAAACAAACAAAAAAATTTGAAAATTTTGACAAAATTTGAAATTTTTAAATTTCATCATGAAATTCATGATAAATTTAAAATTGATAAAAAGTTCAAAATTTTGACTAAATTTTAGTTCAAAAAAGTTTTAAATACTTTTAAAAAATAAAAAATGACAAACGAACAAAAAAAATTTGAAAATTTTGACAAAATTTAAAATTTTTAAATTTCATCATGAAATTCATGATAAATTTAAAATTGATAAAAAGTTCAAAATTTTGACTAAATTTTAGTTCAAAATGGTTTTAAATACTTTTAAAAAATAAAAAATGACAAACGAACAAAAAAAAATTTGAAAATTTGACAAAATTTAAAATTTTTAAATTTCATCATGAAATTCATGATAAATTTAAAATTGATAAAAAGTTCAAAATTTTGACTAAATTTTAGTTCAAAAAAGTTTTAATCACTTTTAAAAAATAAAAAATGACAAACAAACAAAAAAATTTGAAAATTTTAACAAAATTTGAAATTTTTAAATTTCATCATGAAATTCATGATAAATTTAAAATTGATAAAAAGTTCAAAATTTTGACTAAATTTTAGTTCAAAAAAGTTTTAATACTTTTAAAAAATAAAAAATGACAAACGAACAAAAAAAATTTGAAATTTTTTACAAAATTTGAAATTTTTAAATTTCATCATGAAATTCATGATAAAAATTTCATGATGGAAAATTTTGGAATTGTCCACCGCTGGTGGAAAATTGGTGGAAAATTTTCCACCGCTGGTGGAAAATTGGTGGAAAATTCCCACCAATTTCCCATCAAAATTTTTTTCCATCATGCTGTTTTCCCCTCGTGCATTCATTTAAATCTTTTGTTCTGAAGAGTATGAAGAGCAGCTTGAGTACAAAACAAACACGGGTATTTTCAAGAAATTTCTCTGCTTTAATTTATGATCTTTTAAATCTGTCTAATTAATATTTATTGCCTGTTTTCTTAACATTTCTTCAAGCTTGTTATATCGAACGTCATAAATGGGCAATTCTCCAGACAATTTTTTTCAAAAATCTCACACAAAAATGAATTTTTCTATTATTTTTTCCATTAGAAGGTTTTGAAGAAAGGATTTTTCTGGTGTAGTTTTTTGATTGCTACAATTCTGCATCACTAAAATTTAATAATATCATTTAGTTAAGGAAATATTTCAATTCTTCGGTGAATATCTCGAGGACAAAAAATGGAATTTTTATACGAAGAATTCAAATTTAACTATTAAAGAGTAATCATTGAGTTATGAATCAGATACCAAACGATAGATAATGAATTTTTCTATCAATATAAATAATAATATTTTCTTACTTAGTGGAAATTTATAGTGAAAAATCAATTCTCCTGATAAAAATTTTGTCCTCGAGTAGATGCTGAGCTTTTAATTTTGACATGTCCGTGAAAAAATACCTAATGTTAAAATCAAATTATTCAAATTATTTCCTTAATCTATTAAGTTTTCCTTGTGTGAATAACTTTATTTTTAGAAGCAAAATTGTTTGCATGTTTTTAGCTGATATTTAATATTCAACACATCCAATTCAATAAGAATTTCACAAAACAATTTTTTTCTTGTACACATAATTGATGTTGGATTTTAAAAGCTCTTTTTCAAAAATTCAACTGTTTTGGAGAATTGCCCAAATATCTTTCATTCAATTTATTTAAATATATTCAAATTAATTAGTAAAGACAACATTCGTAAAAGCGCAGTGCATACATTTCTGTCGTAAATTTACGCATGGGAAAAGGTGCAAAAAGGAATAAAACGATTGAAAATTCAGAAAGCAAAACATAAACAGACATTAAAAGTCAGCATGAAATTGCACTATAATTAATGGCAAAAAATAAAATCACCTCTCACATAGCGACAAAAGATCACGCAAGAAGAGTTAGTTAACTGACCATTTAAGAACTTTTCTCTTTGGCTTTGGATGGTTTTTTGGGGATACATACGGTAAAACCACACACAAAACGACATCGTCATAAAATTTATTTTTAATGACTTTTGTGTACAAATAAAAACTTACAAGACGAAACATTAAAGTTATGATTATTTATGCTAATTTAACCAAATGATCGCTTCTTAAACGAAATTAAATTCTCTGAAAGGAGGAAAAAAAAGACGTGTAATTAAATTATTTGTTTATTGTTTTTTAAACATTTTTATATAACACAGATCCATATACCTAACTAACTTTACTGATTTTTCATTGGAAGAAATGTTTTCAAGCTGAATTAAGTTAAGGAATTTTTTAATATTTAACGGATTTCGAATTAAATTTAATAACATTCAGCAAGTAATTTTTAGTGATGTGTAAAAGAATTTTTTAATAAAATTGCCGACACTTTGGTGGAGTTGGGTTTGAAAAATTTCAATGCCTAAATTTATTTCAAGGAAATTTTGATTTTCAAGCATTAATTTCTCTAAATACTTAAATTTTCAATCTAAAACAATTCATCCCATCCCTTTTCCATTGTTCATCGAGATCCTGAAAAAAAAACGAACTATTCAGACCCAAAAAAATCCCAAATACCATACTCAGTTCTCACGATTTTTTCAATAAATGCTCATGTTAAGTTTAATAACTACGATGTACTTTGAAAAACAAAACATGGAACAAGCTGTATTTGAAAGATGTTATACATAAAAGTTTTGAATGCTCGAGAATTTAATCTGCATATTTACATCTTGGTGATATCAGATTTCTAATTCGTCTGTCTGTTTATCGATGAAATAAAAATGTTTATAGCGATGACATAAGTTTGAGTATATGGGATGGGATGGGATGAGATCGTTAAAAATTAGTTTAATGTTTCTCACAAAATTTAGGAGGATTTGAAAAAACGGTATTGCACATAGCGTTCCTTGAACTTTTGTCTATTTTTGGACAGTTTAAATATTCAAATAAAATTATCCAATAAGTGGACAAAAGGATGCATCAAAACTCATTGCAAAAAAATTCCAGACAACTCATTTTGTTAATCTCCTGCAGATATTTAATAAAACGACATCAATTTAAATGCATCTCTTCCGAAAAAAAATCAAAACTTTCTGGGTGGCATCTGCTTTTATTTCACACACAAAAATGAGAAAAGAATTGATAATGAGAATGTTGAAGCGATTGAGGAACGATTTAATTTTAATAATCCCAATGTTTATATCATGCAAAAAGTATTATTTGCATTCAAATTTAACAATCAACACTCTATACGATGGGAATATTTTACTTCTCTCGATCTTGAATTTTTAATGAGAAATCAAAAATAAAAAAATTTAAATTTCTTTAAAATAATAGTTTAGTGTCATGACATGATGCAATAAATAAGATTCTTTATAGACTACTGAATGAACATCTGATTTACATTTTTATGTGGTTGTGAACGACGCTTTTATGCAGACAAAAAAGAGCATGACCACATCCTCAGAATGTGTTTAATAAGACTTCATGTACAATACTGGTTTGTTTTATGTAAATTACATTGTTGGATGAATAGTTGACCTTTTTAAAGCATGTCTGTTGCAGTTTTAAGGTAGTGTAATGCATTTCCTGATGAAAATACTCTAGGATATATCTTATAAACCGACCCATGCAAACCTAAAAACAATTCAATCATAATTGAATTAAAATTCAATATAAGTATTAATAAATATTGACTGGATCTTGAAAAGCCAACAAAATATTTAATAAGATTACAAGAGAAGCACCAATAGCTCATAACAATCTCTGTAAACCTGAAAAAATTTTGATTCCCAAACAAATAAAAGCTAGAAATTTGATATTTGATCCAAAATGATGCAACAATTGTTATTGATCTTCAAGATGAGGATCATATTATTGGCAGATATCAATATTCCATCGGAAATCCGTTCCAATTGTGTAAGAAATGCAAATAAATTCGATCAATAAAAAAACTTAAAATTTATTTTTTACAGACAAGAATTTTTGGTAAGCAATAAAGTTGAATTAATTTAGTTCTTAACAAGTTATGAGACCAAACATAAATAAATAAGCATGTTGAAACAATTACATATGTTATATGCAGCTACTAAGCCATGTCCATAAATTTTTCCTCCTTTTGACTTCCTGTTTGAACACTCCTAGATCTTTTGAAGACGATTCGATCAAGCATGAAATTAAAAAATGTAAAACTGTCAGCAAATTTCATTTTTAAAGACATTAAAAAGCGGTCGACTTACTTTTTATATTGTTCTTAACTACGTTATAATCAGCAGGTTTAATCAGTCTTTGTACGGAATTGTCAAATGCTAAAGATACAATCCTCCTAAATAAATTCGATACTTCCTTATCATCTCTCGAGGATGTCGAAATATATTCAGCATCAATTTCCTGTGCTATAAAACAAGCGTGTGATTCTAGACTTTCAAGGGCTTTCTTCGGTAAGAGATCACTTTTGGTACCGACAAGAAATCTTATAGGATCACATTTGTCATTAACAGCTAATGCTTCTCTCATCCATTTCGTGGCATTTATTAGTGAGGCGGGTTTTGTTAAATCGAAAACAGCTACAATTACTGTAGGAATAGAAAGATTATAGAGATTCCGAAGGTGATCATCATGTCTATTATTTACAAGGGGGTCCTTGATTTAAATAAAGTTAGGCTTAATGAATTTTGACTTTTTTTTAACTTTTATGTTGAAAAAACAAAATTCAAATTCAAAATTTCCGTTACAAATCTCAAGACAAAATCATTCAAATCACAGACCACCACACAATTATCTTACCATTAACATTTTTATAGTACGGCTTATTGAGAATCTTGTAATTTTCCTCGCCAGATAAATCCCAAATTCCAACATTATATCCGACATCGAGAATCTCAAAGTACGTTGATTTGTAATCAGCATCGCGTGTGGCTTTATAACAATGATCAAAAGTAGATGAAATAAATCGATTTATTAATGAAGTCTTTCCTGTCTCGCAATCTCCAATGCAAGCAATATTACATTGATCCAAAAACAACGATAAATCTGTTTTCTGGCATACAATCTTTGTTTTGTGATTAAAATCAACAATTTTACTGTACGGTGATGAGAGCGTATAAGGTTGAGGCATTTTACAAATTTGATTTTGTTGATCATTACGATGTAATTTCAACAACTTTCCAAATGAAGTTATTTTTGTTGTTTTTGAATCGTTATCAAATTGTGTATATTTATTGTTCATTTTTAGACTTTTTAATTTATTCACTTTATGGCACAGACACTGATATGTATTTTTAAAAATAAATATTTTAGGTATAAATCCACAAGTTGTGTCTAAATATATCCAACCGTTATGTTAATCATATAAATATAAAATTCACAGCAAAACACCTTCGACACATGAACTAACTATCCAACCGTCTACGTGAACGTTTCAATAACAAATGTTCTGAGGGTTTGTAGTAAGTAAGTAAATATATCAGCTGAACAGGAAATTGATAGTTTTTTTCACTCTATTTTAATAATTCACATACGAAATACTGTTAGTGTATTGAGCATTATTTTGAGGGGAACTTTTTTTTCTAATTCTTCTTATTCTCTTTTCACCATTTCCTTCGCGGGACCCATGTGTGTGCCAATGTATGTTGTACAAAAGGATACAACATCAATGCAGATGTTTTTGAGAGCTCTTTTCATTTTATTTCTTCTTCTTTTATGTTTTGGTACCCATTATTAGGATTTCTCTTTTCATTAATTTTTCCTTCTCCTATACTTTTGTTATTCTTGTTATTTTAAGTTGTCGAGTGTCATAAAGAATTATTCGATAACAATATTCCCGTTCATTATTTTTTTACGATCAAATTTAGCTGTTGGTTCTCTTAAAAATGTGTTTGTCGATCATCTGTATGATTTACTATGTTCTCCCACCATGACATCTAGAATTCAGGATTGATGTTGAAATAAGCTTTTAACTCAAATTTATGTCTAAAGCGCATTTGCAGTTGTTTTTTGTCAAAAAATTAAACAGAGTTGGCAACCGGCTGTCTTCTACTAACCGGTCGCTATCGGCTACAGGTAGTACCGGCCGCCGGTCGCTACCGGCTGCAGGTAGTACCGGCCACCGGCCGCCGCCGGTAGTAGGTGCAACCGGCCACCGGCCGCCGCCGGTAGTAGGTGTAACCGGCCACCGGCCACCGCCGGTAGTAGGTGCAACCGGCCACCGGCGGCCGCCGGTAGTAGGTGAAACCGGCGACCGGCGGCTGCCGGTAGTAGGTGTAACCGGCCACCGGCGGCTACCGGCAGTAGGTGCTACCGGCTACCGGATGTAGGTACTACAGGCTGTAAATAGAAGATTTTATTATTGTTTTGGTTGCCGCCAAAAAATGAAAAATATTAAAAAAGTTTTAAAAATTTTTAAAAAAATATTAAAAATTTTAAAAAATTTTGATAAATTTAAAAAAAATTTAAAAAAATTTAAAAAAAAATTTAAAAAAATTTTAAAAAAATTTAAAAAAATTTCAAAAAATTTTTTTAAAATTTTTTAAAATTTTTAAAAAACTAAAATTTTTTTTAAAATTTTTAATTTTGAAAAAAATTTTCTAAAAAAAATTTTAGTTAAATATTAAGATCCAGTAAGAAAATATAAGAAACAAGAAGATCCAGCACCAAAAAATAATTTCAGGTAGAAAAACAAACTTTTTCAAATTCTCAATTCTCAACATTTTTTTTAAACAAATTTTTTTTAATTTTTTTTTTTAAATTTTCAAAATTTTAAAAAAAAAATTAAAAACCAATTTTTTTAAAAATTTTGAAAATTTTTAAAAAAAATTAAAAAAAATTTGTTTAAAAAAAAAAACGTTGAAAATTGAGAATTTGAAAAAGTTTGTTTTTCTACCTGAAATTATTTTTTGGTGCTGGATCTTCTTGGTTCTTATATTTTCTTACTGGATCTTAATATTTAATTAAAACTTTTTAGAAAAATTTAAATAATTTAAAAAATTTAGAAAAATTAAAAATCTAAGCAATTTAAAAAAAAATATTCAAAAGAGAAAAATAAAAAAGTTTTAAAAAATTTTCATTTTTTCAAAATCATATTACCTGATATTTATCTTTACATTTTTTTAAAAAAAATTTTTGAAATTTTTTAAAAATTTTTTAAAATTTTTTAAAACTTCTTAAAATTTTTTCAAGATTTTAAAAAACTTTTTAGTTTTTTAAAAATTTTTAAAAATTTTTAATATTTTTTTAAAATTTTTTAAACTTTTTTAATATTTTTCATTTTTTGGCGGCAACCAAAACAATAATAAAATTAAAACAATAATAAAATCTTCTATTTTCAGCCGGTAGTACCTACATCCGGTGGCCGGTAGCACCTACTGCCGGTAGCACCTACTACCGGCGGCCGCCGGTGGCCGGTTGCACCTACTACCGGCGGCGGCCGGTGGCCGGTTGCACCTACTACCGGCGGCGGCCGGTGGCCGGTTGCACCTACTACCGGCGGCGGCCGGTGGCCGGTACTACCTGCAGCCGGTAGCGACCGGCGGCCGGTAGGACCTACAGTAGGTGATAATCGGTGGCCGGTTTCTACTTGTAGGTACCGGCTTGCCAACTCTGAAATTAAATTTCACGAATTTTTAAAATTTCAGTTTTTAACGGTTTTTTAAAATTTAAATGAACTGAAATAAAACGAACTTTTGATTTTACTGAACAAATTTTGCATAAATTTCAAATTTCAAAACTTCGTTAAATCAGGTTTTTGACACGCTAGTCCAAAATGCGTCCTTAATTACTCACAACTCAAAAGATGTGTCAAAATTAAAGCCTGCTGAGGCTGTTGATCCAATCTGTTTGAAGAATAATGCATTTCAATTCGATTTACACTCTACAGATGGTGGTTATCTAGAAAAAAAGAAGGGCATGTGCCAAAAGGTTCGATTATTATTTATTTATGCTCATTTTTCATATTTGTCTTTCTCCTGAATTTCTCAGATATCTCGATATTTACCATACTAGAATAAACATATTCACAGATATCTTATGGACATAAATTTACGTTGACTGAAATTTTATTTACATACATACATAAAAACTACCTAGTTAAAAGTTCAAATGATTTATTATTTATATAAGGGCGATTCTCCAGATAGATTGAATTTACAAAAAATCAATTGCAATTCTATGCTTACTTGCAAAAATTTAAATTTTAAAAACCCGTTAATTTTTGTTTACTAAAATATTGATTTAGAGAATTAAAATAGGTAAAAATTATTAAAAAACAAGATGACAAAATTATTCTTAGACTTGAGTGGTTTGTTTTAGGAAAATGCCATTAGATGCTGTAAAAAAATTCCGTGAAAACTTAAAGTTAGAAGGAAATGAGGATAAATTGAAAAGTTATCGAGAGAAACAAAAATTGTACAACAAAAATCACAAAATTAAGCAGTTTACGACAGTTGAGAGTGCTAAAATATTTAGGAAGAAACGTAATGAAGCTCAAATGAAATGCAGGAATCTTAAAAAACAAGCAAAAGTCATAAATTTGCAAGCTACTCAAAAAACTTTTTTTCCATCAAGTTCAGCAAAATCTAAGGCACTTGGAAAGATTAGACAATCTCTTCCAAAAAATACGGATCAGAAAAATGAATGTTTGGCATGCATTTTCAGTGAATATAATGTCGTTCAAGATGTCAAGAAAATTCCAGTAAAGAAACCACGAAAAGGATTTTTGGAGATTGAAAATTTAGTTGTACAATTTTTTTTGCTCGACATAACTTCAAAATCATTTCCTGGAATGAAAGATTTTGTAACTTTGAAGCTTCCTGATGGCACAAAAAACAAACTGCAAAAAAGAGTGCTTCTGTTATCTCTAAAAGATGCATATAATGAATTTTCAACAATGTTTCCTGGCCACAAAATTTCGTTCTCAAAGTTTTGTAAATTGAGACCCAAAAATGTTCTCCTAATGTCCACTGAAATGCATTTTTCATGTCTTTGCTCGTATTGTGAGAATATGCGATATTATGTTGAAGCTATTAAGAAATATTTTGCCATTTCTGCTATTGGTTTTCAGGAATTTGTGAAACTTTTTGTCTGTCGCTCTGATAATTTCAAATGTGCATCAGAATTGTGCTCAGAATGTAATGACCATGAAAAGATTATCAATGATTTGATGCAAGATGATTGTTTAGATGAAACAGTAAACTACAAAGAATGGAGGAAAAATGATGGCTTTATGCAAAAATTGGAAATTACAGGTGTTAAAGTTCGTGATGTAATTGGAATAATTTTAAACAAATTAAAGCATTTTAAATTCCATTACTTTTGCAAAATTATCCAACAAAGAGCATTTCAAAATGTTAAAGAAATGCAGCCAGCTGACCATGCCACTATCGTTGTCGATTTCAGTGAGAATTACTCAACAAAGTCACAAAATGACATTCAATCTTCCTACTTTGGACGCAAACAAATTTCAATATTCACATGTGTAGCATACGTAGGACAAAGCGAAATTGAAAATTATGTTATTGTTAGTGATGATATCTCACATAGTAAAGAACATGTGTACGCATATCTTAAGAAAATAATTCATAATTTGAAAACCAATTATTCCATAGCTCATGTACACATGTTCTCAGATGGTTCAAGCTCGCAATTTAAGAATCGCTACATATTATCAAGCTTGTTGTTTGCAAAAGAAGATTTTGATGTAAGCATGGACTGGAATTTTTTCGAAACATCACATGGCAAAAGTTCCGCTGATGGCTTGGGAGGTGTAATTAAAAGAGGAGTTTATTTAAGAGTACTCAGCGAAAAGTGGGAAGTTTATAATGCCAAAAATTTTGTTGATTGTGCGAAAAGTTTTTGTAATAATATACATGTATATGAAATATTGCCTTCTGAGATTAATGACGCTAAAAAACATGTATCTGAACGCTGGAGTAAGGTAAAAGTTATTTCCAACACTCGAGAATCGCATTATTTTGCTCCTGCAACAAGAAAGGGATTCATTTATACCGCAAAAACTTCAATGCTTGATGATTTAAAAGAGTCAAATATTTTCAAATAATTTTCCTTTTTTTGTCTTTAACGGTCATTTTAATATTTGAATTTTCTGAAGCGCTTGTAAAATTACTTTGTGACATAAAAAATTAAAGAAAAAATAAAATATCTTTTTAATGGTGTAATTTAATTATATGTTGCAAGCATACTTCGATAGATTATTGTAAAAACTATCATCTGGCAAATTAAGTTTATTGAAACATTCTTTAGTTTTCTTTAATTTTGGATTCTTCAGATAAAAACTCAATTTTTTGTCACAAAGTAATTGACAAAAAATTTAAAATTCTTAATAATTAGACATTATACAGTTCTGTAATAAGGTAAATAATATAGTTTTAGCTCTAATACATCAAATTGAAACATAAAATGATGAGTGGTAGTGGAAATTTTTAGAGAAATTTCGATTCTTCAAATAATTTTTCAAAATTCTCATCTGAAGAATCGCCCTTATGCTCATTTTTTTTTTCATATTTGTCTTTCTCCTGAATTTCTCAGATATTCTCGATATTTACCATAATAGAATAAACATATTCACAGATATCTTATGGACATAAATTTACGTTGACTGAAATTTTATTTACATACATACATAAAAACTACCTAGTTAAAAGTCCAAATGATTTATTATTTATATAATTCATTTATTTTTTTCGTTTTTATATTTATTTTTTTAAAAGAAAGAGTAATCAAATGAAATTGGATCCAAAAAGAAAAGGTTTATCGAGTTCAGGTTGATTGATTAAATGTCAAACGCAAATAGAAAGAAGATTCACTCATAAAATTTTGAATTTTACACACTAAATTGTATTTTTTTTGTTTTGTAAATCATAAATAGTAAGGAATAAGCTACATTATGATAGTCCTTAAAATCAAATCTTATGTTGTATAGGAATTTTATACTTTATCTCTTATCTTTCGTAGTCTACATACTTCATATGATTTCCTTCATTTTTTTTTATTGGATGTACATTGATTCAGGTCGTAATCCAAACAGATTATGTATCACTCTTCCATAACTTTATAGTTTTATCGTTCTCTAATGCCGCTGATGCAATAATATTCTCTGTCGGATGACATGCTGTGCATAATACAGTATCAGTGTGTCCTTGAAGACGTTGTACAATTTCTTTGCTTTGTAAATTCCAAATATAGACCATATTATCTTCACTGCCTGACACGATCCACTAATAAATGAAAATGTTCAATTAGTTATCTTATAAGATGTTTTTATTCAGCAGTAGGTAAGTAACTTACCTTTCCACCAGTTACGGAGAAATTGGCAAAAATACAATATCGTTCATTTTTATGTCCTGTATACGTTTTCAGACATTTTCCCTTTGAATAATCCCATAATTTTAATGTATTATCGAGTGTTGCTGCCAAAATGTACTTTCCATTTGGTGAAAATTTGACAAATGAAACTGGAGGATTGTCATCGTCAATAAGTGTTTTTAAACATTGTCCACTTGCTGTATCCCAAATACGACATAATCCATCATAACTTGATGATACAATTAGAGATCCATCGCGATTAAAATGAACAGCAGAAACTGGATCAGAATGAGCAGGTAATGTCTTCAAACACTTTCCTATAAATCAAATCATTAGTTATTTATTGAATTGTATAAAATTATGTATAAGTATCTTACCAGTTCTTACATCCCATATCCTGACAGACTCGTCAAAACTTCCAGATACAATCAAATTACTTTGTGGATTAAAATTACAGCAAAATACATAATTGCTATGTCCTTTTAATGTCTTTAGACATTTGCCGCTACTTAATTCCCAAATTTTAAGGGTTTTGTCATCGCTTGCTGTTACTAATAAACGACTATCACTGCTCCATGCTACGTCACTAATTCCTAATTTGTGACCTGCGATCGTCTTTTCAAATTTTCCATCATAAGCTCCCCATATTTTAATTAATTTGTCAGCGGCTAAAAAAAAATCAAAACAATGAAAGGTTATGTTGAAGGAGGGAAGTTAGTTCCTCTTATGCCTTAAAAAACAAGAAAATAAAAACTTACAGGAACTTGCAAGCCATTCACCATTTGGACTGAATTTAACAGCTGAAACTGCTTTTGTATGGCCGGCTAATGTGAATTTTAATGTATAATTTGGTTTCTACAAGAAATAATCGAGTAAATAAGTGAGAAATAACAAAATAAAAAATGTAAAAAATTTACCAAAGACGCAGATTGTCGATTCGATGATTGTTGTTGCTGTTGAGGCTGTGGATTTTGTGCTGGTGGTGGAATTTGTTGCATGGGTGGTCCTTGATGCATTGGATGTTGAGGCATTTGACTTGGATGTGGCATCATCATTTTGAATTGATGATTTTATTTTTTTTTCCTTTTTTTCTCGAAAAGTTAATTCAACTTTTGTTCCACTAAAATAATGATTTTATGCTGTGAAATTGATAGATATTAATTCACAATAACATAGTAATTGATGTTATAGATAGAAATTTATTAAGAAACTGCTTAAAATGCAATTATTTAATGAATAAAAATATTTTTAAAACTTTTGTTTATATGAACGCTTTTATACTTTCGTCAACTTCTAAACTCACTTTTTTCTATGCCTGCTTATTACTTTCACTTTGTCTTATTGACTGTCTTCTATTTATGCTTGATTTTTTGATTAAACCTAGATATAATTAGTTTTTTTGATGATTGATGTTTATGTATTTCAGAACCATTCAATTTCCATAAACATTTGTATTGTTTTGTGCTTCAAAACCTCACAACAGTCAAAAACATTTGTATAGCTTTAAAATTCAAATTTTAAATAACCGTTAAATTTAGTTAAATTCTCTAAAAATAAATCTAGCTTTAATTAATAATAACAATCATAAAATCATGTAAATGCGTTTTTAAATCATGCCAAAAGTTATCATTAATTAACTTTTAACGAAGCATTGAGTGCGTTCAAGTGGTAATTTCATAATTCTCAACGGTCAAAAAGAATTTAAATTCAATAACAACTTTTAGTAAGGAGTTTGAAAAAAATTAAGATAAAATCGAAAATTTAATTTTTATTTAAAAAATGCCTCTCCAACCAGCTCAGCAGGTTCGTTTACAACCAAGAAATGTTAAGTCATCATTTATGTTATTATTGTACATTAATTAAAGTCGCGTATTATCGTATTTATCGTGAAATTTCATAATTTGTGTTCATGCGTTTTTTTTCTCTTTATTAAAATTTTCATTAATAAATTTACTAATTAATTGTTTACTGTATCTCATTTAATCAATCGATAGAATGCAATTGAGCCAATGCAAGTTGATGTACAGCCAGAAGACAATGAGAATAATGAGGAAGAATATATATCAGTTGAAGATCCAACGTTGGATTTAGAGAGTTATGCAAATTCATACACAGGATTAGCAAAATTATATCGTTTAATATTCATTGCTGATCATTGTCCAACACTGCGTTTAGAAGCCATAAAAATGGCCATTAATTATGTTATGGCAACGACATATAATGTCAATATGTATCAAATGCTTCACAAAAAGCTTGCAGACTTAAATTCTGCGTCTGCTCAACAATCAGCAACAGCCGCATTGCCGGATATAGCATCTCAGTCAGGAAATTCATTAGACATACCTCCATATGACTCTGTATGGGTTGAACAAAAGACAAAGAAGGCAGCACTTAAGTTAGAGAAGCTCGACAATGATCTGAAAAATTCAAAATCAAATTCAATTAAGGAGAGTATTCGACGAGGACATGACGATTTAGGTGATCATTATTTGAGCTGTGGTGAATTATCAAATGCATTAAAATGCTATTCAAGAGCTAGAGATTATTGTACAAGCGGACGTCATGTTGTTAATATGTGTCTCAACGTTATCAAAGTTTCAATTTATCTACAAAATTGGACTCACGTACTAAGTTATGTCTCGAAAGCAGAATGTACTCCGGAATTTTCAGAGACACAAAATCGTGATCAAAATCAAGCAACATTAACGCGTCTCAAATGTGCTGCTGGATTAGCTGAATTAGCTACAAAGAAGTATAAATTAGCTGCAAAGCACTTTCTTCAAGCTAATTTTGATCATTGTGACTTTCCCGACATGATATCATGTAATAATATTGCCATTTATGGTGGATTATGTGCATTGGCTACATTCGATCGTCAGGAATTACAAAAGAATGTCATTTCAAGTGCATCATTCAAATTATTCTTAGAACTTGAACCACAAGTTCGTGACATAGTGTTTAAATTTTATGAATCCAAATATGCTCAGTGCTTGAAGTTACTGGATGAAATGCGTGATAATCTTCTACTTGATATATATCTTGCACCACATGTGAATAAGCTCTATACAAAAATTAGAAATCGCGCTCTAATTCAATACTTTAGTCCTTATTTATCAGCTGACATGAGGAAAATGTCGGAAGCTTTTAATTGCTCTGTTGCTGCATTAGAAAATGAAATTATGCAACTCATTTTAGATGGTCAAATTCAGGCACGCATAGATTCTCATAATAAAATTCTCTATGCAAAGAATGCCGATCAACGTAGTTCGACTTTTGAGAAGGCAATCAATGTTGGTAAAGAATTTCAGCGACGTACTCGGATGCTTGTTTTACGAACTGCTATGCTTAAGAAGCAAATTCATGTTAGGGTAAGTTGTTCAGTTAAATTTTTTTTAGTTCATTTCATTTCAGTTCTTGAGAAAATTTCGTTAAAATTTAAATTCCAAAAAACCGGTAAATTAAAAAATTTAAATTTATTTAAGGCACAAACGCGTGAACGACAAGAAGAAGTCTTAATGCCATCAGGATCACGTTCTGATGCGCGAAATTAGCAACAACTGGCATCATCGTCATCATCATCAATTTATTCGCGTGTGATGCATTGGTTTTAAAAGAAAATTAAACGACATTCAGTCAAACATCCTCAAAATGTGCATAATACGCCGTCTATATATACATACAATACGTTAGCTTAACACACATCCTTCATCTCTTTGAAAGAAGTCCTCTTTTTTTGTTATTGCTTTTTTTTTCATTCAACATATTATTATGATCCAATCAGATTGATAACAAACGATTCAAAATGTCTAGCCAAAAATGATGATTACTTTCCTTTTTATTATAATATTCCTTTCTATTTTTATTAGATTTCAATATTTTTGGCAGAGATTGTTTAAAAAGAAAAAAACTGAAAAATGAATAAATTTTTTGAAAGAACATTTTTTTTTTTTTAAATTTTGTTTGAGTAATGAAAACTCAGTGAATGAGATTTATTTTCAGAAATGAACGCTGAACTTACAATATTATGCTAGACTTTGAAAAAAGAAGGGTTTTTGTAGTTAAGGGAAAGTAGCTGAACCTTAAATTATATACACAATGGATGTTCCACTAGATTACTTGCTTATTCAATACCATAAAGTTTTAATGTTCTGTCCATACTAGTTGATGCTAACCATTGAGCATGTTTACCGAAACGAACACCTGTGGACATTGCTGTATGATCGTTAAAGACTTTAAGTTCTGTCCATTGCTTGCATAAGTAAATTCTAAGAATAATAAAAAAATTGCATTAATTTCAAAAAAAATTTTAAGTCATAGAATTGAATGTTACCTGATGTCAGTTCCAGCAATAGCAAGATATGTACCACTTTGATCAAAGCATAAATCTTTAACTTCATAACCATCTTCAAGTTGAATTGTTTTAAAGTTTTTAAGCTTTCTTAAATCCCATAATTTTACACAGCTATCATTAGCAGCTGTCGCAAGATAATAACCATTTTCAGAGAATGAAATGGAACTAATTTCACCAACATGACCAGGGAAGTTTGCGACATTACTCTGTTCCTTTAAATCCCAAATACGAACTTGTGCATCGTCAGTTCCAGTTCCGAAAATTAATCCATCAGGATGAAATTGTGCTGCGGTTAATCCACGCTCTGCTGTATCTTGAATTTTTGTCAATAATCGTCCAGTTCTGATATCAGAGAAACTCCAATATTTATCTTGAGATGTTGAAAGTACATAATCACCTGTTGGATGTAAAGATAATCCAGTAACTGGACCGTCATGACATCTTAACAAAATTGTCGTTTGAGATCTAAAATTATTTTTAAAAAAATCGTTAAAATTTGAGTTTTCAAAAACCGCAAAAAATTTAAATTTTTAGAAGCCGTTAAAAATTTTAATTTTTAAAAGACGTTAAAACTTAAAATTTTTAAAATCCGTTTAAACTTACGTAGGAACATTCCAAACTCTAATTGAACAATCTGGTGAAGCAGTAATTACTGTATTATCATCAGGATGGTAAATGACTTTTGTGACTTTCTTAGTATGTCCTTTCAAAATCGTCACAACTTGTTCGGTGTCTTTATTAAAGATTGTAGCATTTTTGTCATTTCCTCCCGTCAATATTTTGCTGTTATCATTACTATTAATGTCTAATGCTAAAATACCAGGAACACTCGCACTATGTAAGCCAGGATGTGATGCTAAATTCATAAATCCTCTCAATTTTTCAGCACTAACGAGCTCCTCTGGTACAGATTTTCCCTTCTTCTTTCTTTCTTGTGTCAAAATTGTAGCCTTGTCTTGTAATTTTTGAATAACTTCAGCACTCATTCCAGCTTGTTCCATTGGTTGTGCAGCTGTTCCAGTTGCTTCTGTGGCTACAATTGGCTGTTGAACGACTGTCTGTTGTATTGTTGTAATACCGGCTTGTGGTTTTAATGTTGCCAAAGCTTCTCGAGCAGCTGTTACTTCCTTATTTAAACGAGCAATTACACGACATGCTGCATCATGTTGATATAATGCATGTGATAATTCTTGCCTGGCAGTTTGTAACTGTTGTCTCTGTGTAAAGGCATGAAGCATTAAAGCATCCCATTCGTCCTGCATCATCTTTAAAATTGCTGGAATACTCGTTGCACTTGGCGGTTTTGGCTTTAAAACAGGCGGAGCTGAAAGGTATAAATTACTTTAATTATTGGAAAGGCTTATATTAAGGCATAAATTTAATTAACAAACTTTTTATCTCGATTAATTCTTCAATAGTCATTTCCTTTCCAGATATTGGATCAACGCCATTCTCTTGAATATATTTTTCAATTAATCTCTTCTCGAAAATAGCACCCGAAATGGGTGAAAGAACCGGAATTTCAGGAACTTCATTAGAAACTGTAAAACATTAAAAATAACTTAATTTTTTTTTTTTTTTAAAAAAAGAAGCCTTTAAGGTTAAAAATATTTCCTTTAATATTCACTATTTCTGTGTATTTTAAGAATGTAACTATTAATGACACTGATAAGTACTTACTTGCGCAGATTAATGACATTATTATTACTTTTCTTAGTCCTGTATTTCTCTTGAAAATTTAATTTATTTTTAAATGATTAAAATTGTTTTGTTTGTTCAGTAACTTTTTTTTATTACAACCACAAAGAAAACTTTTTACTGAACGCACTCAAATCAGATTCAAAAAATAATTTCAAATTTTTTCCGTTAAAATAAAAAGTCAAAAAAGTTTTCAGATTCAAAAATTTTATTTTTATTTTTTTATTAATTTCGTCTTTTGCATGCACATATTGATGCTCATTATTATCTAAAGTAATAACTAGGTAGATATAATATTTATTTTTTTTAAGTTTTGTTTCAAATTGAACTTTTCATTTCGTTAAAATTTTTAACTGCCATAAACGAGTGAATTAAAAAAACCAGTGTGCATTAAATTAAAATGACTATGGCCTAATTCATGCACTCGACTATTTTGTGTGGAAAAAAATTATTAACAGACTTAACCCATCTACAGATCAAAAAATTGTTTTTTTAAAAAGGATAATAAAATAATAATGTTAAATTGATACAATTATAAGCAAAAAAAAGTATTTTTTAATAAAAAAAAAGAAAGGCAAATAATGCGGAAAGACACAAAAACTTTTCTCATTCTTAATAAGGGACATTACTAAACAGATAACTGACACTCTCTCCATTATGCGTTCTACGAACAGCTTCCGCAAACATCATTGAAACATCAATACATTGAATTTTTGGACAGTCTTTCATGTGACCATCTTGTGGAATAGTATTAGTCACAACGACAGCTTCAAAGCATGCATTATTAATCCTGGAAATTGCTGGTCCACTAAATATTCCATGAGTTAAAATTGCATAAATTTTTGTCGCGCCTGCTTCCATAAGTTTCTCAGCAGCATGACATGTCGTTCCGCATGTATCAGCCATATCGTCAACCAAAATAGCAACTCTGTCTTTTACATCACCAACCAATACCATTGATGCAACTTCATTTGCCTTCTTACGCTCTTTATGGATCAAAGCAAATTCTACATTAAGTCTGTCCGCAATGGATGTTACACGTTTAGCACCACCTGCATCTGGTGACACAATAATCGAATTTCTCCATTCTGAAATATTCTCCTTGATCCATTTCAAAACAGCTGGTTCTGCATATAAATTATCGACCGGAATATCAAAAAATCCCTAAAATAAATGTTTCAAGTTATTAGACTAAGTAGATTAACACAAAAGTTAGTAGAGCTGCAAGCTATTAAGGTTACAAGAACTAAATTTGTGACATTAAAATTAAGTCCACGATTTTAAAAATTAATCAAACGGATCTAAATTAATTCAATTGGGTTTAAATTAATTCAATAGATTTAAGTTAATTCGAGCGATTAAAATTTAATCTGAAGGATTTGAAAATTTAATCCAAAGGATTAAAATAAATCTAACGAATTTAAAAAACATTTTTTTAAAACTTAATTTTTGCAATTTTTTTCATATAATTTTCAAAAGACTGTTACTAACAAAAAGACATTTTTTTTATAGATAACGGTTTTTTGAAATTAAAAAAAGACTAAAAGATAGAAATTTGCAAAAACGAAATTTCAAAAAATTAAAAATGGCTATTTTTTTTAACATAAACTCCAATAAATTTACCTGTATTTGAGAAGCATGAAGATCCATAGTAATGATATGATCAGCACCAGCAACGGAAAGCATATTGGCAACTAATTTTGCCGAAATTGGAGCTCGACTCTATTAAAATGCAATAACAAGTACGAAAAGAGAAATCAAATTTCATTCAACAGAAAATTTACTTTTTTTTTTTAGAAAATTCTAAATTATTAAACTAATTTTAAAAGTTGTTTTTACTAAGTTAATAATTATTAAAATTAAAATATAAAGTTAATGGACAAAAGACAAAAGTAATTGTTAATTAAAAATAAAAAAAAGATACAACAAAAAAAAAGCAATGATTGACAATGAAATTGAACTTGATTGCTATCCTAATGACTTAGACTTGTCGTCTCATTCTAAATTTTTTTAAAAAGTAATTTTTTTGACTCATGCACTTCCTTAAACTAACAGATAATTAAAATTTAAATTAAATTTAAAGTATAGAAAAAGTTAAAAAGGATCTTCACCAAAAAAAGGAATGAACTGTTTCTGTGAAGGCTTAAAGTGAATAATACATAAAATATATAGGACATAATAACATAGAAATTAAGCAATTGAAGTTGATAACGCAATTTACCGTAATCTATAAAAAGAAGAACAAAAAATTTCTGAATTAATACCTTTCAAATTTGAAATTTACTGCCATTAGAATTAAATGACTAGAGCTTCCAAATTCTTCATAATAAGCGAAATTTCTCGATTTTAATTTTTTGCATTTTTTTCCTTTTTTTCTCTTATCAAAAAAGTGAATAATAATAAAAAACAACTAAAGTAATGATTATGATGCATATTAAAATGCAAATTATAAAAATTATTAATAACACTGGTTGTTATTTCACTCAAAAACAACAACAACAAAACTCGTCACATCACGTGACAAAAGCGCATTTTTGCTGACACATCCAATCAAAATTTTTTTAGTTCCAAAAAATATAAAAATTTAAGCATGGACAAAAATGCGCTGGAGTTAATTAACTAAGGGCACAAAAAAAAAAAAAAAAATTAAATAATTTGTCAGCAAATCAGTTAGATACAGTAAAATTAAGCTATTGCCAATTTTATTTTCCCCAGTACTCAGAATGGTCTCAATTAATCCTGATGTAGACATTTTACAAAAGGAATCAAATGACATTTTTAAAAAAAGTCAGCAAATTCAGTGTTAGTCTGTCATATTAAATTAAAATTGGAGACGATATTGTGTTTGTGGAATCGAATATTGCATAAAAAAGGGAATCTACAAAAACCATCCTGTGTGCTAAAGAAAGCTACTCAAAAAAGAAAATCTGTTAAATTCTTATTTTTTTGTTGGAATTGCATATTAAAAAGACCGATTAATAAATCTCAACCGTTTATCTGATCAGCAATTATCAGAAGAACGATTACTCACAGTATAAATTTCTGGCACATAATCCTATAAAAATATATTAAATACATTTAAGAGAAAAATAAATTCATTTTTTTTTTGTTGTTCTTGCAAAATAAAAATGTTTAAAAATAATCGAAATGATAATTATTTTGCTTGTTGCTTGATTGTTTATCTGAGGGCACAGGACGAATTTCGTATTTTTACAAAAGATTATATTTGAAAAAATTAAAAAATTCAACTTTTAATTATTAGGAAAATATTTTATGGGTTTTAAGTTTTTTTTTTTAAGTTTTTTCATGCCAAAAAGTGCAAGTTTTTAATTCATTTTTTATTTTGTTGTATTTGGTTAAAATCGATTCCTTTGAAAAAAAGTTTTCAATTTTGTTTTTGTTAGATTTTAGTTCACAACTCTCAATTGAAAATTTTAAAGAATAATTCCAGATTGAAAATAATTAAATCAAAAGAATTTTATTTTATATCCTTGAATTAAACTCAAATTTAAATTCCTAGAATTTAAAATAGATTGAATTTAAATCCAAAGTTAAAAAAAAAAAACGATAAAATTTAAATCCAAAAGGATTTGAACAAGTTTTAATTTAAAATCTTGAGATTTAAAAAACGATAAAATTTAAATCTTAGGATTAAAAAAATTCAAATCCTAAGATTTGAACAATGACAAAAATTTAAATCCTAGGATTATAAGAATCTATATTTAAATCCAAAGATTAACAAATTCCAAATTTAAATCTTAGGATTAAAAAAATTGAATTTATATTCATAGATTAAAAAAATGCCAGATTTAAACCCTTAAATTAAAGAAACCAGATTAGAACATAAAATTCAAATTTCAAAAAATCAGTTAAAAAGTTTTAAATTTTCAAAGCTCGTTAAAACTCAATTGAGAGGTATTTTCAGTTACACATTTAATAAATTAAATTTCAAATCAAACACACAATGCTTCTCCAAAAAAAATCGGTCAGAAACATATCGAATAACAATAAAACGGTCACAAATAAAAATAAAAAAAGTTACATTGATAACGACGATTTATGTAAACTAATCTAAAATGCATGCTACAGACATCAAACAAATAAACATAAAGCTTGTATTGAGTGTGGAAATATTTTTTACATGATAAACTTCCTCTAAACGACACTATTTTTTGTGTTGTGTAATTAAATCAAAGATTTTTTTTATACCTATTATGGTGAATTAATTAATATGACACATATTTTATATCCATTAAAAAAATTATAAAATCTTCAATAAACTTAAAAAAAAATTGACAATCACCCGAAATTTCCACTCGTTCGACTTCTTCATCAGTTGAGCAAGTTTTTCATCTCCCGACTATTTTCAAAGAGGGTAGAGTAGATAATAAAATTGGCAACAAAACATATCCAAAAGATAAAAAAAAATATTTCGTCACAACAGTGCAATTATAAGTGTAGCGTATTAACCACGACGTTAATTAATCAATCAAAAAAAGAAACAGTCATGAGGTTATAAAAAAAAACAGGAAAATAAATTAGTAAAAAAATGATTATTAAATAAAAATAAAGGAATTAAAAGGCAAAAAAAATGATAATCATTAGATTGAGGATTTTTCATCCCCCAGCAACTAAAAGTCGTCACAAGACGACTAGTCGTCATTGTAGCGGTCAATTAGTTCATGGGGGAATTGATAAGACATGTGTAGAATATTTTTCTATTAAAGAGTAAATAGTCATCATCATAATCGATCGATTAATGAATTTCACGGGATTTAAAAGTCATGTCCACATGCTTTCTCATCAAACTCAAATTTAAAAAAATTTATGAGTAAAAAAATGCACGAAAAAATACTTCCACAATATTTTCATTTCTTTAACGTTCAATTTCATAACATTAAATAACATTCGCGAGAAAATAAATTAAAGTAAAGGAACGGAACGAAAGAAAAAAGATGTACATTAAAAAATAAAAATAAATTTCTTAAAGCCAATCACTTCTTCAAAAAAAAAAAAATTATATATTTAGAACTATTAGATATTATCATCATCTATATATGAACGTTCAGATTGAATAATGTGCCGAAGAAAAACGGTCATTTTAAATTTGAAAATGGTTTGACCGATTTTTACAAAACATATTTTTAAAAAAGATTGTTTTTGGAGCAAACTTCATTTTCTAGGATTATAATATTGTTAAAAACACAATTTAAAATGTTAACAATATTAAATCTTAAAAAATTAAATTTAATTTAATTTAAAAACAATATTTTCAAACCAAATGTTTTGCAAAAATCAGTTAAACAATTTTCAAATTCAAAATGATCGTTTTTCTCCGAAACATTCACATTCCTTGTACGTTCATATTATCTAAGTATCGGAAAAAAGTTCAAACCAAAACACGCGTTAAGTATAGGATATAATATTGATATATAATTAAAATAAGGATTTGAAAGCCATGATAGATATTTTAATAGAGAAAGTTGAATGGAAATTGATGATGAAAAATTGGCATACTTGATGTTCTTACCTTATCTTTTTTGTCTTGACGTGCATATGGGAAGCATGGAATAACAGCTGTCACTCTCGATGCAGATGCAATCTTGCATGCATTGATCATAATTAAAAGTTCCATCAAGTTGTCATTAATCTCACCAGAACCCGATTGTACTAAAAGTTAGTTGTTTTGTTAAGGCTTGTTATTGCAGGTATAATGTCCTTGAAATTTGCGTAAACTTACCAATATATACATCCTCGCCACGAACAGACTCTCCTATTTCCACACTAAAAAAGAAGAAAATAAAAAAAGGAATCAATAAAACAATTTGTTGCTAATTTTCATAAATAAATTGCAAAAATTTGCATCCAATAAACCTTGAAAAAGTTGTTGGGATAGCATGAATGACGTTATTCTATTGTACATCATGCTTCTTGACATTCAAGGACTATTTTTTTTCTGCCTCGAGATTTCATAATAAAGGAAAATTACGAGAAAAAAAATGAAAATAAAGTAAATGACTAGGCAGGCTGTAATATTACACATCTAGATGTTCCCGCTAAAATTATAAACATTACGTCAAGTAAATGTAATCAACAACAATTTCTTGGTCGCTTCCTATTCTCAAGTCTAGAAAAACAGCAGTTTTATTGAACAAACAATATTGATTATTTTTATTTTGTTTTTAAAAAACAAAAAAGGAAGGAAGGAATGCAATGGAAAGTTTATGCTTCGTACCTGTCTCTTAAATTTCATTTCATTTAATTTGTACCTGACTAAAAACAATTGTTGTTTTTGTAAAAGGAAGTTTTAAGCTTTGTCAGCATGTAGATATTTCCACATGTTGATGAAATTTGAATATTCAACTCAATATGCAGGCATGCAACATGATGATTTTGTATGACAAGCATAAAGCAACATTCTATAGTTCTATGCAAGTTTATCAATTATTTTTTTTTGTTGAGGTTAATTTTTTTGATTTGCTTGATTGAAATTCATGCCTACATGTCATAAATAGCAAATACGTCAAATTATTACAGACATAATAAAATGAGCATCTCAGACGCAAAAGTTCAGTTCAAGGTTAATAAAAAATGTCTAAATTTGCCTCAATCACTTTTATGAAATTATCATAATTAAATTAAAACTAATCTGTACTTGACTCTGCCCAATTAGTTGTCATTTGTCGATAAGATAGCCATACAGTAGATTATGTTAGGAATCATACGAAGATTTGTCGTGATTTTTTCTTCTTTTAAAAAAATAATAAAAAAAAAAATATTGAAAATTTTATAAATAAACTTACCATGTTTCTAAATTAGAGAACTTTTTCGTCACCACTTTGCCTAAATCAATGCCTAATCGATCGACAATCCTTTGAGCCAAGTCAACATGACTACTTCCAGAAAATACTTTAATGTTTGGCATTTCTGTCGTTCCTATTGAATTTCTAAACTTATTATGAATGTGAACTATTCTCAGTCAAGACTGATTGTTGTTATGGTTGTTATTGGCTATTTCATCCCCCTTTTGTACTCACGAATAGGGGCTTCAAAAAAGTTTCAATCTCGACAGAAAAAAAAGTTTCTCAAAATTTCTTTTTTGTTCTCTTTGTATTGGGGTAAATGGGATCTTGAATTTTGAGATGCTTTATAAGTGCATTAGAAAATATATATGCTTTAATATTGACAGGATAATCCCACAAATGACTTGAGAAATTTTTTTCCGTTAAAATTAATTTCTTTAACTAATTTTTTAGTTTTTCCAAGTCTACTTAGATTCATTATGATTTTTATGTTATAATGATCACTAATTGATCATTTTATGAACTTTTAACAGATTAAAAGCCACAAAATCACGATAAAAATGTATCTTGCAATTTAACGGTTTTTAAAAATTTTGAATTTTTTAACTGATAATCTCATTTTCTCTTGGAACATTCTTAATATTTATTTTTGATACCTTATCACTCTTTAAATCACTATATCTTTAAAAATCTATGTAAATTTCAATATAAAACAGTCTAATAAATTCAATTAAGCTCTTTTAAAGCCACTAAAATAGCATTTTAATTGACATCATTGACCACGAATACAACCCATTGAAGAGCACAGACAAAAAGACAAAATTTGAAGTTTAGACACTTTTGTTTTAAAAAAGCTAACAAAAAGTAATTTTTAAATCTTTAATTTTTTTGGAAATCATCACATTTAAAGCCTTTAAAAATGGCAGTAAACATGGCCGTAAGTCGTATTAAAAGGGAATTTAAGGAAGTAAGTTGTTAAATATGATTAAAAAGTTCAAGAATCTACTTTTAACTAAAAATTATGAAAATCCTTCAATTTTTCTTTATTTTGTACTTCTTATTTTTTTAGGTCTTGAAAAGTGACGAAGTAAGTAGAAAGTTCAAAATTAACTCAATATCATGAATGTTTAGTAAGCGTAAAATTGATTAATTAACGATTTATGTAGAAAATGCTAGAATTACCTAATTTTGATTGTTCTTCATTCATCCAGTCCCTTTTTTTGTATGTTTCGCAAGCAATTTATTAACAGTATTTAAATGAACTGATGTAAATTCAGTCACAATCTATACTGCTTATTGATTAAAATTCGCTTTTTCTACGTATTGAAAATTATAATCAATGTAAAAAAATTTAGCAACAAAATTGTTATTATTTATTATTAAAATATTTTTAGATCGCGCAATGTTCAATAAAGCTCGAATTAGCAAATGATAGCTTTACAGAATTACGAGGAGAAATTCAAGGTCCTGCAGATACGCCATATGAAAGAGGAAACTTTTTACTTGAAATTCATGTACCCGAAACTTATCCATTTAATCCACCTAAAGTTAAGTTTATAACTAAAATTTGGCATCCGAATATTAGTTCCGTAACTGGAGCAATTTGTCTCGACATTCTCAAAGACAATTGGGCTGCAGCAATGACTCTTCGTACCGTACTTCTTAGTCTTCAAGCTTTATTGGCAGCAGCAGAACCGGATGATCCACAAGATGCTGTCGTTGCTAATCAATATAAGGAAAATTATGAAATGTTCTGCAAAACGGCTAAGGTATGACAGAGTTTTTATAGCTTTTAACATAAAAAAAAAAATCATCATATACATAATAATTGCAGCATTGGACGAATGTTTATGCAAAAGGTCCACATAAATTTCCAGACTTTGATTCTAAGGTTCAACGACTTCGCGATATGGGTGTAAATGATTTTGATGCACGAGCAGCATTAAGTAGGCATAATTGGGATATTAATTTAGCAACGAATGATATATTTTGATTAAATCTACACAATAATTCTATTATTCATGTTTCATAAAAAAAGATATTGAGGTGAACTTTTTTTTCGATTCCTTTATTTTACGATTAAATAAATACACATTTCTAGTGCTTATTATTTCATTTATTTTCTTTGAGGAAAGCAAAGTTAAAATCTTTTATGTTTATTTTGTCATTTTTTTATCTCCACCCACGGATATTGTCTAATTTCTTTATAGACCTAATAATCTTTCAGTTTTAATTCCCCCAAAAAAAATTGTATAATGTAAATATAATAAATTAGTGTCGTCTAAAGTCGATTTAAATTTTAAAAATAAAAAAACTTTCATATAATTATTAATTATTACAAAAAAAAAATAAGATTTTGTGACTGGTCGATAATGCGTATGTGCCTGTTTGCCTTGTCTGGAAAAGTACAAAAAAAAAATATTTATTTCTGTTTTATTACTTTGGTCGTGACATTGCGATGCTTCAGTGCTTCCTTCCATTCATTCTCTAATTTTATGTAAATTCCACCTTGCTGATATGTTTGAAAATCTTTCGTTTGATCTGCGACACCAATGCCTGTTTTCTTCGATACTATTGACATTATCTGTAGCATAAAGTACTTAAAAATATTAATTCTATGAAAATATTTCACTATCCATACCTGCTTCATAGCTCGTTCCTCATATTCTCGCTGGTTATCTTGATTACTTCTAGCTGATAAATTTGCAGACCAACTACGACATCCAGTCTTTAAACGTCTTTTATAACCAGATTTATATTGTGTACGAGATGCTGCGCCACATTCTGATTCCTCACCATCACTACTACTTGTACTGCTTGAAGTTTGTCGAACTTGAAGTGTATAGTCACTCGATTCCGTTTCGCTTGATGAATCAGGCTGAATTGGTTGTGGTGCTCTGAATTTACGGTTAATAAATCGAATATCTGTAAACAAATATTTTTTTTTGGTAACAATGTTGATGTATTGTGTAGCATGTAAACATTACCTTCGAGATGTAATGAAGGTAAAATTCCCTGTCGTACTCTATTATTTAATATTGACATTCCACTCCACCAAGCCTCACTTGAACTATTAGCTGATGATACGCGCGATGCTGGCGGTGACTCAAACATTGATAAATTATTCTCAGATACTTGATTTACAAGATTCAATATTGCACGATCCCTAAAAATGTTTTTTGACAGTTAAAATTCTGATTTTAAATCCTTGGATTAAAATTATTTGTTTCGAGATTTAAAAAATTAATCCTTGAGATTAAATATTAATAGTTGGATTAAAAATTAAATCCTTGAGATTAAAAAATTAAATCCCCAAGATTAACCTGTCATTCTCAGCAACAACACAATGTTCTCGATATTGACAGCCATTAAATGGAGACGTAACACTTTCAAATCGATAAGCAAGTTGTAATCCACAGCATGGATATCTTCCAATCTTTCCAGTTTCATTTGAATTTCCAGATGTTAAAAATTGAGGAGGTTCTGGATGATACATGCACCATTGAAGTTGTGATGCTGGAAAATGAGTTTCACAAATTGAACAGTAAAGGAAGTGACATGTTGCCCATAATCTCCAATAAGTTTTACGCCAACTTCTTAATTCCTTGTATAAATTCGAGACATAATTTGAGAGACTCCAATTTGTGTCACGAACATGCGAACTTATAATTTGTCCCCATCGATTAAGTTTCATATTACTAGATACGCAATGGACATAACTAGAGACTGTCTGTGTGACATATTTTCCACATTTAATGCATCGAAATAGACCAGCTAAACTTGCATAATGTCCACGTAATGACTGTGCTTCTACCTCACATAAACTTTGTATTAATTTACAAAATAAGCGAGGCTGAATGCGATCTTTTTTGTCCTTAACCATTTCAAGCTCTAAATTTGTAAACATGGCAGCAAGACGTGATATAATGTTGTCATTTAAGCAGCCTAAATTTGGTGATATTTTAACGACATCTGATAAATGTGCATGACAATAAGAAAGGCAGTCGAGAAGCAATGGTTCCATTTGAAGGAAGCTTGCAGATACCAAAATTGGAATAACATTGGAAGCATTTAGTTTTGGCCAATTATCTTGTGATGCCATCGTTTCTTTCTTAACCCATTTGATGAGCCAATCAAAAATATCTAAATCACAATGTACGGATATGTCCATGTCCTCGAGTCGTTGTCCGCTTGTAATATCAGCAAAATATCCCATTTTAGATATTAATAATTTTTGAGGGCATGTAAAGTCACGCGATACTCCTTTCACCTCATCACAAACGTGAATCGTCAATTCTGGTTCATTCAATGACTTTGTTTGATCTATAACCAGCGGTGATTTCTTCCTTAAACTCTTCTGACTAAATATTATACTTCCATTATGCTCTACAGAATTTGATTTCTTTTCACCACTACTGCTACTCATTGATTTTTGATTTGCTGGAATTTGCTTAATTTTTCCCAAACTGGTTCCTGTACTTGGATTTTGTGTATTTTGACCAGTTTGTGTATTGGCCAATTGTGATGACGGGGTAATGACATGATTTTTATTTTGTAGAATTGGCTGTTGTTGTTGTGAGATGAATGGAAGTAATGAATCTAAAATGCCTTGACTTAACACTTCATCAAGCTTCTCTGTTAATGATGGGTTGAGGTTTGGAAATAAATTGTCACAACTTTCACCAACTTTAGACTTTAATGATACATTCTTGCCACCTTTTGCTGATTTCTTTCGTTTTATAATCAAATCCTCTTTACTACCTTCCACAATTCTCGTATTACTGCAGAAGGATGAATCAGCTATGCTTTTATACTTCCGCATCAGATTATTGACTAAATCATTTTTTGAAAGTTGCTCAAAATTAAAGTTTGGATTCTTTTTGGATTGATTTTCTAGTGTATCATTTACGTTAACACTTAATTTGAGGAAATTAAGGAAATTTTGCATTGATATTACTCCAACATTGTTGCTATGTTCAGCATCTGGGATATTTTCATCTTTTGTTGGATTTAAAGACATATTTTTTTGACTTTTTAATTTATTAAGGAAAATTTTTATTAGAAAACTTGTGAAAATTTTGATAAATTCAACAAATAATGGTTACTATGGTTTCTAACCGTTAAATGTCAAAAAAATTCAAATTTTCATTTTTTTTCAAATTTGTTTTTGTAAAGGCGGGAATTAAAAAAAAAACTTTAAATTAATGTTTTATTATTTTCTTACTTTTAATTAAGTTAAAATGAATAATAATATAGGAAAGATTAAATCTGTTGCTGTTCGCAACTTTATGTAAGTCAAGATAATCAAAATTAATGAATAACAAGCTTTAATTTCAAAATATTGTGAATTTTGTTAATTTTCTATTGTTTAGAACATACGATGAATTAAGATTTAATCCAGGAAGTAATTTAAACATAATTATTGGACCAAATGGAACTGGCAAATCATCTATTGTTGCTGCAATTATATTAGGATGTGGTGGAAAGCCGAGTATTTTATCAAGAGCCAAAGATGTAAGATCCAGTAAACAAAATTTTCAAAAAATTCTCTAATTCTAATTTGTATGTCTTTATAAGGTGTCTGATTATGTCAAGAATGGCAAAACAAAGGCAAATATTGAGATTGAATTATTTAAGAATGACAAAGAAGCCACAACAATATTCAGTCGAAGTTTCGACAAAGAATCAAAGGAAATTTTTAAGATTGATGGAAATAAAGTTACACCAAAAGTTTATGCTGATACAATTAAGAACAAGTACAATATTCATGTCGATAATCTGTGCATGTTTTTACCACAAGATCGTGTTCAAGATTTTACAAAATTAAATCCACAAGAAATCCTTTACAATACTCAAACTAGTGTCTGTTCGCAAGACATTATTGATACATTTGAGCTATTAAAACAGAAACGAGAGCAACAAAAGAATGTCGCTAAATCTAATGTTGATATTCAAGTACAATTAGAAGATCATGTTAATCGTAATAATCAATTACATTCATTGATCGAAAATAGTAGATTAAAGGACAAAATGTTAAAGGAACTGGATTTGCACAAGAAAAAGCATAATTGGCTCGAGTATGATCAAGCTAAAGTACAATATGAAGAAGCCAATAATGATGTTAAAGTTTTAAATGAATCAATTGCCAATAAGAAGACAATGTTAAAGCCGTTAGAGAGAAAACAAGCTGAAATTGCAGGAACAAAGAAAAGTCTTCATGCTTCAATTATCAAAAGTGATACGTTAATGAATCAATATCAAAATGAAATTGACAAGCTTGTTGAGAAATCATATAATTTAGACAGTGAAATTGGCAAGACAAAACAAGATCTACGTAATGCAATTACAAATGCTAAAACACATGAAAAGGATATTAAGGAATATGAACTATATGTATCATTGGACAGACAAGAATATAAAGATGCTGTACAAAGTTTGCAAGAAGAAGGAGATGTAAATGCAATAATGCAGACATTTGATAGAAATATGATGAAAAACAAGTCTCGTATTGAGGATATTATGCAAAAATTGGAAACAATGAACAGACAGCTTGATGAAAATATTGTTCCACAAATTCAAAATACCAAACGAAAGATCGAACAAATGAATGATACAGGACGTCAAAGATTCAATATCTTACGAACTAAATTCGAGGATGCATTTCAAGCATATCAATGGCTTGAAGCTAATCGTAATAAATTCCGTGGACATATTTTCAATCCTTTAATTACAGAAATTACAGTCACAGATCGAAAATATGCTAAATATATTGAAAATACAATCGGAAATCGTGATTTAGAGACATTCTTGTGTACCAATAAGGAGGATATGAAAGATCTGATTGTAAAGTTTCGAAATGAATTGAAACTCAATGTTAATGTTGGATATACAGATCCAGATGAACATCTTCGTTATGAAACGATTGTTCCTGATCAAAATCTCAAAAATTTAGGAATATACGCTTTTGCTTTGGATATACTTGATGGTCCAATTCCTGTTCTTAACTATCTTTGTTCACTCTATAAAATCCATACTACAGCAATTGGAAATGACAAGACTTCACAATGTGCAAGCATGCTTCCTGATAACATTAACGTTTTCTTTTCAACAAATCATCGTTTTGTCGTTAATATTTCAGCTTATTCAGGAAAGAAAAGCACATCATCAAGTGAAATTTTCCCTAGAAATATTCTCAATGTTGGAATCGATCAAGCTGCATTGGAACAAGAGCAAGAACGGTAAGATTAAATTTGAAATTTTTAAATTTTTCGTTAAGTTTGTTCAGTAAATAAAAAAATTCATTTCTGCTCAGTTCAAATTTGAATTTTAGGAATTCGTTAAAATTTCAAATTTAAAAAACACGTTAAAAACTAATTAAATCAAATTTCGATAATTACAGATTACAGAGACTGATTCAAAAAGCAGAAGATATTAAGGCACAACGCATTCCATTACAACAACAGATCAAGGCAATTGAAGAGGAACAAACTGAAATTCGAAACCAAAAGAATGCTTTAAATGGAAGAATTAGAAATCTTAAGACGATTGAAAATAAATTGAAGAAGAAGGAAGCTGATCTTGAGAATTTAAAGAACCATAAAATTGACATCGATGATGAAAAAAGAAAGACAAAAAATAAAATTGATCAGATTGTCAAAGCAATTCTTGCCAATAATGCAAAAATTGGTCAAACTCTCGAAAAGTTTAAGGAATGTTATGTCCAAAATGCTTTAGCTAAGAAGAAGCTTCAAGTATTTGATGATAGTACTGGAAATGTTGATGAACAAATTGACAAATTACGATATGAAATGAATAAAGTTGAAGAGACATTAAGACGTGCCAATAATGCATCACGTGCTTTACAAGAGGAAATGAACAGAAAGAAGGAAATAGCAATGAAAGAAACTGATGGACAATCACCAGATAATCCAAAATTCAAATATAAAAAGGACTTTAGTAAATTACCAGACACACCAGAAGCACTTATGGATAAGATATTGGAGATGCAAGGTAGAATTGATTGTATTCGAAGTTGTGATCCAAGAGTCTTGGCTGAATATGAGGAACGGAAGCAAGTTATTGATGAATTAGAGCATCAAATGAAAAGTGAACAGGAACGTACTAAACGACTTGATGAGGAATTGCAGGCTTTACACAATAAATGGTTTCCTGAAATTGAACGCATTGTTGAGTCTATAAATAACAATTTTTCACGTTTCTTTGCCAAAATGAAATTTGTCGGTGAAGTTGAGTTGATTCGTAAAGGAGAACGTGACTATAATGATTATGGAATACAAATTCGAGTACAATATCGTGATAATGAGAAGTTGCAGGCATTAAATCGTCATGTCCAATCTGGTGGTGAACGTGCTGTTGCGATTGCCATATATACATTAAGTTTACAGCATCTTACAATGGTTCCATTTCGATGTGTCGATGAGATTAATCAAGGAATGGATCCAAAAAATGAAAGAAAAATCTTTCAGATGCTCGTTGACATTACATGCCAGGAGGGTCAGCAATCTCAGTATTTCTTTGTAACTCCAAAACTGTTGCCTAATTTACCTTATAATGATTTAATGACTGTTAGTGTTGTTCATAATGGAAGATACATAGATGACTCTTATGTCTTTATGAAGTAACACATTTCTTGTTAATTAATTTTTAAGTTTAAACCTGGAAAATCGAATATTTTTGAGAATAAATAAAAATTTACATTTTTTTTTACTTTAACGGTTTTTTGAAATTTAAAAATTTAATTGTGGTACGAAGCTACGCTTGACTAATTCTTTTCGATTATTTCTTCATCAGAGTAAGGTTCGTAAATTTTTAAAATAATTATTTTAACTAGTTTAAATAGACTTTTTCATTAATTAAAGTAGTTTAAAATGTAGTTAACTAAGTGAAGTTAATGAAGAATATCAAATTTACTTCCAAATTATTTAATTTGACATAAAATTATTAATTTGAAATTTTGTGCAAATAATTTAGAGGTTAGAAATGTATGTATGCAGGACATAACTAATGCTGGATCTTTTTTTAGAAAACCTAATTTGTCATAATGGGTCGTGTTAGAACCAAGACAGTCAAGAAGGCATCAAAAGTCATCATCGAGAAATATTATACTCGATTGACATTAGACTTCCATACCAACAAACGTATTGTTGAGGAAGTTTCAATCATCCCAACCAAGAGTTTACGAAACAAGATTGCGGGTACGGTTAAGAGCTATAAAGGTTGAATGATTTCATGTTTCATATTAAAATGTGGATAAAATATGGCATGAGATGATTCCTCCTTATTACAAAGCTCAATGACCCGATGAAAGTATTAATTATACATTTGTTTCGTACACAGGCTTTGTTACACATCTGATGAAACGTCTTCGTCATTCACAAGTTCGTGGAATTTCAATCAAATTGCAAGAAGAAGAACGTGAAAGAAGAGATAACTACGTTCCAGATGTTTCAGCTTTGGAGCAAGACATTATTGAAATTGATCCAGAGACCAAGGAAATGTTGAAGATGCTCGAATTCCACAACATTACTGGATTACAATTGACACAGCCACAACAGTCATTCAATCGTCGTTAAATTTATTAACTAATTTAACTTACTATGTATTTTTGTGTAATAATCTTACATCCAACATAAATACATAAAAAAATGAATTGATTTCAAATGGAATTAGCTTTATATGTCTTATTAATGTCTCACTAATTAGAACATAAAAATTTTTTTTACAGTAACGCGAATTTAGTTGATTGTTTTTCAATCACCCATTAAAGTACTTAATTATATTGTTGTCACTCACTATCTATCATTCATCATTCCTTATCGCGGAAGAAAATAAGTTTAATGTAAATAAATATCTGTGTATAAAAAGTCTACAGCACTTGATGAATTAAATCAGTTAATGACTTAATCTTGACTAGTTGACAAGCATTTCGTTGTCGAGTGTGTGAATATATAGAGTACCTAAATAAATCTCTGAGAAAGCAGTTGAAAAGAAATTTTTGGACGTACAACTCGTGTTCTGTAATCATAAAATAAACTAAAAATATTTACAACAATGGAATCAATATTTAAGGATCGTAAAATTGCAATTATTGGAAGGTAATCATAAGTTTACGCAATTTTATTGCAAAATAGTCATCGATAGTATTATCAGACTAGAATTAATGAAAAATATTAAGCATATAAAAATTGAGTGAAAGAAGAAAGTTTCATATCAACCGGAATATATATATCATGATTTTATACATCCACAGTCAGTCATTGCATTAGTATTTGTGTATGAGAGAGACGCATGAGTTGTGAGAGAGTTACAGAATGTTTGTCATAGTCAGTCACCGATCATACAAAATTTATAACTGTTGATTCTATATATACGATATATTGTATTTTTTTACAGTGGATTAATCGGACAATCATGGGCTATGATATTTGCATCTGTTGGATATAAAGTAACAATCTATGATATACTTCAGCATCAAATTGATAATGCATTAAAGCAAGCTGAATCGCAGCTTAAAAGTTTGGCTGAAAAAGGATTACTTCGTGGAAAATTGACAGCTGATCAGCAATTTAGCTGTATTAGTGGATGTACGGACATAAAAGAAACGGTCAAGGGAGCTTTCTTTCTTCAAGAGTGCATCCCTGAAAATTTGGACATGAAGAAAAACTTGTATAAGCAGTTGGACGAGATTGTTGATGATAATATTATCATTTCGTCATCGACATCAACTTTTATGCCATCTCAATTTTCAAATGATATGAAACATCGCTCACAAGTTTTGGTTTCACATCCAGTGAGTTTTAATAATTAATTAGTCCTTAAGATTAAAAATTAAATCCTTGGAATTAAAAATAAATCTTCGGAATTTAAATTAAATCTTAAGATTTAAAAAATAAATCCAAAGATTTAAAAAAATTTTGGGTTTAAAAAATAAATCCAAAGATTTAAACGTTAAGGGATAAGAATATAGTTGACTGATGTTTACGAAACACAACATTTTTTTATTATAAATTTGAAATGACCGTTTTAAAATTTAAAGTAATTTCAAATGCCATAAAATTTACAGGTTAATCCACCATACTATGTTCCGTTGGTTGAGATTGTTCCATCAGAACATACCAAAAAAGACATTCCAATTACAACAAGAGCTTTGTAAGTAATAATATCCTATAAAGTCATCCAAATCATCCATAAACATAAAAAAATTTCTCACATAGAATGTCGGAAGTAGGACAAAAGCCAGTTGTATTGACGCGTGAAATTGAAGGATTTGCATTGAATCGTATTCAATATGCAATTCTTAACGAGTGCTGGCATTTGATTGCTGATGGAATTTTGAGTGTTAAAGATATCGATTCAGTTATGTCTGATGGCTTAGGAATGAGATATGCTTTCTTAGGACCAATGGAAACAGCACATTTAAATGCAGAAGGTAATAAAATATTCGTAATACAATTGTTTTGTAAGTTTTATTGATTTTTTTAATTTGAAAGGCTTCTTGTCGTATTGTGAACGATACTCAAAAACAATCAATGCTGTAAGTCAGACATTCAAACCGGTGCCAAAAATGGAAGGTCCTGTTATGGAAAAAGTCGCAAAGGAATTAGAGGAAATGTGTCCTATAGAAGACTTAGAAAAACGTCGTAAATGGCGTGACAATTGCTTGACTTTATTAAGTCAAATGAAAAACGATTTGTGAGATTAATTTGAAAGTTAAAAAAATGCTGAAACGGACAATGTTGAACGATCAATATTTTAATATGTAATGTAATTCCGTTTAAATATAAGACGAATATTTTTAAATCAAATAAAGTCATTGACTAAGCATATTTTATTTTTAACAATTTTATATGCATAAAAAATTACGATAGAATGTATAATTTATTTTTCCAATACTTTTCTGTTCTTTTCATTTCTCTTTACATTCACTTTCTGTTTACATTTACCGGAAATGCGTGAAACTATTGTAGATTTTTTTCTATCATGCTAAATGGTACCGAGAAGTAAAATCATGCATGCGTCACCTTTGAAAAAAATTTAACGAATTTTTGAAATTCGAAATTTATGTTTTTGTGAACTGAAATGATATGAAATGTTGATTTACTGAACGAACTTTTAAGCTGGTTTTTAAAAATTGATAAAAATTCATATTTATGGAAATTTAGCAGTTTAGAGGAGAGTAACAGTATTTAATTGATAGAATTTTGACTTTATTGTAAGCAAGAGTTGTGTTTGGAGCTATTAAGTAGTTTAAATTTGTGAAAAAAAAAAGATTCATTAAGATCCAGCAAACAAAACATCCAGAAAAGCAATAAAGACCACACAAGCTATTGGTAAGTAACTAAATTAACAAATTGATATCATTAAATTATTTTCCATTCCAAAAAATAATCCGAATAATCATAATTGCTGCTCGGGATTGTATACCTATTTTTTCATAACATACAAATTATAGCAAGCATGGATTTAATAGAAATCTTGAAGCAGAACCGATAAAGTATTAAAAACATTATCACATTGTGAAAAATAGTATAACAATGTATTACATTAGAGGAAATTCTAAACAGCACAAAAAATATGAGCAGCATTAGTTGATGACATAAACATAATTTTCAAGCATTTAATATCATTTTTGCTTAGCGATCATATGTGAATATTTATTTCCAAGTATAAATGTTTGAAGATCTGATGAAATAAAACTCTTCTGTATCTGCACATTTTTTTTTTATTTTATATAGCAGCGCTATAAAACAGTTTTGTTCATATGATATTAAAATTGTATTCATATTGTCTGAAAGTAGTTGAGTTTAATATTATACACAGTAAATAATTCCATAGGTGAACGTTATGTTAATTTCAGGGCTTTAAAAATGAGCATTTTCCAGTGTATTCATTAAAGCATGATAGAAATAATAATGAGGGTTCTTATACACATATATGTATGAATACTGTGTGTTATATCATGTCGAAATATTTTTTTTTTTATTTCACACCTGGATTTTCGTTCTATTTATTATTATTTTATTTTTCATTACATTACAGTACTATATAGTATGATGTATTGGTGCTTTGATATCTCTCTGTGTGTAAAAACATTTTTCATTTCAATTTCGACAAAAAAAATAAAAATAATGTAATGTAATTTATCCATGTTTATATCATTAAATACACCATTCAAATGAAACATAAAAAAATCTGAAAATGTGAATGAAATTGTAGATTTTTTTAAGATTGTGGAGCTTAATTGCTTTACACATACAAAATTATTCACATGAGTTTTGTAATTTGAAGTACTTTATTTTTTAACCCTTTTTTTAACAATCATTAAAAAATAGATTTTAGTTTAGGTAAATGATTTTAGAGATCGTGGATAAAATGATTAAAAATGATTGAAAACTGCACAACAGCTTCGTGAAATATTTGTAAGGTTCTGTCCAAAATTGTAATAAAATCCGTTAAAACCATACAAATGTTTACAAATTTTAACTGTTGTATGGTTTTTTAATGGCGATACACTCACAGATGAGAACCGTACAATTTCTGTTGATAATGTTGTTTCATTATATGTTATTAAAATTCGCCAACTAATGGATTACAAGAATTTGAATTCGGTGCAACAAAAATTTATTCATTTTAAAAAAATTTTGTATGGTATTAGAAAGTGATCTATTGAGTCAAAATTAAATTTGATTTTTGAAAGGCTTTACAAACAATATTTTTGAAAATAAAGTAATTTCAATTTTTATTCCAAATTTACTATTAAAAGCTTGATATTGTAGATAAAAGGAACAAAAAATCATTAGTCCATTTTTTGATTTTTCTCATACGTTAAATTATATCCGGTTTAACTAGTTCATACAAATTTATTTTGAAATCAAAAATTTTTGTTGCCAGTCAAATTTTCATCTAAGTTGGCGAATTTTTAACATTGCGACCCCTTTGATAATTTTTAAGGTTTTAATAATAAAACCATACAAATTCTGAAAAAACGTTATAAATTATCAAGGAATTGTACGGTTTTTACCTGTGCACAGGTGTCTAGATCGCAAACATGCCTCAAATAATCCAAGAAAAATGAATAAAAATTCTGATGAGAAATTCCTTTAAATAAAAAAAAAATGCTGCTTTACACTTGCTGTATAAAATTTAATAATCAAGTACATAAAAATGTGAATAATGAAACATAGCTAAATAAACTTATCAAACATATTTCGAAATAATTATGAATGACACTCTGATAGCTCATTAAAGTTAACAGAAAAAAATAATAATAATAAGCGATGACGATCTGATACATATCAACATACATATTGACACATAATCAACAAAAAAAAACTTTTTTTATCTCTATCCGCAAATATAATGTTTTTGTTATATGAAACTTGGTTGCATTTTTCGTAATGTGAAGAGAAGAATACACAACAAAAAACAAAATAGACTGAGAGAGGAAGTATGTATGTATGTATGTATAAGATAAGCTCATGTGATAGTAGAAGTTTGACTAACTCAAGAGAGAGAAAATATATTTTTTCAGTAATTTGACTTCATATTTACAACTATATATTTTCTTTATTTCGATTTGTAAGTAGTTCCTGCTAAGTTCTCAACTATTGTTACTTTTTAACATTGAAATGAAATCTGAGTAATAAAAAATATTGCGGCGTTCTGAGGCAAAACTGTAAGTTTATTATTGAATACTGAAAATTGTATTTGGAATTAATTATTGCTCATCCACGACTTAGTTCCATAAATTGAAAAAAACTCAATACTATATGTATCGCCATTCAATTAAACATAAATTTATTAATATAAACAAAAGAAAAACTTCTTTTTTATTTTTAAAGACTGAAGTGAGAGGAAATATGACGCTATATAAACACAGAATACAGAAAATTATAGTCAATGTAAGAAAGAGAAATCTTTGTATGATACAAAGTAATAAGAAGAGGTTCCTTAACACGACAGACACATGAAAATGTGGCAATAATATATTATTATTGTTTGAGGTGCTCTTATACTTCTTTCTTGTCTTTTTTTAATTTATTCGGAGAGTTATGTATGACTTGGATAAGTATTGAATTAACTGTGGATTAATTGACATATTTAAACCCTTAACGGAAGTTAAAATTTCAAATTTTTGATAATTTTCTAAAATTTTCATAATTTTACACCCCTTTCGTGTCAGAGTTAAATTAAATGATTTTAGCTTAATTAAGCTATCAAAACGCACAAAATGACTCAATTATGATATTACTCATCAGCACAAAACTGCTACTAAATTCAAAAAGTGCTGAATAAGCGATAAAAGCGTAATTTTTTAAAAAAAATTAACAAACATCCAAGTAAAATTTCCAAATTTTATATAGCTATTTACCGAAACTTATATCACCAAATAAGTGAAGAACAAGAGACCTAAAAATAATCAGTATTGTATCTATCTGCCTATATAGTAAAAAATAAACACATTTCATTGTTAGATTACTTCAAACAAAGTTGTTCAAATATCGAGTTCTTGTGTTTTCCATTATTAATAATAATATATTCTCTCTCTGCCTTGCTAAAGTTTCGGAGTCATGAACAAACAATAAAAAAAAAATAAAAATAAAAATTCATATGCGATAACTAAAGTGAGCGAAAATAGCATATAAATTTATACCTTATAATAAAATGTATGAGACTTGCTAGATTCCCCTCAAATGCACCCAATATAGCTCTATAACAGATATATAAAATCTCTCATTTACTCTCTTTGTCATGATATAAAGACATAATACATTTGTATTAGTCATCTATAGTCTCTATAACACTGACTCTCTGAAATGAATAGAATCGTCGTTTACTTCAGTTTTTACTTTCAAACAGACAGAACATACATATCTTGTAGCGGCAAAATTTTTACATATTTTTCATTCAAGCTTTTTTTTTTGTTTAATTTAATTTTTTGTTATTCTTCATACACGGCACGGCATTCTTTTTTTATTATTATTTTCTGTTCCATTCTACTCTCATTATACATTATTGTGTATGATATTTATTGTATTCCATAATACCACGTTTTATAAAGGTAGTTCTCGTTTTACATTTGAGTTGCAAGCATATAAACATAAGAAGTGATTAAAAACAGTACAGAGTTTATAGCATAAAAAAAGTAAAAATCATGTCGAAATATAATTGGACAAGACAAGAGACAAAAGATTTAATAACATTGTACGAGATTAATGAGTGCTTGTGGAATAAAAATTTACGTGAATATAAGGATCGAGATGAGCGGATATCGAGCATACAATCGATTGCTGATGAGATGAAAATTAGCATAGAAGAGATAAATAAAAAGATTCATAATCTACGGAATCAGTATCGTTTTGAGTTGAATAAAATGAAGAAGAATGTACCTGGAAAGCCAAGGTAAGGTGATTCAACTGCTTGATATCAACAGCATGTGATTAGACTATATATATATATACATATATTTATTTGTGTAGATACCAAACAAAGTGGCCGTATTTCAAGAACTTGAGGTAAGCATAATTGATTGCTATCATACTAACTTTTAAGCAGTAAGTGCTCAAAAATGGATGTATTATAATCCGATTGTGTTGATGCAAAATTAAATGTGCTTAGAAGGTTGTTGATTTGATTGATTTAATCAAGGTTTAGATTTTTTTAATCTGATGGATTAAGTTGTGAATTTGACTTTAATCCAAAGGATTTAAGTTAAATTAAGAGGATTTAAATTAAATCCAGAGAAATCAAAATAAATTCAGGATATTAAAAATTAAATCCAGAAGATGAAAAATTAAATCAAGAAGATTAAAAATCAAATGAAATCTGAAGGATTAAAAAATTATTACCTCATAAAATCCAAAATTTTGAAAATTTTATTAAATTTTTGTGATATTCATCAAATTCATTATCAACTTGAAACTTACTTTAAACCACAAATCTAGACGAAAGAAAATTACCTCAAATTAATAAGTATCGATATTTTCTCATCTTTTTTTTCACAGCTTTTTGGAGAATATCGTGTCTGTTCGTGGAAGCACTTCAACGCCAAACAATACAAATGGTGATTATTCTGAGACAAATGAATATAGTGTGGTAAGTGACTACCTATGAATGAATTTGTAATTCAAAAAAAAACATTAAATTCAATTTTAAATTCACATCGATGAAATTTCCACACACATTTCAAGTCGGGAACTTAAATGTATTCGATATCTCACATATTTGTGCCTTTTGTGCTTCACATTATACACATAATTGAAGCTATAGATTAAAATTCTTTTTTACCCTATTTACTCCCTTCTTTTCGTATTTTGTATTTTCTTTTCAATTCTGCCTTATTCTTTAAGTTCGTATTACACAAATGTGATAATTTCTGTATGCTTAGAAGAAGTAAGCTATGAAAAAAAATATGACGAGAAGTAAAAAAAAACTCATCGGATTTTGTTTAAATATTATTCATGCAAGTATGTATGGAGAAATTATAGTTATTTTGTGAAACATACATTTTTTAACGGTATTGTAAAGGTATCATCATGTGTGCTATATGTGCTTGCCTGAATTTCAAAATACAAGTAGTTTAATGTAATATGTTAATGATGATGATAAACAAAACACAACATTAAGCAATAATTTTTTTTTTTGCGGTTTACATGTGAGGGAATTGTTCGTAATTGATATCCAATTTATAGAGTATAAAAGGGGTCAAAATGTGACAGATTCGTGAATATTTTGTTGTTGTAATATTTTTTGGGATATTGGGGACCATAAAATTGTCCTCGACTTGAGTTTTTTTTTGTTCCAAAAGTTTGCTATACAAATCGAAAAGTTTGAAAAATGACCGTTAAAAATGAAAATTTGAATTTTTGTTTGGAAAATTTTCGGTTATTAAAATCGAGGACTCCTTGTATATAGATGTAGGTTCCAATTCTTTTTGTTTAAATAACTGCACTATGACTGAAATATATTGCTAGTAATTGCAAGTTTTCTGGACTGATTTCAATTTCCTTAAAAACTAAATCTTAGGATTTAATTTAATCCATCGATTCATTTTTTTAGCTGAGGATTTGATTTAATCCATCGAATTAATATTTAAATCTAAAGATTTGTTTTTTAATCTCTCGAATAAATTTGAATCCTAATTTCATAATTCAGAATTACGAATTTTTATCGCATAATTGCAAAAATAAAATAAACTGATAGTCTCACTTTTTTAAAACTTAAAAAATTATCAACAATTGGCCATAAAATATTAACTTATATTTGTTTGTAGGAAAAATATGATGACGAGAATGAGAATTCAAATGATAAGAACGGTAGCACGACAGGCAATGAAGCAGCAACCACAATTCTCACAACATCAAATACCAACAATAATAATAATTCACAACCTCAACAAATATTCCATGTGTCGGTTGAGTACGAAGAGGAAACTAAGCCAAAAATGAAAACAGAAATGTCAGGTCGAAAGAGACGATTGATTACAAAAGATGCTATTGAATTAGCTACACAGTCAAATTTACTTAATCAATCAACACCGATGAGTACAAAACCAACGCCGACGATAATAATTGATGATAAATCTCAGGATATTGTCTTAAAAAATGATGTTGACGAGACAAAATCGATGCGTAATGATGAGTCAAAGAAGATGGATAATTTTGAAGTATTTGGTATGTTTGTGGCTAATGAAATGAAAAGTTTATCGAGTACGGCACTACAGAAAAAGCTGAAACGGAAAATTCTTGCATGTATACTGGAAGTGAATAATGAAGATGGAAATGAAAGTACTTAGACTTAAGTCATCAACTTTCAAAGATTCTTATTAGTTTGTGTAATATTTTTTTTTTTTTTAGTTTTTTCAACAATTTGATTGCCTTAGTGATTTATGTATATCTATAAGAATGGACGTTGTACTTTAAATAATTAATCTATTAAGTCCACATATAACTATTTACAAAAAAATAAAATAAAAACAACAGATGGAATATCTAAAAAAATGACTTGTCTGTATTTTGTCAATTTCATCAGCATGTTGTGGATGAGTAACGTACAAATGGAGACGAGAAAAGGTTTTGGATGTTGAAAAATTAGAGGATTTTAAAAATTCAAAAATAACGGTTTTTAAATATTCAAAAAATAACGGTTTTCTAAAATTCAAATTTGAACTGAAATAAAACAAACTTCTGAATTACTGAACGTCAAAAACCATAAAATTTAAACTTTGAAAAAACCGTTAAATACTCAAAACTTATTCCAGCACTGAAAATTCTCAAAAGGAAGTCAAACTAGCTGCAAAGTTTCCATTTCTCTTTTTGTATATTTGCGGTTAAAAGTCATAAAATTATTAATTTATTATTAATCATTAAAAATCTCACATCCAACACTCAAAAACAGAATTTTTAAAACTAATTTTACGAATCTACATAATAATAATTATTACTATTACGATTACTTGATTACGAGTCTTTGAATAAAAAAAAAGAAGTAAAAATAAGAAATAATTAATTATCAACTAATTTTTATCTATGTGGATTATATTTACATGTGACACGACACGACGAAAAATAAAATCTGAGCTTTAAACTAATTCCTGCTAGTTCCTCGTAAAATAATAATAATAATAAAAAATATTGCTAATGATTCGATATTTAATAATATAATATATATAAAGTAATGATAGTAGCAGTATGGTCATTAAAATGCACTATTAGTTATTGTTTATAATAATTCTAATTTATAATAATTATCTTCTATTTGGTAAATCTATATTGGCAGTGATTTTATTATCTTTTTTTTATTATTCTTGTCTATTAATTAATTGTTGTATATTGCAAAAAAAATGTAGAAACACAAAATACGACAATTAAGGTATATAATTTCGTTTAGAAACATCTGTGATATGTTTTTACTAAATGTCTATGAGACTTCCATACATTTTCATTTATAGTTTTTGTATTATAAATGATATTGCAAATAGGTTCTGTATTTTTTTTTTTCATTTAATTTGAGCTAGATAACTTAACTTAACTTATTTAACTACTTATAGGGGGTTTTCGATTTGAATAATTGAAAAATTCTCCAAATTTTCATTTTTAACGGTCATTTTTGATTTGAATAAGATTGATTCCAATAGAAAAATTTTGGATCAAAACAAGTATTCAAATCGAGGACCCCCTGTAATTCTTTCTATAGTATTAATTTATGTCTGAGATTGTTATCTTCCAGGTAGAAAGTTCATGGTATTTCGTTTGCGTATGAGTCGTGAGCAGAGGGATATATCGCTTGGTGACAATTGTCGTTCAATAACTTTTTGGATTTCATTCATCCAATCATCTCGCTCATGACTTGTCGAAGCTGAAAGTGTATAAATTCTTTCGGGCGTAAAGAGACTAAAACTGAATCCTTCATCTCGATAATTTTCAGCAACACCAGGTCGAACACTATATCCATCCATTTTATAGCCAATAAAAATTTCTCCTTTGGCATATGCCTCAAGTGGATCTATACTGTACATTAATTTACGATTATCAAGAGTAAACCATCGTCTCCTGTATTTATCTTCTGGCTTTGGTCCAGTTTTCATTAAATATCCTTCCTTGGAAAAGTCACGTGTGAGAATACTTACTAAATCAGATTCATTGACGTGTGGAAAAGCAATTTGAAGGTAGTTTAATTTACTGCATCGAATACTGTTGTACCAATTTACAATTATTTCAGCATCTTCATGATAGACGAAAAGATTTCGTGTTGAATTTGTTGGTGATAAATATGATATTTGAAGTGTATTTTTATGGACTAAATCCTTCTTCCATTGTCTTGCGAATACAACATTTAATTCCGATACACGTAAAATTGCTTTTGGATTTTTATCCTCTTTGACGTAATATCTTAATGTATCGTCTGTCTCATTTAGCACAAATTTACGTGGAAAATATCTGTTATCCTCTTTACCTTTTTTCATTAGAAATCCTTCAACTTTCCCTGACAAATAAGCTGGTAAAATTGTTCCTGAAAATTCTTTTCGCTCATATTTAGCTCGTATAAATTGCTCCAATAATATTGGCGGATCATTATATCGTGGTAATCTGTAACATGCTGGTATTCGTTTCTCATATTCTAATTTTGATTTTCTGTTGCCAATATCCATTAAATTACATATTTGTGAATCCTCAAAATAGTCTAAATTTATGTGCTTTATTTTTGATATATGTGTTCCAAGTGATCGATGAATTTGTGAGCATGTTGAGCATAAGAAGACTCCAAGATTATATGATGCATATTCGACCTCTAAAAAAAAATTGAAAAATTTAACGGTTTTTTAAAATTTAAACTTCATGTAATTTTTTTTTTATAAATGGAAAATTTTTATGACGCAACATGAGTAATTTTATCATTATGAATTACGATACAGCATAAATTCCCACAATAATGCATCAATTACTCACTGGATCTTTTCTAAAATTCTCAGTTGGTGACAAATTCACGAAAAAGTATCAAAATATGACTCAAACATGATTATTTAATGCTTTTTTGACATATCCACTTGAAAAATTAATTCCAATCAAGTCCATGAAAATTTTATATTGCGTTTTGATAACAAAAATAATAGAAACGCAGTTTCCACGAAAATACTCTCTTTTCCATAGACTCTTTTATTATTTCTTACCTTTTCGTCCACAATCAGCACATTCGTCGTTTTCTTCAATCTTTAGTAATTCCAAGATAAGTTTTTGATTGTGTGCCATATTTGGCTGTGATTTTTGTTCCTTCTATGTCACAAATTTTTTAATATTTTTATAATAAAAACAATGAATTTATCGAGGGGCTTTCGACTTGAGGAAAACATCGAAACAACAAAGTTCATAGAATTTTATGTGGAAGGTAGCATAAACGCATTTGTTTATGCTGTCTAAAATTATAGTTTTTAGTTTTTATGTTTTAACGGTTTTTTAATTTCAAATTTTTGAAAACTTTACAACAGATTTATTAGAACCATACAACAGCTTTTTCTCAGTTGGCTTTTGTATGGTTTTCAGATTTTTGAATTTTAATTAAAACGAAAATATCAAAATCATAATTTAAGCCAGTATTTGTTTTTTAAAGGCAAGATTAAGCTAGTCGTTCGATAGTATTACATGTAAACAAGACAAAGTGTCGCAGAGATGAACAATTTTACTCAAATTCGTGATCAAAACATCGAAATACAAAGTTGTGTAATTTTATTAATTCGGTAAATACTCGAGAATTCTAAGAAAAATCGAAGTCATAATGTGGTGATGTAATAAAGAAATTAACAGAGATATCAGTGACACTGAGTGCGATAAGCGACAAATCGTAATGATTGTTTGTTTGAGCGAATCAAAGAAAAAAGAAATAATTAAGCACATTGTTCTCTTCGTTTTACTTCTTCATCATTTCATTGCCATGCTTAACAACTAACTTATTGTGGTGCTGATTGAAGAGAATCAGTTAACTTTGTGCAGTCGAGGTGTCAAGACATTAAAAAAGTAAAACTTTAGAAAAAGCATTTTTTTGCGACTTTTCAACAAAAAACAAGTAAAATAGAAGAAATTGACAGCAACAAATAAACAAACAGGCAGTCAAGCAATAGAATTAAAGAAATTTGATAACGGGATTTACAAACAACAAGTGCTATTAAAATTACACATAAATATAGTTCAATTTAAAACTCATTAAGTAGGTCGAGTTTTCTTCTATTCTTATTGCGGTATTTTGATTCATTTCTTTTAATCCATTCCTCAAATCTAGCTAGAAATATAAAATATAAAAAAATATGTTGAATCGATTTGCAACGGCAAGTTTAGTGAGAAAAATCATTCATTCTACCTCAAATGATTTGAACTTAATAAATCTATCAAAGCATATATCATCGACATCATTGAGTAATGTACAAAATGCAACAAAGCCTATTAGGAAGCATAACTTTAACCAAGCAGTCAGTGAGGCTGAAAAAATTGTTGGATATTCAACGTCATTTTTAAGCCTTCGATGGCTGTTAAGCGATGAAATTGCAAATGTTGCATTACATTTGAGGAAATTAGTTGGAAGTAATCATCCTTTATTGAAGACGGCCAAGTAAGTTATTTTTTCAGGATGTGGAAATGATCACATCAATCAACAATCGATTTGATTAGTTCCACACTCTGTGTTATTGTTGATATGATAATCACAATGATTTCTTTATTAATCAGTTAATAAAAGAACAAGTCTATACAGATAAAATAATATGAAAGATGTTTATTGTTCAAAGATCAGAAAAAGACTAAATTTTTGTATGAAGGGAAAAATAACTTTTAAAAAAAGGGGAAATCAACTACTAATTGTAATATAATATTCAAATATAAAATGACCGTTGAAGTATTCTTAACCGTTTACCTTACCTACCGTAGATCTATCATATCATGCTTTCACTTACTCTATATATCCATCTTACATATAATAATTTGCATCACGAAATAAAAAATCAAGAAAGCGTCAATAAAAGAAGAAATAAATTAACTCAAGTGGATCAAAACATAAAGCATAAAATCTTAGTTGATAATCTTGTATGTTTTATATTTTTTTGATGATTAAGCAATAGTTTGATTTGATTTTCTTGTCGAGGCTAATTTAATGTCTGGCGCTTAATATTTTTTAAATGTTGAATTTTTTTTATGTCTCATATTGCGAAATACTTTAAATATTTGATAGCAAATAATCCATTTTTTTTTTCTTTTTGTACAGAAACTTAATATACGATGGACGATCCAATATGCAGGCATGGGGATTGATAGTTTTACTAATTTCTAAAGCTGCTGGTCATGCTCCACACATACCTGATTTAGAAGAAGATAAGAGTGCTGGAGTTTTACACTCACAAAGGGGATTAGCGGAAGTAACAGAAATGATTCGTACCTCAACTTTAGTTCATCAAGGAATGGTTAATTTACAGACTTTAGATCGTTCTGGAAATGAATTGGCAGCTGATTCTGATATGATTTTTGGCAATAAAATTGCACTTTTGGGTGGTGATTATTTGTTGGGAAATGCTTGTCTTCAACTTGCTGGATTAAGGTAGGCAAAAAAGTTTAGGAATTTGATAAAAAAATAATGAAAATAATCTCAAAAAAAAAAAAAAATAGAAATCAAGAATTAATCGGATTAATATCATCGGCTGTACGTGATTTAGCTGAGTCAAATTTCATCGGTGATCGTGATGATGAAAATATAGCACTTCCGTCAGATCCAGCACTCAAAATAAATTTAACGGATACAAAACCATTGGAAGAATTTGACAATACAAGAGATATTGACATGAGTCTAATTTTGGGACATGCTGAAAGAGAATGGGATTTTCGACATACATTATCGTCTGGTAAGTTGTTAGGAAAAAGCTGTCAAGGAACACTTAAACTTGCTGGACAATCAGAAGAACTTCAAAAGCATGGTTATACATTTGGTAAACATTTGGCATTAGCTTATCAAGCAAGCATGGATTTAGAGCCATTTAAACTACAAGAACTACCTCTTACTTCAACATTTAGTCTCGTTAGTGCTCCAGTTTTATTCCATCTTGATTATGATCCATCACTTTATGAGGAAATCAAAAAAGGCAGGAAATCAGTTACCAATATAGACTTTAGAAAGATACATAAGATTATTAGGGACGGACCAGGAATTGACGAAACCAAAGAACTTCAAAGAAAGCATGGACAAATAGCGATGGATGTACTGAATGAATTTCCAGATTGCGATGCAAGAACTGCACTTCAAAATATAATTTTGGCAATGCAATGTCTTTGAGATTGGCTTAAAAGCCCGTCAATGGCGTCAATAATTAACAATAAGTTATAAAGAAAAAAAAGTTTTTTGACCTAAGAATTTTTTACACTAGAGAATGATCTTGGTGGTGGATTTGTGACGAATATACAGCTCTATATTTTTTTTTTTATGAACGTACCGTACCTAAATTTTTATTTTAATTATTTTTGGATAGTTAGGTGTAAAGCAAAATTAGAACGAGAGACTAGTTATTTGGATATTATAATTGTTTAGTTTATCAAGTGATAGTTGTATGCTTCGTTTTGGGAGAATTAGCAACAAAAACTTTTTTAATTGGATTTACAGTTTTTTGAACTGTGAAATTATTCGCGAATTTTTCAGCTCGAAATAACGGTTATTTTATTTTTAAAATATTTTTTTTTTGTTGCAAAAATTTGAATTTTAAATGTCCGTTATTTTTCTCAAAATTATAATTTTTGAATCATGAACAAATTATGTTTTTTTCTAACATAAATTTAGTAAATATAAAATACGATCCTATAATTTTACACTTAAAATCAAGTCATACGATCAAAATTCCCCCAAAAAAATCTGTTTTCCCCCGACTAACAAAATATTGCAAAAGAAAAATTCTTGAAGTGCTAAAAGTAATAATTAATTGAACCTAGCACGATTAGGCATACAAAGTTATGTCAACAACAGAAACCTTGACGAGTTTAAGCATTCAGTGACTTTTGATGAAGTCATGCAAATTTTTCTGTTAATTTAATTAAATTGAATTATTTTATTGAATTTTTTTGCCTGAATGTTTAAAAGATCTGAGTAAGCAAAGGTTTGAAGTAAGTTGCAATAATGCAAGTATTATTGTCCCTAAAATCTATAATTTTAGATTTCGCATGAGATAGTCAGAAAATAAGAAGAAAAAACATTTCTGGTGCTAATTAAAACTTAGATTGTGTTAAGTACGATCTTCATCATAATAAATTGTATTATTTTAAAATGCTGTGTAGATTGTTATAAAAAATACTCTGAAACGATAAGAAACTAAAACGAACCTTTTTGTAAAAAAAAAAACAATATTTTTATTATTATTATTACTGTTGTAGGCTTTATTTCAGCATTATTTGCATAAACAGATTTACAATGATTCTCAAATATTGATTCCATTTTTATTTTTCAAGTTCATTTCAGAGACATGCTCATAAATTTTCTTGTGCAGCATAAATTGAGTTGTTTATCACCCAGTCTATGAGATATATTTAAGGGACATTTTTTACGCGTATTTGGTAAAAAAAACAACGATAATCACGTGATGTGCTTGATGTTTTGATTTTTATTAAATCAGTCGGTAACATTCTATAATTTGATTATTCAATTAATATTGATTTAAAAATATATTTGTAAACAAAAAACCTAAAAAATGTAATAGCTACTAACTTAATTACTGAACCTGTTTTCAAAAAATTTGAATTTTTAACGGATTTCAAAATTTTGAATTTAAACGATTTTTAAAAATTTGAATTTTAACGGATTTTGAAATTTTAAATTTTTAAAAAGATTTTAATAATTTAAATTCAAAAATTTAAATGTTTAACGAAAAAATCATTCAGTAAATCTAATAAATTCAACTAATTTCAGTTCAAAATTCAAAATTGAAAAATTCGGTAACACTTGAAAATCTAATTTCTAAAAATTAAATTCAAAGCAGCGTTCTTGTTATTAATATTTTAAAACTTTACAACTTATTTCAAAACCTGCGTCGAAAATTTATATCAGGGCTTAACAAAAGCATATTTTTTTTGTCAATCCATAAAAATAACACTGACTAAAATTATGGACATATCCAAGACAAATCAAAAATTTATTTGACGGCATTTTTATTCAATTTTATCTTTTTCTTTTAATTGAGACATTTAAACTCATTTATCATTGTTATTCATTGGATTTGTCCATCTAACAATTGATTTTTGTTAATTTTTTAAGGTAGCGTTTTTTGATGAATTGTTGTCGATGATTTTTCTACAATACTTCACAAACTTTTCTGATTCAATATAGCTTAAAAAATTCCACAGAAAATTCATCAAACTTGTTGTTAAGAACGAAAGCATTAAAACACATTAAATTCGTCTGTAAATATTTTGAAGCCACAACCGCAGAGACAATAAACAAAAGATGATTCAGACATGATAATCAACAGATTCATATTTACAGAAAAAGGTGGATTTTTAAGGCATAAAAGAGATTTTGGCGCTAAAAATTTAATCCAAGGCAATTTTGTAGGAAATGTGGACATAACTAGCCTCTCCTCTTTCTGTTGAGGATTAATGTTTCCAACCTGATCGCCTTCTAAGCAATTCCGTAAATAAAGCATGTGACTACGCAATTTATTTGTGATTAATAGATCTTTTAGTAACTCTTCATTATGTGTAAATAATGGAGTTGAGACAATGTAGACTTAGATGTTAACTGGTGATTTTTTACAGCGTGATCGGTTTTTCCATGAATTAAGATAAAAGATGCAAGAAATTGGCAATTTAGCTCTTAAGAATGTCAAAATAAATTTTGTTAAAAAATAACAAAAACAAATTAAAAATCACCTTTAAAATCTATTCAGGCATCACAAAAATTTATGTCAATGTCCTGTTGATGTATTCAAAATTTTTGTGAAATAAAATCACGTGCTTTAAATAAGTTTTGTCTAAATAGCACCGCAATAAATATTTTTATTGATCTTAATAAAGCTTTTAATTTAAAAGCTTCTGTTTGTTTATTGCTACTTAAATTTCTAATAAAATTTTTTATATTTAGAGTTGTTTATGATTTAAATAATTTTTAAAAAGTTGAAAAAACTAAATTTGAATTATAAATTTTTTTTTCATTTAACTTTTTGTCAATATTTATATCTAATTCTAATAATTCCAATATTAGAAAAATTTAATAAAATTCATTTTTTTTAAAAGAATGTTTAAAAAAAATATTTTTTTTTCTCGGATTTTAATGAAATTTAAAATTTATAATAAAACCCAATTTGTATGTAAAATTATTTTTTTGATACAAATGAAACTATTGCATCTAAACTTTAATAGTCAGAATTTTCATACATTTTTTAAAAGGATTATCCACTCATAACTCTCATTCTTATTATGATTTGCACTTTTGTCAACTAATTTTACATACGCTTAGTAAATTATGTGAGATTTAATTCCCATATTATCCAACTTTTGGCGAAGGGTCTAGAAACCCAAGTTTTTTTATTATTTCACTAGTGAATTATCTCAGTAAATGGAAGATAAAAAAAAAACACTTTATTTAGGTATTTTAACTTCAATTTATACTTTATAGGTATTTTTTATTTATTTTTAGAACTGAGAATATACAAAATTTATTCATTCTGTGTATGACAAAAACAGACGTTTTTTTAGCAATCATCTTTTAATTATTCACTAACATCAGTAATATCGTTTTCATTGAAGGTAATAGTTGTCAAATTTTTATTTATGAACATAAATTTCTGTTTTTTCTCTAGAATCATAATTTTAGAATAAAAATTAAAAAAAATGTTAAGTTTGAATCGATTAAAAATTAGTTTATGTAAAAAAGTCTTAAATTGTAATGTGGGATTTAAATTAATTAATGCCACGAATCAACTATCCTCGACTTCATTTAACTTTTCGCAAAATCATAAAGAATTTGGAATTCAAAAGCAAAGCTGGAATCATGCTGTTAATGAAGCTGAAAATCTACTAGGATATTCTAAATCCTTTTTCAGTCCACAATGGATTTTTATGAGATGGAAAGAACTGATTCAAAATAATCACGAATTAGCAATTAAATTCAAGTAAGCAAGCTTTTAATATTTAGCTACAAATTAAATGTTAAAAAAATCCTTTTTCGTTCCAACAGAAACACATTTTTTGACGAACATTCTAATATGCTGTCATGGAAATTGATAATTTTGTTGCTTTCTAAAACTGTTGATGATTCTACGAAAATACTTAAAGTAGCAGAAGTTACAGAAATGATTCGAATGGCACATTTAATTCATCAAAAATTAATCAACTTACAGACCTTGAAACAATTTGGAAACGAATTAGAATCTGATTCTGAATTAATTACTAACAATAAAATTGGACTTTTAGTTGGTGACTTTCTACTTGGAAATGCAATGTTACAGCTGGCTAAATTAAGGTTAAATTTTATAAAATGCATTTTATTTTGAACAAGCCCAAAAAAATGTTTTCTTTTCGAAAAATAGAAATCAAGATTTATTCGGATTGATATTATCGACTGTACGTGATTTAAATGAGTCAAATTTCATCGGTGATCGTGATGATGAAAATATAGCACTTTCGTCAGATCCAGCACTCAAAATAAATTTAACGGATACAAAACCATTGGAAGAATTTGACAATACAAGAGATATTGACATGAGTCTAATTTTGGGACATGCTGAAAGAGAATGGGATTTTCGGCATACATTATCGTCTGGTAAGTTGTTAGGAAAAAGCTGTCAAGGAACACTCAAACTTGCTGGACAATCAGAAGAACTTCAAAAGCATGGATATACATTTGGTAAACATTTGGCATTAGCTTATCAAGCAAGCATGGATTTAGAGCCATTCAAACTACAAGAACTACCTCTTACTTCAACATTTAGTCTCGTTAGTGCTCCAGTTTTATTCCATCTTGATTATGATCCGACACTTTATGAGGAAATCAAAAAAGGCAGGAAATCAGTTACCAATATAGACTTTAGAAAAATACATAAGATTGTTAGGGACGGACCAGGAATTGACGAAACCAAAGAACTTCAAAGAAAGCATGGACAAATAGCGATGGATGTACTGAATGAATTTCCAGATTGCGATGCAAGAACTGCACTTCAAAATATAATATTGGCTATGGAATAAAAAGCATTTTGTTACATAAATTAAAAAAATATAAAAATCTATAAAAATGGATAAAAATAAAAATGAATGTCCAACCTTTGTGATAAAAAAATAAATTAATTTTTTTTCTTTATATGAACAAGTGTTTGAAGGAACTTAAGTAAATTTCAGCTGGAAATTATAGGAGACAATATTTGAAATTATTCCAAAATGACAATCAGAATATATTTTAGTTTTAAAATTAGAAAATTTATTGAAGCATTAGTTTCTTGTTTATGCAAAGAGATTTGATGTGCTTTACTGCTTTGTGGTGAATTCTGCTGATTAAGCTTTTATTTGAAATGTCTGAAAGTGAAATTCACCAACTCAACATTCATTGAATTTTCGTTGGTCGTTAGAAGCGCCTAAATATTAAGCTTAATGTCTTGAAAACATGTCTTTTGAAAACAAAACCAATTTGTAACGATTAAGTTAAAGATTAATCTTCTATTTGACAGTTTGGCGATTGCATCAACACGAAGAGAAGCAATTGTTTATCTTAAAAATACATGATACTAATTAGTGAAGACATCATGCACGCTTCAAACAAAATTTTTGTTAGAATTTCAAAAAATGGGGTTGACTTTTATGTCGTCTAATTTTAAGATAGGAGAGGGGTTTGAGGTTGTGTGACAGTTTTAAACAATAGATTTTTTAAAGATTTTGTGACAGAGAGATCTAAAATATCAAGTTTTTGATTGAAATGAACAGCCCCTTATGTTGATTGCACAAGTTTAGAAGACACTGATATAACAGTATTAAAACAACAATGCATTAATCTTTGACAGAAATTTGGAATTTATGTGTTTGTTTTCTTAATTTTTCATTGATTTATACTTTTTTGGAAATTCTGTAGATGGAAGTAGTCATAAATATTTGTAAACTATCCGTCGTGTGGCTATATAAACAATAAAATAATCTCAATTTATGATGATGTAAGGTCGTCTTCATATGGAAAGATACTGTATTGTAGGTTTGTAAAAAAATAAGTTTTGACGTTTTTTTTTAAGAATTAGAATTGAAAAGATTAAGAAGTGGACTTTATGAAGTAAATCTAAATTAAAACAAAGAAAACATTGTTTAAATTTGAATCAAGAAGACCATACTAAGAAATATTATGAGCACGATCTTAATAAATTTGCTTCAATCTAGAACTATTATGGAAGAAATCAATTCAAAGATTTTTCTAAATTTCACCGTCATCAAGAAGCAAAAGGCTGTCGGTTTTAAATCATAATGCGGACTTATCAAATTCATTCGTAATTTCTAGAAATCATAAATAAAAGTTGACGTATTGCTTATTTAGGAGTGTCACTAATAAATTGTCAATCATTTGTTTTGCTTTCATTTTTTGAACTTTCTCGATAAAAGGATCTCTAAAAATTGAGTAGTTAAGTCTAAAAAGACACGTGAAGTACTAAAATGCCAAGTCGAGTTAAATTATGTCACACCAAACAGTCTAGAACCATAAAAGTAGAACCGTAATCAAAATATCACGAAAAAAATTTAAAAGACTAGTCATGCATACAAATTAATAAGCTCAAGCTATGCATTTCATAAATAATTGAGAGACTTAAGTCTTGTGAGAGTCAAAAAATTATCTTCAGGGAGGCAGTGCTGAATCTTAAGGTAAGCAGTCGATTAAAATTAAATAACTGCTAATTATTTCAGACCGTAATTGCAGGTTTTATGTAAGCTACATATGTTATCTTTAAATTAATTTTACATACGATTTCCAGCAATAACTAGTCAGAGAAGCATTCGCTCGCGTGTTACTTTTTCTATTTCTTACTCATTCTCTTTTGGTTTACTTAAACAATTTCCTTGTTGCCTTCCAATCTTAACGCTCAGTTTACCGCGAACCATCGGACAGCTTAAACGCGTCAAGTTTAAGAAGCCGTTAATAAATTCGTCGGTGTGTGGTAAAAAGTTTATAATTTTCAAGTAAATAAACCAAATATTATTATTAATAATACAATAATTGCGTAATTAAAAATATTTAAAAAAAATTAAAGAGAAAGTTTGAAATAAAAATAATAAAAAAAAGAATCAAATTGAATGGAACTAAAAGTTGTTATGTACAAAAAGTCATATCGAGAAGAAATGTATGTCAACAAAAAGTCTATTACAAGAAGTTTCAATTAATTCAGCACCCAATGAGAACTAGATTGTTGAATGTCGTTTGTGCTGGATATAACCAGAAGTATTGAGGATTAAATGTTTATCCACGACTTAATTGAATTTCTTGATCATTTTTATGGCCTATTTACTTTTTTCCATTGAGTAGCTTTATGAATGTCGTTGAATATTAAAAATTAAACTGAAAGTGAATTAAGAGGAGCTGGAAGTGGCCATAAAATTAAAACTGCTAAAATTCTTTGTTTGGGCTTTTTTGAAAGTTAATAAAACTTCATTGTTATTAGCATAAGATGAGATTTGTCAACACAGAAATATGACATTTAAATCATTAAGTGACATGACGCAGCTTTGAGGAAATACATACTGTTTATAGTCCATAAACATAACATTAGATTGTCAAAAGGAAAATCTAGGGCGATTCCATGAGTGAAGGGAACTGAGAAAATTGAGTTGTAATTCTTTCTCTACTTGTCAGAAAAATAATTTAATATTTTTCGAATAAATGATGTAAAAACAAAAGGTTTAATGTTTCAATATCACTTTAATAAGTGATTTAAACATTGTGAAGTTAAATTAATAGCGATTTAATATCAATAAACAATTAAAATCTAACTAATTTAACGGTTTTTTGAAAATTTGAATTTCCAAAATTTTTTCAAATGTTAACACATTAACGCTAATTTATCAAATTTAACGTTAATTAAGGCATATTAATATTTGAAAATTACTTTGGAAGACGTTTTTCAACCTTTTCTATGTGTTAAATATGTTTTTACACCGTCTAACTTTGTATTTAGCTAAAAAAATTGAAAAAAATTTTGTAAATTTTTCATAATGTTAACACATTAACGCTACAAAAACATGAAAATTTCAATTCAGACACATTTAAATGATCTCAAAAGGACATTAAATGATAGGTAATTTAATTTTACATGAACTGAAGCATTCAGGTCAAATATAATCATTTGAATTAAGGAGAAATTAAGAAAATTTCATTTTTCGATGCGCTTTTTCACTCATGGAATCGCCCCTAGTAATTAAAAGTGGCTAAATGGCTCTCATAACTTATCTTAAAAGCATTTTAATTAGCTAAATTCGGTTGAACTCAATTCAAGTGTAACGTATATGCACGCATATACTTTTTTCAATAATAGGAAATCGCTTACTTAATGATATTTATATCAATTAGAAGTAGAAATTTACGAAAAAAATTAGCTTCATTTTGCATTTCGTGACCTGGAAAAGGAATTCAACGAAAGAGAAGTTGTTTCTCGCCAACAAGATTGATCCAACAAACATACATAAAGCATTTTAACTGTACAATCATGCCGAAAAAAAAGTAAAAATTTGTTAATGAAAATATTAAATTGTCGGAATTTTATGAAACAAACTTTCACTTGGCACATTAAAACGTAAAGAGTGAATAAGCATGGACTGTAATATGCGAAACTATACACACAAGTGTATGGAAGTGAACATGATTTTTCTCAAATTTAGATTCTATGAGTTTGGTTGAGATTTGTCATAATGTTCGTTTGTTATTTGAATTGTATTAAAAAGGGAACATAGTTGTTTACCCTTTGTAATATAGGTAAAAAATTCAGTCTGTTTCAGAACTTTAAAGAATAAACATCATTCAAGTTTTAACTCAAAGCACAGTTTTTATTATTAAGTTGAGTCGTTGGCAACCATTTGATAACTAGAATTATAAAGAAATAGCTGCATGACATAGATTTGAAAAAGAATCAAGAATGACAAATTCTTAAGATAAAAGCAATTGAGGTCTTTGAAATTGAAAAACTGTAATTTTTCTCCACTTGCAATAACTTGTAAATGCGTTCCAATCATTCACAGCATAGAAATCTTTCCGAACATTTTCTTAAATTCATAAGTGTGCAGACTTGATTAACTTACGATTGTAGAAATGAGAATGAAAGCACATGAAAGAGAGTAAAAGGTGGACAATAAAGAAAACAGAACAGCATGTGATGTACAAGAAATTTCTTCTCTATAGTAAGACTTACGCTACGTATCAAACTGGTTTTTCCATTCATTCACATGATTTCTCAGTCAATGTCTCGTTGTGGATGCGCGCGCGAAATAAAAAATAAACAAAACATAAATATGGTTCAACAGTTATTTACGTGCTTAATGGACTTTTGTTTCATTGTAGATGGACAATAATTTTTCGTGATTAAGAAATTTGGAGATGCTTGAACAGTTTTAAGTGCTGTAAACGTATTTTCACAACATATAATTTTTTTTGGAAATAATAGAAGCGATAAGGAAATAAACAAACAGAAAGTGATTGTGATAATTGAGTTAGCAAGTCCATAACATTTATTAAGTATGTCATTAAGTCGCATTCATACGTTGAGGAAATTTTTTGCAAATTCCACACAAATCAATAGTCTTCGATCTATTTCATCCACAAGAGAGTCCCGTGATAAATTAGCTACAAAGACGGATTCAAAAAATGAATGGAATCGTGCCTTAAGTGAAGCTGAAAAAATTGTTGGATACCAAACGTCATTTTTAAGCTTGAGATACTTACTGAGTGACGAAATTACAAATCTAGCTCTACATCTAAGGTTAATATCAAGTTTCTTGCGAAAAATTAATGTCGCAAATATCAAGCAGCACTTACAAAATTATCTTTTTTTAGAAAACTCGTTGGAAGTCCCCATCCACTCGTCAACACAGCAAAGTAAGTTGATTCATAATTTTTTTACACTCTTTCAAAGACAATGTCCACGTACCGTAACTAGGTCAAATTATAAAATTATGAAGATAAATGCTCGTAAAATTCCGAAAATGCGATGCGGCATGCTGATTAAAATTTAAACAAAATGAGACAATTTTAAAGTCAATTGTTAATTAAGTAATTCATTTGTTGTGCACTTTTGCTGCAATTTTTTTATGTTGCATGACTTAAATTACAACTTTAATGGATGTTTAAAGCAAGTAATTGCTGTAATTTTTCATGCTATATTGATTATGATGTAGCTTCAATCTTGGTAATAAAATCTTAATTAGTTTGATCAACCGTCAGAAACTTGCGAAATGAGCTTTGAGAATCAAAAGCTTGAAATCTAGAGCTTTTATCAAAAGCTTCTATTTTTTTGCAAATATTAAAATAAAGCTTTCAAATGTATGGAAATTTATGAAAAAGCTCATCAATAAATTTAAAGTAAAGCAAAAAAAAAATTAAAATGCTGCTGACCTTCCCAAAAATAAGAAAGGCATAGATAAAAGCTAATAATTTAAATATTAAAATATTTTAGATCTTTAATTTATGGAGAAAACAATCTTCAAACATGGGGCTTAATTGTCCTTTTGGTGTCAAAAGCCGTTGGACAATCACCGGAAGTGCGAGATATGGAACAAGACAAGAGTGCTGGAGTTCTTATTTCTCAAAGGACATTAGCAGAAGTTGTTGAAATGGTACGGACAGCAAATCTCATTCATCAAGGTGTCTTCAACCTTCAACATCTTCAAAATGCTGGAAATAATCTATCATCTGATTCTGATATGATTTTTGGCAATAAAATTGCATTGCTGGGTGGAGATTATCTTTTGGGAAGTGCTTGTGCGCAGATTGGACGACTCAAGTAAGATTGATCACTTCTTTTAAGCTAGCTAATAAAAATTATTGAAATCTTCATTGACTTCTTGATCCCATCAAGTTTCAATGATCAGTAAATGTCAATAGATTGATCGCAGTAGCATATATAATAAGCCAATCTACGGATTGATAAATTCATTGACCCTTTTAAAAAATGAATATTATATAATGCTGAATATTAACATAAATGAAATTTGCATAGAAATGGACATTTTTGTGTCATCCCTCAGTTTTGCATATTTTTTGCAAGCAAATGGCCAAGTCGTAGTTAATTTGATATAAAACTTTAGAGAGTCAAAATCATCATTTTATTGCTGCATGCATAATCAAATTTTCAAAGACTTTTAAAAGGATTTTTATCCACCTTGAATATTAGATTCTTAATATTTGCGTACCGACGCAGCTTTTGTTAACAATCGGAAATATTTAAAATAGATAATTTAAAAAGTCGTAAAGAAAACAGGAATTTTTAATTCCACATTCGTTGTTTTAAGTCACGATGATTTTATTACAGATCAACGACATGTTTTGTGTCTATGAGATACTCTGTTCCTCACAGTTTCTCATAATATTTCATTCTGTTTTGGTTCTAAAAATATTAAATTGGCCATTTACATATTGAGATGATTTACCGGTTTTAAATCAACTATTCATTGATAGTTAGAATTTATTATGATCCGGAAGTAAGAAATTGCATAAATAATGCAAAATATCCAACTTCAGTCTGAACAAAAAAAAGTACACAAAGGAACCATTTTTCAAATTTTATTCATATTTACAGAAATCAAGAGTTGAACGAGCTAATGTGCACAGCATTTAGAGATATGGCAGATTCACACTTTATTGGATGCAGAGACAATCAAAATAATCCAATTCCAGCAGATCCGCAAAAGAAAAAAGAAGAAAAAAATTTGCACAGCAATCATGATGACATTCCCGTTGATCTCATTGACAATAAGAAGCCATTCAGTTTGAAGGATGTTATGGGTAGTCCAGAAGATGAGTGGACATTAAGACACACTTTAGCAGAAGGAACTCTTCTCGGTAAGAGCTGTCAAAGTGCTCTGCTGTTGGCAAAAAAGCCAGAAGAAATGCAAAAGATTGCATACTTTTTTGGAAAACATTTGTCATTAGCATGGCAAGCATGCATGGATCTTGAGCCATTCCGATTGACTGAATTGCCATCAGATTCTAAATTTAGCTTAATATCAGCTCCAGTTTTGTTTCATCTTGAACATGATCCATCAATTTACGAGGAAATTAAGAAAGGCGTTGAATCTGTCAATGATATCAACTTCCAAAAATTGCATCGGGAAATTCAAAATGGACCTGGCATTGAAAAAACGAGAGAATTACAAAGTAAACATTCACTTCTTGCAATGACGGAATTGTACAAATTTCCGCCTTCAGATGCTCGAACAGCTCTCGAAAATATCATCATGGCGATGCAAGATAACTAATTCTAAATTTGCATAAAACATTCTACGACCAACTTAACTGTTCAATGTGTTCAACTTTTAAAGACATAAATTTTACTATGCATCTTTCAAGGAAGCCGATGGCATCAATATTTTAAATTCATAAGTTTCTAATCGAGTATTTTATTAAATAGGAAAGATCTTATCGTCTTTAATGCATTCAAAGTGCAAATATATATTCAAAAATTTTCTAAATTAGGTAAAATTCATTTTTTGGCGCAAAAAATTGTTGAATAATTCAATATTTCGAATCTTAATTAGTTAGCTATTTTTTCAAAGTTTTCACTATCCATAAAATATTTATGAACTTGCAACTGTATTTGCACAAAATTCAACACAAATTTGTGACTAGCTCAATCTTTCATAGACATTCACAATCACAACATTTCGCATTTTTCATCGTCCAAAAAACGTTTTCTACACGTGTTATCGACATCTGATTAAGTAAAATCGCGCATATACCGCAAAAGAGATTGTAGTAAACCGGTCTCAAAATAGTGGAAATTCAAAATCACACCAAAAATATTCTATCAAATATATATAATCATACAAATATCTCTCCTAACACATATGGACACAGAAAGGCTATAAAAGACAGTGCGTTCTTTGAACAGATTCCCAGTTGATAATCAATCGTTGTTTAGTGGCTAACGGAGGCAAAAGGATTATTTTTATATTTTATTCATTCATTCATAAATGCATCAATGGATTGTTAATTTAGTGATTTAAGGAATTATTAATCTGTGAACTGAAAATTCATAATCATATGTCATAAAATACTCAAACTTAAAACTGTGTTGAAAATAAATCTTGTGAATAAAAAATTAAAAAAATAAATTAAAAATGGCTTTAAGGAAATTATATTCATCAAAAGTAGTTCTTTATAATGCAAGGCAATTTTCAGTATCATCCTTTAAATTTAAAGGTGCAGTTGCATCTAAAAGTGAAGTTCGTCCAAGTTGGGATCGTGCTATTGAAGATGCAGTCAAATGTGTAGGATATCAAACTCCATATTTGACTTTGAGGTATTTGACAAATGATAGTGATGTTAATTGGTTCCAAAATATGGAAAAATTGGATCAATCTGATCATCCGATGCGTGATACAGCCAAGTAAGTTTAAATTATCGAAATTAAATTTCTTTTATGTAATTTTTAAAGCAGTTGGCTTTAGTTTATATCTATATGAGCTAAACTTTTAACAATAAGTGATTTAAAGAAACTCATGTGATAGTTCAAAATAATATTCTCATCGGTTCCCCTCAGAAAACTTAAAAAAAAAATTTAAATCCTGCTTTTGAAATTTTGAGAATTTGATTCATAATTTTAAAATATAGAAAGCTCCAAAAGACATCGAAGAAAAAAAAAATCAATCGCAGATGTATTTGATGTCTTTTCTATTTGTATGAAATTCCAAAGCCTGGCAACTATTTGTCTGTTTAAAATGAAAATGTGCGATGCTGATTATAATATCCTATGTAACCAAAAATATGCATATAATCATTTTATTAGCTTGTTATGTCAGGCTTTTCAAAAGTTGGATCAACTTCATTTGATGAATGAAGATTGCTTCTTCAACTTTAACCGTTCACGGCTCCATCAGACTATGAAAATAAGCATTAATCACATCTTTTACTACCAAAATGTCATGTAAAATGTTTTATATATGATTTATGCATGTCATTAGTAACTCATTTGGCTATAATCATATAACTTGTTTCGCTAAGATCATCTCGTGTTTTTTTTTTCATGATGAAGAATGATAATAAGTTGCGTAGCATATAGACATGGAAAACCTGTTCCTTAATCTAGACACCTGGACGTAGATCATAGCTTGATGATTACTGAATCATAAAATATTCTTTAAAATTTTCAGAATTCTTTTCGCACAAGGAAAGGCAAATGTTAATCAAATGTGGGGTCTTGTTGTTTTGTTGGTCAGCAAACTTGCGGGTTATCCAGGAACTAACACGTGGAAGGAGACAGATTTCGATCGAGATACAGGAATTCTAAAATCACAAAGAATTCTTGCAGAAGCTGTGGAAGTAACATCATCAGCTAATGAGATTCATCGTGATGGAGTTTTGAATATGCAGCATCTTAATATGGCTGGAATGAGTTTAGATAACGACGATTTGTTGATTTTTGGAAACAAAGTAAATTCAACCTGATTTTTGATTAAAAGATTTTAGTCATTAAAATTTGAATAATTTTCAGATGGCCATTCTTGGTGGGGATATATTGCTTGGATTCGCATCTCTTCAAATCTCAAAACTCAGGTACTTATTGTTTTATACAAAATTTTAATTTTAGCAATGAGATAGTGGACCGTCACGTGAATCTTGACTTAATACTTTCAATTTTATTTAATTTATGCAGAGAATATAACGCAAATGTGTTGTTGGCTACTGCTGCAAGAGATATTGCTGATTCAAACTTTATTGGTAAGTAAACAAGAATTATTTAAAGAATATTTACATTCACGTGCTGTATTTTTGAACAGGTGATCGAGATAATCAAAACAATCCACTTCCATCGGATCCGTTTAAGAAATTTGAAGAACAAAAGAAGAACCCGAAAATCTTTGAAGAAGTTTCAAGTGATCAAATTGACAATACTTTACCGTTTAAGCTACACGACATCATGGGATCTGCTGAAAGTGAATGGAGATTACGTCATACACTTGGTGGTGGAACTTTACTTGGTAAAATTTGTCAAGCTGCATTAGTGATGGGAAAACATAGTGAAGATAAGCAGAAGGAAATTTATTTTATGGGCAAGCATATGTACTTAGGATATCGTGCAGCAAGAGATTTAAGTGTTTTTGCATCAGATGATCTTCCTTCAAATGGAAGGTTCTCTTTAGTTAGTGCTCCAATTTTGTACCATCTTGAAGAAGATCCATCATTGTATGAGGAAATTAAGAAAGGTTTAGAATCTATTGAGAATATTGATTTTGCTAAGGTGCACAAAATTGTAAGGAACGGACCAGGAATCGAGAAAACAAAGGAACTACTAAGCAAAAATAATTTGATCGCATTTACGTTGCTCCATAAATTTCCAGTATCAGATTCACGACGAGCAATTGAGAACTTAATTTTAGCATTAGGTAATTAAGTAGCATAAATGAATATCTTGCATCTTTAATGATGAAAAATGATTCAAGAAGCCCACCAAAGAATCATCATTTGAGAATGTAACGCAGCTATAATATGTTGTATAATCGCGGATATACATTTCTCAAATTTGTGTGTTTTTTTACGTAAATAGACATATTTTTTTTAAAAAATATTTAAATTAGATTCAATCGGAAGAGATGATCAGAAAGTTGATACTTAAAGTGATAAATTATTTTTTGGCATAATCAAAAACTAACAAAATTCTAATTTATAATCATGCATACTTAGTTCAATAAGCAAAAAAACTTTATTAAATAGTAAAATTAAATATTTACAAAGAACTTTCAATTTTTATTATTTTTTTTAATCTTCATTCATATCCATTAACTTCTTAACTTGCAGGACGGTCACAGAATGTATTTTGTCATCAAATTTGCACATCACATTCTTACCATCAATTTGAAAATTATAGATTTGAGATAAATATTTCTCGCGTACATAAACTGAACGTGGATCGGATTGAAGTATTTCCTCAATTGATCTTTGATTGACATTGAGTTCTTTCACTTGTTGCTGGGAATTTTCAGAGAATATTACTTTCAAATATTTGCTTTCATTAATCCAATCGGGTACCTTTACATCATCATCGTCTACACTATTCATTTGTGTAACAGATGATGTTGATGATGTCATGACTGAATTCTCATTTTCTTGACCGTCTGGGTCTTCACGTGTCTTTATAGGAGTACCATTAGTGCTATTAAATCCAGTTGTTACAATTTTTTGCGGACTATCATATTGTGGAATGTATGGTTTAATATCCAACACAGGTGTTCCATCAAGCATGTCTGTGCCATTAAAATATATTGTCGTACCTTCAATTCTATCTAATTTGACAAGAGACATGCCAATGAGATTTGGTCTGTGAGGACTTCTTGTTGCAAAAACACCGACTGCTTCACCTTCTAATCTTGGTGGATATACTTTTGGTTTTGCATGTGACTCATTCTTATGGAAGTTATAAATGATCCAGAAATGACTAAATTCGTCTAAACTTATAAGACATAATTCGGGATTTGAGAATAAATCCTTATTAATTTCTAATTTAGATTGAATTGTCTCAGCAACGCTTGCTTGTCTTGGAATGGCTCGTTTTTCTTTGAATATTGTCTTAACATATCCAATGGCATTAAATTGAATTGAATCATTAACCGGCTTATCTATTTTCTTTGGACTAGCTGCTTCTTTGTCTTTTTGAGAGCATTCACCACATTTAAAGTCTTTAAGTATGTTCCTAACAGCTTCTATTTCCTTTCGATGGACGTGATTTAGTGAATTTAGTTGAGATCTAAGAATGTAAAATTCAATTAGTCAAAAAAAAGTCTGTGAAAGAATGAATTTTTTTACCTTAAATTTGATATTTCATCTCTAGCAACCTTTAATTGCAATTTTAATTTATCCAATTCATTCGTCATCACTCAAAACTATGTAAATTAGAATTTTTATTTCATGAATTTTTAAAGAGAATTAATTTTGAGAAGAGTTTGAATTGAAAATATTTTCCAGTCTTAACAACAAATGCCGAGATAATGAAATTCTATAAAAAAGCAGTTTGAAAAAATTTTGGCGGTTAAAAAAATATGCATATAATTTTTTTTGAATTTTCTTATTAGCAAGGATTGAAAGCATGATCATAAGAAAAATTTCAAGTAACACTAAATTTCAACTTAACTGTTAACTGAGCTGTTGATGTAGATTTAAATTGAATTTATTTAATGAGGCCATTTAAAAATGGATCCATAATTTTATTTATTTCAAGAATTTTCAAAAATACCTGGAGTTGCAAAAAATTGTTTTTTAATTAAAAATACTCAATACGTAAATTCGTAGATATAAAACTTTAATACAGGCAGATAAATATTCTGAAAATCTTGATTTTTTTTTAAATAAAAATAAGAATTTCAGTCAAAACAAACTACACACACACACTTCAACATAATGCGCTTTCCCGTTTGACATTTCTCCTTCTTCCTGTGTGCTAATAGAATCTGCAACAGAATTATTATAAACCAGTCTTTAAAAAATATTTAGAATCTTTTTTCGAAATAGTTTTTTCGTTCATTACTAAAAAGTTTTTTTGGTCTTTAACTAAGTTTGGGGGGGGGGGGGGGTACGAATTATTTTGCTAATTAACCGAAAAAATCAAAGTAATTAAGAGCAACTCGTTAGGCTTTCTCGAAATCCCGATCCCGATAGCGAGAAAGCCTACAACTCGTACGCATCTTGAACTTTTCTATATTTCTTATTTGACATTTCTCTTTCATCCTGCATTTAATGAAATCAAAATAAGAAATAATTTTATCGAACCGGTCCTTCAAAACCACATTCAAAGTTTTTCTATAAAAATAAATTCTGCCATGTGCATACAAGGAAATGTCCAAAAATACATTGAAAATAAAAAAGCTATAAAAGACGGTGCATCCCTCTTCTGAATTCCCAGTTTGATATTATATTGAGTGTAGAATTTTTGGTGAAGTGTCAGTTTGTTTTTTTGTAAACTATCTAACTAACAAGTGCCTTAGTTTATGTGAAAAAAATAGTTGCTTAAAATGACTTTAAAAAAATTAATTTCAAAAAAGATAATTCTTTTAAATTTTCAAAATGTAAGAAAAATTTCACTTTCATCAATCAATTTCGAAGAAGCTGTAGCATCTAAGAATGAAATTAAATTAAGTTGGAATCAAGCAGTCGATGATGCAATTAAATGTGTGAATTATCAATCACCGTTCCAGAATTTAAGTCTCATGATGACTGATAAAAATGTTAATTGGTTTCAAAATTTAGAGAAAATAAAACAGTCAGGCCATCCGATGCGTGATACTGCTAAGTAAGTATTACATTTTTAGAATTTAATATTGTATTTTTAACTTATAGCATTTAATGATGACAAATTGCATAATTTATATCTTTTTACTACTAAAATGTCATAACATTCTTGCATATGATCAAAAAACCCATTTGACACTTATCGAACTTGTTTTCAGTTTTAAATCTTTTTTGATGCATTTATAAATTCAGACAGACTATGTAGATATCTCTTTAGACAACTATTTAGCGATCATTAAACTCTATACATTTGATTACAGAATCTTATTTGCTGATGGAAAAGCTAATGCCAATCAAATCTGGGGCATAGTAATTTTATTAGTAAGCAAACTTGCTGGTTATCCGATTACAAATTTGTGGATAGAAGATGACTTCGACAGGGAAACTGGAATACTCAAAAGTCAGAGGAAACTAGCTGAATATACTGAATTAATGGCTTCAGGAAATGAATTTCATCGTGATGGTGTCCTTAATATGCAGCATTTAAAAAAGGCTGGAATACTTTTAGATAACGATAGTCCATTGATTTTTGGAAACAAAATGGCAATTCTTGCAGGAGATATGCTTCTTGGATATTCATCACTTCAAATAGCTAAGCTTAGGTTAGTAAAAAATTAAAGAGAAAAAAATTGAAAATTTTAAAATTTTTATATTTTTTCAGAAGTTACAAAGTAACTGCTCTGATTGCTGCTTTAGTTAGAGACTCATCTGATTCAAATTTTCTTGGTATGTTGAAATTATTTATTTGTCTACGAATTTTAATTAATTTTTTAAAACAGGAGACAGAGACCTTCAAAACAATCCACTTCCATCAGATCCTCTTATGAAACTGGAAATGAAGAAGAAAAACCCAAAATTATTTGAAGAAGTGTCAAGTGATCAAATTGATATAATGTTGCCATTTAAAACACACGACGTTATGGGAACAGCTGAGAATGAATGGAAATTACGTCATACTCTTGAAGGTGGGTCTCGTCTTGGAAAAAGCTGTCAAGCTGCATTAATTCTTGGAAAACATGACGACGAGAAGCAAAAGGAAGCTTACTTCATGGGCAAGCACATGTACCTGAGTTATCGTGCAGCAAAAGATTTGAGCATATTCAGATCAGATGAACTTCCTTCAAATGGAAGATTTTCTTTAGTTAGTGCTCCACTTTTGTTCCATCTTGAAGAGGATCCATCATTATATAAGGAAATTAAGAAAGGATTAGAATTGATTGAGAATATTGATTTTGCAAGGGTGCACAAAATTGTTAAAAATGGGCCAGGAATTAAAAAAACAATGGACCTGCTGAGTAAAAATAATTTGATAGCACAAACGTTGCTTCATAAATTTTCAAAATCTGATTCCCGAAGATTAATTGAAAATTTAATTCTTTCGCTCTAATAGCTATAAAAGAATTTATATGAATATCAAAACATTCAATTCCAAATATCACATTTATTTTTAGTGCTGTGTAGGTTATTTTTTTGCCTCTATACTTATTTATTCTGGGGTTTTCGCAAATTATTTGTATGCAAAAATTTTGCCAACAATCTTAAAAACTTGATTTTCCGGGACGTTTAAGACGTTGCTAAACTACAAACACATAGAAGTGCTATATATTTTGATAGTTTCAACGAATTCTAAAGTTAGTTGACTTTTAGCTCTTGAAGCATTCAAAAAGTTTAAAATTTTGATTAAAAAAATTCAATTCTAAATTTATTAAGATTAAGACATAAGCAATTGCATTATTGAAGTTACTGTAAATAGGTAAGCAGATTGCAGGGAAGATTCCAAAAAACCGGTCTGTTACAAAAATAAGTTTAGAATAACACTTAGAAATATTCTAGAATACAAATAAACATATTTTTCGTAAATAAGTTCTGCCTGTTCATTCTTAGTTGGGAATTAGAACAGTTCAGTCCACAGAAATTAAGAATCGAAACGATCAATTCCAGTGACTATCAAAAAGTCATAATTTGCTTAAATTCATTGCTGTGAAGCCGGCAAAATTTGGTGAATCATCAAATTAAAAGATGCAAATTAAAATGACGTTGAGGAAATTATTGTCAGTTCCGTGCCTCAAGCAAAGTACTAAAAAATTTTCACTTTCATCTTACAAATGTGAAGAAGCAGTCGCATCTCAACGAGATCTTCGATTAAGCTGGGATTATGCAGTTGAAGATGCTATTAAGTATGCTGGATATCAGTCTCCATTCTTAAAGTTGGGCTATATGACCACTGACAAAAATGTCAATTGGAACAAAAACATTGAAAGCTTAGAAAAATCTGAACATCCAATGTACAACACCGCCAAGTAAGTCCAAAATTATTTTATTATTTACAGCACATGTTTTTTTGTAAAGATTCCTCTAACTGGAACTAGATTCGTGCATATCATTATATCCATATTTGAATACAATCATATAACCAGTTGTGATTTTTCTTTTCTTTTGGAACAAATCAAGTTTTTGTGTTGCTGATGATGCTGTGATTTTGAAGGTTTCACGATCATTGCACTCTATTAATATGCATCGCCTATCTTTTATTGTTTTTTTTAGAGTTCTATTAGCTAATGGCAAGGCCAATGTCAACCAAATGTGGGGCATTGTGATATTGCTTGCGAGCAAACTTGCTGGATATCAAACGATTCATGTGTGGAATGATAATGATTTTGATAGAAATTCTGGGATTTTGAAAAGTCAGAGGCAACTGGCTGAATATATTGAATTTATGGCTTCGGGAAATGAATTTCATCGTGATGGAGTATTGAACATGCAACATTTGTATAAATCAGGAATGAGTTTAGATAATGACAATCAGATGATTTTTGGTAATAAGATGGCAATTTTAGCTGGTGATATGTTGCTTGGATATTCATCATTGCAAATTGCGAAATTGAGGTTTGCATCATTAGAGCTTCTTAATCAATATTGCTGCTAAATTTCTATATTTTTTCCATAGAAATTATAAAGTAACTGCATTGGTTGCTGCATTTGCTAGAGATATTGCTGACTCAAATTTTATTGGTGCGTCTAAAATATAAATTTCTTGCATAAATAAATTTTTTTAATGCTTTCTTTAATTGCAGGAGATAGAGACATTCAAAATAATCCACTTCCATCGAATCCACTTGTGAAACTAGAAATGCAGAAGAAAAACCCAAAATTATTTGAAGAAGTGTCAAGTGATCAAGTTGATATAATGTTGCCATTTAAGTTGCATGACATAATGGGAACAGCTGAGAATGAATGGAAATTACGTCATACTCTTGAAGGTGGGTCTCGTCTTGGAAAAAGCTGTCAAGCTGCATTAATTCTTGGAAAACATGACGACGAGAAACAAAAGGAAGCTTATTTTATGGGCAAGCACATGTACCTGAGTTATCGTGCAGCAAAAGATTTGAGCATATTCAGATCAGATGAGCTTCCTACAAATGGAAGATTTTCTTTAGTTAGTGCTCCACTTTTATTCCATCTTGAAGAAGATCCATCATTATATAAGGAAATCAAAAAAGGCTCAGAATCTATTGACAAAATTGATTTTGCAAAAATTCACGAAATCGTAAGAAATGGACCTGGAATGGGCAAGACGAGAGATTTATTAAGCAAAAATAGTCTTATTGCGTACACATTGCTTCATAAATTTCCTAATTCAAGTTGTCGTAGAATAATGGAGAATTTGTTATTTTCGTTGGAAAATTAAAATTATGACCGAGAATTCAAGGTGCCATTGACTTATTATGTAAGAATATTGATAAGAAATTAATCGTTGGAAACAGTGCAGCTTACAGTGATCAACTAAATATTGTATTTTTAAATTTGGGTTTAGGAATAAAGTATTAAATTTTGAGTAGAATTGCATGGTTGCAATATGCAAACTAATTCCAATCTGAAAATTTAGAAAATTGATTAAGAAAACAATTTTTTTATGATTCTTTGAACGTCTTAGGAGCTTACAATTATTTTATTCATTATAATTTAAACATTATCTTTAAACATATTTTACTGATGATTTTCATAATAAATAGCAATAAATACTGACATTAAACATAAATATAGAACAAATTACATTACAATGAGAACTTCTTCTTGATTCACATGCATAATCTCTTGACTAGAACTTTTGATCTTATTTTGATCAAATTTTAATTTAAAATTAGTTAGTGGATAATTTAGGTTTTTGAGATGCTTTGATGAATAATTTTGGAGAAATATTTCTACCTATTGTTTTGCCTCCTTTACATCCGCTACATTTAATGTTTTTACTCATCATCAAAATTGATGTGAGCTTTCAATATATCTCCTATGATGGGAACGAAAAATAATATATTCAATTTACTCAAGTACTGCTAATTAAAAGGACATTAATAATGTGTAGAGATACTGTGTGTGTGAATGTAAAATATGTGTTGTATTGCTGTAAGTCAGTTACATATTAATTTGTGTTTATTTTTGTGTATGGTTTCCTCTTGGCAGTTTACAAAAAGGTTACCTGTTTAAAAGTGTCAAAATAATGTGTTTAGTAACTTATCAAGATTATTCATACCTAATTTATGTTTTGACCACATACATTCGCAACTACTGGAAATTGACTTCGATACGGGTTCCCAACAATTTTCATTTATTTCACCCGGTCCTACTTTTAATCTTCTGCTTAAATGTAGAGTTCCATTTACTTGAATGCAATCACCGAAATTTTTCCTACAGACTTTATTGGCTGAACTATTATGGTTGAAATTTGGTGTTCCTGTAAATGGATGATGACCTAAAGGATATTTGTTATTAGTTATTGGTTTTTTGAACGAATCAATAGAAAAGACATAAGCGTGTAATTAATTTTGAACGTAAGATTCGAACCTTTTTTCAGAATTTTAGTTTTAAAATTTTTTGTTATAACGTTCATTTGAAATTTAAATTTTATTTGAATCAAATTGTGGTTGTTTACCCCTTTCTTATAAGAAATTAGTTTAAAAAAAACTGTTTACTATCTTTAAATAATAAACATTAAACAGAATTAATTACTTAATGTTCGAATTTTATTGTCAAATTTTTCATATGTGCATATGCTAGAAAAAAATAAAACATAAACTTACAAATAATTTCCTTGAACGTTTTAGGAATATATTCGTAATCTTGATCAAATCTTGGATCATGACTAATGTTTATCACTTTTATAGTTGCTGGACAAATGTTTTGAAAAGTTTTAGGTTCCATCGACTGTCGTGGTAATTTTGGTGTTTCTTCATTTATGTAGCTTTTCTCCTGTGCATCATAGTCCTCAAATACAAAATCATGGAATGGTGAGTCATTCGAGTTGATAGCAATGACAGGCGGATCATTTTGTTCCTCATAAGCAACTGGTTCTGGTTTTGGAAGCATTTCACCAAACCATTCAGGTCGTGGACGAAATTTTGATTTTGTTCGATGACCAGTAAATCTCTGTTGTCCCATGACTATGCTAACGATTGTCATTATTACTATCTGAGAATAGCAAACAAAAAAAAGAAAAATTTATAAATAAATTTTTATTTAGTGACAGGAAAATACGAAAATTATACTATAGTGCTGCTTTCATTCGACACGTTCACATTGCGGACGAAGGGAGAATGAGCACATAAATTGTGTCATGAATGAACACCAGAGAGAAGAAGGTAACTAACTATTGCATTGCGGTTTCAGGATGAAAACACCTAAATCATGTAATTGCAATTTCCACAGCATAAACTTTCTTTCTTCATATTTTATATCTATACATACTATACAAGTAAATAGCTATAATTTATTGTACGATACAAAAGTAGAGTTAGTTAGTATCGATTGTCCTCAAAAAAAGCCACCAGAAATGTGTTATAAATTGTTTATGGCAATTATTCAATTTACGCCATTCAATTTACCTGATTTTGTATTTGATTGATTTGATAACGCAGCAAGTGGCCCTTTTACGTATTTGTATGACTTGATGACGAAAGCCACACATATTTGGACAGGTAAATATACATATACAGTATTTAGAGGAATTACCATAAATTTTATTCGCTTATTCTCTCACTCAACTACACGCGTAACTTTCATGCATTTTCATGCCATTACCAATCGTATGATTTACGAAGTAGAGCGCACACAAAATGCTAAATTGAGAGTAAAACGTGCCAGTTGAGAATTTTATTGTCAACATTTTTTCCTACATTTTTATGATACTTTTTTTTCCTCCCTTCTTTTTTTTTCATCCTCACCGCATTCAATGCCTTGGTGTATGAACGTGTATGCTGATATGCCGACTTGTGATAAATGGACTCTTGATTAAGCCATACTCTCAATTTATTGAATGAATGTTCTTGGAAAGCCTTATCGAAATGTAAAAAAAAATGAAATAAAAAATGGATCTTGCTGCAATTTTTGTCACGTTGCAGGCACTTTTTTCTGAATCCACTATTAATTGCTTGTATGATAATTCTTTCGAATGAAATTGAATGTTGAATCTATCAAGGAATAATTTGACTCTACTGGCTTATCATAAATATCCTTAAGGTGTATTGTGTATTTGCATGATATTGGTGCAGATTGAGTGAATTAATTACATGCTTGTATGATTAATTTACACTTGTATGACATGGATGCTCAGTCAATGAATTAAGGAGGAAATAATTGTTTTTGCAATCAGATTATCAATTTAAATGAAAATTACTTTGATGGGGGAATGAAGTTATATTCGATAAGGGGCTGTACACTTATTATGTCTGATTTTTAGAGGGGAGGAGGGTTTGAGGCTGTGTGACAGTTTCAAACAATATTTTTTTTGAATGAAGATTTTGCGACAGAGGGGGTAGAGGGGTCTAAAAATCCATGGTTTTGAAGAATGACATAAGTGAACGTTCCCTAATAGAATTGATGAGATTCTATCTTTTAAAAAACCCAATTATTGAATACCTGATAGCTTCATCATTATATACAGATTAAAGTTTATTAAATTCGGATTATAAAATTACTTTAAATTATTACATGAAATTCAAGACAATAAAAAAATTATTTCATCATTAAATAAAGTCCAAATAAAAATGTCAAGCATTACAAAAACAATTGTCCGGGAATTATCTCTTAAATATGATAAAACAAGCATGATAAACAACACTCAAAACTTTAATATGTAAATAATGAAATTTTCCATCATAATTTTAATTGTTAGTAAGCATTGAAATAATAACACAAAAGTTTGTTTTAATTAAATGTTAATACCATGAATAAGCCAAAAAGGATTAAATTATTTACTGCTGCTGCGTACGGTGAGTTTAAAATATTATGAAAATATTTGGAATGAGTTCCAATAATGTATAAATCAGATCATGGTCAACTGCAATGGCTTTTTTGGCTTTAAACATCATCAAATGCATCAATTTCAAGTACATATCCTTAATATCTTCTAAAGTGTCATTTAAATTCCTAACTGTCTCTGTATAAGCTAGTCACGTGCTATGCAAACGCATTTGTGATAGATAGAAATGCACAGGAATTGTCAATAGAGGAAAAATAAATGTTAGGGATAAAAAGTGAATAAAAAAAACTCGCAAATAGAAAAGCACAGTGAACTGCAATAAAATATTCACTCTCGTGTGTACAATATTGATTGATTCGAAAATGCAAAATGTTGTGAAAAAATGCTATTAAAGTGCCATTCAAATCGTGTACGTCAATGCAAAAATAAAATAAACGAGCAGTAGAGTGATAGATTGTCAGAACATGTTGAGATAATGCTCGATTTTCAAAGTGGCTGAAAAAAAATGTTTTTCACCTCTTTTATGCGGTACAGTTGGTATGGAAGCACTCGTGGATTTAAATTGCACTTAATTAGCTTTAGAATGGGAAATGAAATTTTCCATGAAGAAATTTTGCCTCGTCTTGAACATTTGCTTGTCGTATTTTAAAACGATTTTTGTTCAGTCTATCGAACGAAGCTTCTTTCCATATTCACTATTTCATCTTCATGTCAACAACGGAATTTTTTTTATATGGAAAATATGAAAATTTCTGCTTTCATACAAACAAAGTGCAAAAATGAAATTAAAATAAATGCATATATTATATAGTTAGGGGATAGAGGAGTATGGAAATGCAAATCGAATATTTCGTGCTACCGCTGATGCTGCAGTCTGGGGAAGGTAAATTAATAAAAGTAAGATTTGATGAGTTTTAGTTGTATATAGGTCGACCAGGGGGATAGGAAAAAGTTGGATTTTATAGTTACTTAAAATTAGTCAACTTGGCATTCTAAAATAGTTGACATGCTTTATTAATAATAATATAAAATTTTAGAAATTCGCAAAAAATTTCAAAAATTAAGTTTTGAACCTACGTCTGGTATGCATGGAAAACATTAAGTATCAAACTACTAAGTTACCATACCATCAAAACAAATCAATTTCCAAAACCAATATTGACAAAAAGTCAACCTTAAAAGCTTTCAATTAAAAGGTTTAGACGCTTAAGTTTAACATTAAGGAAATGAAAGCAAAGGTGAATAGAAAAAAAAAATCCTGAATCATTTCTAATGCATGTCGTATATCCTTATATCCCAAGACAAATTACATTCAATTCACGAAAATTGCTTTGAAAAAATTAAATATGCAAGGAGCATAAATGCTTGAGAAATTTCCTCAACTTTTCATCCCTAGACTGCACCAGCTACTACTCTTCCTTCACACATTTTGTGAATAAATTTATTGCATGCAATGGAGGAACAATTTATTTAGATAGAAATGAACAAATGTGAGCGTGAAAGAGAAGAAGCGAGAAAAAATGTAGCTTTCAAGTTTGAATCATGTTTGAAGCTAGCTACCTAATGCATACACACACTCACACATACCATTTGCACTGGTTCATCCAAACACAAATATTTAATTAAAAAAAAGAGAAAAGTACTTTATTTGAATGAAGCGACTATGAAAACCGCCATGAATTAAGGATGCATTTTAGATGTATTGATTGAAAATTTGCAAATTTTAAAACTTTAATTTTTAACGGTCAAAATTAATTTGAATTTGAATTTCAAAGAGTTTTAAAATTTCTTGCGTGTAAATTTCAAAACCTTTAAATTCTTTTATTTAAGTACAGATCACTGCATCTAATGTTGTTAATATTTGAATATCTCGACAGTAAGAAGATAATGCTTTAATCTAGAGCTTTCTACGATGCTGATTCAACTTTTTCTTGCAATTCACCCAACAAACTAGTCAAACAAAATGAAATTTTGTGTACAATTCCTCCAAAAAGTGCGCCAAAAACAGATTTTTATGTAGCACACATATCATACATTCGTTCGATGTAGATAGCTCATATTGTATGAAAATAACATGATTGCTACATATTTTAAAAGAGAGCAGAGTTTTGCATGAAATTTTACATGCATCATAGTCCTACATATACAGCATCTCTCAATTTCTGATTCGTTTTTTTTATTATTGCATATGAAACTCAACAGCACACATAAAGGATATAACAGATTCGCACATGTATGAGAAATAAAAAATTTTTAATGAAGAGAACGAATGATGCATGTTAATTAAATTTCAATGCAGATTGGATATAGACAATATGAGGGTAGAAATTTATAAGACTTATAAATCATTCAGATGACGATGAAAATGAAATTGCTCGTAAACGATACAGCATAGAAAATTTTAAAATTATTATCATCATCATTCATTAGCAATTAGAGATTAAGTACGGTTGATATTAATCACATGTGAATTGGATAAAAAGCTTTTGATATCGCAAATCATTTCCATATCGTAATCAGCTTGTGATTTTTTTGACGATAAACTGTTTTGTTTGCAAGTGACGTACATTATTAAATACACTTTGTGTTGTGCTTCCTAGAGTATGTACTTGTAATGTCGGTACACATTGATTCATTTTGATTGGATTATAACATGTAATCCAATTGCATAATTTTGCAATTGTTACTTTTATGTCACGTTTGGGTATGTGGGATATGGCAATTAAATTATCGATTTGCATGCGGGTAGATTTGATAAAATACACAAAGGTTATGATTATTTTTGGATTAAATAGCTTTAATAAATTTATATTGGAATTATTCAGTGGGAGAAAAAATTGATTTTAATTTGTTTTCCTCAAATGAATTTCTGAGGGGTTGCATTTTTTCAAAATTTGCTAACATTAACCAAAATTTGAATATATGTCCCTATAAATTTATCCATAATAATTGTGTATGGAAAGTTAAAATTTGTAGAAAAAATTTAAATGTTGATCAAAGTATTCTAGATTAAAATTATGAAACCTCTTTAATTGAATTAAAATTTTGAAAATTTTAACCTCAAATTTTTATTAATTTAAATTTTCATGAAAAATCATCTAAATTGATTGAAATCTAGTCAAAATTAAAATTTCAATTGAATCTTCATCAATAAATAAATTAGATATTTTTCCCATCAGCTCCTCCATCCCTAATAAATTCCAAATGAAAAGCGTTCAAATTTATCGATTTCTTCAACTCTTCAACTTCTCTCCAATATAAATCCTGTTGAATGCCTTTTTGTGGAAATTGAAAAATAAACTTTTTTCATTTCATACTGAATATATATTATTTTCTGCTTATTTTGCGGGTTTTCTTTTGCCACAAATCAGTAGAAAATTTAAAACAGATTTTTTTCCCATATTAAAATATGCACAAAAAAAAAATCTGACACATTTTTTTTTTGGAGAATGAAGAGAAAAAAAAAGTTTTTTAATTTTGAGAGATTTTTTTCTCTGTTTGGTGAAATATTGCCCATGCCACGACAAAAATAAAATACCAAAAAAAAAAAAAAAAATCAATTGGACTGGCTTAATTAAAAATAATATTATTCCATAAATGAGAAGCATAAAAAAATAAAAATAAAATCATAAAAATAAATGTCGACAGCTCAGCTCTTTATCAAAATTATCTGTTGAAGCAATTCATATTTAATTAATAATAAGTAAATTTATTTATCATGAAACCACATGTTCATCAATCAAGGTTACTTATGTTGGCATATTTTCACGTTATTTGTCATCATATCTTATTACCGAAAAAATTCCATCCGTGCATGACAATAATGCCACATATCAAAACATTTGCAAGCATTTTATGGCAAAAAAATATCCATTTATAAATGTTTGTAAAAGATTAAAATTTACAGTCATTGCTCCTCTCCATAGTATATAATATATGTATAGAGATATTGCCGCAATATACCAAACAATTGCGTCCTGAACACAGGTGTATAATTAAACAATTTATGGCAATTTTAAATTTTTACATTAATTTATTTTCTGTTTACTTTAATTTTTCTGCACTATTTGTGCATTTATATGTGATGGTCAATACTGTTAATGTAGATGAAATAAGATTAAGGAGAAAAAGGAAAATTTCTTGAATTTTTTTAGCTTATAGTGAAAATCAATTTGACCAAGTTTTTTTTTTCAAATTGAATAGTATGAAAAATTTCCGTTAAAATTATAAATTTGAATTTTCGTAAGCGACAATTTTGACTATTCATATCGAGGAACTTATGTATTTTTGTGAGATTCGGGGTATGGAAAGAACGTTCCTTTGATCCTGATCATTAACTAATGAACCTCAAATTCTTTTCATTTTTAAAATGAGAAAAAAACTAAACTAAAAATTTGACAAAATTCCTTTGAATCGCAAACGACATCATTTCCGAATAACTCTTCGATGATAAAATAAGAATCGAGCTCACGGTAAACATAATTATGAACAAATTATGGAAACATTGCTGTGTACCAATGAGACATGGCCGACATGTGAACGAATTTTTTGAATTTTGGTTTTTAATTATAGGACTTATGATGCTAGGGAAATTGGCTTGATCCTCAAGACATTAATAGAATTGAAAATTAGTTTTCGAGTGGTTTTTCATATTGATTATTATTCCAGCTAGTTTTGCTGATGAGTTTAGAATTTTTTTTTAGAAATTATTTTATAGAACCAAAAATTTGATAGCAGCACTTTTAATAACTCTCGACTTTTGAGTATCAATATCCGTTAAAATCACAATCCATATGTCACACAGGAACTTACCAAATATCCGCAATTATTCATCGTATATTTTTTTTTAATTATTCTCTCGTCACTTCCTCAATTAATATTAATTATGTTTAATTTTTTAAATTTTAATTTTTTTTTGTAAAAAATAAAATTCAGCACCAAAAAAAAAAATAATTTTTTTGAGTCACTAGCTATTCTATTTTTCTGAGGTGTCACTTTTGATTTGTAAACGATTACTGAATAAATTAGTTATGATAAACTGTGCTTTTATAGCACGACTGTTATCATGCCTTCTTTTGTCATTGTATTTGCAATGATTAAAAAGTTGTTTGTGGGAGAGTGCTTAGGGTAAAAAAAATCACAATGAAAATGGATAGACTCACCAAAAAAAGAAGTGTAAAGAAACCGGTGAGAGTGAGAGTTGCATAAAAAATCCCTTTTGACTCCATAGTGATAAGCCGTTATCGCCAACAATTTATTCTCATTGAGAAAGAATTATTTCGAGTTTATGTTAATTATTAGTAATTGATTATAATTTATCGCTCTCAATTAGCTCAATGCCTAAAAAGTTGATCGATGAGATAATAATAAAACAGTCATAAATAAACCACGCAAAATTAATGAGGAAATTGCGATGCAGAATTTTTTTTTTCATCGACAATCAAAAAATGAGAAGAAAAATCCTTCGAGTTTTTTTTTATCCTGACGCTCTTCCATCAGCCATGATAATCCTTTTGTAAGAATTAGCAACAGGTCAACGCAGAACTGTATCAGAACCCACAGATGACTTTTTAATTAATTTCTATTATTAAGCACTGTTGCTGTAAGCTTCATGATAAAAAAGCATAAAAAATGAATGAAAAACTGTAAGTAAAAGAATAATCGCTGATGATGTACGTTTGCGGTGTGGATGAAAAATTGTGAAATAATGTAATACAAAAAAGTTTCCACAGGGATATTCCTGTAACTCAACATGTGCTTTATGTATGTACTCTACTTTGATGTCATTTTCAGATAAAGTTTAAATGTTAACAAATTAGTTTAATGTCTGTTTGGACAACATTTTTATACATGAATTGTAATTTATATTTTAACGGTCAAATTTTATTTGAATTTTAATTAAATATTTGTAGTTGAATGCCCTTTTTGTTTATATGCGAATTTGGAATTTTATTTCATAATTTGTGTACTATTTATTGTAAATAATAAACATCATTTAATGACACATAAGTCAAAATTACGTGGAGTAAAATTAGATAAGAGTGAAGTGTCTATAAGAATTTCACTATAATGAGTGTAAATATTAATTTTAAGGGGCAAATCACTCTTTCTGGAATTTTATTTTTATAAAACTTCCTTATCAGTAAATCTCCAACAAAACCCAAAAACAGTCGAGATATTCAGGTATAAAGTCCAAACCGAATTGAATACCGTAATAACTCTCTCATAATTGAGGTAGATTGCATGGGAAGTTCAACATCAACAGCTTATCCCTATTTAATGTGTACGAAAAAAGAAAGGATCAACATTTCATCATCCCTTCCATTCTAATGAAAAAGCTTGACTTTTTATGTTGATTTTTTTCCCAACCACTCCCTGCTGACCACGATCAAACAAATGAGACAGGATACGGACGGTGTCAGTGTATTGAAAAATGTGATATGCTTGTGTTCATAAATTTTCAATTAAACTGTAATATAAATGATTCACTCGGATAATGTGGGTTAACACGCGTTAAGCTAATACTTTTTGCGCCAAAAACACCTTTTTTCCGGTTATAAAAAGTCACCGAAATAATAAAAAGTTAATAAAGATATGAGACATGTCTACGTCACAAAAATTATGAAATTAAAGTACGTAATCTAGAAAAATGTGCCTTTATGATTGATTCCATATTAATCGGTAATCATAAAATAAAAATTCAAAAATAAATAAAGCATAAATTATCGGGGACGTCATATCGAACGAAACATTCCGCAAATAGATCGCATTCATAAATCGATAGGTCGGGGACTGTCTGAAAGTTACTTTTATTTATTAGGCATTGATAATCAATATTTGATCATAATAAAAAAAAAAAACTGTGATGTAATTCATATTCATATCTTGTTGAATGTCAATTCATTGTAAATTGTATACACATGAGTAATGGCAAATAAGTATGCGAGGGAATGCAGATTATCGATTGAATTGCAAATATTTGAGTCACAATATTTATTGGACAGTGAGATTGCAGGAATAATAATAATAAAAAATTACCGTGACGTCATTCTTGTTGTATGTATGTTCAGTAAGCATAAAAAGTAATTGGAAGAGCTTAATGAATGGTTGTTAAATCATCAACGGCTTCCTTCCACATTCATGCTTCTTTTTATCCCTCTTTGACTCTTGAATGGAAGTGAAATAAATGAATGGGAAATGAGAAGCGCAAGTGGATGATGATGATGTTGTGTTGAAGTATTTATTGTATTGTTGCATATTGTAAAAGTTGAGCATTTATTGAATGGCATCTGGATGAGCTTTATCTGGCGTATAGCTTAGAATAGATAGGAGCATATCAAATGCATATCAATTCTTACCCCCTAAAAAGCCGTGTCTATGAATAGACTTTACTGTTTGCTTTATATCTACGGTAATCATTGATTGATAAATTTGGAACGCTTGTTGAAATCTACACTCGAAAAATCTCGTATCTAGTAATGCATGCATAGTAACAGATTATTTCTCAATATTATCAGTATTTGCGAATTAGCCATCAATTGGAAATTTACGTTAGATATTACTTATCGCAAAACTTGCTTCATTAAAGCTATTTTTAGTGTCCATGTCAATCAAACAACAAACAATGTCTATTTTTAGGCAATCTCACAAAAAGCTTTCAAAAAGCCCATTTTACCCAAATTAAAGCTGAACACAGGAAATTTAATTTTTTTTAAACAAAAATTCTTCTTCATTGTTGCTTCCTTTTCTTTCTGTTGCTGGCATTCATTCGATTTTCCCCAGATTCCATGGTAAGACAGGAAGCATAAAACGAAATAGAAAGTCATTTAACTTCTGGCGATTTAAAGCAGTAGGTCATGTTAATTTTATTCACATATTCACGGTTGGATGGATGGAGGAATGCAAATGTTGATCCTGTAAATTGCGATTGTATCTAGTCGGTGTAATGTCGAAATAATTGAAAGCAACTAGCAATTTGCTATTTGAAAAATTTTCGAATCATTTTCATTTATGCATAATTTAATACATAATGCTAACCGTTAATGCTTAAAAGACCCTTAAATTTTGCAGTCATTTAACTGCCTGTGGCACTTTCTATCTCACTCAAAACTTAATTTCCACCTGCTCAAATATTTATGAAATTCTTTTTCCTCTCTCACTTTTTTTTACATTTACAAGTTTTCCTCTTGTCGATTTCATCATGCCATGAACAAGTTTTCGTACTTTTTATGAACGTGTTTACCAAAAAGTCGGTAGGATTTCTCTTTTTCCAAATAATTAGATTCGTTTTATGTTTTTTTGGAATGAATTTATTCTTTTGGAATTTTTAGTCCGTACTGTACAGCGTGCAAAGAGAAAGTGCCTAAAGTAAATCGTCAGTAACACTAAAATGGGATAAGCTTTGATGTAAGGTCAAATTAGTAACTGTAAGTGAGAGATTCATAAAAGACAAAATCAGAATTTTTATGTCAATAGCAGCTTTGTTACTTTTTTATGTTTTTGTTGGAATTTTTTTTCGTATGTAAAACATTGTTTTTGTGTATACCTGATAGAGGAGGAGATGAAGGATATTTTTTGTTGTTGTTATTGTAGTCAGAGAAGTTGCAAGAAGCTTTTTGTGGAATTATATGCTGAATACTTTACTGCTGATAGTTTAACCGAGAAATTTATTTTTTTGCTGCTTTTTTTTGCATGAGTAAATATCTGAAGCTCTTTTTTTTATTGCAATATAAAGCTAGCGGGAGGGAATCTTTATTGAATGGGTTGAGTGAATGGCAAGCGCATTTTTCAGTGAATAGTTTTGCATTATTTTATTTTTTTCTTAAGTAGTTTGAAGACTTGTTTGAGTTAAGTGGGCATAGCTGCTTTGTTTAAACTTGTATTGTTAGGACTTGAACTTGGATACTTCTGCACAACTAAAAACTAAAATTTTCAGCCTCGAACAAATTCTCAGAAAAATTTGACATTCCATTCTGACAGAACATCTCACTCAATGTGATTAATTCCAAAAAACAATCTAAATATTTTTGTGATATAATTTCACATACATGTGTCCAAATGTTTTATGTTTATTTATTTCTTTTCCATATTTCCATTCGCCTCATGCAAAAAAAGTGTCAACAACTTTTCTAATTTTTATCTATTTGTATCTATTCAAAGCATCTCCATAAAAAAAGAAGAATGCGACGGAGAGGAGAAAAGAAGACAAAGTTTTTGGATATAGCTAAATATAGAATGTATATATCCAACTATTTTTCTCCTTTCATGAAGCATTTTCTCAACATAAATCACATTGACACTGTCTAGCAAATTGACCATATAATCGAATACAAACAAAATATTCTTTCTTCCTTTGTCTCCTTTTTTATTTTGATTCTGCCTTTTTTGCTGCATATAAACATATTTAAGCATTAAATCTCTTTTATTTTTATTTTTCGGTAGTATCCATAAAAGACATCTAGGGATTATAAGGGATTTAGCTTCGAAAAATAAGTCATTTTGAAAGAATTCAGGAATAGCGATTTAATTTATGGCCTTTTTTCGTCTCCAGTGCAAATCTCCTAAAAAAACTTTTGCATGCTTTCTCTTTTTTTGGGGGGCATAAAAAAAATCAAAATTCATCGTTTATATTTTATTGTATCTTTTTATTCTCATTCGTCCTTCGTGTGTAAACAGAATGGAATAAACATGAAAAATGTACAATAACAAATGCAAAGAGCTTTGTGTCTGGATTTTCTGGGTTGCTGAATTTAAGATAATTATCACATTTTTATGTGAAATTTATTGTGAAGGGCTGAACATGTAAGTTTTATGGGTTTTTTATTGGATGCAAGGTTTTAGTGGGAACATGAGTCGCATTCTGTGATTTTAATGACTTCAATTGTGGATCAGTACAGAAATGACATTCGGTTTAGAGATTTACATGGTTTCTTAATTTTTGAACTTTTCAAGGCTTTAAAGTTCACAAATACTATCATATTCTTTTTGAATTTAAAAATTGACAAAATTTCTCCTAATTTTAACAAATTTTAGTTGTAAGGCATGAATAAACGTTCGGTGCTGCTTTAAGAATTATGAATAAATGCTATAGAAACAGTTTAAAACTACGGATTATTCGTAAAATATAAAATATTTTTGAAAGCGAAGCTTTGTTTGTGTTAGTGCACAAAATTCAAATTTTAATTTTAACGATTTTTTAACTAATAATAAATATTAGAATCTTCGACCATCATGTGCATCTAAAATAACGTCAACTAAAACCAAAATCCTGAATACGAAAATTCAATTTTTCATTCACAATAAAAGCTCTTGAAAAAAAAAATTAAAGCTAAATTCTACATTTTATTGTATGTGAATAATTCATGTGAAATAAGAAGTATGATGACAAAAAGTTGAAGATTTTCGTTCAAATAAAACTCTTGTAATGCAGAAGGGAATTTGCCACATAAATCTTGTTGTTGTAGCTTTAACAACAATGATTCATATTTAGTTATTTACTGAAAGTCCCAAAGGCGAAAATATTTTTCAATGCAAACTTTTTCTTGCAACAGAATGCTGGATGTTTATGTATGCAATTTAATAGTTTTGTGAAAAATAATTTCATTTCCTTACAGCTCGTCTATGGATGAATGAAAAGCTGTTGAACTTATTTCAATAATATTCCGTTTGCAGCTGTATGGAACCCATGTAACCAAATGGAATATCAATGTATTCCATAAGAATGTTCCATGGACGGTCCCTATGTACCGTCCATGTACCGTCCTAAGGAACATGTTGTCCTATGGAAATGGAAGATAAAAGGACGATCGCGTTTTCCATTGATGTAATACATCAAAGTAATACATAAGTACTACTGATGTAATACTTCGATGGAATACTTATGGAACATAAAAAATGAAAAAATCCACGTGTTCTTTTGTTATATTTCTTTTGTATTTTTATGTGATTCATTATTAATGTGTTAGTGTTCATTTATTTAATAAACACTAATACTTAAAAAAAATATTCATAAGCAACTTAATTTAGCTAAGTTGCACACTGAAACATTATTAAATGTTTAAAGTCTCATTCAAATTTCAATTCTAGATATAAAAGTGATTTCTGCATACTCTTGTGAAGTATATAATCAAGATTTTTTGGGACTTGAACTTATGCGCGTTGAAGTATTTCCTTCAATGGAATATTTTTGGTACTTTCATGTAAAGTAATTTTTTGTATGAAAAATTTGATAGTACATTGGATCTTCCATTGATGGAAAAGGAAAACCAATGGAACATTTTGGTTACATGGGAAACTGACTTTATTAAATTCCATCACTTTATATCAATTTTCAAATATTTTATTTCCCCATTCATCGCGTCAAATACTCAGAATAGCGGACTGATGCTACAGCATTCAAGTGCAAAATATTTAAAATATATTTCGAATGAGTTTATTGAAATTTTTCCTTATTGCACAGTCGATGCTACAAAACTTACATTTTTTTCTGTGAATTTAAAACGCTCGTGCAATTCATTATGAATCCTCGCTTCTGGGTACTAACTTTTTTAAGTGACGTCGGAATTTTTCATGTTGAGCAACAGCTCTTTTTATTTGAAAATGCAAAAAAAAAATCATATTTTTATTTTGAATCAAAGGAAAAAAAAATTATTCACATCCGATTTTCTCGAAACCTTTTCATTTACATCATAAAAGCATGAAAGTGAAAAAGAATTTTATAAAATTATTAAAAATGCCTTCAGAAGAATATAAGAATTAATTTATTTTCATGTATGAGGCATATCTATGAGAAAGTTTTTAATTTTAATTTGAGATTTTTCTGTTGCCTAGTCAATGTGTGGTTATGAATTTTGTAATGAGTTGTTCTCTTATGATGTTCGATTATTACGAAGGAGGGGAGTCTGAGACAGTGTGACAGTTTTCAGCAATAGAAATTTTTTAGTTTGAAGGTCAAAGGGTCTAAAAATCTGTGTTTTTGATGAACGTGATAAGTGAACGACTTCTAAGTAAAAAAGGTCTTAGCTTTGGTGACAATCTGCGAGTATTGATAATAGACGGCACAGCAATTCTTGAAATTTGCTCCTGGTCGTGAATTTTTTTCTTGAAAATTTCTGTTATGTCTCGTATTTTGGTGAAATTTTGAAAATGTCCCGTATTTTCACAAAAGTAAGGTTTAGCACTTCTTTTTCCATATGTTTCAACTAAAAATTGGCAACAATTTATTTCTTCTAAAAATCAACAATTGAAAATATTTGAGAAGGTTTCCTTCAATACTCACCCAAATTGGTATGATATGTAAATAAAAGTAAGCCCAGAAGCTGTGGATTTTTATTTCAAAACTTTTTGTCATGCTTCTCTGTTTTAAGAGAAAGAGACGAAAACATAAAAAAACGTGTATGCATAATTCATCACATCCAAAAAAGCATTTCGCGTGTTTTTTTGTCTTTGTTTTCCGTGTCTTTTAAAAACAAAAAAATATTCGCTGTTGAAAAATAAATCCAGGCTTTTCAGCTTAAATGTCTTTATCCAATTATGATTATTTAATTAACAGCATTTCCTTTTTACATTTTTCATAATTCCTTTGGGTAATTTTTTAACTTCCGAGAAATTTTTGTTTGGCACTGAAAAGACTTTTTCGTAATGCTGCTGTATAATAAATTAATGATACAGAAAGGAAAACGCTTATGAGGCATAAAAATTCAGATTTTTCTCCTCTGCTCATATAAATTGCATCAAATCTTCCGTTGGGTCGATTAATCTTAAATATTTCCTTCGCACGAAGCTATAAAACGAGGAAAGTCATTTTTAAGCAAATGTGACATTCATTAGAATCTTTTTTCAACATTAATTTGCATTTTTTTCTGCTTCCTTTTTTTCATATACATATTAACACAATGATATTATATTCATGTGCCTTTCACTCTGTCACTCATTCACTTACTTACTTATTCCTTTTCATGTGTCTTGCTTCTTTGTCGTGTAGCAAAATAATTGTTGATGCTTGGATTTTATTTGGAATCACTTTGTTTTTGAGGTATTGCATTTCAAGAGTGTCTATGGGAACCGATCTTGTTTCTGGGGAGTTTTCGATTTATACAATAGGATTTTCATCACGCATAGGGTTCAAATTTTAATTCTTGCGGAATTTTTGCATGAATAAAGTAAAAATTGTGATAAGCATGAAAACAGTTTGAATAAAATTTTTCCTGGTATCAAAAAGTTATACAAATCGAGGATCTTTTGAAATATGTTAACAAATTTCAAGTACAAATTCTTTTGAAGGTTAAATGACCTAACCTTATTGACATTTCTTTTTATTTTGGAAAACTTTCTTAAAAGTCATTGACAATCCTTCCAATAAACTTAAACATACATTAATTTAATTACAAAATGAGCCTTCCCAGAAACGTTTGACGATGCTGAAAATGTAAAAGTTTGATATTTTCTAGGAAGGGAATTTTTCGGATTGGAAAATACTCTAAAGTAAAATGTTTTGGTTCTATTTGAGGAATTTCTTGGTTTTAGTCATAAAAAATTAGTTTCCAAGAAGAAGTTTGTTCAGATACAATTCAATTTAGATGTCAAGTCATGTGTACAACTTAGGAGAATAACAATTTTTTTTATATTTTTAAGAAGATTTCATTTTTTATGATTAAATTACGTTCAATTGAGCTAATTTATATCCATTAATTTGCGATACTTTATTCCAGAGCTCGAAGTCGATGAAATTTTGTATGGAGTCGAGTCGACTCGGAGTCGACTCCGTCATACAAATTTGATAAAAAATCCGAGTCGACTTCGAGCTCTGCTTTATTCTAATAACTTGACTAAGTCTTTTGATTTCATTTTTGTTTTAAAACTTTTACTTCTTTAGTCATGTTTCCTTGTAAACAAATTATAAGATATTTGAATAGTTGGACAGTTGGTATAAATATATAGGATAAATTTAGGGCACCTAGTTATGAATTGGTGAGCATATTTTTTGAGAAATGTATGATTCCTTTTATTTTAATATCTCCACAACGCTGTAATCTGCATTGCCTTTTCAACTTCAATTTTTCAAAAAACACATATATTAAGGAAGAAAAAGAACATTATGAAAGAGAGATGTAAAAAATAAGAAGACGAAGAAGAAAAGGAACGATGACATCAATATAAAACACCATCACTCTTCAGAGAAGAGAATGTAGTCTCAGTAACAACAGAAATAGAAGCAGCAACAGTAGCAGTAGTAGTATTAGCATCAGTATCAAATTGAGAAAGAGAGAATAAGCGAAAAGGAGAAGAGAACCCTTAAAATGACATATGTTCTTTTCTACTGATATGTACAAGTCATGTTACCAAAAAAGGGTTTTTTTCCTCATTTCATTTGGTAAAAGTAAAAGATGGAAATATGTATATGCGAGAGAATGATGAAAGAAAGCTGTCAACGGATACAGCCAATTTTTATGCTTCGTATGTGAAATGTTGAAGAACCTTTTTTCCATTCCTATTTGTTTTCATGGATGTTCTTCGTTTTTTTTTTGGCAATAAGGCATAAGGAAAGTTTATGAGCCTTCAATCAAGCAATGAAATGCAAAAATAGGAGGAAGAAGAAAGATGGACGGAATTGATATACGTGAGCTTGCTTAAAGAACGAATAGTAGATGAAATGAGAGAAAAAGGGATCACATAAATCATGGTTTTTATATTTACCTGTATGTGATGACAAATTAACATGTTAAATTGTCCATGAAAGAAATGAATTGAAAATGTCAGCACGCTCAGCATTTCCGGATGCTTGTAAAAAATTTATACATGAAAATTTTTTCTGTTTGTTACAACGTTGTTATGCACACTCCAAGAAAATGCTCTTACCTTTTCAATTTAACGACGAGAAATGTTCTTTATGTTTGTGCTTGCTTGAAGCATTAGAACAGGTCGTAAATTCACAAGTTGGAGATTGATTGCTAAACTGATGAAGGATTGCTTTTATTGCAAAAAATCAAGAACAATTGTTAGCGATTTGCAATAAAAAAATTCATCTTTGAATTATTGCAGAATTTTATGAATCAAAATTTAGTGCTTTCTGAAGATGTTTGGAGCCTGTGAATGTGATGGCAATCTAGATGAAGGAAATTTTAGATGCGAATAAATTTTGGCATCACTTTCATGTTTTTTTGCGTCAATTTATTAAGTTTTTGCCCGTTTTTGCTTCTTTAATTTGAAATTAGTAGAACCATTTCTCTTCAGCATCTTTTTGCTTCAATTTTTTGCATCTTTTAGAAGTTTTTGCTTTAGCTGCAAGAAATGCATTTTTGGATTTTTTTGCCTCTATTTTTGCGTCTTTTAACTTCCACGCATCGCGTGTAAGTTATTGGTTTCACTCAAAATGCCCATTTTCGAGTTCACTATGTTCCCACCACTTTTATGAGAAATTTTTGGTACCAAAATGTGCGTCTCGATGAGTAGATTCATAATCTACAGGAATTTTTCAATTTAAAGGCCATTAAAGGGGTCAAAAAGCCAAAAAACTGATTTTTTCGGTCATAAAATTTTGTAATCGGGGTCACAGCTTCACCATTAGACTTTCGGGAACTGATTCTTTTGCCATATGATCAGGCAACATAAGCAATTGGGGGAATGGAAGCTAACTTTTTGATATATGCTCAACTTTATAGACCTTTGAACAGTCAAAGTAGGGCCAAAAAACGCTCAAAATTGAACATTTTTGGCACCGTTCTCGCTTGTATTAAGCTCAAATTGACTAATTCAAAAACCATTTCGGGGTATTTATGCCTAAAATGTATAGGCCAAGTTTCAGCCAATTTCGTCCATACCTGTGTCCACAAGGTCCAATTTTCGTTTTTTTGGGTACGCATGGCAGGATGAAGTTATGAAAAATTTTTTTTGGTCCTAATGGTCTCTAACCACCGATATACAACATAATTAGTCGTTTTTTCCCAAAATTTTAATCTTTTTCCTAAAGTTTTTAACTTCCACGCATCGCGTGTAAGTTATTGGTTTCACTCAAAATGCCCATTTTCGAGTTCACTATGTTCCCACCACTTTTATGAGAAATTTTTGGTACCAAAATGTGCGTCTCGATGAGTAGATTCATAATCTACAGGAATTTTTCAATTTAAAGGCCATTAAAGGGGTCAAAAAGCCAAAAAACTGATTTTTTCGACCCCCCAAAAATTTTTCTCGGTCGCGCTGACGCGCGACCTCGAATAATTTTAATAAATATATATTAAAGTTTTTCAGCAAATTTCATAACTTTTATTTTTAGATTTTTTATATTTTTTAATTTCAATGTGTATGAAATTGTACTTTTAAGGGAAGTCTTGGATATGGCAGATGTTGGTGGGGGTTGTGGATGAGATGTGCTCCACTCCACTCCGTTCCACTGCGCATCATGCTTCGCATGATGCTTGTTCCACTTCGTTTCGTTCCGCACATCTCATCCACAACCCCCACCAACATCTGCCATATCCAAGACTTCCCTTAAAAGTACAATTTCATCCACATTGAAATCATTTCACGACGAGTTGCAAGTACACTTTTTCGTAGATTTTTCTCTACTAATTTAAGCTAAAAAATATAAGCTAAATTGTATACATCATAATTTGTTTTAAGCATATATTCTGTAATCTGTCTATGGAAAAAAATGGGAAGGTGGCGTGGAAGTTCGTGGCTTTCTACGTAAGTCGTGTTTTTTAAAGTTTTTGCCTCAATTTTTTCAACTTATTATATTTTTGCTTCAATCTTTAGCATCTGTCTGATATTTTTAAATATTTCAAAAAAATATTGCTCAACAAAATAACTAAAATCCCTACAAGCTTCCTTCTTACTTCCTTCAGAGTGTGCCTGATTAAACGAAGCCATAAGTCATGTCATATCTCAGAAGCAAGACAATTGTTTATTTTATTTTAATGTCACCTCCCAGCAGAATACAATACACAAAAAAAAGATACATAAGGAAATAATTGAATCTTTATCAACATTTTAAAGCAAAATGGCATCCGGGAATTCTACGATATAACCCATAAATGTAGAAATGTGCTGAATAATGTTGTTTAAAATCTGATATTTATTGCACAAAAGAATGTAATTGACTTGATAAACAAAAACGTGTGAATTTTTTTTTGTGAATTATTAATTTACACAATTTGATGAAATATTGTTTGTGCTTGCGATTGTGCATAACAAATCAATAAAGATATGATAAAGCTGTGAATAACTTGATAAACATTTTATAAAATCAGTTGTTTGTCTTTTCAACTGAAATTTAGTATTAATGATGATATGAAAAATATTATTGGTGGGATTTTTAAAATTTCTGAAGAATTCGGAGCTTTTGAATATTTTTCTTTGTGATTTTGACTAGAATAAAATGAAAAGCAAGCTCAAAACTTTGAGAATTCAGATAGAAAATTTATCAAGCATTACCTTTTCAATATCAATTTAATGAGAAATCATTCTTTAGGATCAAATGGAAATAGATATCTCAGCTTTATTTTTAATCAAAGGCTAGTATTAGTCTGCAAAGGTTTTTTCATTCACATTGAAACCTTCAAAACTTTTCTGTGAATTTCGTCTAGACTTAATTTTAGAATCGCTCATAAAAAAAATCTTGTAAATGAAGATTGTCACCAAATTTCTTTTGGCTGTATTTATTTTAAGATTTATTAAGAATATTTTTTTTTTCACCAATTAAAATTTTTACCAGGCAACCATTGGGACAATTCATTGACTTTGTCTAAGAAATATTTTTGAGTGGCAAAAATGATGCTTTGACATCATTTGTCAAAGCTTCCAAAACAACAACGACAAACTTTGAAAGAATTTTTCATTTCTTAGATGTTGTTAAAGGCAGAAAAAAAATCTCACCGCATAATTAATTAACTAATTCCAACGCCCTTCCAACTTACTGTAAATAATCAAAAACAGTTGTGAACAAAAACACATTTTTTCTCGACTTCCATTCTCGAAGTTGTTTATGAACGAAAAGAAATGAAAAATTTTGCTCAAGTATATGAAAATGACTAGACAGTAAAGCAACTTTTTCTGATCAATTAATTCTCGACTCAGTGAACTTGATGCAATCATTTATCATCACTGTCTCCCAGCTATTTAATATTTCACAATAAATTTCTGCTCGTTATGAAATTTTTATGCAGCAGTAATGTTAAATATTTGAAAAGCATTTATTGAATAAAATTTATAGAGCAAGCCAATAATTCATGATTGTCACAGTCATTAAAATAAAATTGTTCGATGCTTCGTTTTTATCGTGGCAATTAAACATAGTGATATAAGCAGATGCAAGATTATTTATGAAGATTAAAATATTTAACTACCGTAAATCACAAGAGGGCGACTTGAGTTTTATTCGAAAATATGCAATAAAATTTATAGAATTTTTCGTTTTGTTGAAATTGATTGAAATGTATTAATTTCGTTCATTTGGTAATGAAAAATTTTATTGTAAATCTTATAAGCTAAGTAAGTACATTTGACCTTAAAAAGTGATTGATGTAAAATTCATTTGCGTGAATTTACTCTAAATTCTTAAAATTCAAACCTTGAATTTTCAAATTATTATAAATATAATTCTGATTAAGTATCAACAGGGATGTAGCCAGGGGGGTGGGGGGTTTGATACTTTTTGACGTTTATTTTTGGTTCTGATCTTAAAAAATATAATAAAATCTACTGGTCGTTCACTTAGTACGTTCGCTTTTTAGGGGTTTGGAGTGTCTAAGATTTTGTAACAAGTCAAACAAAAGAAATTTTTTTTCATACAAAAAACGTAACAAGGGATGGGGGAGGAGATATTTTTAAAATAATTTTTTCCCGTAACGTACTAATTGAACGGTTCCCTAGTGTAAACTTTGCGAAAATAGGGTGGAAATTCGACCCTAAAAATCCCTCTGGCTATGTCACTGAAAACAAAACCACTTGAAAATCGGGCCAATTTATTAATTTTCCTGCAACAACAAAAACATCATGAATAGTTACATAGTCGAGAAATTATCATAATTTACTCATTTTTTAATATGATTTTAAGGAAAAGTTTTCTTATACAAACTGAACTTTAACTCTAGTTAGTTACTGAAAAGTTTGTTTGTGTTACAAATCACCAACCATCATTTTTGCATGCGATTTTTCCAAGTTTTTTTTTCACAGAATATGAGTTTGACCTCCTTTCTCTTGAGATCAACAGAGAGAGAGAGAGAAAGAAAAAAAAAAATCAGCAGTGCTTGGAGGTACTTCAAAGTTGCAATTCTAAAGTTTGTTTATCCTTTGAGTAATCCTTAGTTCAGAGCTCAAGCAGTTCTCTTTGTTCTAGATTCTTCTTAAACATGAACTTTCATGAAAATGATGTAAAATGCTGTTTTTGTTCCTTTATTATGAATAATAAAATATTATTTTCTAAGAATCTAGGATGAATTTGTAGCCTAAAGAATATTTTACATAAATGCAAATTGTTTCGCTAAAAAAATAATCCAGCTTATTTTTTTTTGTTTCCGCCTATACAAAAAGCTCGTTGCTGTGAACAATAGACATAAGTGATTCATAGGAATTAATAAAACCAAGCATTAAATGTATATAAAGCTAAAGAATAAAATCAAATAAAGTCGAGAGCTTTCTTAAAATAGAGAAATTCGTTTAAAAGCTTTGGAATTAAATTCAATGACTTTAAGTTTAATAGAACAAAATTTTAGTGCCTTCCAGAATACAATTGATACGTATTTTTACAATTTTCCAATACAATTGTTGGACCGAGAAAATTATTTTAAACCTCAAAACTCGAATATTGCATTCCCATTATTCATCCATAAATCATGATATTTAAAATTTCATCCCCTATTGGATTCTCACTCAAAATATTCATGCAATGCACACAAGCATATTTCAAAACTATTTTTAGACCAATGGTTCGGTTGAGTACATAAATTTATTTTTTTTTCTCCATCTAACATTCCATAATCTCTACAATATTCAACTATAGTACGTGCATAATACTTTAAATCTCACTCAATGATCCTTGTAATAAAATTCACTTTATGTTTGTTTTATAGCAAAGTTATGATGTTGGTGTTAAGCATAAGCACTTCTTGTGTTTCCTTCTTCATTGTATCAAGTATACAGGCAGGCCACCTTGAAGAGTGTTTATATAAAATAAAAAATACACAAAAATCCATTTACTATCTATGCATAAATGAAGAGGATGAGCAGTTACAGGAAACATTGTGAAGGAATTTATTCCTGCTAGACCATCCACTTATAAACAGAGAAAGCTTTTGTTTCACATAAAAAAAATTTAAACTTTGGTCTTAGCGTAAAGAGCCTCTCATTTAAATTCCCATTCCATTTCGTGAGTTTTATGCTTTAACCACAAAATTGAAAAGATGGAAAAAAATAGAAGAGATGGGGTAGAGACACGAGAAGAACAAGAACTAAGAGAAAAGAAAAATTATGTTTGAGAGTTTTTATAAAACAAAAATGTTCATTATAGAAGCTTCAATTCATTTGTGCATAATTTTCCACTTCTTCAAACTTAGAAAAATTATTAAAATTAAGTGGAAGTAGGAACAGATGAAACTTTCTTAAACGCATTCTGATAAAGTTTAAAGAAAATTTTAGGTTTTGCATTTCACATGATTTCCCTTAAAAACTTTTTAAAAATTTCATAATCCTGATGATAAAGTTTTGAACAATTTGAAACTCTTCCATTGTACTTACCTTTATGGTTTCCATTTCATGTAAGCTAAAGAAATCTGTATTCATAGCACCTGATAGATTTTCCAATTTAAATTCCACAAAAGCTTGATCGCTTTTGTTAAAAATGTTCAAATTCAACATATTGGCTTTCATTTTAAGACCTCTTGTCTTTAAAGTATTTACATATGGTTTCCAATACTGAATATTATAAAAGAATCTCCACTTACTGCTCTCAACAATCATTCAAGCCAGTTCATAACAATTCATCGGAGAAATGCTTTTTGAATATACAAATTGCTTTTGTTATGATGCACATATTATATTCTCATTTTAATGAAAATTCCACTCTGCCAGAGACTGAATATAAACTTTTTAACAATGGTCAACATATCTTCATGATTTATGAGAGTCATAAACTCTATTAATAAAGCTTTTACAGCTTACAGAATATAAAATAGTGTAAAATGTTTTTTTATATTTTAGATAATAGTCATATTCAAGCTGACAAAGCGCTACTAAATTCACATTATATTGTTATCAGAAAATCCAGCATGAAAAGAGCTTAAAAGCATCAAAGAAAAAGTTTTTTTTTCATTTTTTCTAAGTTTATGTTATGACAAAATATTGCATTTTTTGAGCTCACAAAACTAATGAGTTTGTTTGTGTACATAAACATAATGACAGGGATTCTCTTTCCATTTTTCTACCCCCATCTGATTACATGCCAGAGTTTTATGATTATTTTTTTGTGTGTGCTCATGTTGAGAGGATTATGATGCATGCACATATATTAGTAATATATGGCATAAATGCAAAAACAGAAAATGGTGTTTACAACTTTTATTTGCATTTTATGCTTATGCTAAAAACCCACCTATTGTTCTACATGTTTACATCCTGTGTTCTGTTACTTTTTTTTTGCACGCTCTAGAAATTTTTAGAATTATGCGATTTATATTATGAACATTTTTAAAGTTTTCACCAGAGTTGGCAGAGCTCTCAGAGCTCTAAATTTTGAAAAATTTTCAAAATTTTTTTCTTTTGATGAATTCTTAATGGGGTTGATAGAACATGTACAAAAATGTACAAAAAATTTTTTTCGTCCATATAGGCACCCATACGGGCCCAAAATGTGTATGAAATATCAGTGATTTTCAAAAAAATCGTGTGTCTCACTGTTTGAATGAAATTTCTCAAACTTTTTACATAAAAATTCACATCTCGACCATAACTTCACTAAACTGTCTAAAATTCTCAGAAATAATAGAAAACATGATTATTGATTATTTTAAATCATTTGAACCTAAGAAAAATTTGATTTTGGAACTTTATGGCAGTTTTGCTGTTTTTCGAGCTTGGTCAAAAATCGAGATTTAATATTTCTACTTTTACTACTCCAGGATGATTTAATATTTTATTTATTTTTCATTAATCTTATAACACAACATAATACGCATCCAACGAGGTATAAAACATGATATATAGTCGAAAAATGGATAAAATATGGCTAAAAACTCAAAAAATGATTTTTCACAATTTTCGTGGAAATTTTCCAATTTTTCATTTATTTTTCATCATTCCCACCATTTTCACATAATTTCCAACAAAAAAAGAAAACAAAAAAAATTTTCAATTTTCCATCAAATTTTCCGATTTTCCACAATTTTTCACATTTTTCGTGAAAATTTTCCAATTTTTCAGTTATTTTTCATCAATTCCACCATTTTCACATAATTTCCAACAAAAAAAGAAAACAAAAAAAATTTTCAATTTTCCATCAAATTTTCCGATTTTCCACAATTTTTCACATTTTTCGTGAAAATTTTCCAATTTTCCAGTTATTTTTCATCATTTCCACCATTTTTACATACTTTCCAACAAAAAAAGAAAACAAAAAAAATTTTCAATTTTCCATCAAATTTTCCGATTTTCCACAATTTTTCACATTTTTCGTGAAAATTTTCCAATTTTTCAGTTATTTTTCATCAATTCCACCATTTTCACATAATTTCCAACAAAAAAAGAAAACAAAAAAAATTTTCAATTTTCCATCAAATTTTCCGATTTTCCACAATTTTTCACATTTTTCGTGAAATTTTCCAATTTTTCAGTTATTTTTCATCATTTCCACCATTTTCACATAATTTCCAACAAAAAAAGAAAACAAAAAAAATTTTCAATTTTCCATCAAATTTTCCGATTTTCCACAATTTTTCACATTTTTCGTGAAAATTTTCCAATTTTCCAGTTATTTCTCATCATTTCCACCATTTTTACATACTTTCCACAAAAAGAAATAATAAAAAAAGAAATTAAAAAAAGAGCTCTACAGAGCTCTCAGAGCTCTAGAGCTCAGCTCTACCAGAGCTCAGCTCTACCAGAGCTCAGCTCTACATTAGTCTTTCCAACTCTGGTTTTCACTTAATGATTGGACTTTTATTCTTCCCTGAAAATGTTGTTAGATTTTACACTGAAGCAATTGCCGTTATAAGACTATCTGCTGCTGGTTTCTTATGTCTAAAAAATGATTTTTAAATCGAGAAACATTTAAATTTTAAGATTGAAAATAAAAATGTTTTGAAATTTTGTTCAATTGACATTTACGTAAATTTAACATTTAAATAAAATCTTTACGTACTTAATGTTAGTGCTTAGAGTTAGTATTTGAATCTATTATTATTCAGCTCAGTCTAATAATTAAATTAAAGCAAATATTTCTTGGATGATTTACAGGTAAATGGAAATTGTAAACCAAATTTAAGGGCATGCAGCTAAGCTTTATGAAAAGAATATTTGAAAATAAATTAATCGTTCGAATTTTAAAATTTGAAAAACCGTTATCACTATTCACCTCTCAATAATGAAAACCACAAACGGCCACAAACAATAAAAAATATTTTTCCCATCAGAGAACAAAGACGAAGAGCTGAAAAATAAAGAAAAATGTTAATGCTTCCCTATCAGCCAGAAGAAAGATGATTTTCCATGCAATTAAAAGGCTGTATAAAATTTTTTCCCCATAAAACATTTAATAACTTAGTGCCATAAAATACCCATAAAATTCAATATCATCTATACTTAATGCCATTTGCTCTCTACCACAAAAATAAAAGGAATTTGCGATAAAAGTTTTTTTTTTTCCATTCCTGTTTAAGACTTTTCGCGATTTATTCGCATAGTTCTCATCTCCAATAAAATATTATTGTCTTCTGGCTGTTTTTCAGATGAAATTAGAGCACGTTACAAAATGAGTGGAATATTAATCATTCAGCTACTTAATATTAATGCTCTTCGTTTGCTCATTTCATTGTTTCAAAAAAAAAAAAATATTTTTCTAATTCAGCTCTTTTTTCATCCGTGGATTATTGTTATCTTAATAGTAATAGTGTAACAAAAGAAAATGAGATGTCACTCTTTAATTAACACGATGCGATGGAAAATGAAAGCATTAAGATAAGGGAAGGAATGAATATCTTCCGTGAATATGAAATTTTAGCATAATTTAAGAAGAAATTAGGGAGGAAAAAAAGCCTTTATGACTCTTTTACTTACCATACTATGGTTAAAGCATTGAAAATTCACATAAAATAGTCGACTGAGATTCACAAATTCCTTTGAATTATTTTATTATGGCAATCAGCATTAGAATAATTGAGGGGAGGAGCTGTTATCTTTTTGATCAAGAAGAACACAAAAAATTTTTTTTTGTCACGGAAGAATTATTCCCAAAGGTATCTTCAGGCTCTGTAAACAAATTATTCATATTTTGTGTCTTAAAAGTTGCCACGCTGCTCGCAAAATTGATGGTTGTTTTTTTTAGAGAATAATGGTGCTCATCTATAATCTATTCTATGCATGGATGCGGTGTTGTAGTAGAGGTACACATCTAATCTTATGTAACTGAAATTAAAGTTCTAATGACCAAAAGTATGTTAAAAATGATTTTTATGAATATCTAGATTCGTTGGGGTACAAAAGGTTCGACTCTTATTAACAGAATCTTAACCTTTAAAACCCTAGACTTATTGTCATGCAGATCAATTTTTGAATAAAATCATATTTTCGGTCACATCAAAAAACCACAAAAGTTTCCTTAAAAATAATTCAGTTTTGAAAACAAACCAGAATTCCAAATCACATAAACCCAAAATAATCAACTATGTATTTACAGGAATTCTTGCACGAGAGAAGTTTCTCTATCCCCAAATTGAAGTTATTCATGTTATGGAATTTCTCAAAAATAAAAATTTGTTTTCATATCTTCTGGACTAAAGGAAACTTTATGCAGATATTACATAACTGTAAAAAAAGGAAAAAGTTTTTCATAACCTTGTTAAGGAAGAAGAGGAAAAAAGGAAACAAAGTCTAGATGAGAATTATTTTTAACAAGATTTTATTTCCATAAGAAATATGAATTTATTTATCTCTTCACAACTATCTCTTCTTAACCAACTGAGAGTATTCACAATATTTCGTTTCTTTTTTTTGTTACGTGTCCAGAATTATTACTCACTTAGCATTCCTCCTGAAAGTCTTACTTGTGCCACCAAATTCATCTTGTCTCTTCAATCTGACATCATTATATGGACTTTTACTATGCCATAGCATTCATATTTATTTTCTCGTAATGAACGTCTTTTAAGGCACACAAAAAAGGAAAGTAATGGAGAGTGAGTGCAAGAAAAATGTGATCATTTGTTACTTTCGTTGAGTATCATAAAGTTTCATTTGTGATGAGGGCAAGTATGCCGTCTTTTATAGGGAAGAACTCCAGGGAATGTGGATGAATGTCTGTACTTATTTTGGACTGTTTTTTATATAAAATAAATTCGAATTTATAAAATCCGTTATGAATTCAAATGTATGAAAACCGTTAATGACGTCAGTTTTTTGAATTTTTCATAAAATCAATTTTTTCTTAACCTAATAAAATAAAACTTTATCAATCTACTTAGACTGTTCAAAAGAAAACAGAACAGAAAAAAATCAGCGAAAGAAGAGCAAATGAAATGAAGAAGGCTAAAAGTTGGTGTCTTTTATGATATAATAAAAGATAAAATGTTATTGGCAGTTTATGTTACAGAAGCTAAATGTACATTACACGTATGAGATGCAACGATTTGACCTCTCAACGTAAAGGTATTTATGGGCATTTATTGTCACGAGCAAATGGAAAGTTTATTTATGATTTAACATACATTTATTTCATGAGATATTGTGTAAGATGACCAGCAGAAGAAAAGCAATTATTCTACTTTCTGCTGCCCTAAAGGATTTTCGCTCTCTTATTTTATTTGTGCAATAAATTTATTACTTTTATGATATACTAACTATCATATCTACGTATTCATTTATTTCCCTACTTTCGTTTTATTGCCACTTTCTGGTTAAATTTATGTAACTATTCTCTATCATTCTTTCATTTACTTCTTCTAACTCAACAAAATGGAATTGTTTCGTAAGCTTTTAGCATTAATATTGTATCAACATTCATCCATGACTATTGATGCAAATACAATACACTGATTGATCAGGCAAACATGCAAGAAGAGCACGAGAATACAATAGAATGAAGGTTATCAAGGTCAAGGACCATGATTTCTCATAAAAATGAATAAAAAAACCTTTATCCGATTAAATTGCTCTTTCTGCTTTGTTTGGAAAGTTTTGCCTTTTTTCAATAAAACCATAACAAGCATCATTGGCAAACTAAAAAGAGAAAAAAGAGCATTTAAATTTATGAAACTGATATTAAAAGTTTGTTTTGAATACAAAATTTATAACGAGAATAATTTTTGCACAAAAGTTTGGAAAATCGTACTTATGAACATTTTAAGGATTGAAAACTTTAGAAGGCATCAGTTACAGTAGTTAATAAGCTATAATTAATGCTCAGTATGTTGATTTTTCCTAAATAAATTTATTTGTTTACAAATTTCAAAGTAAGAAGCCCCTTGTACAAGGGGAATACAACTATGACAAAATTTTAATAGTAATTAATTTTTTCAAACTTTGATTAGACTATAGCAGACATAATTTACACTGAATTGGCTAATAATAATGGATAATAACAATTCTTCCTTACATAAAAACTGCGTTAAAAAGGAATAAAAATGCTGAATGAGACCATGATTCAGATTTTTTGGTACAGCATTTTTCCATCCTTTTTTCCCTCGCTTGAAAGCTTGAATGGAAGCAAAATTCTTTGTGTATACGACTCCATAAACGTGGAAACAAAAAGATCCCATATCATTTATGTTTGTGAATGGGAAAAAATGGAAGAGAAAATCATTTTTTGGGTATAAGTAGTCACTCCTGTTACATATTTTGTAGCAATTTATAGATTGATAGCATGACTGTACATAAAATTGATATATCTTTAGCAAGAAAAAAGGGTGCAATGATGTCTTCTTTTTTCTTGGGTCTCCTTTTTCGTACCTATCACAATTTGTGACATCTTCATCTAGCATCTTCACCGGATTAATTTAAAATAATTTTCTGAACATGTCGTCAGATAAAGAATTTTTCACTTCTTGTTCACAAAGTCTATCCTTTTTTTGACTTCCTTTTTTCTGTGTGCAAATATTTGGATTTGAAGATGAAAACGAAAAGTTGACAATGACATCTTGTTACCTTTTTTTTTATTTTGATTTTCTTGTGAGAGTAAGAAAAAGTTTACTGACGTATGGTGAACATTTCTTAAGGAAATGTATTTTTTTGATTATGTAATTGGAATGGGTTGATTTGATGAGATTTAATGTATACAGTATAAATATTTAATTTACTCATTGTACACAATGGTCGGAAATTGAAAAAAATGTTCAAAATTTATATTTTGGTGGAAACTTTAGAGGTCCCAAAGTTTTAGTTGATTTTCCTTATTTTGAAAGTGTCAATAGCTTTGTCATGCCTTAATCATACATCACTGAAAATATGAGCTAATAATATTAAGGATAAAGATGATTTTTCATTAAAAATTTAAAATTGTTTCTCAAAAAATTTTATGCACGAGCAAATTTGTATGAAAAAATTTGGTAAAACAAGTGAAATTAAAATGCAAATATCAAGAAAACGGCATAAAACGGCATTACCAGAGTATGATTAGAAGCTAAATTAAGACTCAATCTTTGGATTTTGGTAGGTTTCACGGACCCTGTAAAACCCGCTTTTAACTTATGAGCATTTAAAGTTTTGGAAATTTTCAAAATTTCAATTGCATTTTCCCTAATGATTAAGCATTTGGCTAATGTTTTGTAAGCTTTACTATAAAATTTGTGCATTAATTAAGGTATTGACAGCAATTAGAACATAAAACAAACAACAGAAAGTGGAAAATTTTTGTAAAACTTTTTCATGGTGTTTTTGTATACAAATTTTTCGTGACTTTCGTTAATGATTTAAAGAGTTAGACAACGATTAGAAGCTTCATATTTTCACAGAAGATGCATCATTTTATGATTTACAATCTTGCATTCAAAAGTTCAGGTTTAAAAGACACGACTTTTTTGTATTTTTGAACATTTTTTTCGATTTCAGACCATTGTGTTGTAGCAGGAAATAAAATAACACTAGTTTAAAATTTGTAATTCAGTTTTTTTTCCAGTTTCCTTCACGTGCTCCGCTTTTTATAATGAAGATTTTAAGTTATTCACATTATATTAGTACTCGATATTCATAAGATAATCAATAAATTTTTTTGCAAATAAGAAACTGAAAATTTCAATTTAGAATCCATCAGCATAATTTCCGATACATTAGATCTCATTAAACTTTCAAATATTTACAACACTTACACATTCAATTGATTAAATAATTCAAATATTGACATGCTCGTAAACTAACGTCAATGTCCTCATTTTCAATGAATTGGCATCTGAGGGAGAATTTGAAACAAAAAATCGTCCATGAAAAGAAATATTGGTTGCTGTCTTAAACCTTCACATGTGGAGAAGTCACAAAACTCGATTAAAAATAATTCAGTCAAGTAGGATGAATTCGTGTCATTTTCTTTTAGCAAAACAACAAAAAATTGATCTTTTATGCCTTTTTTTATTGCTGTCAACGAACAATTCATTTCAGAGTTAGAGCTACAACTGAATGAGAAATGATAAGCGATGCGATGGAAGTAATGTAGGCTTTTATGGATCGCATATTCCCCCTTAATTCGTACGTTTATTTATGACATGACATGAGTAGACAAACAAGGAATTAGATAACGTTAACGATTGATAACACGTGACGTGAAATCAATATCAAGGTCGAGAATAAAAAATAATATAAAAAGGAGCGGAGAAAAACAAACAGTGCGATAAACGATTTATGTGCTTCACTAAACAATCCAACGGATTTCTACTCTTATTTATATAGCTTACACTCTTATTCTTAACTTTTTTGCTTTTTATCTTTTGATGAGTTCTTAAATGATGAGTTTTAATATTTTTAATGTGACTGAATGTCCAATTTAAGTTTGATTTAAGATTCAAATTTTTAAAAACCGTTAAAATTTTTGAAAATTCTTTTAAATTTTTCATGATCAAAATATTGCAATATATGGCAATAAATTGATTATTCCTAGGAAAAATGCATCTTATGCAGTCATTTTAGCAATTTAACACGACTTCCAAACTAAACTTTCATCGAAACCTTAAAAATAAAAAGAAAGAAACGAGAAGAAAAAGTAACATGAAGTGATGTGAGATAATCGTACACAATTGGATCATCATCATCGAATTTATGTGTTCAGTATTTGAGAATTTGCAGACATTGAGCATCAAAGTGTCACATGAAGCTTACACTCGAGTATTTTACACTTTGTAGTATTCTTTATTGCTTTTTTCTCAGAATTTTCATTAAAATGTCATTTAAGACTTTGTCGTAAATTGATGGGATTAAATTCAATTTAACAAACAGCTAGAGAAAAGAATATTGTCAAAGTTCATAGTTTAAATCAGTTTTGCTCTACTTTTTTGTATGTCGTAAAAGTTTTAGTTTATAGCGTGAACATATGTTAGTAATCCTCTTACATCCCGGGGAAAAATATCCAGAAAGGAAAAGAAGACAATCCATCATCTTGTTCCTTGTCAAAAAACAGCTCAAAAAGAACCGCGACTCATAGCTTGAGATGATTGACATCATAATCGATCCTATCAGAAGAATATCACAACTTATTTATTGAAATTCTTCAGAGATTTTTTTTTGCATTTGATTGAGTAAAAGGATCAAATCCAGAAGATATAAAACTTTTTCGTCTATTCAACATGTTGGCCCTTCCAACCCTTAAGCCTTTTTTTTCTCTCTCTGTTCTGTAAGAGGCAGATTTAATCTTTTGCTAATTCAATTATCAAAGTTTAGTCATTTTAGGAATATTTTGATGAGAAATCAATTCGAATTGGATGAGAACTGAATTGACTTTCAAAATTCTTGATTGAATTTTTTTGGATTGAATGACTTTTATTTGTTTGGGATATGTGTTTTTTTTTGGAACTTAGATTAACTAAGAGTCTAAAAGTTGCACCTTTTTTGATCAGACAGTTAAGAATTTAAGTTTATTTTCAGTAAACAATCTTAAAAGATTTCAATATTTTCATAAGTTTCCAATAAATCTTCAAAATCAGCAAATCACTTTTTATGGGAAATCAAAATTTTTCGGATTTATAATTTAATAAAGAATACTACAAACCTTTTTCGCAGAAGTAATATTTCATGATTTTCTAAACATACATGAAATCCAATATTAGCTTTAACAGTTTCCTTCTTGGAAGTGGACGAGTCATTTTTTAGAAAAATCGGTAAGTTTATGAAATTGTACTGAAAATAAAACAATGTGGGATGGTTGTAACTTTGAACTCAAGCAATGTTACTTTTACAGTTTTCTGACTTAGTTTATGGCCTGAGGAAGTTTTAGTTGAAAAATTATTAAAAGTGACTTGTGCTGAAATTATTTTATGAACAAAATATTTAGACAATTGCCCTTTAGTTATCAGCTTTTAACCTTATCAAAAATATCAAAATAATCAGACAGAACATAATTTGAAGCTTTTGAGTCATTATCCGTCCAAATGAAATTTTATATCCTCAATAACAATTACGATAACATAAATTAACATTCTTGATGATGATAATCATAATTTTATTGATTCAACTTTTGAGTACATGATTATGTTTATTGAAGCATAAATGTAGTAAAATTTTATATATCTCATCATTCGCTTAATTTGCTTTACTAATCTTCAATTTACCTCACGAAAAATAAACTTTTGCTATTTACTCATACTCGGAAAGTTTTCTTTTCCACTTTCTTCTGTTCTTCTTAGATTGTATTTGTCTAATAAGCTTGCAGAAATATCCGTAAAGAAGCTTTGAGATCTGCCAACGAGTATCTTACATGAATTTATCCAACCAAGAGAACTTTAATCAAAACGAAGAAAAGAAAAGAGCACGGAAAGTTGTTAATTCAAATTTGAGCGTTGTTGGAGAAAATTATTTTGAAAGGAACTGATTTTAAGCATTCTTAATGACATTAAGTGCTTATTGGAAAGAAATTAAAATTTACTGGTTTTCTAAATTTTAAATTTCTTTAATTATATTCATAGTTTCACATCCTTTCAGTTTTAACAAAATTTTCATAGTTTAAATCCCTTTTGATTTGTTTTTAACTCGTGAACTATAAAATAAAAATTTAAGCTCATTCAAGAAGTTTAATTCATTTAGTAATTGTTAAGTAATTAAGAATTTAACTTTAATCAAAGTATATTAGATCCAAAAAAGGTTTTTTAGTGTTTCAGCTGAAATATTCCTTCTGCAAAGGAACTTGGATAATCTATCAAATCTTTGTTTATACTTGTTCTAACTAGAATTTTACCACAAAAAGAAGAAATAAAGAGAATCTTCGGACATAAATAAAAATTCTCATCTCAACATTCATTTATTTGAAAATTGGCAACACATAACAAAAGCTTCCAATCCTAGACAAGTTTCATCCTTCAAAAAATACAATCTCGACTGTGAATTTTATTGCATTTCTTCATCATTTTAAACAAAAAGAAATGAAATAATAGATTGCAAGAAATCTGAATATTTTTCACAGTCAGCAGAAATACGAACGCATTTCGAGTGTTTGTTTTTAACAGAATAAAGCTAAAAACTTTCCGATATCAAAGAAGGCAAGGAACAACAAGAATATTTCGCTTTATTACGAGTGATGAATTCAGAAAAAAACTGAAAACTTTTTTTTTGTTTTCCTCCTATTCGACTAGATAAAATTGTTATACATGACTAACATCTGTCAGCATAACAAAAAGATTTTCTTATTTTCTCATTACATGATGATGATAGTCGAAAAATATATGGGGATGTTATGTATGTAGATGAAAAATAGTTAGAAGTAAATTTTCATCCAAATAAATGACAATTATATCAATGTGAATTGATTTCCGCCTAATATTACATTGAATGGCTATAAAAACAGCTATGAAGATGAAGAAAAATGTTTGGCAAGCAATAAAAAGCATATTGCAGGGAGATGTACAATAATAAAATAAGAGGAGATGAAGACGATGACGATGGCGAGATGAAGTAAAATAAAATGACAATAAAAAGCGAGAAAAATTGCTAGTTGAAGAGGAGGAGAGGGGAGGGTAAGAAAAGCTTCAGATTCAAATTAATAGACATCCTCGCGCTTTACTTATATCATTTTTTTTTCTTAAAGATTATATTGAGCAGAAAATCATCGCATTTTTTGCTTCGTCTTTTATTTGCTATTTCTGGTCGTAACGATTGCTATGCATTACCCTATTCAATAAGCACACAAGAAAGAAAAGGAGACACAAGAAGCCAAATTCGAGAAGAATGAGAGTAAAACTGTATGGATAAAAATATATAGCCAAGGGAATGTTGGAATGATTTCGAGTGTTTTATTCTCTCTGAAAATAAAATGAAATTATCTAGTCAGCTAAAAATCTTTCAAATCAACGAATAATTGGAGAGAAATATATATATTCATATAAAAACCGACCGAATATACGGCGCCATATACGAGAGAGAAGAATAGGAAAAATGAAACTATACGCATTGATAAGATAGATACAAAATCTTGACGAGCGAATCTTATTCGAAAAGCTAACTAAATATGAATGCTTGATGATGGAATTAAATATAAATACATTTTTTTTCTCTATCTCAATTTCCTCTTATATGCCTCATTATCCATGCTATGGTAACAGAGAAAAAATTGGATCTAGTGTTACTTTATTCATCTTCTTGAATAATAATCGAATAAAGTTTACTAACTAATGTGAGAAGTTTATTTTCAGCTGTGGTTTTCAGGCTTTTTGAGAGATAGTTTCAGAAGGGGCCGTTCACTTATTACGTAACGTGAGGGGGGAGATCAAGAACTAAAACAATAGAATTTCCGATACTTTAATTGCTCTTTTTTGAAAAAATGTCCGTTTTTTTGTTACATAATAAGTGAACGGTCCCATAATTATGGAATCATTTTAAGATTACTTAGCGACTTTGAAAAGTTTGTTATTTGGGCAATTAAAATTATTAAATATACACTTAAAAGTTTGATGTTAGCGAATAATTTTGGTGTTATATGTTAAAAATGAATGTGGAAATTAAATTCATTACTTAATTTTTATGCCATTTTTCATGATAAGTCATTAAAATTTATTGAAAAGTTCACAAAAAAATCTGTTTCATACCTACATAGGATGATTGATTCAACTGAAGTACACCAATTATTTCATTGACCGTCAGTAGGGTTTTCCAAGAAGATCCTTTGAAATTTTCATTCATACATTTTTTTATTCCTGATTAATGAATTGTACAAAGTCAAGCATTGAATGTTCGTTCCCTTGGAAATAATACAAGCCATTAAAATAAATTTGAGTTAAATTGTTATCATTTCAATGAAATAATTTTCCCTAAAAAAGAATTAATTAGAAGAAAAAAAATAAAAATTCGAGTTGGAACCAAGATAATGAGAATTCGTAGCCAAATGAATAACTTTATGGTACAACTTTCCATTTAATATCCAATTATAATAACTGTAGGTAAACATAATGAATTGAAACTTTTTTAATGCAATTAAAAAACTTTTGAACAAATTTGCATTGCTCTGGCAAATGCTATAATTAGGATATATGAAGGAAGTAATTTTCATAATGTCCTTGACATGGACGTTTCCTTAAATCAATTTATTCAATATCGAACTCATTAATGTATGTAAATAGTCTCTCAATCTATATCGAAAGAATTAGGTACTTGTGACAGACGTCATACATGCTTCCTCACACCATGTCATCATAAATGGCCATATAATAGAAAGAGCTGAGAATAAATTCGTCGACAGAATATTTTTTTTTTGTGGTTGGTAAATTGTGTGCATATGAAGATGGGATATAAATATAGAAATATCAAAATAATGAGAATGTGCCATTGCTGATCTGTGTGGAGGAAAGCCTTAAATCGAAATTTTTATCACGCGCGTTTCTTCATATAACATCTAATGCCTTTTTCTCTCCTCTTTTATATGTGAAAGCTCTTCTTCCTATCCTTGTCTCGTTTCTATCTCGTTTTAGCAGAAATTTTGAGGTTAGTTGGGTTAGACTTTGTCAAGACTTGAGAGTTGGGTGATATGCTAAGTGATAGTAGTTTGAATAAATTATTGTAATGTTGAAAATTAAAAGCTTAATGGAAATTTTTGGTTTTAAGTTTTTTTAAAAAAAAAATTGAATTTGAAAAAACCGTTACAAATTCATTGAAAATGCGTTTTAACTTTCGCATCCGTCATGACATTTAAGTCTGACTGTTTCCTTTTCTTCACTCATGATAGAAAAAGTTCATTTTCTTTAAAATTCAAACGATGCATACAACCATAAATATTCAAGAGAAAAAATATATATTAAAATTTGTCGACTCATGCAAAATTTCCATACTGACGCAAGGCTATAAATTATTAGATTCGTGCTTTTGCATTTTAAAACATCTGGGTTATCACAATGGAATGCTCTATATGCTCATATATACATACATACTCACACACAATGTATGTATGTAAAGTAGGAAGAGAAAAAAATGAAATGAGAATGGCAAATTCCATTAACTCTATTATCGATTTCCATATACTTTACATGTATTTCTAGAAACAAATATTGAACAATATTCAATGATGAAAAACTATAAAGGATGTGCATGCAAAAGTTTCCGATAATAAGTAAGTAGAAGGAGGAAAAAAATTATCAGAATTAAGTTGCAGCTGCATCATGCTGCATTTGTGAAAATGAATACTTATTCGTCTCCTTACTGAATGCTATGAAGATATTTTAATTTGTTGTTATCATTATTTTCACTCTATTATCATACATGCTGCAAATTATTATTAGAAAATTCAATTTATTTTATAGTGCGGATTTGAAAGCTTTTGTCTGTGGGAAAATTTCTTATTACTCTTGCTCTGGCTGTTTTTATTCTATTCAGATGAAAATTTTGCTCTGCAACAACTGTAGTGCATATCACTTAACGAGAATGTGAGTGACTGAAGAGTTTAACATATTTTGATGGTAGAGGATTTGCATTTGAAAGACTTCTTCTTAGAACTGACTAGAAACTCTGAGATATAACTGGTTCATGTTTTGTTGTACGAATCTAATCAGGGACGTAGCTAGAAATTTACTGAATTTGGATTCTGTGAAGAGGGGGATTTGCCTTTTGGCTCCTTCCTCTTGGTTATGCACTTAGAGCAAGTTAAGTCAATTGAATCAAATGAACCTAACTTAATTTGCTAAATAGGTCATAATCATCCAGTCTAGTTACATTTAGTATAAGATATATAGATGAGCCAATGCAAAGTATACTCGACCATACGCCACCATATGCTTTTTTCTGTATGTAAAAACGATTGAAAAAAAAAATTAAACTAAATTCTGATTTCAACTAAAATTTGTAATCTGGATCTCATTTTTGTGCTTATAAAAGCAGCATTATCATGCAAATTAACGTTTCTAATGCTTTTTAAACACGAAAATTGAATGAAATGTCCAAAAATAGAGAATATTTTTTTTTAAATTTCTTTCATTGTGTTAGTGTTTAAAAAAAAGTTTGAAAATTTCAAATTTATATCAGTTAGAAACGGCAATTTTTTCACATTGACTCATCTAAGTATCTTGATTTATTACTTCCAAAAAAGTAAGCGCCTCATTTTCTAATTCTCTTAATTTTCCCAACTTTTTGAAGCATTTCAAATTCAATAAAACTCAACAAGAATTTCTCCAACTTAAACTTTACCATTATTATTTATGAGAATTGCAAACTGACGAGCGAAAGAATTTGACTTCCGGTCGTAATCTATTGAATTCTTTCATCATCGCTAATTTATGAGGCGTTTAAGTGCATAATAGACGCTCTCATTCCAATTGAAAAACAATTTTGAACTAATTAAATTGTCAATGAAAATATATTTAATTGAATTTCAAAAATTGCCACGAAAAAGAAACTCTAAGCGCATCTTAAGAAGCAATTAAAACTTTTATTGCTTCAAAATGAAAATAATTTTTTTTCTTCTTTTTTTTGTCTACGATAAAATGCAATTAAGGATTTTTCTCGTCCTCAACATTATATGAGAGCTGAATTTTAAATTTTATGAGATAGTTCAGATAAGTGCAATGCTGTATTTAGAAAAAAAATTCTTGATTAGTTAGACGACTTGAAAGGAAGAACTAGTCTGTCAATTAAGTTTTATAATTAGAAAGTAGGAAGAATTGATGGATGAACTGACAAATTTCTTCTTATTCTCTTCCTAGACTTGAGACCGTACAAGTTTATGTCTCCAAACGGAATTGAGTTGTTCAATGAATACTTTTTACGTGTTTCGAATATTCTACTTATGCTTCATGAAACTTTTGCATTGAAAAAGAGTACAAAACAATACTCTTAGGAGACGGATATTAAATGTGATGTCAAGGTGATTCTCACACTGCAAGGATAGATGATTCAGTGTCTTGAGATGAACTGACTTGACTTGTTACATAAAACTCTTCAGCATTAAAGAATCATTGAGAAATTTTTCACTTTCATTTATTCATTATCACATAATTATCATCTGTTCATATTGAAAAGTTTCTTTATTTTTGGCTTTGTAATTCGACTTTAATTCTCTTGAATAACTTTTCTTTCCTCTTCGTCCTATTATTTGCTAATTGTCATTCAGTTTTGCTTTCTTCTTTTGCTTTCATTCATTCAAGTTTATTTTAAGATTTCATAATTCGAACTGTAATTAAGGATTGGTAAAGAAGATAATAATTTCTTGTTTAAGAAGCTGTAGAATGGAACTGGATTTTGGTTGTTTAATGGAAAATTTAATCACAAACTTTATAAAACTGATTAATGCTATTGAAAATACTATTTAGGATAAGTTCTTAATTACTGTAATTTATTTACTTTTTTCCATAAAAATGTTGTAAATTAGAATTTCAAATTTTTTAAAACCGTTAAGATTTGAAATTTGTATCTTAAATTCAAAAGAATGTATAAAGTCACAAGAAAGTAAACAAGGATTCCTCCTAAATTATTAAGCATCACATTATTCCATTAAATTATACCAATTATATCCACATTCCACAAAATGAAAAAAGCGACAGCGTAAATATACGAAAATACTCAAAAGACATCCGCCTTCTAAATCAGCAAGATTTGCTATCTTCCATTTCCTGTTTTTCTTCTTTTTTTTCCTTCTACAATCACAACTACAATACAGAATAAAATGATATTCCAGATGCCCCAAGGATATTATCTTAACAGTCTCATTCCATCAGGATAGAATTTCTAATTTGTAATTCATATGTACGGAGAACAATAACATTCATCAAATTTGAGATTACAAAAATACAAAAACAAAAATTTAATTTGATTAATTTAATTAAATTAACTGTAAATTGTAGAATCGCTCAAATTTGTATAGCAATACTTTCCATTATATAAAAGAGTATTTTAAATATTAAATAATAAGGCGGAAGAAATTTCTTCTTTAAAGATGGATGGAGATGCTAAAAATGGATGATAAGAAGAAGTATGAATGAATAAACGATCAAGATATTGAGGACTCTTGAGTGCTGACTGATTTGAAGAGGCGATTACCCTTAAGCGAATATTGACACCGTTAGAGAATTGAATTTCCATGTTTTAGGTCAAATAAGTTAGTATTTAATCGACTAGATATCATATTTCTGTTGGAACTGAATCCAATCAGAAATGATTCATCGATAATCGTTCAGCCTTCGATTCACACTAAATAAATAAGGTTCGAATATTTTCGTAAAAAATTCTTCTTAGCACGTGCCATATTTTTCCTTTTTTTGTTAAAGCAACTAAGAAGAAGAAGAAGAGTTGAATGTATGGAGACAAGCCCTCGATTGTAGTACGTTCCCCTTTAAATATGTCGAAAGTCGGAGTGATTTATGAGTGAAGTGGTATTGAAGATTTTTTGCAGATGCCAAATTCAGCTTTTCTTACATCAAATAGGATTTCATTTTCCATCAGCATCAAGTGTATATATCAAGGACTTACAAAACGTAAGTAAAATTAATTTTCTGGAGCAACTTTTTTTTGTTTTTCGTTTATTTAATTTCCTAAATTTAATGGCACAGGAATGGTGGGGAAATGATGAAATATATAGGCAAATAAAACAACTTTTTTATTTGTATTTAAACAGGCAGACATGGCAGAACTGACTGTTTCATCAACAAATAATTAATCAAAATTTCTGAAAGGATGAAAATTGCTTTTCGTTTTATTTTCAATGAGACTCGAGAATTTAATTTTAATTAAATCTTCTTTATTTCTTTCTGTCTTGCTTTCAATTGCTTTCTAATGAGTCAGTGTCTATACTGTGTATTTTGCCGTATTTTGTATTTTTAATTTTTATGAGTTTTTATTTCTTTTGCTTCAAGGTGAAGAAACTTGGTGGGTGTATTTGGATTGCTTAGTGATGGATGAGACTCTCGTTGATACCAAACTTAGAAGTAAATTTTTAATTTTTATTTAATGAAACTTGTTCCACAAAAATTTATAAACCAATAGAATTCAAGACCTCGAGACGTTCAGAATATTATCGAAAGTAAAATATTGAAATGAAAATATTTTGAGATATCTTAATATCCTTAAATTTTATGTTTGTAGCTAAAAGGATTGATATTTGATAATGAAATAATCTCCAAGTTTATTCCAAGAAAAGAATTATTTCAGTAATTCTAAAAGGATCTTGTTACCCTACACTGTAGGCCCTATAGGATAATATTTCAATAATCTACTTCCATTTTATATCTAAATATTTCAGTAAAATGTCAAAGAAAGTTGATATTTATCAATCAAGAAATTTTTCAGAGAAGGGGCTTAAAAAATTAAAGAACGCAGAATATATTTATGATCGAAGAAAATTTTTTTAATGAAAATCCTTAAAGTTTTCCACAAAATTTTCTTGATTGGAAAATTTTGTACTGAATTCGAAAAAGAGAAAATGGCTTGAGCCCTTAAAAGTCCTTCCCTGGCTACGCCCCTCCCTGGGTATGAGACTGCTGAGTTTTAAAAATTTTCCGTTATAATTTCATTTAAAAACAGATGATCCTCAGTTTCTGCCATTCGGTTATAAGATTTTTCCATTACAATTTTCAAGCAGCATTCTCTATGCCTCTCTCAACTAATGTCCTAGATCCTCATTGATGTAATTTGATGCAAACAAAAATATTTTCTGTATAAAAGTTTTGAAAAAGTCCTGGAAAAATAAACAAAATCAATACGCGTGTGTGCTTTTTCCTTTCATAAAGCATTGCTACTATTACCTATAAATAATAGAAGAAAATAATTCCAAGAACATTTTGTTGACAACTCTGAAATTATTCACACGTGGAACCACGTTAACCATAATCCTTCTCATTTAATACATCTCAACAAAAGACAGACTCGAATGAAAAGTATTCATGACAACCGGAAGTATCAGTTCCTTGGAGCAATGCAATGAGAATGAGAACGTACGGAAATTTAAAAGTCATTATCACAATTAAAACAATTTAATTCAAATTTATTTGATTTTAATTTCTTAGCTAATTTAACATCGCACATTTTCCGTTTCATTGTTATGCGAGAATGTTAAAATAATTTAATTTTTGGCACGATCTTTCAATGTTTTTTAATTGCATTTGGCATCAAAATGATGTTTTAATGGAAATTCCAGCTTTAAAAAGTCATTCAAGTTGTTTAATTTTATGTGAATTTATAATAAAGGTGCATGATATGCGGGAATTGCTCAAAATGCAAATGTCAACACTTTTATAGATTTTTGTGTGCGTCAGGCTGTCATGATTACTATCAAATAAAATTTCCGACTTGATTGATACAGATATGTGTGACCATAATCTTTTTTTACACACACATACACATTGCTGTCGTGTGTAAATGATAGCTCTGTCAGCACTTTCGCAACAGTCATTTGGGATCACAATAAATCATTAGAATTGTAAAACAATTTTTTATTTCTGTTTCATATTTTTTTGGGGGTAAAGATGAAAAATAAATGGCGTTGCTTTCTTTTTGTCTTATTGTGACAGTCTGTAACCAAGACTTTAGGATTTTTTAAATTAACATTTTTAATTTTTGTTGTTTCAAATTTTGCAGAAAAGTTTTGGATTTTCTCAATTTTTAAAAATTCTAAAATGATTAGCTTTGAAGAATTTGTAACGGTTATTTTTGAACAATTTTAAAATTATTTATGTTAGAAGCACTTCCGTTCTCTCAACCTATCAGCATTCTTACTTACTTTTATCAAGGATAAAAATATACACATTTTTAGATGACATTTTTATGTGCCTTGTATCGCATCGTATTGTATAACTTTGTGTGTTATTTATTGTAGATTTGCTAGACAATCTGCTGTTTTGGACAATCCGACTTGTCATATTTTTCACTTACATATCATAGAGTGCCAATGAGGACTTGCTTGGATGTGCTTGTTAGTAATATATGACTATGCAGAGTTTTTTTTTTTTTGTAGAATTTCTCTATGATATTATGTATGACTGAATAGTTTTTATCAGAATTAGAATAATTTGGATAACTTAATCTGTTGTATGAATCATCTCATGCATGAATTATTCAAATTTATTCTGAGTTTAATTTAATTCGGAATTATTTTTGTACAAAAAGATTTGCCTAAATTTATTGCAATTCCTCTTTGTTTTCAACATTTATTCCATATATAAATTCAATTGAGTCAAAACAATTGAATTAATTGCAAATTTGTCTGATCCAGTGAATTGTACTGTACAGAAGGAATTAAGGATTGAGGTTTTAAATTCAATTTAATTTTAGATGTAATAGTTAATGGTTTTTTCAATTCTTTTGCATAACTGCAATAACGTATTTTTGAGATTTGAATAATATTTTTTGCATCATAGTTAACCGCCCCTTATTATATTTATTTTCAGTATTTTGCTAATTCTTGAAAAATAAACATCTTATTGATTAATTTTTAGGTTTTCAAACTGAATACTAACAAACCTGACCATCCCACTACATTTAAAGGCAATCGGTAAGAATTAAGCTCAACATCCCTCACACCAAAATATAAAACATTCATAAAAATTGTTACAAATTTGTCTCTTCCTATTTTATGTTTTCAGCAATAAAACAGAGTTGAAATCTGACATATATCTGTAAAAATACATTTTCTGTATACAGATATTATCTGTTCCCGGAAAGATTTTTTTCATCTGCATGCAGATCATCTGTATGCAGACATTATCTGCATGCAGATAAAATCTGAATGCAGAAAACAGATATCTGCAAAAAGAACAATAGAATCTGCATCCATCTGCAAAACAGATGAGCAGAATCTATCTGTTTGCAGATGATATCTGTAAACAGATCATCTGTATGCAGATGAAAAAAAACTTTCTGTTCGCAGATTCTGTCTGTATAAAGGTAATTTCTGTAGCAAATCTGTCTTTGTATCTGTTAACAGATATCTGCTTTTTCAACTCTGCAATAAAATTAGAATCACAACGATCATGGAGAGCTTTAAGAAAGGCGTCGTAATTTCCCAAGTCCCATAGAATCACTTCTTTCCATCATGCTACATCTATTTCACAAAAAAATTTACAATTGTTACAAGCGACACATTTTTTTCTCGCTTTCACTTCTTCTTATGTTATTAAATGAGAAAATAATGCAAATTGGATTGTGACATGAATGGAGGATGGATATTGTGCAGGACCAAATTATTGTAATTATGGAAATTGTAAGCCGAGTCTCTATTGGGTAATCTTATTTAGCTTTCTACCGTAAACGTAATGGCTCTTTTGTGACATATATTCCTGTTAATAATAAGCTTTTATAACCACAATTGCTTCAACTTACTCCACGCTGTACATTCAGTATCATCTTGTTCAAGCATGTATTTAAATTTGTTATTAGAGATTGTTGTTTTCCGCATAATTTTGTTGAACCTCGAAAAATATGCTTTGAAGTATTTGAGGTAATTGTAATCATCATTACATTTAATGGATGTTTACTTTATGTTTTGTTAGGATTTAATCAGGGCTTATGCATTTATAATTACTGCGGATAATCGTGACTTTTGATACTTACTGAAATGGGTTTAAAGAGCTACTTGAATCCTATTTTGACAATTTAGTACCTTTTTTGGTCAGCAAATTAATAACAATACTTGACTTCAGGGGTTGTCAAAGCTTCTATTTACCTTTCCATCAGACATACCATGATAAAGCTTTTCAAATTTCCAAATTATTCATACAGCCTTGACCTCAGCAATGTTACATTAATTTGACTTGAAGCTTTTTCATTCTAACGAACGAATAAAATTACGCATCATGCTGAGAGGACATAAATAAATTCAAGGTAATATAAAGCTATATGTCTTTTGATGATTCTAATTAAATTAAAATTTAATTTCATTTAAATTTGAAAAATTTAATCAAAAAATTTAAATTCTTAGAAGAAAGGGGTCGTTCACTTAGTACTTTCGTTTTTTAAGGGGTAAGGGTGATCTAGGATCTAGAATCTAGGATTTAGTATCTGGGGATCTAGAATCTTTGCGAAACATAATCTAAGTGAACGACATGCTCATTGAGTTTCAGTATCAAAAATTCAAACCCGCAAAATGACTAAATGATAATTTCAAGTACCACTCAGCATTTTAATTCAATTAAACTTCTAGAGCACTTCAAAAAGTGATTGAGAATCTAAAAATACAACAAAGTTACGTGTTCATGACATTCTTCAAACACAAGATTCTCGTGTATTAAAAAAATCAGAATTGAATTTTAAAAAACATTCGTCAACACCTTAGTAGTGACAACATGCTGATTTTGGTATCGAAATTGCTTCTGAGGCAAAAAGGCAGCATTTGGCAAATCCAATGCAAAATCAGCATTTGCGGTTTTTGGAAACAGCAACTGGAATTGAAAGTAAATTTCGAACGATTTCATCGACAACTGGCAACAGATTCTTTTTTCTGGAGAACTGGCAACAAATGTAAATTTTAACAAGCACATTCTCTTGAATTTGAATTTGTCAAGTATTTTATTTTGTCTCAGAATTTTGATGAGGTTCAGTCTTCAAGTTTTGTGATTAATCTCGTGAGCTTTACTGTCTGATTTTTGTATGATGAATGAAAGCAGAATAACTGTTGACTGTTAGCTTTAAAAATCATTTTGTGCTTCATCATCAACTGCAAATATGAAGATGCAAACAGGTGGCAAGTCATTGATTCTGAAACCATAAGTGAAAATGTCAAAAATAAATTGCAATCGTTTATATTTCAATTTTAGATGGAATTTAATGATTTTAAGGCACCCAGCTTTAAAACTTTTAAACTTAGATCCAAAAGAATCACAATTTAATTACTCTGCATTATTCCACAAATTGGAATCACTACTTCAACTTAGTTCCAATTATTAACACCCATGAGATCCCATTACACTTCATTAAAGTACGTTACCAACCGATTAGAAATTTTTTTATTTTTGCAATAACTCTCTGTAGAGATCACAAAAGCTAGTGATGTTATATATTTTTGGAAAGGTATTGAAATTTCCAATCAAACGGTATAAAAATATTTGGAAAATTTCAAGTAATAAAGTCACACTGGGTAAAAAACGCATTTTAAGCAATCTATTCAACAATGTTTTGCTTTTTTCTCAGCATTAAATGCACAAAACTTCTTGTAACTTTGCACACTTATTCTTTATTAAAAAATGAATAAATTGTAAAAGTTTCAGATTTTTCCAAGAAGCTTTTCAAGAGTTTTCCTTACCTGAAATTTTCCACATAAAAGTGAATTTTTTTCAATAACTAGACATTTTTAAATATTGTTATTAATCATGTTTGATTCCATTTTTTATTACCTTTCCATTGATATATAATAATATAAGATTAATCATAGGATTACAGAAAAATCAATAAAAAAGTGCTGCAAATGTATGAAAATTTCCATGAAATTTCGCCATCTTGAATTTTGTTTTGCTTTTTCTGATTAAACTAACTAACTTTATTTTATGTTTTATACCTCTTTTGAAAGGTTTTTGGAAGTACTTTGAATCAACATAAACGTTAAAGCTCACATATGAACACAACTAAAGTTACAGGAGCTGGAAGTTGACAATGACAAAAAAACTTCTACTTCCAAAAAAAATTTTTTATAAATTTCTTTTTTAAAGCTTTTAGTTGTTAATTCCTGATTGATAAACATCATTTATGGTATTTTACAACATAATAAAGTGATTAAACTAAAATTAATATGTTAAATAAGTCATAATTTGAAATTTATAAAAAATTTTTTTTGAAAGTAGAAGTTTTTTTGTCATTGTCAACTTCCAGCTCCTGTAACTTTAGTTGTGTTCATATGTGAGCTTTAACGTTTATGTTGATTCAAAGTACTTCCAAAAACCTTTCAAAAGAGGTATAAAACATAAAATAAAGTTAGTTAGTTTAATCAGAAAAAGCAAAACAAAATTCAAGATGGCGAAATTTCATGGAAATTTTCATACATTTGCAGCACTTTTTTATTGATTTTTCTGTAATCCTATGATTAATCTTATATTATTATATATCAATGGAAAGGTAATAAAAAATGGAATCAAACATGATTAATAACAATATTTAAAAATGTCTAGTTATTGAAAAAAATTCACTTTTATGTGGAAAATTTCAGGTAAGGAAAACTCTTGAAAAGCTTCTTGGAAAAATCTGAAACTTTTACAATTTATTCATTTTTTAATAAAGAATAAGTGTGCAAAGTTACAAGAAGTTTTGTGCATTTAATGCTGAGAAAAAAGCAAAACATTGTTGAATAGATTGCTTAAAATGCGTTTTTTACCCAGTGTGACTTTATTACTTGAAATTTTCCAAATATTTTTATACCGTTTGATTGGAAATTTCAATACCTTTTCAAAAATATATAACATCACTAGCTTTTGTGATATCTACAGAGAGTTATTGCAAAAATAAAAAAATTTCTAATCGGTTGGTAACGTACTTTATTTTGCACTTAAGCAAGCAGCTCTAATAAATGCAACATTGACTCAAAAAGTCATTCAACAGAACTGCACGTTTATGCTTCACACTTTGACACTTGTCAAGTACATTAAAGTACACTTTTTTTGTCCTTACATAAATTGCTTTTCACCTCATTCACAAGCAACTTGAATGAGTTGTTTCCTTTGCATCTTCAACACATTTTTCACTTTGATGATTAAAATCCAGATCTGTGATAAGACGGCGTCTGCCTTTGAAGTTTATGAAAACATGTTGAACAGCATTAAAAAAATTCACCGCGCCAGCATGTTGCACTCGAATCAGAATCAATTATTTTTCTCTATTTGCTGCTTTATTTCCTTTCGGATTCATTCATACACACACATATGTTGCAGACTCACGTTTAAAATGAGACTTGCTATAGATTTTTTTTTTGCAAGTCATTCGAGGAAAAAATAATTCACATTATGCTGGTGCCAATTTTTCGGACAAGCTTTTTGTTTCTCTGTCGTCATAATATTTAATTAAAAGAATGTGGTTCGTTCCATGTAATTGGAAATACTCGAGTGTATGCCATGCTAGCCATTCTATGGTGTAATAGAACAGTTGAAAATTTGAGTCGAGGGAAAAAACAAAAAATATTTTATTCATCATGTCCACTTCTGAATCGCTATAGCGTGAGAGGATATTTTTATGGATGATGATGAGTGTATATACTGGAATGCATAACATTGAGCTTACTGAAAATTAAATGAATTTTTTTGAAAGGATTTTGATAAATAAATGATGATGACTCTTATTCATTGTGTTTATCCCAAAAGAGGATATTCATTTATTGCCAAAAACTATAATGATGATGAAAACCATTTAAAGTTTAATCGACCATTTTTTTCCTTGAATGGAAAACTTAAAAGTTTTTGAAGGATTTAAATTTTTAACGGGTTTTTCTAAATTTAAATTTTAAGCGGTTTTGTCAAAATTTAAAAGATTTTGAAAATTCAAAATTTAAGTAAAAGACCGTTACTTTTGAATTCTATCAAAAATGCTTTCAAAACATTCATACAGCATTCCAACAAACTTCATGACACAACGATGTGCATAAGAAGAGTCTTATTATTTTTTATCATGGTAAACAGAATGGACATTAGAATTGTTGCTGTGCAATAAAATCAGAGTGATATTACTGTTCTATATTGCCCTGATTTTTTTTTCAAATGAGCAAGAAAAAGTCATGTAATTACTCGATTATTTTCCCCTTGGTTGCGTCATACGCTATTGCTAAATTTGACAAAAAAAGTCTTGTTTAATTAATAAATTCCAAAGTTGAAAAGCTTAGTGTGACTAGACGTTATTGTTTTAGGTATTTCTGCTGTTTTAATTACGTTATTTATAGAATTTATGGAGACTCAAATAACTTGGAAAATCAGCTTTTACACTTGCTGTGATACACGTCATTAAAATAAGAGGATCATGATATTAATGAGTGCCGTGAGTAACTTATTTAAAATTTCTTGTTTTCTTATGAAAATTTTTTCACATTTATTAAATTTTATTGATATTTTTTTTCTGAAAATAGAAATTAATTCTAACTAAGTTATAGACATGAAAAAAATTAACTAAATTCAAAGAGTAATGAATTTGAGAACGCAACATCGTAATACATTTTATCGTTCTAATTCTATGAAAATCATGATGTGACTATGATTATGCATATGTGTAAGTCAGAGTTGTGTTATGATGATTGGATTCTATGTGAATTTTTGAAGATTTTATATGGAGCATTGAATGTTCAAGAAGAGGAATATCCTGGAAATAAACGGTCATTTCAAATTTGAAAAAATAGTTAACCGATTTTTACAAAACACTTTGATAAAAAAATATTTTTTACAGAGAAAATTTTATTTTGTCTCAATTTAATAAAATAACATTTTAAATTGATATTTTATCAATATTTAAATATGCCAAAATGTTTTCAATTTCATGTTTTGTAAAAATCGATTAACCATTTTCAAATTTGAAAAAACCGTTACAATTTTAAGAAATATTTTAGAAAAAACTTTTCTTCCACCCCTGGCTGTGAATTATTTTTTTACAGTTCATTATTTTATTTAGTTTCAGAAATGTTTGTAATGTTACAAACAAAAACTTAAATGCAAATCGTGACAAAAACTATCCATTTTACGTACATCAGCCAGACTACATTGTGCGAAATTACTGAATTAATTTTAAAATTTAAATAATTTCAACTCAAAATTAAGTGAATAGTTATTAAATGTCAAGTACAGGGTCGAGTATGGATAATAAAGAAGTAACTGATGGCAATAAAAGTGATGAAGAATTGCAAGCCCGTGCCATGAAGATAAATACCAAAAGTACAGCAGAAAGAAAGAATGAATACTTACGTCACGTTAAAGAGCACGCAAATAGCTTGGGCGTACTGAAAAGATCGTTTACTGGAAGTTCTACCAGTCTTAATAAGAAAAATCAAGATGAATTTATGAGTAATTCTTCCAATGTTGTTAAACAGGACTTGAAGGACCAACAAAATCAGTAGAAATTTATTTTTGTCATAAATGACATATTTACTAGGAATAAGTAGTGATTAAGCAGTATATAGACATAAAAGTATTAATACATTAAAAATTAAGATAAGAAATTCATAGATACAAAGAGAAGAGAACTTTAAATTCTCTCTCCGATTCAAAGGGGTCGTTCATTTAATACGTAACGTTCTGAGGGGGAAGAGGGTCCGAGAGTTTTTTACGGTCTATTTTTTTAACACGTGTTTGTTTTTTTGGTGAAAACGTTAAGTGCGGGTTGGGAGGGGGGAGAAAAACCAAATTTCAGAGTTACGTAATAAGAGAATGGCCCCAAAGTGTTTCATATTTTTCGGCAAAAAATACAAACACAAATAAAAGTTCTCTAGAGAAAAAAATCAGTTTTTTGGTGTTTGTGATCGCAAATAAAAACAAAGCATAAAAAATTATTAAATTATTAAAAGTGCAATCAAACAGAATTTCACAATGCATAAAAGTGACAACAACATTCAAACTGACGATAAGGAAGAATGTCGTCAAATGAGAATGAATGCAATAACTAGCAGCACTCAAGCAAATCAAAAACTTCTCAGTAATGCTGGAAAGTCATCAAATCAAGGTTCATTTGGTTCCAGTAAACCATCTACAGACACACCAGAAGGAAGTCAATCTAGTGGAAATAGTGCAAATTCACAGGCATCAGGAAGCTCGGACACAAAAAGTGGATTTTTTAAAAAGTTATTTCCTTTTTCTAACAATAATAATAATCCTTGATATTATAAAATTATTGAATTAAAATTACGGGAAAATAAATTAAATTTGTTTAAAAAAATTTTTTTTTTTGTGACAAACCAGATTTTCATTATATTTTTAACACTTTATCTGATTTAAAATATTCTCAGAAATAAAATAAAATTGAAGAAGAAGAAATTTAAAATTTAGATGAGAGAGCAAAAAAGAGAGAAATTTTAGATATTTATTCTCATGTGATTGAATGAGTAAACTACTCGAAACTTGATATGGGGCCATTCACTTAGTATGTTCGCTTTTAAAGGGGGTCTAGGAATTTGTAACATAACAGGTCAGACAAAAGAAAACTTTTTCCATACAGAAAATGTAACAAAGGGGTGGGGGGGGGGTTCTAAAAAGTCATTTTTTGAGTAACGTACTAAGTAAACGGCCCCTATCTGAAACGAGTAAATGTAATATCGCCTTCAAAATGCGAAAAATCTCAAAAATAGGATCAGTAATCAAAAATAATAAAAAATGTGACACGCTCTTGTCATAATTTTTGTCATGCAAATGAGAAAAGATAAAAAAGCATCGCATATTTTTTTCTTCTTAAAAAAAAATGTGATGACAGGCATCATGCATACATCAGCATTTTTCGATCAATTTCCTTTCATCGGATCTGAAAAAAAAATCTGAGAACATTTCACAATCTTTTAATGCTACTACTAAAATTTTCAGAACACTAATCGATATATCAACACTTTTTTTGTGTGTGGCCCACATCTCCTTACAAATTCGAAATATGTACATCATCATTCATGTTAAAGTGAAATCAGACAATATGCTGTAGGCATTAAACATACATTCATATTCAGCATAAAACTTTTATTAAAAATTAATCAAAGATTTTTCTGAATAGAGCAATCCATCAAAGCTATTGATGAAATTTCTCGTGAATTAATTTTGTTTCTTCTTTTTATTTTTTGTTCCATATTTTTGCTCCATATCAAAGGGTGAAAATGTCATCGGCAATTGCCCATAAATCAACTTTTTTTTATTTTGCATGACAAATTTGTCGCTTTCATCACCTTCCAAAAGTTAGCGATAAGCAGGAAATTTGCAGGCGATAAAAATGCAGAAAATTTGCAGGAAAAATGCAGGCGATAAAAAATGTCACTTGCAAGAAACTTGTACAGGAAATTTGCAGATAATTTGCAGCTTTTCAAAAAAATTAAACTTGCATACAATATTTACAGAAAAATTGCAGGAGATTTGCAGGAATGAAAGAAATATAAAATACTTGCAGTAAACTTGCAGGAATCAAGGTACATAAAATACTTGCAGTAAACTTGCAGGAATCAAAGAAATATAAAATACTTGCAGTAAACTTGCAGGAATCACGGTTTATAAGGATTTGCAGGAGGTTTATAAGATTTGCAGGAATCAAAGAAATATAAAATACTTGCAGTAAACTTGCAGGAATCAAGGTTTATAAAATCCATGCAGGAGATTTGCAGGAATCAAAGAAATATAAAATACTTGCAGTAAACTTGCAGGAATCAAGGTATATAAAATACTTGCAGGAGATTTGCAGGAACCAAGGAAACATATTGTTATGCAGTAAACTTGCAGGAATTAAGGAAATATAAAATACATGCAGGAGATTTGCAGGAATCATGAAGAAAAATATTTGCAGAGTATTTGCAGGATTGAAAGAGTAAAGATATTTACAGGAGATTTACAGTTAATTTACAGTTCTAGAAATTTAAAAGTAAAGTCATTTGCAGATAATTTGCAGCAATGAAGCGTTAAATAATTTTTGTCATTAAATTACGTTTAACATTAAAAAAAATACAGCCTAATTTCAAATTAATGAGAATTAGATACGGATTAGAAAAAAATATTTAACGCTTCATTCCTGCAAATTATCTGCAAATGACTTTACTTTTAAATTTCTAGAACTGTAAATTAACTGCAAATCTCCTGCAAATGATATTTTTTTAGAGTCCTGTAAATCTCCTGTAAATATCTTTACTCTTTCAATCCTGCAAATACTCTGCAAATATTTTTCTTCATGATTCCTGCAAATCTCCTGCAAGTATTTTATATACCTTGATTCCTGCAAGTTTACTGCAAGTATTTTATATTTCTTTGATTCCTGCAAGTTTACTGCAAGTATTTTATGTACCTTGATTCCTGCAAGTTTACTGTAAGTATTTTATATTTCTTTGATTCCTGCAAATCTCCTGCAAGTATTTTATATACCTTGATTCCTGCAAGTTTACTGCAAGTATTTTATATTTCTTTGATTCCTGCAAGTTTACTGCAAGTATTTTATGTACCTTGATTCCTGCAAGTTTACTGTAAGTATTTTATATTTCTTTGTTTCCTGCAAGTTTACTCCAAGTATTTTATGTACCTTGATTCCTGCAAGTTTACTGCAAGTATTTTATATTTCTTTCATTCCTGCAAATCTCCTGCAATTTTTCTGTAAATATTGTATGCAAGTTTAATTTTTTTGAAAAGCTGCAAATTATCTGCAAATTTCCTGTACAAGTTTCTTGCAAGTGACATTTTTTATCGCCTGCATTTTTCCTGCAAATTTTCTGCATTTTTATCGCCTGCAAATTTCCTGCTTATCGCTAACTTTTGGAAGGTCTTTCATCGGTTTTAATTAAATTTTTTTATGTGCTGTCTATTTCAGAGAAATCAGTAATATCAGGTTGATAAGATTACAATGGCTTGAGATTGATTTGATAGAAATCACAAAACCTAACCTTAAAAAAAATTGTTTTGGTTTTTAAAAAATTCAAAATTTAGAAAATCGTTAATTTTTTGATATTTTAAATCTTGCAAGTACAAATTTTAAAAAACCGTTATTTAACTTTAATTTGGCCTTTTAAATTTATCTTATTAAATTTAAAAACGTGTCATCCTTAGTTCCATTTTTGCAACAGAAAAATATGACAATTTGCTTTTTCAAACTACAATCTTGATTTTGAATGTGAAATGGAACTGAAATTTTCCATGGCTTATAAAATCGACCTCAGCTAGTCAAGATTTAATCTCTCTTATAAAAAAATAAAAAATAAATATGTTTAGCCATAAAATCCTCTTTCCATGACACTTGAAATCCTTTTTAGCCTCAAACATAAGCTAAAATGATTGAGGAAGTAGATAGCGATAAAATTTATCGTTTTTCATTGCTTGAGGAAAGGGCATGGAGTATAAGGCAGGAAAAGGCCAAGGAAAAAAATATTCTCATTTCCCTTTTTCCTTCTTGTTGTTCCTTACCTCAATTGTTAATCTTTGGAAATCTCTAACTTCTTCTTGATATTAATCAAATGTGTTCTCGTTGGAATTTTTCATCCTCATTACTTTAAAGAATTTTTATGAGACACGCAGTGCTCGTTCATTTATCGGTATAGTCGCTAATAACGTGCGGAATGCAATAAAGGAGCGAGGCTGAAAAAAGAAGAAATAACCGGAAATTTATTAGATGAGACGCCAATAAGAAATATTTCAGTGAACAGGAATTCTTGATGACATGGAAGGAAATGTGATGAAAGTTTTGAAAATCCATCAATTTGACGTTTATAGAAACGCATTTTTAAAAAATTGAGCTTTTTGACCAATTTAAAGATCTTTGAATGAAATTTGAGCTTTTTGAATAAAAATTGAACTTTTTGAATTAAATTTGAGTTTTTTGAATGAATTTGAGCTTTTTTAAAAATTGAGCTTTTTGTACGAATTGCAAGCTTTTTGAATAGTTTAAAACTTATTAAAAATTTCCAAATAAAATCAATGCCTTTTTATACATTATGTAAGATTTTTGAAAATATAAGAGTTTTTTGAATATTCTTGAGTGGTTTCTAGAGCTTTTAATGAATTTTAGAGCTTTACAAATTTTATACCTTAAAATACTAAAATTTTTAAAGCAATTGTTTAAGCTTTAAGAAATCTTAAATAAAATGTAGAAAAAGAAAACTAAAGAGATGATATCAGACATTTAATAACATTGTAAGCTTTTTCATAAGATTTCACATCGTTCATATAAAAAAGCTTGCAAATCTGATTAGACTTACCTTCATCCGTTCTATCGCTATATTAGTTTACTTCTTCCACGTCTGCATCCTCATGTCTACATTTATGAAAGCAATTCTTCATTGTTCTTCTTAATAAAATACCAAACAATGTACCTAGTATTTTCTTCCTCATTAGTCCATAATTCACAGCCTCAATAGACAGGCACAAAAACTGAACATATTATAAGCATAAGCGTCTTTCATGTTGGTGAAATATCGCTATAATAGGAGATGTTTAAGTAAATAAACGACGCTAAAGAACCTTGAAGGACTAAAAAATTCCAATAAAAATGACTCGACAGCTTTTTATCTAACTCTAGGCGTTAAAGCAATTACATGTTTCTTTTCATCGAATACCAAGTGAACAACGGCAAAATGTGAAAAGAGGAAGGAACAAAAAAAAAAAAAAATAGAATAAAAGATGTGGTTTACTTGAGTGCCTTAAAAAATAGCCTAAAGATTTAAGTGTAACATATTTAATGAAAATGGAAAGGCCGCAAATATGCAAGAAGACGAAGACAAGGTGAAATGTGTTCACAAAAGACTTTATGTACGTGCTTTGTAATTTTTACGGCAATTAAGTTGTCAAGAAATACAAAGAAAATGAATTAAGTAATTTTCTTCATACTGTATGTAATTTACGGTACTCAATTAAATTTTAATGTTGATTTAACCCAAAAGGAAGGAAATTTATTTACATTCATGATGTTAAATACACAGATTCTATCGACTAGGCATTCTAAATTATTTAATAGCGTAAAAGCAAACAAAAGCTTACAAAAAGCACGTTTTTATTGAATGAGGTGTTAATGTTTGCCGTCTGTCTGTTTAAATGCTAATTTAATTTTTGTTTGACGTTTTCGTTACTATAGAATAATTTTTTGTGCATTCTGGATGCTAATAGGATTTGTGACAGCATTTTCTCAAAGAAATAATGACTGAATGAAGTTCTTGAAAGCAAAACATCAGTAAAAGATGCAAATATGGATTATTAAAAGATGCTAAAATGGATTCTAAAGATGCAAAATTTAACAAAAAGATACAAAAAATTCAAAGAAACAAAAATAAGACGCGAGAATTAACCAAAAGATGCAAAATTTATTGAATAGAAGCAGATTTTTAAAAAAGAGAGAGATTTTGTAAAATATACAAATATTAACAAAAAGATGCGAATTTTTTTAAAGAAGCAAAAAATAAGATGCAAAGAGTATTTATGTGCAAATTTAAAGAAGCAAACAATTTGATGCTAATGATGCAAAATTAACTTAAAAGATGCAAAACAAATTGAAAATCATAAACGGTGTTCAAAAGATGCAGATATTCTCAAAAGAAGCAAGAAAAGATTAAGAAAGTTCCTTTAAAAAAATCTTCCGAATAAAAAAAATTCTCAGCTCACCCTCAAGAAATTTTCATTAACTTTTTTTTTCTTTTAATCCACAGAGATTTTTATGAAGAAAATTCTTCCCACGGTAACAAGAAGTTCAACGAACTGTTGATGAAAAGTTATGTTTCATTTTATCTGGTGCCGAAAATGTTCTCCCTGTAACACATTCAGATAAGTAGAAGCAGAAACTTTTCTTCCTCTTTCACCAATCTGCCTGTTATTTTTTCTTGCTGCTGCTTAAATAATGAATTGATAAAAGTTTGAAAAAGTTTGCATATTACATGTAGGTATGGTGTAGTTAAATGTTTCACATTCTCAGTTATTTTTTGTGATCAACAGTGAATGATAAAATGAGGCAAAAAAAAGAAGAGGAGAAAAAAAACAAAGGAAACAAAAAATGCTGTTGTTAAATATGTGACGCGCCTTTTTGAACACATTTGTTGATTAACTTGATGAAGTAAGAAAAAAAAACTTTTATATCTTTTCCATTTTTTTTTATTCTTTACCATCCTTGTGTTAATGTTAAATTATGTATTTACGAGAACTTCCTTGCCATATCATGACTGTCAGAATATATGAACTTTAACCTCAAAGAATCCAACCGCAAACAGATGGCATAACAAGCACAAGTTTCTTCATTATTTCAGCATCAAAATGTATGTTGATGCTGGAAAGCTAAAAGCTCACAACTTGGAACTGCTTAAAATAAATGTAATAGACAGTCTCATATTTCAAAAATCAAAAAATAGAAGAGAAAATTGGAAAGAAGGGGTAGTAGCATGTGAAAGATAAGTAAAGCATTAAATTCCAGACACATTGCGCTATTGCCATCGTTATCACATTCTTTCTTCATTCTGTTAAGTGAAGTGAAGTCTTTCCCGTCATCATCATCAAGGAAACGTATCCGCAAAAAGCAGCTTCTTGTTTTTCTTCTAAATCTGAGAATAGGAAGCTTTTAAGAGTTAGAGAGTTTAAGGAAATGATGAGATGAAAACTAATTGAATCAGCTTGAAGATGTTTATTATATTTTTGTATCTCATTTTATCAACAAAATGAGAATTAACGATTCTAAAGATTTTGAAAATTATAATTTTTTTTTGTTTCATTTTTCCGCTCAGTTAGCATAGTTTTTTCCCCTTAAAACCAAGTTTTTGCAAATTTGGGCAATTCTACAGATCGCTGGATTTTTTGAAAATTCAAAAAAATAATCCATGTTCCTTAAAAAATTAATTCATTAAAAATTGCTATTTGCCATAGTAAACATTTAATTCAACCTTTATAAACATCTTCATTTGTAATCCAAGTTTCATTATCAATAATCTTACTAAAGTAATTATTCGTCATTGAGCTAAATTTTCAATTTTATAAAATTCATTTTTTTACGGATTAAGCATTTCGTTGCTTATACCTCAGGAAATTTTTAGGAAAAGTTAACAATTTTCGTCTATCTGTTGATATTTAATTGTAAATCAGCTGTGAAAGTGATAGAACAAACAATGATCTATCAATTAATTCGATAAAGAAGCTTCAAAAGTTCTCATAGGCTTCAAATTTTATATTCAAAAAATTCAAAATTGACAATTTCCAAAAAAAAGGTATAAGCAACGGGCATAAAAGTGAATATATCTCGATAATTAAAGTGATTTGACTTGTGCAATTAAGTTTTAAATGTGTTAAATGAAGAAATACATCATTGAGAATAGGTAAAGCAAAGGAAAAATAGGTGAATAAAGAGAAAAATGAGTTTTTGTGTGAATTTTCATCTGTAGAATTGCCCATTTATAATCAAATAATTAATTTGAGTGCTTCCAGGTGAGTTTATTCTACATAAATCTCAAAACTAGTTCCTTAATAACTTATTTATTCGGATATAATCAAAAGAAAAAAGTATAATAATCTGGAATAATTATAAAAACAAACTTTTTGTAATAATTTACTGCAATTCACAATAATTTTCCAACTCTTTGTCTTCGCACTTCTGCGAAAAAAAGTAAGCAGATGGAAATTCAAAAAAACACGACTTACGTAGAAAGCCACGAACTTCCACGCTTGACTTACGATAGATTATAAATACATTTATTATAATATTATAAAAATTTTCGGAAAAAACAAATTGATTTTTTTATTATAATTTTTGGCGAGCTGCACTTCATATTCTTCTATTTCATAAGTATAAAATATTAATCATAAATTTTACTAAACTCCTAAAAAAATGTAGTCTGTATTAATATTTGTGAAATTTGCATTTTATAGATTCCTTAATGTACGAAATGGCACTTTTAAGAAACGTTTTAGGTTCATTTGGGAGTTGTGAAGAGCTGTGCGGAATGAAACGAAGTGAATGAACCATTGCTGAGCGGAGCGAAGCAATGGTTTGTGAAACTTCGTTTCATTCCGCACAGCTCTTCACAACTCCCAAATGAACCTAAAACGTTTCTTAAAAGTGCCATTTCGTACATTAAGGAATCTATAAAATGCAAATTTTACAAATATTAATACAGACTACATTTTTAGCAGTTTAGTAAAGTTTATGATTAACATTTTATACTTATGAAAAAAAGAATATGAAGTGCAGCTCGCCAAAAATTATAATAAAAAAAAATGAAAATTCCACTAAATCTTTTATTTAAAAATTATTAAGTATGTAGAAAGCAAAATTTTGTCATAAAAATTCCATAATTGGGGTGTAAAATTATTCGAGGTCGCGCGTTAGCGCGACCGAGAAAATTTTTGAAGTCGAAAAAATCAGTTTTTTGGCTTTTTGACCCCTTTAATAGCCTTTAAATTGAAAAATTCCTGTAGATTATGAATCTACTCATCGAGACGCACATTTTGGTACCAAAACTTCTCATAAAAGTGGTGGGAAAATTGTGAACTCGAAAATGGGCATTTTGGGTGAAACCAATAACTTACACGCGATGCGTGGAATTTAAAAACTTTAGGAAAAAGATAAAAATTTTGGGAAAAAACGACTAATTATGTTGTATATCGGTGGTTAGAGACCATTAGGACCAAAAAAATTTTTCATGACTTCATCCTGCCATGCATACCCAAAAACGAAAAATGGACTTTGTGGACACAGGTATGGACGAAATTGGCTGAAACTTGGCTTATACATTTTAGGCATAAATACCCCGAAATGGTTTTTGAATTAGCCAATTTAAGCTTAATACAAGCGAGAACGGTGCCAAAAATGGTCAATTTTGAGCGTTTTTTGGCCCTACTTTGACTGTCCAAAGGTCTATAAAGTTGTGCATATATCAAAAAGTTAGCTTCCATTCCCCAATTGCTTATGTTGCCTGATCATATGGCAAAAGAATCAGTTCCTAAAAGTCTAATGGTGAAGCTGTGACCCTGATAACAAAATTTGGTGACTGAAAAAATCAGTTTTTTGGCTTTTTGACCCCTTTAATAGCCTTTAAATTGAAAAATTCCTGTAGATTATGAATCTACTCATCGAGACGCACATTTTGGTACCAAAAACTTCTCATAAAAGTGGTGGGAACATAGTGAACTCGAAAATGGGCATTTTGGTGAAACCAATAACTTACACGCGATGCGTGGAAGTTAAAAACTTTAGGAAAAAGATAAAAATTTTGGGAAAAAACGACTAATTATGTTGTATATCGGTGGTTAGAGACCATTAGGACCAAAAAAATTTTTCATGACTTCATCCTGCCATGCATACCCAAAAAAACGAAAAATGGACTTTGTGGACACAGGTATGGACGAAATTGGCTGAAACTTGGCTTATACATTTTAGGCATAAATACCCCGAAATGGTTTTTGAATTAGCCAATTTAAGCTTAATACAAGCGAGAACGGTGCCAAAAATGGTCAATTTTGAGCGTTTTTTGGCCCTACTTTGACTGTCCAAAGGTCTATAAAGTTGTGCATATATCAAAAAGTTAGCTTTCATTCCCCTGGGCGCTTATGTTGCCTGATCATATGGCAAAAGAATCAGTTCCTAAAAGTCTAATGGTTAAGCTGTGACCCTGATAACAAAATTTTTGGTGCGAAAAAATCAGTTTTTTGGCTTTTTGACCCCTTTAATAGCCTTTAAATTGAAAAATTCCTGTAGATTATGAATCTACTCATCGAGACGCACATTTTGGTACCAAAAACTTCTCATAAAAGTGGTGGGAACATAGTGAACTCGAAAATGGGCATTTTGAGTGAAACCAATAACTTACACGCGATGCGTGGAAGTTAAAAACTTTAGGAAAAAGATAAAAATTTTGGGAAAAAACGACTAATTATGTTGTATATCGGTGGTTAGAGACCATTAGGACCAAAAAAATTTTTCATGACTTCATCCTGCTATGCATACCCAAAAAACGAAAAATGGACTTTGTGGACACAGGTATGGACGAAATTGGCTGAAACTTGGCTTATACATTTTAGGCATAAATACCCCGAAATGGTTTTTGAATTAGCCAATTTAAGCTTAATACAAGCGAGAACGGTGCCAAAAATGGTCAATTTTGAGCGTTTTTTGGCCCTACTTTGACTGTCCAAAGGTCTATAAAGTTGTGCATATATCAAAAAGTTAGCTTCCATTCCCCAATTGCTTATGTTGCCTGATCATATGGCAAAAGAATCAGTTCCTAAAAGTCTAATGGTGAAGCTGTGACCCTGATAACAAAATTTGGTGACTGAAAAAATCAGTTTTTTGGCTTTTTGACCCCTTTAATAGCCTTTAAATTGAAAAATTCCTGTAGATTATGAATCTACTCATCGAGACGCACATTTTGGTACCAAAAACTTCTCATAAAAGTGGTGGGAACATAGTGAACTCGAAAATGGGCATTTTGGTGAAACCAATAACTTACACGCGATGCGTGGAAGTTAAAAAATTTATGAAAAGATTAAAATTTTGGGAAAAAACGACTAATTATGTTGTATATCGGTGGTTAGAGACCATTAGGACCAAAAAAATTTTTCATGACTTCATCCTGCTATGCATACCCAAAAAACGAAAAATGGACTTTGTGGACACAGGTATGGACGAAATTGGCTGAAACTTGGCTTATACATTTTAGGCATAAATACCCCGAAATGGTTTTTGAATTAGCCAATTTAAGCTTAATACAAGCGAGAACGGTGCCAAAAATGGTCAATTTTGAGCGTTTTTTGGCCCTACTTTGACTGTCCAAAGGTCTATAAAGTTGTGCATATATCAAAAAGTTAGCTTCCATTCCCCCAATTGCTTATGTTGCCTGATCATATGGCAAAAGAATCAGTTCCTAAAAGTCTAATGGTGAAGCTGTGACCCTGATAACAAAATTTGGTGACTGAAAAAATCAGTTTTTTGGCTTTTTGACCCCTTTAATAGCCTTTAAATTGAAAAATTCCTGTAGATTATGAATCTACTCATCGAGACGCACATTTTGGTACCAAAAACTTCTCATAAAAGTGGTGGGAACATAGTGAACTCGAAAATGGGCATTTTGGTGAAACCAATAACTTACACGCGATGCGTGGAAGTTAAAAACTTTAGGAAAAAGATAAAAATTTTGGGAAAAAACGACTAATTATGTTGTATATCGGTGGTTAGAGACCATTAGGACCAAAAAAATTTTTCATGACTTCATCCTGCCATGCATACCCAAAAACGAAAAATGGACTTTGTGGACACAGGTATGGACGAAATTGGCTGAAACTTGGCTTATACATTTTAGGCATAAATACCCCGAAATGGTTTTTGAATTAGCCAATTTAAGCTTAATACAAGCGAGAACGGTGCCAAAAATGGTCAATTTTGAGCGTTTTTTGGCCCTACTTTGACTGTCCAAAGGTCTATAAAGTTGTGCATATATCAAAAAGTTAGCTTCCATTCCCCAATTGCTTATGTTGCCTGATCATATGGCAAAAGAATCAGTTCCTAAAAGTCTAATGGTGAAGCTGTGACCCTGATAACAAAATTTGGTGACTGAAAAAATCAGTTTTTGGCTTTTTGACCCCTTTAATAGCCTTTAAATTGAAAAATTCCTGTAGATTATGAATCTACTCATCGAGACGCACATTTTGGTACCAAAAACTTCTCATAAAAGTGGTGGGAACATAGTGAACTCGAAAATGGGCATTTTGGTGAAACCAATAACTTACACGCGATGCGTGGAAGTTAAAAACTTTAGGAAAAAGATAAAAATTTTGGGAAAAACGACTAATTATGTTGTATATCGGTGGTTAGAGACCATTAGGACCAAAAAAAAATTTTTCATGACTTCATCCTGCTATGCATACCCAAAAACGAAAAATGGACTTTGTGGACACAGGTATGGACGAAATTGGCTGAAACTTGGCTTATACATTTTAGGCATAAATACCCCGAAATGGTTTTTGAATTAGCCAATTTAAGCTTAATACAAGCGAGAACGGTGCCAAAAATGGTCAATTTTGAGCGTTTTTTGGCCCTACTTTGACTGTCCAAAGGTCTATAAAGTTGTGCATATATCAAAAAGTTAGCTTCCATTCCCCCAATTGCTTATGTTGCCTGATCATATGGCAAAAGAATCAGTTCCTAAAAGTCTAATGGTGAAGCTGTGACCCTGATAACAAAATTTGGTGACTGAAAAAATCAGTTTTTGGCTTTTGACCCCTTTAATAGCCTTTAAATTGAAAAATTCCTGTAGATTATGAATCTACTCATCGAGACGCACATTTTGGTACCAAAAACTTCTCATAAAAGTGGTGGGAACATAGTGAACTCGAAAATGGGCATTTTGGTGAAACCAATAACTTACACGCGATGCGTGGAAGTTAAAAACTTTAGGAAAAAGATAAAAATTTTGGGAAAAAACGACTAATTATGTTGTATATCGGTGGTTAGAGACCATTAGGACCAAAAAAATTTTTCATGACTTCATCCTGCCATGCATACCCAAAAAAACGAAAAATGGACTTTGTGGACACAGGTATGGACGAAATTGGCTGAAACTTGGCTTATACATTTTAGGCATAAATACCCCGAAATGGTTTTTGAATTAGCCAATTTAAGCTTAATACAAGCGAGAACGGTGCCAAAAATGGTCAATTTTGAGCGTTTTTTGGCCCTACTTTGACTGTCCAAAGGTCTATAAAGTTGTGCATATATCAAAAAGTTAGCTTCCATTCCCCCAATTGCTTATGTTGCCTGATCATATGGCAAAAGAATCAGTTCCTAAAAGTCTAATGGTGAAGCTGTGACCCTGATAACAAAATTTGGTGACTGAAAAAATCAGTTTTTTGGCTTTTTGACCCCTTTAATAGCCTTTAAATTGAAAAATTCCTGTAGATTATGAATCTACTCATCGAGACGCACATTTTGGTACCAAAAACTTCTCATAAAAGTGGTGGGAACATAGTGAACTCGAAAATGGGCATTTTGGGTGAAACCAATAACTTACACGCGTTGCGTGTAATTTAAAAACTTTAGTAAAAATATAAAATTTTTGGGAAAAAACGACTAATTATGTTGTATATCGGTGGTTAGAGACCATTAGGACCAAAAAAAATTTTTCATGACTTCATCCTGCCATGCATACCCAAAAAAACGAAAAATGGACTTTGTGGACACAGGTATGGACGAAATTGGCTGAAACTTGGCTTATACATTTTAGGCATAAATACCCCGAAATGGTTTTTGAATTAGCCAATTTAAGCTTAATACAAGCGAGAACGGTGCCAAAAATGGTCAATTTTGAGCGTTTTTTGGCCCTACTTTGACTGTCCAAAGGTCTATAAAGTTGTGCATATATCAAAAAGTTAGCTTCCATTCCCCCAATTGCTTATGTTGCCTGATCATATGGCAAAAGAATCAGTTCCTAAAAGTCTAATGGTGAAGCTGTGACCCTGATAACAAAATTTGGTGACTGAAAAAATCAGTTTTTGGCTTTTTGACCCCTTTAATAGCCTTTAAATTGAAAAATTCCTGTAGATTATGAATCTACTCATCGAGACGCACATTTTGGTACCAAAAACTTCTCATAAAAGTGGTGGGAACATAGTGAACTCGAAAATGGGCATTTTGGGTGAAACCAATAACTTACACGCGATGCGTGGAAGTTAAAAACTTTAGGAAAAAGATAAAAATTTTGGGAAAAAACGACTAATTATGTTGTATATCGGTGGTTAGAGACCATTAGGACCAAAAAATTTTTCATGACTTCATCCTGCCATGCATACCCAAAAAAACGAAAAATGGACTTTGTGGACACAGGTATGGACGAAATTGGCTGAAACTTGGCTTATACATTTTAGGCATAAATACCCCGAAATGGTTTTTGAATTAGCCAATTTAAGCTTAATACAAGCGAGAACGGTGCCAAAAATGGTCAATTTTGAGCGTTTTTTGGCCCTACTTTGACTGTCCAAAGGTCTATAAAGTTGTGCATATATCAAAAAGTTAGCTTCCATTCCCCCAATTGCTTATGTTGCCTGATCATATGGCAAAAGAATCAGTTCCTAAAAGTCTAATGGTGAAGCTGTGACCCTGATAACAAAATTTGGTGACTGAAAAAATCAGTTTTTTGGCTTTTTGACCCCTTTAATAGCCTTTAAATTGAAAAATTCCTGTAGATTATGAATCTACTCATCGAGACGCACATTTTGGTACCAAAAACTTCTCATAAAAGTGGTGGGAACATAGTGAACTCGAAAATGGGCATTTTGGGTGAAACCAATAACTTACACGCGATGCGTGGAAGTTAAAAACTTTAGGAAAAAGATAAAAATTTTGGGAAAAAACGACTAATTATGTTGTATATCGGTGGTTAGAGACCATTAGGACCAAAAAAAATTTTTCATGACTTCATCCTGCTATGCATACCCAAAAAAACGAAAAATGGACTTTGTGGACACAGGTATGGACGAAATTGGCTGAAACTTGGCTTATACATTTTAGGCATAAATACCCCGAAATGGTTTTTGAATTAGCCAATTTAAGCTTAATACAAGCGAGAACGGTGCCAAAAATGGTCAATTTTGAGCGTTTTTTGGCCCTACTTTGACTGTCCAAAGGTCTATAAAGTTGTGCATATATCAAAAAGTTAGCTTCCATTCCCCCAATTGCTTATGTTGCCTGATCATATGGCAAAAGAATCAGTTCCTAAAAGTCTAATGGTGAAGCTGTGACCCTGATAACAAAATTTGGTGACTGAAAAAATCAGTTTTTTGGCTTTTTGACCCCTTTAATAGCCTTTAAATTGAAAAATTCCTGTAGATTATGAATCTACTCATCGAGACGCACATTTTGGTACCAAAAACTTCTCATAAAAGTGGTGGGAACATAGTGAACTCGAAAATGGGCATTTTGGGTGAAACCAATAACTTACACGCGATGCGTGGAAGTTAATTGTTTCAAGCACGAATGAAGAAATTTTTATGCTGTCTTCTCTCTTTTTATTGTAAAGTTCTTCCTATTCTTTTTGTTTCAAATGAAAAGATTTTTTTTATCATTTCTTATTTCTCATATTCAACACTTTATAACAAGAATTTATTCATGGAAAAGGAATGTTTTACGTCTTGGTTGGCAGACTGATTAATTTTGTATGAAAATAATGAAAATTCTTGTTAGTCATAAAGATCCACTTCATTTCGGGTTGAGTCTGTTGAAGGTTTCCTGGAACTAAATAATTAGTTCAGTTCTTTTCAACAGTCGAGGAACTAAAAGTTTCTGAAATCCTTAATTGAAATTATTCATTTTAAAATACTTCCCTTAATTTGAAGAGAAAATTCAAAAATTTTAGAGCCTTTGATCCTGAAGCTTAGACATGTCTAAAATTAGATAATCAAGTCTAAAACACACAACAGCATACATTTTCATTAGTTTCAATTTTCAAACCTGCAATCACTGGTTTTTCATCTAATTAGAACTGACAAGAACTGGCATAAATCATTTAACAGGATAAACAAATTTCTCTTGAAATATCAAATGGGTAAAGTGTACATTATTGTCATTCAATGTCGATAAATTGTTTTGTTGGATTAATTTTCTGAAAGTAGTTAGTAAAGTGTCCTGAATTTTATTTATATTTGAGGACTCTTCAGTTATCAATGAAAATTTCTAAAATAGATATTCCATTGATTTTTATTAATCTAAGTAATACCATTGATCTTGTTAGTAAACTTATATCTCAAAATCTTACTTGAAAATCTTCATGAACTGAAGGGTCTCGATTTGAGTTGAGTTGATTTAAGTAGATTCGATTTAAGTGTTTTTTTTTCTAGAACTAACCAATTACTCAAATTAAGACCCCCAGTAATCAATTAAATCAGTGAAGTTCAAACTATGCTCCGCGACTTTTTAGTGTTCCACCAGATGCTCCTCGACAGAATTCCAAATTGACAAAAGTAAGACTGCTTTTGGAATTAGATAATAATTATCAAAGAAATTATTCAGAAAAACTGCGTCTATACACCTACTTCCAAATCCAAAACGAATCTTTAATAGTAGACAAAATAAAAAAAAGAAAATACTCCTTTCCGCAATTCTTTCTTTGTCGTAATCGTATTTGATACTGAAAATTCATTCTTTTTCATCTTCCTTATTATTATGTTTTTACTTTTATGAAAAAGAGTACTTGAACTTCCGTTTTTCTTCATATTCTTTGAAACGTTGGAAAAATAAAAGAATTGTGTTGTTGTTGAAGATTACAAATTATAACAGTGAAAATTTATTGTTCTTCTTTCCACAGTATTTATTCATGTATTGTTCCTTCATATTCTTTCATGTTTGTGCGGAATAAATTTTGTAATTCTTGATCTTATTCCTTTAAGTGAATTTACCCAAGCACGGCAATACTTTAGTACGTCTACTTCCTTTTCTCATTTTCTTTTGTTTACCGTTATATTTACACATATATTAATATTTTTATGGGCATATGAAAACTTATTATGTATGAATATGTGCTAATGAAACTTTTTCATGTACGTGTGGTTCCTCGCTCTTGTTTGTTTGTCTCTCTCGTGTGTATGTCTACCAAAAATCAACAAATTTAAACTTGTCAATAGAATTGAAATGAATAATTTAGAGTAGAAATTACCTGAGTGGAAATAATGTTGGTAAATTTAATTTAATTTAATTCAATTAGCAACTGTAGACAAACAAATTAATTATCATGGGAACAAATCCATGGGATTTCGAGAGGTATCGCGCAAATCATTTAATATGGTAGCCGAATACCTTAATTAGTCTTATTAATGATACTTTCTATTTCTGTTAAATGATTTTTTTTTTGTTTATTAAAAATTTTATTTTATGAAATTAATTAAGTGAAATTTGAATTTAATTGGTTTGAGTGCCATGGGCGGTGTTGACATTCATTTTGAAAGGCAAAGAATTTAGTCAATAAGTAACAAACTTTAGTAATTAAACATTTTTTGATGTTATTTTGATTAATTTTGTGGAATTATTGCTTTAAGCGCCAATCATTTTGAATTTATAAAAGGTTTGTGGCTGAATTATCTATTCTAAAAAAATTCTAGATTTCTATATAAACTTTTCTAGTTATAAGTTTTAATCATCTTTTTGAAGAAATTCAACTTTTTTATAAACTCTAAAATTATTTCACTATGAATTTATGGGCGTTTCCACAGATCGAAAATTTCAAAAAAATCGACTTTAAATGAAAAGTTCTCTTATTAGAGCTATCTAGACGATCAAAATACTTATTTTTGTCATGTAGAACGTTGAGTTCTATCTATTTGTCCTTTAATCTTGTTTATAAGTGCATTCATTTGTGAACAATTCCGATTTTTGCGAGCGTTACTTAGTAAGAAAAAGTTGAATTTAATTTTTTGCAAAGTAACGCTAATAATTTCCTAATTAATGCGTTTGGAAGGAAGATAATAAGACAAATGAGTAGAATTCATTGTTTTACTCATGAATAACTAGTCATTGCATCGTCTAGATATCCTAATTTAGAGAAAATTGATTTTTGACCAAAATTTTTGAAGAAACACATCTATGGAAATTCCCTTATATTTTTTCAAACTTTAAAATTTTGTAAAATTTTTCAAATTTTCAAAGTTCGTTAGATTGTCTAATTTCTTAGAAATACTTCTATGAAAAATAGTGAAAATGTTGATGTTGCTTACGCCCTCATCTAATAATTTTAATAATCCTTTACATATGATGAGTATTTCAATTCCATGAATACTAATGAGATTTTAAAAATCCAATTATATTTCTAAATTCTCTTCAGCATAATTTCTCAATTGGAATAAGACGACAAAACGATCATGAAGACTATTAAATTGTCAATGTTTTGGATATCATATATCATTAATTATTTCTGTACGTGAAGCTATGTGTGTAGTAGAGATATTATAGGGAAGTGATAAGATCCTGCATAAGGATATTCATACAACTTTTAATGAATTGCCATTTATTTCATAGAATTTCTAATCAGATTAAAACATTCATATATAAATTTGTATGAAGATTAAAATCGAAACAGCAATGAATTATTTCCTACACATTGTTTAACTATCAATTCCTATGAATATTTATTTATTTTTAGGCAAGACATATGTTGAATCAGTTCCAACACATTTGTGTATTTACTCCAATCATTGAATTCGGTTAACACACATCATAATGTTGTATATTGATTTTTCCATCACCACTCAGACATTAACTTTTTCATTGTTTTTGCACTTTCCGTGCTTGCTTTATTTTTTGTGTTGAATTTGCGTTATTATTTCTCGAAAAAAGGGACAAACGAGAGCTGAATAAATAATAGAAGAATCAATGATATTTGCACAATGAGGAGAAAAAAAAAGAACTGACCAATAACTTTTTGTGCCGTTCTCTGAAATCTCATCCTTCAACTTTACAGTATCTTTTAAAAGAATAATGCTGAATTTACTTTGGATGTGTTTTTTAAAAAATTCGGCAAGAAAATTTATTTTGGCTGTAATGTCAAAATTTAGGGATTTTAATTGTTATTAAATTTTAACGGATTTTTGGTGTTCAAAAATTTAATAATTTACGAAAAATTTAAAAAAGTACAAATTAAGAATTTGTAACGGTTTTTAACCTACAACTCTTCAAAATTCAAATAGAACTTATGCGTTGCCTTCCGTCATAATGACAGAGACTTTCCAACTATTGTTACTTAACAAGCACAAGATCTAGACATACATCCACTTGACCTGTTCTTGAATAACGAAAAGTACGAAGAGAGGAGAAGAATCAATATTTAAACTTGTTCTGCTACTAAGTAATACTTAAGTTCCTTGTATTTCTTATTCAATTTTGCAGCCATACTTACCGTCTGTTTTGCTCTACAAATTTTCAATTCCATTTTTGCTCTGTAATTTGGAGACTTTTAAAGAACAATTTCATAAAATTTATTCTTATTTCAATGAAAATTCTGCATGAATGGGAAATGAAATAAACTAAATGCTCACATATTCCAAAACCAGCGGAAGCAATTTTACATTGGCGTCCAAAATGCTATTTCGATTCGCTTTTAGGAAAAACTAAAATGAATTTAATTGCTTAATTGAATTTCGTTGCCATAAAATTGTCTTCCCATCTCCATCTCACTTTCTTTATGTCATTCTTATTCGTACTAAACATTTATGTAATAAACCATTAGCATCCCACCTATTAGATTTAGTATCTTCCTATCTCAACTCTCCTTCCGTTCCTTTTTTTGCTCTGTTTCTTCTTCTAGTTTAGATCCTTATAAAGATTTATGACGTGAAAATTTTTATTTTTACTAACTGTTTCTGCAGATGTAGATGCTGCTTGCTTTAAGGAATGGAATATATAAATTATTTACGTCACATTAAAGTGCTGGAATTTAGTCGGATTTTTTTTTTTTTTATGTTACTTACTTTATGAATTTGATAATATCTTTTGCTTGTTACTGTCCTTGCTATAATTTTCGGTGGTAAAGGTTTTCATTGGAATTTGTTAAGGAAATTCTTAAGAGTTTTGTTGAAAGAATTTGACCGTTGGGAAGGTTGAGGATGTTGTTTTTTAAATTTAGATAGGTGATCATAGATTTTTAGGTAAGATTTATTTTTGAAGCTATATGTTCTTCGATGCAAAATATTCCTAGAACAACCATACATAATTTCAATAAACTCAAAATAATAGCTATAAAGTCTTCTTGCTGACTCATTTATTGACTTAAATTGAGCAAAAAAAGGTCCATTAATATAATTAAATTGTATTGCAATAAAAACAATCCCCCCCATCCACCCTTTCCTCAATAATTCAATTTGAAAATTGCCGTTAAGCAAATAAAAATTTTTAAATCAAATAAAAAAGGTCGTTAAGGAATGAAATTATCAACATAAAAAATTGTAGTAAATATCTTGTAGACATTAAACTAATTACGATAAGAAGAAAACTAAGGTTTTTATTTTTATACTTATACCCAACTTAAACTCGTATTATGTATAAATCAGGAGCTTTAATTTACAGCAATAAAAAAAGCAATGATTATGTTGCATAATAGGTATATGGAGTATATTAAGTACGTGATTGTTTAAAACAATAAAGTTTAATGGATTTTCTGTTTTTCACTTCCCTATACTCAAGTTCTCATTTAAATTGTGTGCAGCATAATATCGGCGAAAAGTATGTTGAAGTGCGGGAAGAAGAAATCTTAAGCTGTAATGTAATGTATTATGCAAATACTTTGTAAAATCACTCATGGCATTGTGATACCTTAGTAAACCTCATATTATAAGCTTGTAAATGGCTTCTTCTCGATGGATGTAAAGATGACGATGTGGATGGAAGAGGAAATGGAGGAGAAGAAGAACAAGATTAGGTAAATAAATCTCAGTTCTATAGGCATTGAGTAGCGCATGTTTTGTGAATCGTTCGAAATTTGAATTTTTAAAAACCGTTAAAAATTCTAAATTTCAAAAATTTTTGCATTTTTAAACTTTTAAGTTTTTAAAAACCATTTGATTTTTGAATTTTAAAAACCAATTAAAAATAAAAATTTTGCAATTTAAAAATTTTAAAATTCCTATGACCGTTAAATTTTGAACAAATTGGAAGATTAGAAAATTTCCTCACCAAAAGATGCTCCGCAAAATATATGAATATATTCCACTATGCAAAATCGATAAAAATCTCATTTAAAGGATTTGAGCTTTTACGATAGCAAGCATAGAAAAGGTGTGTATTGAATTCAAATACCGAAGCCTATTGACCAAAATTTCCTTTTTTATGTGCCATCAGTGCTGGTAAATACCATTTTATAGCGATTTATTGAACACATTTATTTATTTGAGGAACAGCAGTCCCACGGGTAAGAATAGAATGGAATGGGGGTAATTTAACTGTTAAAATAAAATTGAATGAATATCACAAACAGTTAAATAAAGTTTTTATTGACATTTGCTGATCATTTTTATGTATGTTTAAAAGAGACACAGAAGAAAGCTCGTTTGAAGCGAAAATGGAAATAGGAAGAAATAAAAATTAGTATTGACATGAAAATTTCCTAGTAGTAGATAAATACATATAAAAAGAGGTCTCCAGAAATAGAATTTTTTTATGTCGCATCGTAGAAATAATTTGCATATCAACATATCAGGAAAGAAGGTTGGAAAATTTTTTGAGCACCAAATCAATATTAAAAATCATTTTTATTTCATTTGAATGATTTTAAGGCTTTGGCTCGATAAAATTTAATGATATGGAAAATTAACTGATATTAAATTTTTGAATGATTTTAAAAATAAAATTTTTTTATGTGTCTTTGAAGAAATTGTCGACAGTTTAAAAGGAATTAAAGCTATTTTGGCGAATGACTAAAATCAATAGAAAGCTATAAAAAGCAGAATATTTTGACCCAAATTCTTTCCAACATAAAATAAAAGATAATAATTTCAAAATCCCAAGCTCAACCCCATCCAGTCAATAGCTTTTATCAAACAAATTTGTGATCCAAAATTATCCCTTTAACCTTCCGCCTCCAGTGACTGTTTTGACACTTTTTCTATCTCGCTCTCCTATTATGCGATAAAATTTATGTCTAGTGCTGGAAAAAAAGTCCTTAACAACGAGAAATCATTTTCCCCTTTTGTTTTTCAACAGAATGTTTCCTCTGGTGATCATTTGGCACGCATTTCTAGTATGTGTACACAAGTGTATGTATAAAGTGTTGCAAAATCTGTGTATTTATGTTAAACATCAAAATCAATTGCAAGTTCGTGACACAGAAATAAAAACGAAAATACAGCAATATAGTAATGGTACATTTTAGTGTTCTAGTTTGGGGGAATTTAACATTATAGAATTTAAGGTTAGGTACGTTTCATGTTTTTTGAAAATTTTGGCGGGAAAACATTTTGGTCATCTCAAACTTTCGTTTGCTAAAAAACCTTTTAATTTACATTTTTATTCATGTTTTGTTACTTATTTAAGCTGTTGTTGAAGGAGGAAAGCTGTTTTTACTTTAATTTTGAACCTGTTTTGAGATTTAAATGCAATTTTTTTGTGAATTTATAATTCAAAAAATTTTTAAAACAAGCTCAAAAAATTCAAATATTTCTTTAACGGTTTTTTTTTATTTCATCAAAAGTGTCTAACCCCCCTTCGCCATAGTAATTTTTGGCAGCAATGACAATCGAATTGAGACGTGGCAAGTTAAAATGAGACTCAGACGCTTTTTTAGTTTTTCCTCAATAAAACCTACATATTAGTTTAAAAGTATAACATCAATACTATAAAAACCTAAAATGCTGATTCCGTGATTGCGTGATCAAAATTTAAATTTTTTTTGACGGTTATTTTCGATTTCGTTCTATTTGAAGTTTTTTTGATATTATATTGTGGGAAATGACTTTTGATGATTAGCGCATGCAAAAAAAATTATTTTCGAAAATTTTGAGGTTAGGATAGCTTTGATTTAACCTCAAAAATGGCGGTTTTTTGCCTTTATGTTTTAGTTGTAATGGTGAGCTATTAAGGTTTTTTGAGCTGAAATTTGGCATGTAGGACATGTGGATGATGATTAGAAAGACTGTATAGTCATTTTTGATTTTGAGGTTATGTGAGGTTAGAATTCGTATTTTTTATATTACAGTGATCAGTTAGAGTATTTTAGGCTGAAATTTGGCACGTGTATCATGTGGGTAGCAAGTAAAAGGACTGTGTAGTCATTTTTGAATTTTGAGGTTATTTGAGGTTAGAATTCGGATTTTTTGTACTGTAGTGAACTGTTAAGATCTTAGAAGATAAAATTTAGCACGCGGATCATGTGGGTATTAAGTAAATAGGCTGTATATCTACTTTTGATTTTTAGATTATTTGAGGTTAGAATGTGTATTTTTTGTGTTACAGTGAACTGTTAAGGTCTTATGAGCTAAAATTTGGCATGTAGAACGATTGGGTGATGAGTAAATAGGCCGTATACCTACTTTTGAATTTTGATGCTGTTTGAGGTTAGAATCGCAATTTTAGCAATTGTAGTGATCTGCTGAGGTCTTATGAGCTGATTTTTGAGTTGTGGGTCATATGGATAGTGAGTAAATAGTCAGCATTCCTTCTTTTGGATTTTGAAGTTATTTGAGGTTAGATTACGTAATTTTTGTCCTGTACCGAGCTGTTAAAGTTTTCTTAACTGAAGTTTGGCATGTGGATAAAATTTGGCTAAAATTTGGGTAGTGGATCATGTGAATGATGAATCATGTGAATTCTTCTCAAATACGTAAATCTTAATAATCTAAAATTTTCGCGTTCGCGCTGACGCGCGAACGCTCAAATCATTGAAAGATTGAAATCTTTGACTGCTATTTTAGATTTCATAGAAACAGTAAAGTGGCCAGAGATTATCCAGTGGATTATCCTGAAAATGTAAAACTTAGGAGAGACCAAGTTTAACATTTTCGATTTTCAGTATGGATAATCCAGAATAATCCTTATCCATGGGTAATCTTTTTTAGTGAAACCCATCAATCCATAAAATTTTTCTTAATTTATCATGAAATTTTAAGCGTAAAAAAAATCAAAAAAGAGGATTATCTTCGGATAAGATTATCCACCTTAGTGAAAGCGGCTCATAGATTTCAAAAAAGCTCTGACAAAACTTTTGGTAAGCAAATTTAAATAATTTTAAGTAATCTTATATTTGAGCAAAAAAAGTTTTCATTTCCGAAAAATATTGAACAGAACAAATTAAAGAAAAGAACACGACTTACGTAGAAAGTCAATAGCTTCCGCGTTCGACTATTGGGTCAGCAAAGCTTAGCTTTGCATAAGATTGAAGACTAAGTTTCAATCGGGTCAGCAAAGCTTCGCTTTGCATAAGATTGAAGATTAAGTCTCCATCGGGTCAGCAAAGCTTCGCTTTGCATAAGATTGAAGATTAAGTCTCCATCGGGTCAGCAAAGCTTCGCTTTGCATAAGATTGAAGATTAAGTCTCCATCGGGTCAGCAAAGCTTCGCTTTGCATAAGATTGAAGATTAAGTCTCCATCGGGTCAGCAAAGCTTCGCTTTGCATAAGATTGAAGATTAAGCCTCAATCGGTTCAGCAAAGCTTCGCTTTGCATAAGATTGAAGATTAAGTCTTCATCGGGTCAGCAAAGCTTCGCTTTGCATAAGATTGAAGATTAAGCCTCAATCGGGTCAGCAAAGCTTCGCTTTGCATAAGATTGAAGATTAAGTCTTCATCGGGTCAGCAAAGCTTCGCTTTGCATAAGATTGAAGATTAAGTCTCCATCGGGTCAGCAAAGCTTCGCTTTGCATAAGATTGAAGATTAAGTCTCCATCGGGTCAGCAAAGCTTCGCTTTGCATAAGATTGAAGATTAAGTCTCCATCGGGTCAGCAAAGCTTCGCTTTGCATAAGATTGATGATTAAGTCTCCATCGGGTCAGCAAAGCTTCGCTTTGCATAAGATTGAAGATTAAGTCTCCATCGGGTCAGCAAAGCTTCGCTTTGCATAAGATTGAAGATTAAGTCTCCATCGGGTCAGCAAAGCTTCGCTTTGCATAAGATTGAAGATTAAGCCTCAATCGGGTCAGCAAAGCTTCGCTTTGCATAAGATTGAAGATTAAGTCTTCATCGGGTCAGCAAAGCTTCGCTTTGCATAAGATTGAAGATTAAGTCTCCATCGGGTCAGCAAAGCTTCGCTTTGCATAAGATTGAAGATTAAGTCTCCATCGGGTCAGCAAAGCTTCGCTTTGCATAAGATTGAAGATTAAGCCTCAATCGGGTCAGCAAAGCTTCGCTTTGCATAAGATTGAAGATTAAGTCTTCATCGGGTCAGCAAAGCTTCGCTTTGCATAAGATTGAAGATTAAGCCTCAATCGGGTCAGCAAAGCTTCGCTTTGCATAAGATTGAAGATTAAGCCTCCATCGGGTCAGCAAAGCTTCGCTTTGCATAAGATTGAAGATTAAGTCTCCATCGGGTCAGCAAAGCTTCGCTTTGCATAAGATTGAAGATTAAGTCTCCATCGGGTCAGCAAAGCTTCGCTTTGCATAAGATTGAAGATTAAGGCTCAATCGGGTCAGCAAAGCTTCGCTTTGCATAAGATTGAAGATTAAGCCTCAATCGGGTCAGCAAAGCTTCGCTTTGCATAAGATTGAGGATTAAGTCTCCATCGGGTCAGCAAAGCTTCGCTTTGCATAAGATTGAAGATTAGGTCTCCATCGGGTCAGCAAAGCTTCGCTTTGCATAAGATTGAAGATTAAGTCTCCATCGGGTCAGCAAAGCTTCGCTTTGCATAAGATTGAGGATTAAGTCTCCATCGGGTCAGTAAAGCTTCGCTTTGCATAAGATTGAAGATTAAGCCTCAATCGGGTCAGCAAAGCTTCGCTTTGCATAAGATTGAAGATTAAGCCTCAATCGGGTCAGCAAAGCTTCGCTTTGCATAAGATTGAGGATTAAGTCTCCATCGGGTCAGCAAAGCTTCGCTTTGCATAAGATTGAGGATTAAGTCTCCATCGGGTCAGCAAAGCTTCGCTTTGCATAAGATTGAAGATTAAGTCTCCATCGGGTCAGCAAAGCTTCGCTTTGCATAAGATTGAAGACTAAGTTTCCATCGGGTCAGCAAAGCTTCGCTTTGCATAAGATTGAAGATTTAGTCTCCATCGGGTCAGCAAAGCTTCGCTTTGCATAAGATTGAAGATTAAGCCTCAATCGGGTCAGCAAAGCTTCGCTTTGCATAAGATTGAGGATTAAGTCTCCATCGGGTCAGCAAAGCTTCGCTTTGCATAAGATTGAGGATTAAGTCTCCATCGGATCTAAAGTTCTCTTACTACTATGGGGGTGCTCAAAAATTGTCATTTCTTTAAAATTAAGGATATTGAATTAATATTTTTGAAGAATTTTGATTAACTAACCTTTTACCATCAAAATTAAAAAACTGTTAAAAAGTTGTTTTTGATAGAATTTAATGAAAATTTGAAGTATTTTTTTTTTATAAATGAGATGTCCGATAGCTTTAAGACAAATGCATCGGGCCCGCAACGGGGCCCGTGACGGGCCCCAAAACACTAGTATTATATATTTTTGGAAAGGTCTTGACTTAAGCTTTTATCCTATACCATCATCATGCCATGATTTAATCCAGGGTTGGAACCCTGAAGGTTTAAAGTTCCAAAAAACGTCCCTTTTTGTTACACATTTTTCAATATGATTTTAGAAGGTTAAAAATATTCTGATTAGCGATTTATGTTGATCAAACATCAATCTAAGTTCCTATGGAGCGATTTTTTCAATATCATCCTTTGTTTTCTTTTTATCGATTTACCAACCCTGGCAATGCTTAAAAAGTGGTAATTTTGAATTGGCTCTAACTTTTTAACAAAATAACCATTTTTAATAATTTAAACGGTTTTGAACACATAATTGCAACAAGTTTATGGAAAAATTATGTAAGTGATAGTTAACATTAATTTCGAATTTAAAATGACCGTTAAAATTTTTGACTTTTTTGATGATTTTGTTTCGAGTTTTTCGATATAATTCCCAGTTTAAATGACTATTAGTGCAACTTGAAACCAAGAAAACATAATATTTTATCAATTTTAGTAAAAATTGTGAATTATTTCTCTTGAAAAATTGCATTTTTTGATGAAAGAAGTCAACTCAATTTTCTAATGTTTATTTTATTATTTTCGTCTTTTAAATCAATTTATTCTTTTAAATGAACTTATAAATTCTTATATTGAATGTTATTTTCATATATTTAATCATCTAAAAGCTTAAAATAGTAGTTTCAATGAGAAAAAAAATTCATGTTTCTACTTTGATATTTGTTCGCAAGACTTGAAAAAATATTTTTTGCTAATCAGTAATATTATGCAATATATTAACTTTTTTCTTGTTTAAAATTATAAATGTAATAATTAATAGTAAATTTATATGATATTCAATGCTTTAAAAAAAGAAAATAATAAAATAAACATTAGAAAATTGAGTTGACTTCTTTCATCAAAAAATGCAATTTTTCAAGAGAAATAATTCATAATTTTTACTAAAATTGATAAAATATTATGTTTTCTTGGTTTCAAGTTGCACTAACAGTCATTTAAACTGGGAATTATATCGAAAAACTCGAAACAAAATTATCAAAAAAAGTCAAAATTTTTAACGGTCATTTTAAATTCGAAATTAATGTTAACTATCACTTACATAATTTTTCCATAAACTTGTTGCAATTATGTGTTCAAAACCGTTTAAATTATTAAAAATGGTTATTTTGTTAAAAAGTTAGAGCTAATTCAAAATTACCACTTTTTAAGCATTGCCAGGGTTGGTAAATCGATAAAAAGAAAACAAAGGATGATTTTAAAAAAATCGCTCCATAGGAACTTAGATTGATGTTTGATCAACATAAATCGCTAATCAGAATATTTTTAACCTTCTAAAATCATATTGAAAAATGTGTAACAAAAAGGGACGTTTTTTGGAACTTTAAACCTTCAGGGTTCCAACCCTGGATTAAATCATGGCATGATGATGGTATAGGATAAAAGCTTAAGTTAAGACCTTTCCAAAAATATATAATATGTTATACTTTTAAACTAATATGTAGGTTTTATTGAGGAAAAACTAAAAAAGCGTCTGAGTCTCATTTTAACTTGCCACGTCTCAATTTTGAGTGTTGAAGGCAATTCTAAACATTTTTTTGGCTGTTTGTTGATAACAACAACTGCTGTTACTTACTTTTATTTAATATTTGACCCTAAAAAATTCGCAATAATAGATAAATAGAAGTAGAAGAAGTAATAAGATTGCATGTACTGTTTAAATGTTTCAAATTTCCTCTTTTTTCAAGTGCGTGACAAAAATACTCAATGTCTATAAAAGCGGAATGAGTAAAGAAATAAAAATTCGTGAATAAAGCGAGAGAAGAGGAATAAAAAAAATAATTTTGAATGTTCAATAGCAAAAAAATATATTGATTGCACAAATTTGTGTGGCAAAAAAAAAGTTTTTTTTTCCGAGATTTTTCACACTCATTTCAAATGCCATAAGCAATTCATACTCCAAACAAAGTTAAAAATGAATTGTGCTATCACGAATTTGTGATCTACGAAACATTTTAAAATTGTTTTTCTTTACTTGTTCATGCTTTAAAAAGATTTTATTTCTGTTTTCTATTCTGTGAAAGAAACTTTTATATTGTGTAACATGACTAGAGGTGCTTTTGATAATTTGTTATTTCCTGTGCATGTTATGATGCTTTTGAAAGTTTTTTTTAATGTCATATACAATTTTTTTTTGGAAAATGTTCTAACATGAAAAATAGAAAACTTTTTACCTAACAAGATTTTTCAAGCAAGACAAGAAGAAGTCAAGAAGTTTATTTATTTTGAGGTTAGAATATATTGAGAAACATATATTTTATGATCAGTAGATTTATTTTTGGAATCAATTTGGAAAAGTCATGTTTCTTGTCATACAAATTCAAAATTTTATCAAAATATCTGAAATGGTTAATTAGTTGAATGACAAGCCCATAAAAACTGGTCATTTTGAATTTGAAAATTTTCAATCGATTTTTGTAAAACGTTTAGTTAAAAAATATTGGTTTGATTTGATTTGAGATTTTTTTAAAAATTGTTCAACAACTTTCAAGTTTATTTAAATGAACGGATTCTTCAATTTTTACATGGCATAATCTTCAATCTGAACCTTCAGTTGATATTTATTACTATTTTAGTTAGAATTGCCAAAAATTTGAGTTAAAAGGAGCCTGAAACTAAGCTAAAATCTAATGTTTCTAAAGTTAGAAAGATTAAAAATTTAGAAGCAACTTTAATGCGTTGGTGGAAAGCTTTTCAATTGTTTCCATCTCGCCTACACAAAAAACTTAATTCAATAACAAGAGCTTACAAAATATTATCAACAAAGTTGCTTTAAACATTCTATGTAAATTTATTTTAAAGATTTTATAGAAATAAATTTTTCATAAACAAGCAAACATTTTTTTCAAGGCTGCAAATTCAATTAATCTTCAAGTTTTATCAGAGCCTTTAAAAGCACTTAATTTTAGAAGTCAATAGAGATTTCTTCCTTAGAAGTATGTATGCATCATCTTCAAAACAAGTGCTACACTTCCTCTTAATGACATTTCAATGCCATACGAAGATCTTGAAAAGATAATTAAATTTCTTTTTTTTTTTGTTCTTGATTCCATTTCTCTTCATCTTCTTATTTCCACTAAAGACGGAAGTTTATATAAAAATATCAAAAGCTTTCTTCTTATTTTCTGCTGAAGTCAACTTCCCAAAAAAAATTAAATCCTTTTGATCTTTTGTCGTACTTGAGTCATTTTCTTGACTTTATATGCTGTTCCTTGAACGAAAATATTCCGATTGTCATGACATAATTTTTTGGGGAAATTTTGCTTTAAGGCAATTCCAAATAACTTCACTTGACTTGCTCTTGAACAGCATTTTATCCTCTTTTTACAAAAAATTTTACTTTCCTGCCTTTTTCATTTCCGTTGTTTCCATGGAATCTCTCATAAGCTTTAACATGCAAAATACGAGTAAAATTTCTTCTTGTTGATTAAAACGACTGTAACATCCGTTCTTATAAAATTTAATGATGTAGTTTATGTTGTATGGTTATGGTTTTGTAATAATAACATATTCATACATGCTGAAATATTATACTGACAGACATTCAAAGTTAAGTATTAGAAAATTATAGAAATTATTGTGCAGAAGTGCTTAAGGAAAAGTTAAATTGATGTGGATGTCTCACATACAGAGTTTTCAAATTCCTGCGTGTAGATGCCTTCTTTTAGATTATGAAGTATTTTAAATTATGACTGTTGATGTTGACAACTTTAATAAGGAACTTAAGTTTTATATTTTGTGAATTATTAAATATATAATAATTTTAAAAAATATATAATGTTTTTTTTTTTTTAAATTTGAATTAATTTATAACTGTTAATAAATTTTTTAATTTTTAAATTTTGAATTCTGGAATTTTCAATGGTTTTTAAAAATTTAAATTTTAAAGGTTTTAAAAATAAATATATTCGCGTGGGAATTAATTGCATTTAAATTGAAAATTGTTCAGCTCAATTTCACTCGCATGTAAATCGAATTTCCATCAATAGAAACTTATTCAAAAATAGCATTTACATAACAAATATTAAGAAAAAAATCTCATTAATTATCAACAAATTCTCGATCATCATTCATATTAATTCGATACAATTTTTCTGCCAAGTGATGTAGCATAAGCCGTTTATAGCACATTTTCAACTAAATCCATTTGTTACAATAGATTACACAAAAATATTGTTGATTCATCTGATTTTTTTTCGGAGCCACGAGTGGCTTAATTTGATTGTAATTGTTATTTTTTTTATGAATTTTATGCATATGGAGCTGGAAATAGTTATTTTTAGCTAGAAGAATGAATTGAATGTATAAAAACTAAATTTATGTGAATTTATAACGATTTTAAAAAATTTAAATTTTTGCAAGATTTCTAAAAAGTTTTAAATATGCTTTAAACCACAAAAGTTTAATCAAAATCCATAACCTACAAATCAAAATTGATTCCTTTTCAAATGAAAAGCAATAAAGAATAAAATGATTTAAATTTATTTTTATCTACATCCACTAGAAAAATGAGCATTGACAACTAAACGATACAAAGAAGTTCTTTTGCCATTTTAATAAAAGAACTCTTGTCATGCCAAATGAAAATTTTATTCATCAGATTTCTCTCTTTTGTATTTTTATATTGTCATGATAATATAAAGTAAGTTCCATCAGTAAGGGGTCGTTCGTAAAATTTGTAACATTTAAATAAAGGGAGAGAGTAACAAAATATTGATATGATTTCGAAAAAAAAAATCAAAATCCCTTAAAATTTTTGATCGAGTTCAATAATGTTAAATTTTGTACGAATTTTACAAAAAGACCCTTAAAGGCAAAGAAAAAAAATGTCAATCGGGTAGATGAAGTAGAAAAGAAAATAAAAGATTTGATTCACAAAGTTTATTGCATAAAGGAAAGGTCAAGAGAGGAATTATTGTCATTCAATCTTTTTTTTTTCAATAGCAAATAAAGTTGAATAAATATAAAAATTATAAAGAAATTTCAATTTAAAAGTACTTTTGGGACTAGAAAATTTACCTTTTTTCAAATTTAAGCATTGATAGACAGGCAAATTCAGATTCAAATTACGCATTTTGACTTAAATTTGACTTTAAAATTTAAATTTGTAACGGATTTTTGACATTTTAAATTTAATTTTATTAAATTTGAAAAATCCGTTTATTGTTTACAACTTTAATCCTAATCAATGTTGTTTAATTTCTATTATAATTAAAAATCAATTTTAACAATACAAAAAGCCCAACTATAATTCTCAATTGATACACAGGATCCATTTTAATGTAAAACCTAGTCAATTCCAATAAAAACACAACATAACAAACCAGACATGAAAAAATCCACAAAGTAAATCCATAAGCAAAATCACTGAATGAAATGCTTCCTCTTTCAGTCAAATCTTGTCTAATGCTTAATTTAGTTCTCATAAAATCCTCGCTATAAGACATTTCAATTGCATGCTGTAATAATCCTGCAGACACTAACTCTTGCGCAATTTCATTCATTAATTCATAAAGGAAATGATTCTTGCTAGTTGTATAACCTGTCATAGTTGTATACAAGTTTTGCTTCAGGAGGACAAATGTTTTTGGATGTAGATCCAGGAACAGCTTAAACGTATAAAGCAGTTCACAAAGGGCAAATTTTGCATTTTCATAATTTTCAGTGTTCATTAAAATATTTTTAAATTCACGTTTAGAGATGATTTTGATATTCGGACTGGAAGTTAAGTATTCAAAGGCATTATTGAGTGATACCTAAAAGTTTAAGTCATACTTACCGATCATTCTCTGGAAGCATACTCATCAATCGATCATTAGCAATATCTAAAGCATAAACAATATATCCATTTGAATGAAGTTCTTCAATTGTAGTAGGTGATGACTTTCGCATATCCGTAGCAACATACTCAAACAATAAGCTTTGATATGCAGTTCTAAGTACCAAACAGTACAATATAAATGTCATTAAAAGAATTCGTGGAAAATTTGCCTCTGGAAGTTTCAACTGCGAAACTCCAAAAAATGTTCCAATGACATTGAAGTATGGAGTCTTAACATTAGTTCCATAGACAACATCTTGAACTCCTTTAGATATAAAGTTGATGACAAGAACACTCAAGAATGCATAAACAAATATAATCACAAAGCAGACCCAAGTAGCTGCATCAAATGGAAGAAAAAGCTTTTCGTATGCTGAATAATGTTCAGGAGGAGTCAACATGAAAGAAAGTGTCTCTTCATGAAAAAGAGTAGAGTAATGCAAATCAACATAAAGTTTTTGATTTGTAATAAGTGGCATAGAAATTAAAATATTTGGTAATAGACTTAATTTAGTGTCACTTTTTAAAGTAAATTTAACTTCATGATTACTGTTTGAACGTTCGATTTGTTGGAAGTAGGGTGTAAAGTTTCCACGTACAGACATACCTTTGAATAAGTCAACCAACGGTCCATATGGCTTTCCATCTAAAGTAAAATGTGTTTGTTGGAATCGATGAGCTATATCGATTGTTAAAAGGCAATTGTGGAACTGCTTAAATTTTTCACTAATACTTAGTGGCTTATGCCATTTGAACTTACTTTTGTCTAATTCATTGATAATGATAGGTTGAGCTTTATTGCATTTCGCTGGTGTGAACCATTCGAGATTTAACAATGCAACTGATTCTTCTTTGTTGATAATAAAGTATGAATAATGTTCTATCTCACCATTAAAGTAGAAAAGACTATTGAATGGAGTTCGATAGAAATCCTCAAGATCTGAATCTAAATAATAAATCAAAAACTTCATTGGTTTGTAGTATTCATTACCAAGTTCTGTTGAATTACAGAAATCCAGCCAAGTTGCATAATCATTCATAATAATTACAGCTGACTTGTTCATCATTCCATTCCAGTTTTGTTTACTATGAATATAAATCTGTCTTGTTGCTAGTTCGTAATTTTTTCCTTGAATTCCATCAAGAATGTCCTTAATTCCAAATGTTTTTTCACCATAAACAATTATATCAAAGTCGATTTGGTATGAGATAAAGATCGCATCAATTACATCACTAATTGCCAATGATATTGCAGAATTTTCAATAACTGACAATACATACATGCCAAAATAGCTCAAAAAATTCATTTTTCAATAACTAAGTTAATAATTTTTTGACCCAAACACCAAAACGTGTGGAAAATAATGATACAGTTTTTTTTTTGTTTAAATTTATTGATTTATAGTATACTACAGTATAGTTTATAAAAAATAGTACAGGGTTAAAGAATAATTTTGAAATCAAAAGTGTGACTAAACCAAAATTTTGCCTAAGGTCCAATCAGAAGATATTTCTCAGGTTTATTGAATATAATCATACAAATTCTATCAAAACCTTACAAATTATCAACGAATTAAGCGGTTCTCAAAGGCAGGGTAGTCAAGGGTACCTTCCAAAGTTGTGATCGAAGTTTTATACACAATTAATTAAGATCCATAAATTTTTTGGTTGCTAGTATGCAACTCTGATATTTCTTTATTTTGCATTTCAGATTTTTCGGTTCGAAAAGTTCAATTTTGGACTCCCTTAAAATCCTTCCTGAACTATAAAAGTTACAAGGATAGAAGATAATGTTTAGATTTATCATACTCAATCAAATTTTTAATAATTAAAACAACTCTCGTGTTCAGGTGTATAGTGCACCTTAAACCTTTCAAATAAACAAATTTTACAGGTAGTGACATTATCGTTTCGATTGTCATTCAAACAAAAAAGGAAAATTGTCTGAAAAGAAGAAAATTTAAAAAAGACGAATAAGAAGAATAAATAAAGTTCATAAGAATTCAAAAAATAAAAAGAAATCGCGCAATATACACAGTACCTGTAACCCAAGGAAAGCAAATAAATAAATTACAGATTTTTCTTCACTTGCTTCCCTTACTTTCCTACTTTAATTTATTTATGTCGTTACAGCATTGAATTGATTATAGAAAATTTAAGCAGAAAAATGTTGCCGTATTGTTGTTAAAGCTACATCTATCTACTCGTTCTTCCTTCCTCTCGCTCGCTGCTACTTTTTTATTTCTTTTCATTCTATTCACAACAAATTTATGAGATGCCGACGCTCTATGGAAAAATTGCAAAATTTAACATTTCCTGTTAAAAGAGGCGAAGTAAGTTACAATATCTGGTAATAAGGTAATGGGAATGGAAAATCACAACATAAATTGATTCAGTTTTGTACTGTTGCTGGAAAATAAATGAAATGAAAGGAACTGAAAAGAAATAGAGTTAGGGGTGGTAAATGATAATCCAACTTTAGAATTTATATCTATTGTACATAACAGTTACTTTTCCATTTTTATTTTCTCATTTTCACGCAGATTAAAAATTCTTTTTTTAATGCTTTTGTTCATCGAGCGTTTCAACTCTCAGAAATATAAACTAGCTGCTTTTTTTTACAACATTTCACATTTTTTTATAATTTCTTTTATAATATTTTTTTAACCTTTTACTTTCGTGAGAAAATCTCATCTGAATGAAAATATCTCTTATTTAATTTAATTTAATTTAAATTACATTTACTTCTATCATTTCATTAAAATTGTGCAGTAAAGTTTCATTTAGTTGAACATTTATGCTTTTGAAATGTACCTCTGACTGAAAATTGAGTTAGTTTCAAACTAAAGTATGTCATTTGTAATTCATCAGAACTCGAGGAAAGTTTCATGTTATGTTGAAATAAAATATGAAATTTCTCGTACTTTCTTTTTATTATCAAGAAATATTGTTTAAAAAGAACTTTTTAAAACCAGTAAAGTTTAAGACGAAGTTTGAATTAAAATGTTTTCAATTGAAAAATTCTTTAAAATTTTAAGATTTTTTGAACAAATAAAAACCGCTCAACTTTGAAAGTTTTAAGTTTCGTACCAAAATCAACTTAATTGCAGGTTAATTTAATTTGTAAAATGCCGTAAAATGAAAAGTTTACAAAAATCTTCAAAAAAATATTTTTAATTAATTTTTCATAAATTTACTTCTTCAACTTTTCATAAAATTGCATTAAAATCTCAAAAAGTTCCGATTCTCCATCCAAAAGGTACATTTCATCTCATCATAAATAAAAAATCAATAAAACTTTTTACTGCAATAAATATCAATATTTGTTCCTTATCAAACAGCTACAAACTTGAAATTTACAAACGAAACAAGTCTCGAGATGACTAAAAGTAAAATAACATGGTGTTTAAGCCAACAACAACTACCACAACTCCGATGCTCATGATACATTGCAGCAACGTCACCTATTTATTAGAGATGGGAAAGAGAAAGAACAGGAATACAAATGAGTGAGTAAATAAAAGTTGTGGCTAAAGTTTTTCTTTTTATTTTCATTTTTTTTTATGATAAATTTCTTTTAATTAATAGTGAAAATTACACGAAGCAGAGTTCTGTTTTTTTCATCAATTAATTAGATTTTCTATCCATGAGGAAAAAATTTCTTTTTCATCTTTCGACTTTGAGGTTAAAAGACTTTATGCCTTTTGTACACGGAACTAATGAATGTAATTAATACTGAGAAACATAAAAGCCACGAGGCTGTTGTTTTCTTTTTGCTATGTTGTAGATTCATATCCGACATATAGTTCGACATCTTCCTGTGCATATTCTTTGAAATTATGAATTAATCAGTTGGAAATGAATCGGAAATTATTCAAACTAAGTTGCTTGAAAATTTTTATTTGAATAATTTTATTGAACGCACGTCTTTAAGCATTTTTTTTACTGAACGCACGTCTTAAAGACAAAAATTTTTTGAACACACGTTTCAATGCTAAAAGTTTAGTGAACGCACCGATAATTTTGACAGGTAAAAATTGCCTGAATGAAATTTTGAGATGAAATTTTTTTTTCTGAACGCACTCTTTAAGTATAACTGTTTACTGAACATAACTTTGAAGCCGAAATTTTCTGATCGTCCTTTTGACCAAAATTTTTTACTAAACGTACTCAAAGAGGAAAATTTTATTAATTGGAATTGATTTTCGAAAGTAATTTTCAAAATATTAGCATTAAAGGTTCCTATCGCCTTCTTCCTTTCCAAACAAGACCTAGAATGTTCATCAAAAAATCATGACTCAAAAAATATTTACTCAAAAAAAATATTAGCATCAACAAAAAGAAATATTTGCCTTTTATGTTAATTCTCATAAAGCTATCCATTCATGAATTTCTACATGAAAAAATATCTAATAACGTAAATTGCATAATTTGTTGATTTTTATATCATATTTAGATTTTTTTAATGTCATGAAAAATAATAATAAAAGAAAATATAGGCAAATATGCCTTTTAAAGATTTTAATTTATAATTTCTAATGCAAACACTAAAATTTTAATTTTTTAAGATGCAAATTTGATGCAGAAACAGATGCATAGATATATTTTTAAATGTTAAATGTTTGTTGCTTTTTGTGTACACACTTAATGAGAAGGAAATTCTTCATGCATAAAGCTTCAAACTTTCAGAAAATGCTTTGAGTTGCAATTTAAATGAGAAAAATATTTATTTTTGCATATTTCTTTGTTTGAAAGTTTCATTATACTTTTGTTTTGCCTTGTATTAAAGACGAGAATAATCATAATTATTATTATTATCATTAAAAACGTTTTTATACTCTCTGACATCTTATGTATATACACACAAAAAATATGAAGAAGTATCTTATGAATTCAGATCAGGAAAAATGTATAAAATGAGAAAACAAACGAACTAAAAATATGTGAGAGATGCTTTTGGGGCTAGAAGCTGTTTTGCTGTGATCAATTTTTGGTGTCAAGGCTTTTTAGATTGCACGATGTGCTTGAGTTCCTTATAAAAGTTTGAGTAGAAAAGTCATAACGGATTTTTTAAATTTCAAAAAACTTTAACACCCTTTCATTTATTAGGAAAAAATTCATAGTTTTAATCCCTTTTTGTTTTGAAAAAATAATTATTGAATAATTTTGTGAAATTTGACTATCAAATTTATCATTTGATACTGTAGACTTTATCATCAAAACTCCAAAAAAAACTGAAATTCACAAGTTTCTACTCCTCAACACTTATTAAGTATTATTTCAAGTTCTTTTAAGCGTAACATGAGCTTTTTTATTCATTTGGTAGGTGAGTAGGAATCATTCATAAAGTATTATTCACGAAGAACGAATAAATTATACAAACTGAATATGAAAGGAAGAAAAAATATCATTTCAGACTATGAGAAGCGTGAATATGATAAAATACAAAATTGTACGCCCACCCAGCATACAGTCTCGATTATAGTAAAAGTCTGTATAAATATAGCCCCATGAGAATTTACAAGCACATTCAACTCTGAGTGGCATAAGAATTCGTGAAAGAAAAATAAGATAGATGCACGGCTCCCCCATTTCATATTTAATGTCAACACAAGAAACTTTTTTATGAAAGATTTTAATAATTCATATTTTTCACGTTTTTTTTTTTCTGAAGGAATGTACAACAAGGAATTTAGGGTTGAATGCAAACCCTAAGCTCACATTTTGTTGAAGATTCAAGCAAGATATACAGATGTGTTCATTCAAAAATGTTACCGTTTTTAACGGATAAAAATTTAAATTTCTCAAATTTTTTGTAAACACTAACAAAACGAAAGAAATTTGTAAAATTTTGTTCCTCAAATTGTTGGACTTTTAGTTTTGTTTTCATGGTCAAAAAGCATTAGAAATGATAATTTACAATAAAATGTTGCTATTGTAAACACAAAAATAAGATCCAGTGAACAAATTTAAGTCAAAAATCAAAATTTAATTTAAAAATTTTTTTCATAAAATTTTTTCATTTGTTTGTTTACAAACAGAAAAAAAGCGTATGGTCAAGTATGGTCGAGTATACTTTGTATGAACACATCTATATATCTTGGATTCAAGATAAAAATGCTTTTATCAATTAAGCAATAAAAGTAAATTCGTTGCGGTAATTTTCTTTATAGAATGAACTCATTTTCATTTTGTGAACTTTTAGAAAATTGTTAAATTTAATAGAGTTAATTACTTTGGGGTTGCAGAAATTATTGTAGATATCTTAAGATTCATGAGCATAATAGAATGTTTTTGAGGTTAATTTTTGGTTTGTTATAATGCAAGTAAAATATAACAAAATTTGCGCTTTAGCCTCAACATATGACGAATATAAATCATCACATTTTTTAATAACACAAACAACAAGATGAATTGTCAATATGGGAATGAAAACAAATTTCCCGAGCATTCAAAATGCATGAAAATTCATAATGTATGTAAATTTCCATCTCCATACACTTGTCAGCGTTAATAATAAAAAGAAGGAAATGAGAAAGTTACAAACCATCAAAAAAGAAAGCAATTTGTGGTTGCTTCCTCGTGTAAAAAACAGATATGCTGGAAATAATTTCACGTATTTCAGTAAATAGCTAGAGGGATGAACAGAAAAATTTTCCTTATTTTCTTAGTACACACTCCAAAATGTATACAAACACATGTGATGTATCTTCCACCATTCTTGGTTCTTTAGGAACATATTTGCAATGCATGCATAATGTTTATATAAAATTGAAAGTGTGAGCTCACGACTATATTTCTCTCTCTTAAGATTTTATTTACTTAATTTTCCTTTGATTTTTCTCGCGAGTAAACATTCCGTACTCATGCACTGCATGAATCAGCAAAACTTTCTGTTGATGAAAATTCCATAAATCCGCTTAATGAAGAAATTCTTCTTATTTTTATGAGAGCTTAAATTTGTTTGCATTTCGCTTAATATTTTTTTTTGTTTTTTTTTTTTTGTCTATTTAAGCTCATGAAGTGAATAATGGAAATTGAAAATTTTAATTAAAATTGTTTTTAAGCTTGTGATGGAAAGTTTATTGATGAGATTTGTGATTTGATATATAAATGACTAAATCCTTTATTATAGGAATTAGGATGCGAGGAACGGGTAAAGCTAAATTAAAGTTATAGAATGATGATTAAGTTAGACCAGTCTTTATAGGCAGCATCCTCGACATTGACTTTTAAAAAAGAAGAGGTCCTCGACATGAACAGTTTTTTTGTTTCAAAATTTTTCTATTCAAATCGAAACGTATGAAAAATGACCGTTAAAATTAAAATTTGAATTTTTGTATGCGAAATTTTTGATTCTTCATATCGAGTCAGTTCAAATCTAGGACAACCTATATATAAATCACTAACTTTCAAAAAATAACATTTTTTCTCGACGGATTGAATAAAGATTTAATGCCCTCGAGAAATTTCGACAAACTCTACCTAATCAATATTCAGTTGAAGAAATTCAATCAAAGTTAGTCAAGTATATTCAAGGTCTTGTAAATTCTCAAAAAATATTTAAGTTTCCAAGTTACAGAAAAAGTTTCCACAAAATAAACTTACAGACAGAGAACATGACACTAAATTTCTATACAATTTATAAAGAAGGAAATTCACTGAAAATTGAGAACAGAAAAAAATTCATTTACCTTTGAAAATGTGAACGACGACTGATGCCGGTTGAGAATTACTTGGAACACAAGTATAATTTCCAGAATGATCTTTCGTAGTGTGTAATATGGTAAGCTCTGAATAATGAAAGTCTGTGAAAATTGAATTTTAAAATGAAAAAATGAGAAAGAGAATTACTTTCACACTCATTTCTTGTTAAGGTTACAAAAATGCCATTACTCTCGTTTGTTTGGCATGATTATAAAAAATACACAAGATGGAAATATTACCTGCTTCTGATGAAACATTTATCCCTCTGTCGAGATCGTAATTTATCATTCTATTATCGTGATACCAAAAAATGTACGCTGTTGCTTCCGTACTTTGTAAAACTTTACAAATGAGCTTAAGTGTTGAGCCTGGTGTGAGATATTTCAGTGATGGACCTACAATTTCTGCTCTCGCTTCTGTAAAGATGAATTGTACATACTTTTTTATTGACAGAAATTACACGAGTAGGAAGTATAAAAACAGATAGAAAATGTTTAAATTCTTAACAGGAAGAAGAATTATTTCATTTTTGAAAATTAAGTGTGCAATTCTGGTAGAAAAAGTCCTATCAGGTTTTTAATAAATTTGAATGAATAATTATTAAAACAGAGAGAGTTAAATTGCAAGTTATCTATAAACGGATTGCATTTTAGTTTCTTTATTAACCTTTAATAAACTGAAAACCTAAAACGGAACTGATTAGTTCCAAAAGTACATTTTATGTCCAAAATTTCTTGTCAACTTTGAACATTCATAACTTCTAAACTATTTAAGTTTTCAAGATAATTCTTTCAGCAAACTTTAGTTAAACATAAATCTTATGATTTTTTTGTTACGTCATATTTTATTGAGAACTGTAACATCACTTTTTTTCGCCCCCAATATTTGAAAATATCGAAAATTCAATGCATGATTTCTCAATGACTATAATAGATAGAGACATGCAGTAAAAACTGAAATGTTTGTTTTTGACAGTTCTTTTAGAAACATGATGAAAAAATTGGGGAAAGTTCGTAAGTTTTGACAAAAAATTAAAATTGTGAAAAAATGTGCTTTTTGTTATCATTAAATTGTTTATTTCCATTATTTGCTTAAAGAATAATCAAAAACAAATTAGATAACAATATTTGCCTTCAAAATACAAATGAAATGATATATAACACAGTAGGCTTTGTACGTCAGTTAGGGAGAAAAATTGTTTTTTGTGTTTTTCATACATTCTTTTAAACTCATTTTTTATTTTTATACAGCAATAGATTCCTTAGTTCAAATTGTTTTCAGGTATAAAGCATATAAACAGTAAAATAAAGCATATTAGTAACAATTTTTAACTTTAAAAATATTCTGAAAATTTGAGTACAACAACAACAAAAAGTAAATAATTTTTAAAGTCAAAATTAGTTACTAATCTGCTGTATTTTACTGTTTTCATGCTTCATTTCTGAAAACAATTTGAACTAAGGAATCTATTGCTGTATTAAGATAAAAAATGAGTTTAAAGGAATGTATGAAAAACACAAAAAACAATTTTTCTCCCTAACTGACGTACAAACCCTTCTGTCTTATATATCATTTCATTTGTATTTCGAAGGCAAATATTGTTATGTAATTTGTTTTTGATTATTCTTTAAGCAAATAATGGAAATAAACAATTTAATGATAACAAAAAGCACATTTTTTCACAATTTTAATTTTTTGTCAAAACTTACGAACTTTCCCCAATTTTTTCATCATGTTTCTAAAAGAACTGTCAAAAACAAACATTTCAGTTTTTACTGCATGTCTCTATCTATTATAGTCATTGAGAAATCATGCATTAATTTTCGATATTTTCAAATATTGGGGCGAAAAAAGTGATGTTACAGTTCTCAATAAAATATGACGTAACAAAAAATCATAAGATTTATGTTTAACTAAAGTTTACTGAAAGAATCATCTTAAAAACTTAAATAGTTTAGAAGTTATGAATGTTCAAAGTTGACAAGAAATTTTGGACATAAAATGTACTTTTGGAACTAATCAGTTCCGTTTTAGGTTTTCAGTTTATTAAAGGTTAATAAAGAAACTAAAATGCAATCCGTTTATAGATAACTTGCAATTTAACTCTCTCTGTTTTAATAATTATTCATTCAAATTTATTAAAAACCTGATAGGACTTTTTCTACCAGAATTGCACAAGTTTAAAAGTTTTGTTAATTTTTTTTATTTAGTTTATGTTTTCAGCTCTTGTAGACGAAAACCATGGGATGATTTGCTAGAAATTGACTATGACACGCGCTTTCGAAGTTCTGTTGCCATAAATTTATGTCTAATAATTAAATTAAAGTGAAATTCAAATTTTCTCGAAACTGAAGGAAGGCAAAGGGCAATTCTACAGATAAAAAATTGCAAATTTTTTTCTTTGAATTGATTTTTCTTTTTAATTAGCTATCTAGACGTATTAAAGCTTGATGTGACTTATGTAAAACATTGAAAGATAGCTAATAGATGTTATTACAACATTCTAATTGCATTAATTATGAAAATAATTTAATTTTTATGTGCGTCGCTCAGTCTTTTTTTGTGGAAATTTTCACTGTTGGCAATATTCAAATGCAGATTTCCGATGATTGATGCATTGTAGACACTTCTAAATTGAACTAATCTATCACACAAATCAAAATTTATCAATATTAATTATTTTACTTGTGTATTATTCAGTGGTTTTCACAAAATTAATATTTTTCTTCAAAACAAGAAAAAAGACTGAGCGACGCAAAGCGCATATTTATAAAACTCAAAATTCAAATTTTTAAAAAATCGTTAAAATATAAACAAATTTTTGAAATTAAACAAGAAAACATCAATTTTTCCATTAAACTTTAGACATTTAGATATCGTATAGTCAACATAAATGAGCAAGAAGAAGAAATAGTAGAGAATTGATAGAAAAATAAGAATATTTTTTGATTGTTTACAAAAACAAGTAGAGATTAACTTATTAAGCGTTTTTTGAGAATTCAACCAATCTGTAGAATTGCCCAAACAAATGTAAACAAATGAGAGGGACATGAAGCATATTTTTTTTATAAATTCAAAAATTAAATTTCAGTTAGAACATTTTCAAATTAAAGTACAGCATTTTTGAACAATAAAAGCACCCATTCAACATTAATGTGCTTGCTGATAAAATATTTCACATTTTTGTGCTAAATTTACTGAAAAATATCGCAACATCCTTTCTTGAGGGTTTGAAAGGAAGTTCCTCCAAAATCCTGATAAAATATACAAATTTCAATTCAAAACCACCAATTGTTCTCAAGTTCCGTAGACATCCTACCCGTATCCGTACATTTTCCACGTAAATTCAAACCTTTTCTATAGAAATACTTTAGTTCTAATTTTTGCACACTTCAGAGTCCATACCACACATGTGTGGGCAATAATTGAATAAACAGGCAAGTTTCACACAATTCACAAGAGCATTGAAGAATGAACAATAAAATAAAATAAAAAGCTTCGGGCTTGTGAATAATAAAATAAAAAAAAAAACTTTTTATCCTCAAATTTATTTTCATTTCAATTTTCTGAAACCTTTCAGCCCCCATCCAAAAAGTTTTTATTTTCATTTGATACACATTCAAAAAAAATTCCTTTTCCTTGTCATGAAAATTTGTTCTTTAATAATTTACACAATATTGTTATGAAGTTATACAAAAATTTACGAAGAAAAGTTGTAAGATTTCTTGGTATTTATGTTTTTAGGTGGTGGATGAAGAAGATAGAAGTTCACTAAATTAATTTTTTCATCCGTGCCTTAAAAAAAAAGTTTAGGGTGACTTTATGAAAATAACAATGGAGCAACTTTGATGATCTTTTTGCGGATTCAATTTTCCACAATGACTTTATTTTGATTTTTCACCTTCAGTTCTTTTGAGGCGTCGTTCATTAATGATGTCGAATTTTTAAGGGACCTATGGAAAAATTATTATTCAATCCAAGATTTTTTAGTGAACGTCACTTTTGAAAGACCCTAAATTTATGCTTGTGTTTACATTCAGGAATATCATTGACTCAAAAGTAATTCGATTATTTTTTTATCACAAATAAAAGCATTTAAATATTGAAAGAATAAAGGAACTCGGCTACAATGAACAATTTCATCAGTCTATGAAATCCAATATTCCTTTACAAAATGCACATGAATAAGGTTCAACGAGTGTCGAGAGTTCAAGCTTTTCCATCTCAAATTCTTTTATAAAATGATTCATGAGTGGGCACCAATGCATGACGCAAAAGTTTCAAAGCAATTATTCAAAATGCTATATTAAGCATCAAGATACCCTGCATTGGGAAAGTTTCATATCCAATTTATTTAAATCCCATTTCAGTTTTGTGCTCATTGATGAAAACGTCTCTAAGTATCATTAAGTTATGTCGAAACATCCATTATAATAAACGATCCTGCAATAATCATTTGAATAAGACGAAGAATTCTCATTCTTGTGTGACTAAATTGACCTTTGGAATGAGTCGATTGTTGGATATTACATACCTTTATAATGACTAGGGTATTGTTTGGAATGGGAATTTATTTGGAGAAGTTGGTTTGGTTCGATTTTGTTGCTGTTATCATTCTTAATTCTCACAAATTATAGATACTTAAGCCACTAAAGTGATAATTCTTAACTCATAGTCAAATTCCAGTCAATTTCACCTAAACTTAATAGACACCTCATCACATATTTCAAGCACCCCAAATCCTGTCAAAAAATAAACAATAAACATTATAAGCATAGCCAACACATCCCATAATTGTGTGCAAACGTGCCCTCATCTCAAAAATGGTACTTTCTCTCTCAGATTGTCTCACATGATAGAAGCCGTTCCAATAATATTATCGCATACAAAACATTACGAGCAGGTCGTTCAAGTTCAAATATTTGATTTACATTCAAGTCAATTTGTTTTAACGTTATGTGCTGGAGGATGAGGATGCTTAAAGTATGTCTGAGTGCCAACTTGTTTATTCGTGATTTGAAGAATAATGTCTTTTACTGTAGTTACGTACGTTACTTTATGCTGATGTTCTCATTCCAATTTCAAATGAATTGAGGTTTATTGCTGAATTCATTCAACTTTATGCAGCAATTAAATGCTGTAATGACTCAAATTCCCTTGATTCATGTGTGACTTTGTATTTTAATTGGCGTTATGTTAACTCTGTTGCTTGGATGATTTAGTGTAAAATGTATAATGAACTGTTGAGATTTCTCTGAAATTTTTGATTGGGAAATGATTCGCTGCCCACAATCTAACAGGATCAGGTAATTAACATAATCTCTTCCTACTTAATAATGAAAATTGAATGCTTGTTTTATCTCAATGTAAAATTACAATTTTCATCCATCAAACTTTGTTTTGATATTTAGTTAAGCATGGAACGGATACTCTAATTGAAATTTGATTCCTGGAAGGTGATACGTTGCTGCCACCCAATATGCTATCCATCTTCAAAGGTTTTATAATTCATTTACGTCATCAGCATTTCTTTATCTTTTGAAAGATTAGTTCTTAATTGAATTTATGAACTGTAGGCTAAATTAAGGAGTATGTATCTAAGGTACTGCTTAGCAACCTGAATAAATTTAAGGTATTTTACCATTTTAATGTAATTTTTGTAATATTATTAAAATCTTATGAACTGTACAAAGAATGAAATTTTCAAAGGGCCTGTAAATGACGTCCATCAAAAACAAGAATTTTTAGACCATCCTTCCCCTACTGCCACCAAATCTTCATTCAAAAATCCTGTTGTTTAAAACTGTCTTCATCTTCTTGCTAAAAATTGGACAGTCCCCTTTGGGGTCGTTCACATAGTATGCTTACTTTGCATGGTGGGGAGAGTTCAAGGATTTTGTTACAGGTTAAGCAAAAAATTTATTTTTTTTTTACAAAAAAAGCGTAATGAGATGTGAGTGGATCAAAAGTCTAAAATCAGAAAAAATCAATCCCAAAAAAATCTTTAAAATCAAGATAATAAACCTGCAAATCAACCCTTCTCAAAATCATTGTCATTACATGAAACTCCTTCTTCTTATTAAACAGGTTGAATCACGATTAAAATTTTCTGCTTATCAGCTAATTGTTTACTACATCCGACCACTTCGTGACAATTGTTTTCAATTTAAATTCACACTTTTCGAGTGAAAAAGATAATCAGAATATTTGTGTGAATGTGATGAGATAGCAGTTAGGTTTAAGGTATTAATCGTGTTATGAATAATAAAGTAGAATTTCTTATCTTTTTATCATTTCGACAATGCAAAAAGGAAATGTTTTTAAGCTCCTTTTTATTGTGAATTATGAAGGGGATTTTCTTTCCTCAATAAAATTCAAATTAATCATTTTCAATTTCAATTGTGTTATATTTTCTTATTTTAATTCATTGAAAGCAGTAAGTATAATATTTTAGGCTGTAATTGTCTTGAATGTTTGGGTGGAGATTCCTTTTATTTTTCTTACATACATTTCTATTATTATGGTCTATCTTTTGTTCTCGCGACGATGGAAAAAGGAATAAGCAAAAATATATGAATCAAATATAATTTATGATAGAGATTTAAATCATAAAGGCATGCTTTAATTCTGCGCAATTGGGCAATCAATTTTGATTATACTGTCACTAATATTTTTAATAGGTTCTCTTCATTCATTCATTCCGCTCATTTTTACAATTTTTTATTCTCTCATTTCTGCCTCAGTGAATTTTAGCTGATTCATTGCGAAATTTTTATTTTTGCATTATCATTCATTGTCGCATTGAATAATTCATTTTACATTTCACAATCAATTTTTTATCAATCAATTGTGGATGACACATTTTTATTATGGTGCTTATTCCTGAAAGTGAACGGAACATTGTTTGAAGTTTGTCCATATTGTTGGCAAATGTCTGTTTTTGATTGCGTTTTACACGCTTTATTGAGTGGCAGTAAATAAACACCTTTGTGGGAAGTGAGGCATGAAAAAAGCAATTACCCTGAAAATTTTTAATTGTTTTGTTTACTGCTGATTCAGGATGTTTTGAAACATTTGAATTGTGTTAAAACTTTACATTTAATTTAATTTAATTTATTACTTTGATTTAATTAATTTCAATATTTATATATGTCTTCATATGAGAAAAATGGCCGTTATTTTTTTTCAAATTTTTGAAAAATTCACTAACACTATCAAATTTTCAGTACAAAAAACTGAGCAACTCAACTGAGCTATGGTCGGCGTTTGGTCGATGCTCAGTTGTATGAAGACATATAAATATATTGATTAATTTTGAAAACTCTTGGTTGTGCACTTTTTAGGTAATTAAATTGGTGTAAATTGGAACATAATAACCAATGATTCATTGCAAATTTATATTATTCCCTATCTAAAAATAAACAATTGCTATTTTCTGGTTTAATGCCTTAACGCTAATTTGAATATGATTTAACTATGCAACTACTATAAAGTTTTCTAATAATTCACTGATGCAAATTGAAAACTAATTTTGCAATCAATTTACTTTTAATTGCACTTACTTAAATCTAAGCAACAAAAATGCTCAAAATTGAGCAACTGAATTACAAATTTCAAAATTTAAATAACCGTTGAATTTTTCTTTTCCGATAAATTTTCAAACAGTTTTAATTTAAAATCATTTTAAATGCAAAATTATAAATTCCATCAAATTCGTGTCAATAAACACACAAAAAACTATTTCAATGCCACACATATAATAATTAGGTAATTAATGCGGAAATTGAATTTATCACATTGCTAATTATTACAAAAATATTTTCATGCACGTTTGTTCGATTCATTTTCATTTAAAATCGAAATTGTAGTTTTTATGTCTCGTCGTACGCTCTCATGTAAGGAGGTCAAATGACATAATAAAAATACGAGGAAACATTTCTGATTGCAATTTAGGATAACAGAACGATCGTACATATAATTTTTTTTTATATGTTCTATCAAGGACAATAATAACAATAATAATAACAAAAAGGCAGTAAAATGTCAAAAAGAAAGAGGAATTGCCAATAGCTCAAAAGGCAATATTTCAAGACAGTAACTCGTATTGCTTACTACATATTCTATGTCTTCAGTGATTCACGCATAATTTTTACTAATATTCCTCTACGACCAAAATTTTTATGAGGCCTCCTTTTCCTCACTGCCTTTTTTTATTGCGATCGTCATAAATTTTGAATTTGCGATTCCATGTTTTTCCTGTGAAAATATTGAATCTGTCAATGAGCACATTTAACATGTTTTGCGATAAGAGAAGAACGAGGGCTCGATACGAAGAAAAAGAAGTAAAGGAGAGAGAAAATATGTATGTGATACCATAAAGATGATGATGCCTTTCCGTACGTACGTAAAATATATTTTTGAATAGAGGATCCGAGGAAAAAAAAAATACAGAAATCAATGTGAAAGTTTTCAACACATCTCTTTTCACATGATACGAGCTGAAATCTCGATAACAGCAAATTAGGTTTAAGGTTTGAAATGTTTATAGCTGAATAGAACTGCTTATAAACTTGATACTTGATATTTAGTCTATATATTTCGATTGACTTAGTTTGGTATTAGTTTTCATTTTCTTGCCTTCTTGATGTGTTGATAAGCACACTTGAAAAATTTTTGAACTTTTTGAGGAAAAACAATTGAATGCTATCTAAATTTAGAATATGGTTGATGTTTTTGGGTAAGGGTTGTGGGTAAGGATGGTGAGTAATTTCTCGTGATTTTGAAGAGTTTTTATCTTCAACTACTATCACGTCATACTATGTTTTTCATTGTTTTTTTAGCAGTCCCCAATATCTTTGAATATCAGATTTCCAAATTTCAGATTCTAAATTTTAGAACCTTTGTTTACAAAACTTAAATTTTTTATAGTTTTTCTTTTTTATGAAGTTCAGTTTTATTTCATCATTAGACATCATATTATTGATATTTTAATAGTTTATAACCCACAGTAAAAGTCAAAAATCAGTTTTAAAATGTCAAAATTGACATAAATTTTAAAATTGTAGGTTTTGTAGACTAAAAAAAGAGTACTTAAAATTGTTATTTTTGAAATTTTTATCAAATTGTACTTAGTTCATTTGTTAAGAGCTTAATAAATAATCCATATATTAATAAGTATTTGCAGATTATAGACACGATATACCTACTTAAATGTGCCAAAAACAAATTATTTAATTTATTGAAGAAAAAAACAATTTAATTTTATTTAATAAATTAACTTTCTTCGAATTGTGTAAGCATATTGATATTTAATTATAATTGTTGTCAAAGCAATTAACAGCCACTTGAATTGATCAATTTATTACACGTCGATAATCTCAAGTCCAAGGGCCGAATCAAAATAAACTTTATATAACGAGAATCTAAATCCCCCAAAATTCAGTAACACATTCAATATCACTGTTTATCTTTTTGACAAGGAATAAAGGTTTAGATTGCATGAAATTTTTTCAATAAATATTGAAATGTTATTTATGGAGGATAAAATGATATTTTATTATTAAATTGATGCTGCTTGCTTTCTGAATTGAATATGATATTGAATATTCTCAGAACGTATGCATATTTATTAAGGTGAATAAACAAAATATTTGCATATTGCATTGTGCTCTTTGCCTGCCTTATATGCTCTTATATGTATTACGGAATGAGAAACATTTTGTCATAAATATGCAGATCCAAGTGTCTAATTCAAAAAGGGGATAATATGATGAACTAATAAGAAAAATAAATACACAAAGAGTGTGTGTATGTGTAGATGATGACATGACAAGCCCATCTAAAGTGTATATTTTATGGTAAATATTGAGGATTCATAGACACGTATGTGAGTAGCATGTGTGTACATGTATCAGATGAAATCAAAATATTTGTATAAGATATAGCATCATGGCTAATAGATATGTCATAAAATGTATCTCGTTACTCACCTACAACATTCAATGTTAAAAATATTGACATGGGCGGATACTTTGTGACTTGACATTCATACTGTTGAGAAATAGATAAAAATATAATCAAAATCACATTACACAAGTGATCAAGTTCTTATCATACCTGTCCTGCATCTCTCATTTGAACATATTTTATTTGTAAAGTCCAGTCCTTTATGTGAAACGATTAAGCATTAAAAAAATTAATATTTTATTGATTTTTATTTTTTTTACATCCAACAAGCAATTTCACACACATATAGGATGAACACGAATGGAAGCAATTTCTAATTACAGAAAATTTTTCCATTTCAGTAACACATGACCTGCATAATATTATTTTTAATCCATATATATAGTCTGCCCATGGAACGTCCATTTTTCATACGAAAATTAAAAATATTTTTCAGGTGAACGAAAAGAAGAATTTTTATTTTACAATCCGTTCCTTTTGCTGCCTTTGTGCCAAAAGGCGAAACGTAATTTACATCCTTTTAATTCGCATTTTGGTAAAAGCAATCCGCTTGTGTACTCATTCATAAATTCTGTTTGCTATTCTACTGGTGCCTTTGATCCAAATGGATTTTTTTAGAAGGGATTTATTATTAAATTATTTTTTACTTTATCATTTGGCAACTAGTTGAATATTTTTATTTTTTTTTAAGTGTTAAAAAAACTTCAACTGTCGTTTAATATTCATATTTTATATGCATCTACAATTAGTTGATTTCCCCTTTAGTAAAGTTCTTTTCCCCTTTACACAAAAATTTAGTGTATTTCTAATCTTTGAACAATAAACATCATTATTATTATTATATCCGCAAGAATTTAGTCATTTTTCGACTGATAAATAAATATACAAAAGCTTAATCTTTTGAAACTTCTAAAAACTATCAACAAAAATTTACCAAATTTCATTAAAAACACAGATTTAATTCATGAAGCAATTAATTCTATTTTTGTGCTGTAAAAGGCTTCAACGGATGTGAAAAGAAAGAAAACTTGATTGAAAAACTTTGAAAATATTATTACAAGTCATAGCCCAATAACTTCCATTTTATAAGCCCCACAGAAATCATTCAACCATAATCTCATTGAATTATAATTCATCACTAACTTTGTTAGCTGTCAATTGACTGAATGCTTTGTACTTTTGAAGGTGAATGAGAATAAATTTTCATTCAATTAAAGTCAAAAGCCAATTAATAAAGTTAAATGAGAAAATTAATGGCTTTAATCTCACTTGACTGTATTCAGCTAATTAAATTTGTGAAATTGACATTTACAATTCGAACAATACTGTCTGTAAATGAAAGGATTAAATAGAAATTTTCTTGGAATTTGAAACATTAATTTAAATGCTGAAAACATACAATTTAGTTCCGTATTTAAATTAATAATTATTTTTAATTCATGCATGAAATTTGAAGTTACATAGTGTGAACAAAACACGTTTTCAGTCCTAATTAGAAAAAGTCAACTACAAAGTTCTATAATTTAACATTTGATGATGTAATTCTATCCAAGTGGTTATAAAAAGGGTGATGATATAAAGGAAATTGGTTGAACTACTTGTCACATTTTCGGATAGATTGTTGAGGTGTGTGGGAGTTTTAATGAGACTAAAAATACTCTTTGAGTTATCAGTTACGCTTCACATTTTACTAGACCTTTAAAATAGGATAAAACAAACACAGATTGAGCTGTAAAGGATGTGTTGGATGAAAAAATAATAGCGAATAAATTTACGTTTCAAAGCAAAAATTTTATTTTTTTCAGTTGAAAATTCAACAATCATGAAAATATAATCTGACATCAACTGTATGTTGATATCATATCAATGGTATAAAGCTCACAGAATTGTGTTTAAAATAAATGTTTTTAATGAAAGAGAAATAAAAATATTAACTTTTAATGCTATAAATTACATAAGAATATTATTTTCGATGTAAAAGTAGAATCAAAAGATTGAAATTGGCATTTTTAAATTTCAAAAAAAAAAAAAATTTAACCAAAAAATGTTATTTCTGCTCATTATGTACCATCAAATTTCCTAAATTTTATATTAGACTTCACATCCAAACCGACTGATAAGGATTGATGCTTTCAGCTGACATAGCATTCGATTTTAAAACAAATTGTGTAGTATTCTTTTTGTTTATTTGAACAAATGTCAATAACTTTCTTCGAATTGAACAATGGAAAATTTCTTCGTGATTATTTTGGTTCTGTGCGTAAAATTTCTTTTGTTGGTATCAAAATCATTTCAAGGATTACAAAAGGAAATGAAATGAAAAAGAAGAAGGAATCATTTGATGGAAATTTTTAAGAATAAGCAAAAGTAACAATTCCTTCTTCTTGATCCAAAAAATTGCTTACTTCTGAATTTTTTAAGTGCGTTGCACTAAACCTCTCATCACTGCTATATGTTGTCAATCCAACTGTTAATAAATGATAATCATTTTTGCGAATCCAAGACACCTGATAAAATAAATTAAAAAGAAAAATAAATACACATTAATGACATCAACAGCCGGTATATTTTTGAGATTTTGTGGCGATAATCTCAAAAAATAATAAATTTTTTATTATCATCAGGAAAGAAATTGAACAGAAAAAAAGAGCAATATTCTTCCGTTCCGAAATCTTATCTGACAGTTAAAGTGCTTGACGTTATCATAAACTTCACATTTCTTAACAAGTACCTGCCAACTTTATTTTTGTTACATTGTTTAATTTCCGATGAAATCATAAATTTTAACCACAAAATTATATTTATTGATGCGTAATTTTGTGTAAACATTTGGTTTTTACAACTAAATATATAGGGGGTCCTCGATTTGAAAAGTTGTTTTGTTTGAGAAATATCTTATTTTTTTATTTATTCAAATCGAAAAGTATGAATTTTTTTTGTTAAATTCAAAAATTTGAATTTTTGAATGGGAAAATTTTAATTACTTAAATCGAATCTGTTCAAATCGAGGACCCCCTGAAATTAGATACTTTATTTTTTTCCAGTTTTATATTTCTGAGTAATTAGCTTGAATATTCAAACACTGACTCTAAATAAAGCATCAATCTCTTCTGTTTGAACTCTCAATGACTCTTCATAATATTTTTCAACTAGATTTTTATAATCAACGTATACCTATTATTTTCAAAAAACTATTGACTATGCAGCTATACTTTTTCAACAATCACTTCTGCATGATAAAATTACAGAATAACAATCATTGTAATGCAGCACTCGATGTTATGACTAAAGCACTTATGCCAAAATACTCAACAATATATAGATATGTAAGTTTACATATACATAAGAAATGCTCAGTGACCTGAGAGGAAACTTCAATATGTTAGGATGAAAAATAATATTCATAATTACTCACCACTCCTTCTCCAATATTGTGAATTGTACAAGGCAAATGTGCTGTTGTTCCAACTTGTGCTATCACTTCTGTATGATTTTCCGTACCGAATTTCATTGGTGTCTTGAATATTTCAAAATAATTTTCATCATTCTCATTCACCGATGCAAGATTGTTATTTTCACTTGTTTCCATAAGGAAATTGTGATTTACAATATGCTGTAGATTCATATCATTTGTATCACTAGTCTCATTGTTATTGCTACTACTATTTGATGCATCAACTTTATCACCATTTCGATTCGGTACATGAGGCAATAGTAAGTATTGATTTTTACGTAACATTTTACTATTTTTATCTCCTACAAATGGTGATAATCCTAATGGAGAAAGAAAAGGAGAAAATTACATAAATGAACTTTCTTCTGCTTATTTTTTATTGATAAATGAATGATTATGCACACGGGGGAGATTTGATCGAACCATTTTAACAAAACACCTGACACTAATGTCAATTTGAAATAAATTGAGGCTCGATTGAAAAGTTTTTGACATTTTTCGATGAAAAATATTTTCAAGGGTAAACTTGAGTTGATGAAAATTGATGCCTCAATGTGGATGATTGAAAAACTTTTCGAGATTAAGTGTTTCTATCTAGTTCTTGAGTCAATAAGGTCAAGTTTGATGAAAATCCCACAAAAATTGTCACTGACGATTAATTATTAGTAATGTTTACTTTGATATTGTATTTTTAATTGCGTAGTCTTAATTTAACTGATTAGATAGCACAAAACTGTCTCTAAAAATGATAATGCACAATTTTTCTAATTCAAGACAAAATGTAAACAAATTTTTGAATTTAATTTAAATAATTTGAATTTTTTAAAAACCGTTAAAATTGAATTTTCAAAAACCTTTAAATTTTTTAAAAAGGGTAAGTTTTTAAAAGAAAGAAAAAATACCTAAATTGAAGCTGAATTTAAAAATTCAATTCATTTCCAAAAAATTGTAATTTCTGTCAATTCCAAAAATCATTCTTTTTTGTCAAAAAGGGCTCCATTTACACAAGTAGGAGTAAATCATCTAACTAAGCATGAATTATGTAGGCAGTTAAATACTCAATACTTCCCAGAATTTGAATGAAATATACTTGTTGAGAAAAAAGCAAATAATTCTTATAAAATGTATTAAATCTTAAAAAAATTGATTTATATGTCAAGTTGTTTATTTTTCATCCATGTCTTCAAATGAAGTTATTAATAAAAAAATATTTTCACAAAAAAGCGACACTTGAATGAATAAAACAGACACAAATAAATTATAAAAAGTACGCGAAAATTGTGAAAATATGTTGCAATAACAATAGATAATCTTCTCATGTTCCTTCACATATGTGAGGCAATATATTTCATTATCTGATACTTTTAAGAAGATATATTTAGATAAGTGTGAAGGCATGAGAACAATAAGAAGGAAAAAAAGACATAAAGCGAGTTTGAGATGAAATAACATGAGGGTCTTTCGTAAGTTACGTATAAATATAATTCTTCATCTCACAAAGTTTTACTTTATATTCCTAAATCTAAGGCCAAAAATTGATATTGCAGACATCATTAATGGATAAATCCTAATGCAAATTGAGTTTTTTCTCCTCTTTCTTCTTAGTTAAGGAAAGACCGTAAAAGTGCTCTATTGAGGATCTTTTCATCGCTATGTGTCTTTAATAGGAATAGACATTGAGATGAGAGTCATAGAAGAAGGTGAATTGGGATGAAAAGAACAGAAAAGAAATACTTCGGAAATTGAAAAACATTCATCGGTTGCCAATAAGAAAGAAAAGTTTTTTTTCCTCTCTTTCCTCCTTAAAAAGATACGATAAAATAAAATGTGACATTCAGGCAAAGAAAAATCCCCTTTCCATAATGTATCGAGGCAGAAAATCATCGGATGCTTGAGAAATGAATTTAATTGAAAATTAAAATCGAATAAGACGTATAATGGCATTGACGATATGGATCTATTAAACTGTTTGCCAATGGAACTCAAATAGATTTTAAAAGGAATGAAATACAATAAGAAAAAGTTTTTTTTCATCTTCAACTCTCATCCTCATCATTATCGCTGTTGTTGATGCTATTTTCTCAACTTGAACTCATTTTGAGGGAAATATTCATGCGGAAGTGAATTTTTTTCAAAACTCATCTTGACAAAATTTGAATAGCTTTGTTCATATTTTCTTTATAAGGCTGACTGGTTGGCAAAGAAAACATTCCTTATCATTTTGATTTCCTCAGGCAGGAACTTAATCATGTTGTATATTTGATCCTAAATTAGATTCAAACCTAATAAACCTTGAATATTGAACCCTCAGGCTATGTTCCTATCTAAAAATAGAATTCTCCTTAATCGCAAAATGCGTTTTGACCTAAATATCCAAAAATAAACACCAATACTCATCCACCATCATCCCATAAAAACATACACACAGAAAAAAAAGAAGAACAAAAAGGAAAACGATCTTATGAATAAGTGAAGCGAGAAACTTGTGTGAAGAATTTTCTTGCGGTTTTAAGCATGAAGAATAAGCAGAATGAGAAAAGATAGAGTAAGAAAAAAAAAGAATAATTAAAAGGAAAGAAAAATGATTTTAAATGAAGAAGAAAATTTTATAATGAAAATGACTGTATTTAAACAATGAGGAGAAGAAGTAGTAAGAGGTCAGAAAAATACGAGAAGCAAAAAGAATCTTAATGACGATCGAAAGGAAAAATGAGTGGAAGTTGTGAGGGATTGATTGAAAGTGATGTTGTTCCAGGATATGAACAACTCCAGGAATTATTCGGAGAGAAGAATGTCTCCAGAAATTCAGTCATTTTGAATTTGAATATGGTTGACTGATTTTTGCAAAACACGAAAATTTTGATTTTCATAAAATATTATTGTTATTATGCATAAAATAATATTTAAAAACATTAAGAATATTAATTATTAATTTAAAATTGATATTTCAATAATTTCATTACATGACATATTGAAATATTCTATGAAAATAATATTTTTCTAAATTCTGTGTTTTGAAATAATCGATTAAACATATTCAAATTCGAAATGACCGTTTTGCTCGCCAACATTCTACTCTCTGAACGTTTATTTTATAAAAATCGATAAACTACGTTTATTAGGGTGTTTTCGAAATGTAAAACAACATACTTTGATGAATTTATAAAATTCAATATCCATTATTTATAGACAACCCCCACCAATATCGATGCGAAAAATTTTCATTCTTTTAAGCTGCAAAACACTTTCTGGGTCAATGAGAATCAAATGGGAAAGAAAAAGGGGCACTAAAAGCAAGCAATAATGCACTGATGAGCAAAAGACTAAAGAGCAAAAAAGTTAATGAAGCGCTTATTTTAATTTTCGTCCATTAATCAATTTGGTTTCATTCCATACCGTTTGACTTTGACTTGTTTTTCTGACATTCCAATGACACTCTTTTGGCCTCTCTTGTGTTATTTTTAAACGACCATTTTTCATGGTTTCAACAATTTGCGTAAAATAAATAAAGCATAAAGGAGGGCGACATAACACCAAAAAGATTATCTAATTTATCCTCCATAAATATTGTTTTTAATCCTTTTTTCCATTTCCCTCAATTGTGGCTTCAATAAATTTTCCTTCTTATTACTTCTGCTTTCTCTTGTTTGAAGGACTTTTTATTTTATTTTCGTAGATTTTTGACTGAAACTTTATAAAGTGACAAAAATATTTTTTTTATTTTGAAATTTTTCAGCAACACGAAAAAGTTTTCAACTTTTTTGCGATAAACATTTTTGTAATCGAGATGTATTACATTGAATTCTTATTCTTTATGGAATTCTTAAAAGCTTCTGTGAACTTTTTTATGGCTTTTGTACTTTTTATTGAAATGACAAATTTATTTATGGATGTTATCAATTGCTGTTTAGATTTAAATTTTGTAAATTGAAAATGATTTGGTTTTAAAAAAGGGGCATGTAGATTCTGCAACAGTTAAGCGCCTCAGTAGAGGAATCAGTAAGGCACATGGTTCAAATAATATTTAAAGTTTTTAAAACTTTTGATATGTTGATTACTTTTTGATTCAGACTTTAAATGCTTAAAAAGTATCGTTCTTAAAAGTTTAATTGTGGAATTTCAATAAGAATCTTTTGATAGAAAAATTTTACTAATGGATTTTTAAAGAATTTTTCAGAATTTCTTTTTATTTTTCTCAAAATATTATTCTTTATAACTTTTTCATAATTTCCTTAAAAAGAAATCTTAAAACGCTAAATTTCAATGTTTACTAAGACAACATTGTCTGCAAGCAAATATTTGAGCTTGGAATTTCACATGAAGAAAGACTCGTTTTGCTTCAGCAAGCAAGAATATTTTTAACCTCCACGAGACTCCCACATGCTGTGTACATTTTTTAGGCAAGAAATTAAAAAGTAAATTCATAGCTAAAAATACCAATTTGGTTCATAAAAACCAACAAATCAAGGAAAAGACAGCAAAATCATGAAAATCCATCAATAAATTTCCATTAAATTATCATCAATATCAAATCTCATTGATCCGAATCTTATTAAGTGCCAAAAATTGAATGAATGGAACGAAAATTCCCACACAAAAATCGAATAGTCGAATGTGGTTATCGGAGGTCAGGATATTCATTGATTTTATTTATTTTTTCTCTCGTTCACGCTTCACGTCATCCCTTTTCCTTCACATATATTAATCGAAAAACTTTTATTGAAAAAGTTTAAATCATGAGTATCAACAAGGATGGAGGAAAAAAATGCGGAAGTGTAGGAGGAAAAAATGGAAATTTGAGAATTTTGTGGTTGAAAAAATTCTATCCTTTACGCACACTTTTGAAGCTGAGAATTAAAGATGTGAGTATTTAGTGTCAAAGAAGCATATGTTCAGGAAGTTAAGGGTTGAGCAGTGAAATGTGAAACTTTAGTCTCAAATAAAAAAATGAAAATTTTCAAAATTCTTAGAGATATCAGCTTAAAATTGAGGCAAACACTAAAGTCGCCTCCTTTCCAAAAGCAGAATGAACAAAAAAAAAAGCAATAAAAAGGAGAAAAATCTGTTTTCATTGCTCATACATACGTACATACATACTCACTTTTCCCATAAAAATTGAAAATTATGAGAACTTGTTATGCAAGATTCAGTCAGTGCTGATCATTTTTTTTATGATGTCGCACATAAAACGTTTGTGCTTTTACTTAAAGTATTAATATTGCGATTCTGGCAACAAAGAAAGCGAGCAACTCAAGTACTCCAAGTTGATGCAAAGTTATGGAACTAAGTGGAAAGTTTGTTGACGTAAATATTTTTTTTTTCAATGTCATCTGACTTTTTTTTGGAAGAGAGAAATTCTCTATATTTTGTAGATTGCAGCAACTTCAACCCCTATTTTATGTAAATGGCTTGATAATGGAAGTGATAAAAATCAAAGCGTGAAAAACTTTCCATTCAACTTTTTTTTTTGTTCTATCTCAAAATTCTTTAGGTCAAAATGTGGAGCAAAAAGTTCAAGGATCCGATTATCTGTTTTATTTGAAGGATATTAAGGAAAAAGAGGATTACTGAAACAATGATTGATGAGTATGATTAACTTTTTTTTTGGCTTTTCACAGAATATTTCTAAATTTAGAAATTTTGTCATTTAAAAGGGCAATGAATTGAGGACAGAAGAATAAATTAGTGCTGGTTTAGTGATTTAATTGAGAAAGTTTTGTGAACTTTTTAGGCTGGATTATTGTAGAAAATTGTTAGATTTGGAAGTTCTATTTCTATAGAACAATCTATTTTTGCATCTCATTAAGTTTCAATTTTTTTTTCATTTGGTTTCAATTTTATAGCATTAAGAAAAAAACACGAGATTGTTTTTGAGGTTATGATGACTGTAGATCAATAATATCAGTTCAAGAAAATTTAAAATTAAAATTACTAAAATTCAGCATTGTCATCAACTTGAAAAGGCCGAAATTTCCAACATTTTTATCACCTCATCTCAGTGTCAGCGTAATCAGAAATTTTAAGAATGGTGAAGAAAAACTCTCCCCTTTTGAAAAGCCCCCTTGTGGGGGGTGGGGTTGAATTTTCATTGTTTTTTCACGAAAAACTCTAGCATATTAAAGGAATTTGCCTGTGAGATGAAGGTAAAAATTCATCCATTGACCTCCCTCCCTGGCTACGCCACTACTTCTCCTCAAACTGAAATTGTCTTCATTTTATTTCAGATTATAGCGAATTATGCAAAATATTAAAAAAAATTTAAAGGAGCAATAAACAAAAAGCAATTGAATCGCTTTTATTCATCATTTATTTAAATATTAAATTCTTTTATATCCATTATTGCGCTCCATTTACCTCAAATAAAATGAAAAAGTAAGCTGAATGACAAAGGAAATGAAATATGAAAAGAAAAAATTTCTGCTGAAAAATATTTCCAATGTGCCATTCACACTTTACTCAATGATGGATAAATTCTTTGTTTTCATGTTCATTTTATGATTGGAAGTCACAAAAAGGAATTGTATTTTGAAGTTCAAGCAGTGTAATTCACAGGAATTTTATTCAAGTCCAGCAGTAAGTGATGATTGAAGCAGTAAGGGCGATTGAAGCAGACAATTTCACCTGAATTGGACAATTTTATGTAAAATTTGTGTCAGTTTATATGCAAAAAAGTAAAAAGCTTTTCAAACAAATTAAATAACCAGTCATGCATATGTGAAAACCTCAAAAAAAAAAAATTAAATTAATTCAAATAAATTACACTTAACAATAATGCCATTAATTACATAATAATTATCATGTATACATGAAGCTTAATTATTATAATAATACATCATAATTAAATGATTTAATGCCGACTACTGTAAAGTGGAAGTTTGAAATTTAATTTATTCACTTTGTGGATTTTCAATTAAAATGATGAGTGCATGCATGTTTTGGATTTTTACATGAACTGAAAGTTTTCAACTGCAGAAGTTGTGAATGAAGATGAAGCATAACTGGCATGATAATTTAGAAGATTTGACAAGAAAGTTGAAAAGGTTTTGATTATCAAAATGTGGAATTAAATTTTCTCGCGTAATTTTCTTTGTGCTGAGCTTCTTGAACTTTTTTAGAAATGATTTGCGGATTTTTGTACAAGGGATCCTCGTTTTGAATAGCTGTTATGTTCCAAAATTTTTCTACTCAATTCGAAACATATGAAAAATGACCGTTAAAATTAAATTTTGAATTTCTTTATGAGAAATTTTTGGTTATTCAAATCGAGGATCCTCGAAGTTTATTTTTAGCTTCTAAGGTCTAAAAGGTTCTAAGGGTTTGAGGCTTAGAGGCAGTCTTTTAAGGATTGTAGATTTGAAATTTTGATGGACGTCATAAACGAATGGCTTCAAACTTTTCTATTTAATAACAATTCGAAGCACAACCCTAATTAGTTGTAAAATCACATTTTCACATGCGGCACAGCAACAGTCAAAAGCTCAACATGCATTACTTTCATAAATGCACATCTATCATTCAATCGTTTGATGCCATACAGTAAGATTATAAATAATAAAATCACTCATGCATAGTATGCATTCATCTTTTTCCATATGAAATTCACCCCCAAACAGTCAGTGCCTCCACAAAGAACAAACAATTGCTTGCTTTTTTTGTATGTTTTGTGATGTTTTCAGTTATAATTAAAAATGCTCTGACGAGAATTTCTTATGTCTCTGTCTCTATTTTTTATGCATCATCATTCACTTGCAATTACATAACGCATGTATATGATGGGAAAAATGAACATGTCAACGTTCATGTATGAATAAAAGGAAGTCTATAAAGAAAATTTTGTTGTACGACGATGATGATGGTGGTTGGATGGTTGCTTGGTGTATGCTCTGTATGTATGTATATCATCATTCATTCATGCTGAAAGAATATGTATGAAAAACGAGAGACAGAAGAAGATGATAGAATGCAGTAGGAAAAAAGAGTTTTTGACATAAAAGAATAAGCACTTGAAGAGCATAAAGACAAGTCAGGCTGGGGTAAAAAAAGTATGGCATTTTGTAGAAGATAAAGAATGAGCAGTTACAAAAACACATAAAATGGTATAGAATGCCTCAAATTGTCGTTTTTTTGTACTTTAAATGTGTAAAAAAATTGTCATCTTTATGGTAAACACTAGACACTTATGATTATTATTAAAAGTAGGTAGGCATGATGTTGTTGCTGTGTTTGGGTTGTTGGTATTGTTTGCAATCAAAAAGCTACGCAAACAGAAAAAAGACTGAATGAATCTTTAATGGGCATGTATAGTGAGAAGAGACCACTTCATTTCCATAATTGCGAACATAATTTGCCTTTTTCTGTTGTCTTTACCAAAAAAATGAAATAAAAAGGAAGATCAAGAAGACAAGTCCTTAAGACGACGAAAGAGAAATGTACTTGAATATGCTAGAGAAAGATGGCAAAAACTCAATTTACATTATTTTTCCATTCGTAACGCTTTATAGAAAATTCAGGCAATTTAATATCGGGTCTTGTCTAAAGAAAAAGGGAAATTGCTGTGGATTTATTTTAACTGTCGAAAAATATTTCAAATTTATTTCAATTGTTTTTATTTATTTTTTTTTTTGTGACTGAACTCACTCAGAGTAATTGAATTTTCTTTATGGGCAAATCTATGAATGAAGGGAACTGAAAAATTTTCCTAAAAACTTTTAAAACTGTTTTTTCTCAAAGATTTCTCAGTTTAGAGCATCATTTTCTTGCTTTTCTTTATGTTTTCAATGATATTAGATAACAAAAAGAAGTTAAAAATTAAAAAATTGCATTTTTAAGTTGAAAATATGTTGTGTGTTTTGCAATAATCGGCTAAAAAGTTGACTCAGAAACGCTATTTTTGCTTAATTTCTCAATGATTAAGCATTTTTAATTAACATTTTAAGCGTTATTTGAAAGTGTTAGTAGGCGAAAATATATTTTAATGATTCCTATTATTTAAAAAGCTGTATTTTCACGAAAATTTGGATTTAAATTTTTTTTGACTTTTTATAAAATTGACTCAGAAACACTTTAAAATTAAAATAACTTTTTAACAAAGCAACTTACAAAACATATTAAATGTGAAAATTATAGTATTTTGATGACTTTAGTAGGAACAACTTCTAAAAGTTGTTCATAATGCGTCATTTTAACAAATTTTATGAATTTACATTACAACATCAAAAATTTCATTCATAGATTTGCCCTTATCCATTTATTGCTTGAATTAAACTTACATAAATGACAATTTTGAAGCCTTGAATAAAAAAATATGACAGATTTACTGTATTACAATCGGTCTTATGATGCTTGTTTGTACAGAAAAAAGCTCGAATTTTCGAGTTTTTATTTTGTAAATTAAAAACAAAAAAATAAAAATTTCAAAATTCAAAAAACCGTTAAAAAACTTTTACAAATTTTTTAAAAAAATCTCAAAAACCTGTAGATGACTAACGAAAAATAATTTTCCATCGCATCCTCAAACACATTCAGAATGAGATGGAAAATACAAAGTCAACAGAAGTGTAAGGATGATGAGAATGAGTTTCATGGGAGTTTAGCGATAGGAAATTGAACAATTACCGTTATTATGTGAAGGGCCGACAATCAAAAGCATAATCCAACATTTTAAGACACACTTGATGATACTCGATGTAATTTGACTGCACAAGAGGTCAGTAAGCATCCGCATAATTTAATTCCGTTACGACAGCAATCATTGGACTTATTCACTGCTATTAACAACTATATTATACTCATTTATTGCTTTTTTCTCTCTCTATTATTTATATATCATTTAACATTTGATCCTTCTTCACTTAGTCATACAAAACTGTATCTATATGCTGTATATACGTATTTATACTTATTTATATATGGATAATGATGATTTCATATTATATCATGTGCACATTCTTATGGGACATTAAATTTCATAACATCTTTCGTTGAGACTTCCTTTCTTTTCTTCTTTTTCTTTTGCTTTTGATGTTGCGCTATACACTACATACAACTATGACTATATGCCCATAAATTTTCTCTCTCTGTTACTTATACAATATACACATTTCATTTATTTTATTATTCTTTCAGTTCATTCAATTTTCATTCACATCTTTATGTAAATTCATTTGCTTTCTGGTTCTTCTATTTTCTGCTGCTGCTATTACTACTGCTGCTTGTTATTACATGTTTTATTTTATCATTTCTTCTGTGCAACAAAATTTATTTTATACTCATCACAACATACATCATTTGCGTTTACGCTAAAAAAAATTAATCCAATTTGGGAATTTGTTGAATCAAAATGAGAAAAATGTGCGAGTGATGAGAATTTATGTGAAGCACAGTAGATGTGAATGGGTGGAAATAAAAATTATGTAACAGATGTAAATTTTCTGTGAGTACAAACTACTATTATTATTGCTATTCGTACAGTAGCCTCTCTTTTGAGGGTCTTTCCACATCCATTCTTTGGCTTCCTTTGTGGCTGTTTTAATTGCCAAAGTTTCTCATGAATTATTATTATTTTGTTTTTGTAAGGCACTCTTTCTTTATGCTTAATTTGAGGTTGTTAAATCATAATTTTGGGTGTGTGTGTGCATGTGTTTGAAACTCGACCATGTCCTATATGTGTTAATACTTTAGATACAATGAATGAAATAGTTGTAAAGTTTTGGATGTGCAGGAAATTTGCTCAAAAGCTTTTTAATTGCTTTGTAAATTTTTGAAACTTTTCTCATTATTTTTATAAATGCAATTTTTTGTATGGTTTTGAGTAATTTGTGTATGAAAACTGACTTTTGTGACCTGATGTACATATTTGGGTCAGTCAATTAAATGCTTTGCTGAATTTCTAACCGAACTTTTATAAAACAATCTATTAATCATCCAAAAATACATTTTTTTTAATATTAAAATTCTCAGAACTTAAAAAAATGCAAAATCAACTTCCCCAGCAACCATTCATCCCTAAAAATATTAATTTAGAAACTTTTTTAATAAATTTCAAAGGGGTCGCAATGTTAAAAATTCGCCAACTTGGATTAAAATTTGACTGGCAACAAAAATTTTTGATTTCAAAAAAATTTTGTATGGAAAGTTAGAAAGTATGCCATGAGTTTAAAATAAATTTGATTTTTAAAAGGTTTTAACCAATACTTTTTGGAAATAAAGCCATTTCTGTGGTCAGGCTTAATTCAACTTTCGTTTAAAAACTTAATATTCTAGATAAAAGGAACAAAAATTCATTACACATTTTTTTTTGATTTTTCTCTCATCACGGCACACTTTCTCACTTTCCATACAAAATTTTTTTGAAATCAAAAATTTTTGTTGCCAGTCAAATTTTAATCCAAGTTGGCGAATTTTTAACATTGCGACCCCTTTGATAAATTTTCATAAAATAAATTTTTATTAATTTTTCAAAGATCCCCAAAAAGAGAAAAAGATCATTAATTCCTAACATTTGACAGTTTTCCGCTCTAATCGTCCATAAATCTTATCACTAGGAATTCTCACATGCCTAAAAATAGAAAATTTTTCTGAATCCGAATCCCCATCATCCATGATTAATCAGAATCTGTCTAAAACTAATCTCTAAAAATTCCAGCAGTCTGCTACACATATAATTTATGGTCTCGGATTAATCCATCACAAAAAGAAAGGTCACTGTACGTATGCAAATCATAGTCCAAAAAGAATCCCTGTGCTTCACATATTCACATCACTAATGATTCACTGATAATGTATGCAATGCATGTATATGATTTATCTTTTTTCACCACTTGAAATCTTCCCGACATTCATGTGAGGGATATGGTGGAAAAAAAGGAGCGAAAATCGTTTGAGGATATAAAATAGGGAACCTTTCACTTTGATGTAATTTATCTTTTTTTCTTTCTTTTTCCCCCTTCACATATGCACGAACCTTTTTTCTTCACTTTTTTTCTTGTGTCTTATAATTTTCTTATTTTTATAGCTAAACTGTGCTCGACACTCTTAATGAATCACGTCCATTATATTGAAAGATGCACGTTGAACTAACAATGTGTGTCTGATGGAAGATAATATAAACAGGCAACAAAAACAGTCGGATGAGAATTGGAAGGATTTTCTTTTCGAAACTGGAATTTCGAACTGGAATGTTCACTATGAAGCACAGCATGCTTTATTATTGTTGTTCTTGTAGATTTTCATTTTCTTAATACGCTTTCTGAATTATAAAAAAAAGGAGAAAATTTCTCGACCGAGTTTTTTGGTTTCAGAAAATATTTTTCTCATGTATGAAATGACAAAACCGAGATATAGAGGAAGTACTTGAAAATAGATGCATTTTCATCATTAGTAATTTCCTCAAAATTTTTATAGAGTTGGTTATAGTGTAGATTGATGCTTTGTGGAGTGTAAAGGAAGTTAAAAAATTATTAAAATGATTCGACTTTTTAACCCAATGAATTAATTCTCGTTGGGTAGTGAAAAATGTAACCGTAAAGACATCCAATTTTTCTACTTCATTTGACTGTATCTCTTTTCGCTGTTCTCTCGTTTTCTCATCATGAATCTACTCTAAAATTATCCTAATACTGAATGCCGTGAAGATTTATACATTTGAAATGTAAAACGACACATAACGATTGATTAAGCCTTCCAATGTGTATTATGCTGAGAAGAATGAGAATCATTCTGCCACAAAAGCGTCTAAGAAACTAGTAATGAAGCGGATCACGCTTCATGGGTATATTCACACCACCAGTAGAACTTCTTTTGATTTCAAATAGAGAAAAAAATAATTAAACTTTATCTACTGATTATAGATTACATCATTCATAATTAATCGTTTTAAAACCCTACATCTGTTCAGCGCGCATTTAGCACTATAACTAAAGTACAGCCTGCGTCGGCGCCGACGAAAAATTTTTCGATTTTTCAACTTTTTTGTTACACTGCGCATGAAAATTTTTTTGTCATTATAGTGTGAATTATACCTTAAATAATGCTTAATCTAACACCGAAAATTTCAAATCATTTGGTTAAGTTATGTCTGAGATATTAAAGAAAATGTAAAATTTTTTGCATATTTTGGTCAAAAATGGCACATTTTCGTCCATTGTGCCTCACAGGAAGCAGCTCATGACTCCAAAAACTATACCGGTTTTCCTTGGGCCAATATTAATCAAATGCAAAAAACCCGAAGTCTTAACGTTTCGTTGAAATTGAGTTATCGCGGAAACTAACTTGCTAACTTGCTAACTTGCTAACTTGCTAACTTGCTAACTTGCTAACTTGCTAAATGACAGAATGCGTTTTTTGCGATTTCTCTTGACTGGAAGCACCAAATGAGATGCGGTTTTCACTGTTAGATTGGTATTTTCAGGCACAGACTTTCCACCATAGACAGTATGGGATAAAATTGTAATCCTGAAGCAGCAAGCTAGAAAATGTGGTTTTCAGTTTTATACAAAAGCAATATATTCACCCAAATTGAAAATTTGGTGTGAATATGATAAAGTAGGGTTTCGGGTTTTTTGATAGAATTCGATGTATTTGGATGTTTTTAGGTCCTAGAACACTGTATATGTTAAAAAATTTCATAATATGCGCATTAAGAGGGTATATTTAGGCAAAAATTCAAATTGACCTAGTACTCATTGGTTTCATTTTTATGAGCTGAAACTTTGCATATACATTTTGTGCATCTATATCTCTAGACGTTTTTGGAATTATTCCATTTGGACTTAATATTGAGGAGAACGAAACAATTTTGTGTCAAAATACGAAAAATTTTTCGATTTTTCAACTTTTTTGTTACACTGCGCATGAAAATTTTTTTGTCATTATAGTGTGAATTATACCTTAAATAATGCTTAATCTAACACCGAAAATTTCAAATCATTTGGTTAAGTTATGTCTGAGATATTAAAGAAAATGTAAAATTTTTTGCATATTTTGGTCAAAAATGGCACATTTTCGTCCATTGTGCCTCACAGGAAGCAGCTCATGACTCCAAAAACTGTACCGGTTTTCCTTGGGCCAATATTAATCAAATGCAAAAAACCCGAAGTCTTAACGTTTCGTTGAAATTGAGTTATCGCGGAAACTAACTTGCTAACTTGCTAACTTGCTAACTTGCTAACTTGCTAAATGACAGAATGCGTTTTTTTGCGATTTCTCTTGACTGGAAGCACCAAATGAGATGCGGTTTTCACTGTTAGATTGGTATTTTCAGGCACAGACTTTCCACCATAGACAGTATGGGATAAAATTGTAATCCTGAAGCAGCAAGTTAGAAAATGTGGTTTTCAGTTTTATACAAAAGCAATATATTCACCCAAATTGAAAATTTGGTGTGAATATGATAAAGTATGGTTTCGGGTTTTTTTGATAGAATTCGATGTATTTGGATGTTTTTAGGTCCTAGAACACTGTATATGTTAAAAAATTTCATAATATGCGCATTAAGAGGGTATATTTAGGCAAAAATTCAAATTGACCTAGTACTCATTGGTTTCATTTTTATGAGCTGAAACTTTGCATATACATTTTGTGCATCTATATCTCTAGACGTTTTTGGAATTATTCCATTTGGACTTAATATTGAGGAGAACGAAACAATTTTGTGTCAAAATACGAAAAATTTTTCGATTTTTCAACTTTTTTGTTACACTGCGCATGAAATTTTTTTTGTCATTATAGTGTGAATTATACCTTAAATAATGCTTAATCTAACACCGAAAATTTCAAATCATTTGGTTAAGTTATGTCTGAGATATTAAAGAAAATGTAAAATTTTTTGCATATTTTGGTCAAAAATGGCACATTTTCGTCCATTGTGCCTCACAGGAAGCAGCTCATGACTCCAAAAACTATACCGGTTTTCCTTGGGCCAATATTAATCAAATGCAAAAAACCCGAAGTCTTAACGTTTCGTTGAAATTGAGTTATCGCGGAAACTAACTTGCTAACTTGCTAACTTGCTAACTTGCTAACTTGCTAACTTGCTAACTTGCTAACTTGCTAAATGACAGAATGCGTTTTTTTGCGATTTCTCTTGACTGGAAGCACCAAATGAGATGCGGTTTTCACTGTTAGATTGGTATTTTCAGGCACAGACTTTCCACCATAGACAGTATGGGATAAAATTGTAATCCTGAAGCAGCAAGTTAGAAAATGTGGTTTTCAGTTTTATACAAAAGCAATATATTCACCCAAATTGAAAATTTGGTGTGAATATGAAAAAGAATCGGTTGGTGATGTATTTATGGGTTATAGTTGATGCGCATTTTTTGTCACTTTAATTTTGAATAAAATTGGGGGAATATTTCATTAGGAGAGATAGTTTCATGGTTGTTGGAGGCGTTCATTTGTTTGTTTTGATTAGCAGAACATCTTTGTAAGTATAATTAATGCAATCAATCTAATTTGAATTAATTATAAACATTAATTTGAAATTTATTTGTTTACATTTCACTTCAAGATTTTAATTCAGTTTTTTTATTTAAAAACAAGTTAGATTGTTATTAGAAAGGTAAAATATTATAAAACAGGGATGAGGAAAGTATTATAAATCAAAAATAACTCCAAAATCGATCTTTAAAATAATAAACTTCAAATTTTTTTATAAAATAAAATCAAAATGGTGAAAAGTTCAATAATTATAAAGAATTGTAAACTTTAATAAAATGACAACCAAATTAAAGATTTTAAATCCATCCCAAGCCAAAAAGCATCTAAAGTCAACATTATTTTACAGACGAATTGTACAAAATTTTTCTGCTGAGAAGAAAGAACGAAAGTAAAAAAAAATACAATAAGAAAGAACGTGATATTTTCACGAGCTCTCTTTTTAGTCTCAATATATTTTTCATTCCTTGAACAATAAATTACTTCACATTTTTTCGGTTGATAAAACGCGCGCTTTTTTTCTATCTTCTATTCTTTTACTTCTGTTCTTCCTTTTTTGTCTCATTCAGTAATATACATGGATAAGTATAGATGAATGTTATTTCTATATGTGAATATATAGTAACAATTGTATCCTGATAAGGGGAAAATATAATAAAGAAAATATCTTGGGGACATCTGGAACATTATTTTCATATTTCATTCTATTCTGCAAAGGTTTCAGCTTCCAAGAAAGTAGACAAAAAAAAGCTGAAGAAGATGTAAAATCTTGCTGATTTGAAAAAAGACATTTTTCATACGTTTACTTATTGTCTCCTTCCTATTCATGTGATAGTCAAGAGAGGGAAAAAAATGTGACAATCCAATGAAGTGCAGCGAGACTTGCTTTAATTGAAAACAGATATATCAACTGATTATTTCTCTCCATGTGTCTCGATTCTTTTTTTGGAAATAAATCTTCTTACTTTATTTACTGAGTTCATTTCATTGCATTTATTTTGGCATTTAATTCGAATTTCACCACTTGTGAATGGTGCCAATTAACTTTATCGTAAGTAAAACACTTGAAAAATTGCAGTTTTTTTATTTCTTGCTTATAAGTTTCATTTTTTTTTAAAAAAATAATGATACATAAATTTTAACGGTTATTTTGCATTTAAAATTAATGTTTTTTTCTATTTTATAAGTTGCATGCCCCTCATTGTTTACTTTTTCGCGCTATTTATTTTAAGCTTTCAGCTATTCAAGAGATATCCAGAGGACAACTAGCTAATTATTTCAATAACAATAATTAAAGAAAGCCAAACAATAACAACAAAGCAAATTAAAAATGCAAGATTTAAATTCAAAACTTCAGCAAACTTAGCAAAATAAAATTTCTACAGTAGAAATAAACAAAAACCTTATCTCAGGTAAGTCTCAGCTTACAATCTTTGTATTGATTTTCTACATTGTCGCAAGAATTTTTCAAAACAAATTTAGTATCTCCATTAGCATTCTTAATTAATTCGCATTTAAAAAAAGAAAGAATGAAAAATAAATTTTAAGGGATGAGACTTGTAAAACAAAGAAGGAGTGACAATTAAGAACAAAAGAGTCGAAGCGAGAAAGAAAGTTTCAGAGAGGATTAAAGTCGAATTACAAAAGCCAAAAAGAAACTTTTCATTATGAACAGATGATAATTATGTGATAATGAATAAATGAAAGTGAAAAATCTCTCAATGGTGCTTTAATGCTAAAGAGCTTTACCTAAGAAGTTATTTCAGCTCATTTCTGCCATTTGACATTATTATATTTAATGACAGAATCTCCTTGACATTTCAAAAGAATTTTTCTCCTTTTTCATCCTATTTTATTGCGCATAATGTCCTTGAAGGTAGGTTAAATACAATTATGGAGTTCATGAAAAATTAAGATGCTATTATCTTAGACATTCAGTCTACTTAGAAACATATACTGAATATAGAACAACAATTCATGGAAAGTAGCCAATTATCAACCTGCTTTTCTTATTAAAAGACAAGCTTTTAATCTTAATTATCGTATTCTTATTCCAGAGGATTGGATGAGTATTTTCTAGAATGTCAAAATCGATTCTAACCTCAGTAATAGAAATTCAGTCAAAAGCTCAAAAATTCGATACTCTTGATGTTCAACTACATACAAGGGGTCCTCGATTTAAACAATTTTTTTGCTCCAAAATTTTTTTTATTCAAATCGAATTTAATCAAATCGAAACGTACGAAAAATGTCTACTAGAAATAAAAATTTGAATTTTCATAGGAAATTTTTGGTTATTCAAGTATCATTCAAATCGAGGACCCCCTGTTTTAAGCTGATGTAAACAACTAAGAAATCATCAACAGCTTTGCTTAAAGTAAATGACAAATTCAATCAGTTTGATGAGCTTAATTTTATGACATAACTGTCGGGATTCCCCTTAATAACGCTTAATTACATCTAACTTTAATTTTCTGATAAGACAAAAGCAATTATCTTTAATCCAAAAACGTGCAAGAAGCCACAAGAAAAATTATGATTATGATTGAATTATTTATAAAGCATTACGACAATTTAGATAACTTCAAGATAGAAAATGCATTAACAGGAAAGGAAGTAAAACCAATTTTTACCGAATTATTTATCAACATAAAAACGATCAAAAGCACTTGAATGGATTAAGTTCAAGTCATTCATAAAAAAAAATAATTGGCCTCAAGTGTAAATTGAAGGAGAAAATACACATACACATTTCGTCATAAAATTTTATTGTCATTATTTCAATATCTGTTCTTTTTTTCTGTGCGAAAACCGAAACAACAAGAGTCGTCATTGCCTTATCGTATTCCCTGTACAGAGTATAAAATGAATGTAGACTCAAGCTAGAGAATTTAGTTGAGACAGAGCTTTCAAGGCAATTTAATTACATTTTGCTTTTATAAAACTAGGAACGAGATTAAATAAAGATTAATTTTTGTTTGTGTACATTTCTATCTCTAAAAATGAAACTGTTCTTAATTACTTTTGCCATTCTTTTTGCATACTGTGAGGTAAGTGTTTGCAGCATGAAAAGTGTCTCTAATGCCATTTTAACATTTTAATTTCTCTTGAATAGGCCCAGAAAGCAAAGGCTTACATTTTAAGCCCTGACTTTTTAATTAATACTGCCAGAGTTCACCAAGAAGCAGCTCAGAAATTACAAGATGAATTTGATGAAGCATACCTTGCAGCTAATGGTTTAATCAGTCAAATCTTGGGTGGAACTATGGTCAACAAACTCAATGTTTATAAAAATCATACAGACGATCTTTTGGCTCTTTATGATCCAGTCTTTGAAGCTTTAGATATTTTACCAATTGATGATTGTCGTAACAACGTTTTCGTTATGATGCAGTCAACATTAGGTACCACTGGTAATCGTGGAGGTCTTTGTTCAAAATCATACCATACAGATACCAGAAAAGCTGCAGCTGGAGTTACTGACAACATCAATGGATTGAATAAATATTACATCCAACTTTCGACTTTTGTTTATCATAGCTTTGCTGCAAGCAATGCTCTTGTTGACAGTGAATCTATTGAACAAGCTATAAATTCAACATACTTAGATCTTGTTGATAAGTTGAAATTCGATTCTGTTGATACTGAAGCATTTAAGGCTACACTTGCATCTATTGACAAGAACTTCAAAAGCTGTTTAGATTCAGCAGCAGTTTATGCAGCCACATTGATCAATTTAGCATCTGAACAAGTTGAATACTGTAAAGAATTACATGAAATTTCAAGAGCATCACGTGGTGCTAGAAGTATTCAATTCAGAAATTTGATGCCTGAATTCGAAGCACTTATGAATAGCATTGAAGATTACAAGTGGTAATTCCATTAATGTATATTAAAGAATTTTTAAATAAATAAAAACATTTTTTTGCATATTTATGACTAAAAATAATTTAATTTTGTGTCTCAATTCATTGATCAAACGAAAGCTATTCAAGTCATGAGGATGAATTTTCTCTTCCAGAAAAATAATTTCAATAAATCTTTAATATTTAAGATATTCATGGAATTAAATCAGACAAAAAGGAAGTAGGAGTACAAACATACTTATGGATCTATAAATCAACTTTCAATTATAAAAATGGAATCATTTTATTTCGAAAGAATGTAGAACAAAGCATTCATGCAAAAATATTTTTTCCATTTTGATGGAGAAACGGATGAAAGGGAAGGCATCACGATAATTGGATTGAGAATTTTTTTCATTCACATTTCATTAAGCATTTCATTTCATGCCTACAAGTTTATAATTTATTGCAATTCATTCATATTTAATTTAATAAATTTTATTTTGCTCTTATTTTTTTCTGGTTATGCTCCACAAAATGCTGGACATGCCAATAATAAAATATTTTGTTTGACATTTATTATGAAAAATATTTATGCAAAACATTTCTTACGTAAATGCACGAGCCACAATAAATTGGCTTTGATGCAAATGTGGTTATCATAATATTTCAACTAATTATTTTGCATCCAATTATTTTCATTTATGTAATGTCCATGTGTACTGATGTGCATAGCTGAAAAATAAATTTCGAATGCAGTCGCCAAAATTTTTGTGTATTTTAATTCTGATGGGAAAATAAACAATAATTTTTTTGTTAAATTTTTATACTAATAAGTGGTTAGTAACTAGCCATATATTCCTAGTTGTGTCTATGTTGACTTGATAATCGCAATACCTATATATTTATTATTTAGATAATAAAAGAACAAATCTATACAGATAAGTAATGATGTTTACTATTCAAAGTTCAGAAAGAGACTAAATATTTACATGCAAGGGGAATATCAACTTTACAAGAGGAAATTCACTGCAATATATATAATTTGAATATGAAAAAACCGTTGACGTATTCTCTACAATCTATAACAATCTGAACATCAGTTCAAATGTTAACAATTACCACTGACGCTAGTAACTAAATAATAATGACATTGATTCTTGTTCTTAGTTTTCTTTATTGTACTACAACTTGCGTCAATAAGACATTACAAGTTACAGTAAGTAGAAAAACAAATTTCGCATTTCCACAAACAGACTAATTGGACATTTTTTTTAAAGATTGATAAGGTTCAATAGACTTTATTACTTTTCAATAATATTCGTAAAATTCACTCGAATTATGATGGCAATCTTACACACCCAAAATTTTATATAATTTTAAGAAACACTTGAGTTGGTGGTTCCCCTTTACTACTTCAAGATATCCGATCCACCTAATCCCCGAATTAAATTAGCAGTAAGCAGCTATTTTAAGGAATTCAATAAATTTTATTTGACACTTTCTTCAGATTACCAGAACAGCCGTTGAAATAAATTTTATAATCCATTGAATAAGCCCTTGATTAAAGAGTATGGAAAACTGAGTCAATTATTTTATTACATCAATACATTATAAAGTCGATTGTCTTATCTGTTTGGGGTTTTTTCAGAATATAATATTCTTTAATTGCTTGTCTTTCATATTTCACCATAAAATTTAATTTAATGTTAATAATTATTGGAATCAAGGTGATTCTAATTCGACATAATGCATGATTAATTTTACTGTAAAGCTGACTAAATTTACTAGAGTAAGATTTTCTTTGTCCTAATGAAATGTCTTATAATAAAATCATGAGTTGAATGACTGAATCTAATTTCTATTTGTAAGTAAACAAAAACATAAGCCTCACATATGTTGTTCCTGCATTAACTTCCCTTTCATCTAAAAATATCCATAAAGATAATTTTGCTAATCGATCTCAGATTCTTTTTGTTTGCTCCTTTGATGTAACTCATCCACATATCAATTCTTTTTACATTAAGGCTATCTGCTAATGATGTTGATGAATTAATGTTGTTTGTTACTGTCCAAAATAAGTCACACAAATGTGTTATTCATCTTGATGTTTCAAAAAGAGATGACCGCAATGGCTAAGTAATTAGGATGATTGATTTATTTTTATAACAAATCAAAGTGTTTACTTGGTGGAGGTTTTTGGAATAACAGCTGGTCTGCTGTTGTGGGGATTAAAATAGAATATGAATAAGAATTAGAATCAAAAAGTTGGAATATGATTGAAATATGTTTTTTTGAAACTTAGTTCAGCTTTAATTTTAAGCTTTGAAAAATCAATAAAGTATCATGAATTAATGCTTAAAAGAAGGTTAAATCATAATGAATAATTTTTAAATACAAGGGGTCCTCGATTTGGACAGTTTCGATCTGAATAAACAAAAATTTCTCATACAAAAATTCAAATTTTCATTTTTAACGGTCATTTTTAATACATTTCGATTTGATTAAATTCGATTTGAATAGAAAAGTTTTGGAACAAAACAACTGTTCAAATCAAGGAACCACCCCTGTAAAGATTTAAATTGTAAGCAATTAAAAATCATCAAAATCGTTAGCAGATAAATTCCCTTTATTATAAATGTATACTATACCTAACTCTTTAAAATCTCCATTAATTAAAAAGCAATCAAAAAAGTCTATTCTAGAAAAATCATAAATTTCCCATTATTATCGACTCTAATTAATATAAAGAGCAGTCTCATTAAAACAGACGTGCAAAAACAAGTGCTGTAGAACAAATTGAACAACAACTTTTTTGCACAATTAACGAGCTCTATTGACGACACGGGATGTTATTCAGAATGCTTAACGACATTTCCCGTAAATTAAAATAATGAAACCATTCATCATAAAAACCTCAATAAATTCCTGTTTTCCATGAACAAAGACACAAAATGACCTCAATGGAATCATTTCATAACCATCTAGCGAAAAACACATTTCCCATGAAAAATATATTGCAGAATTTTTTTTGATAACGTCATGAAGTTGAAAAGGAAGTAATAAATAAATTAATTAAAGATTTTTAACATTAAATAATTTTGATTTTTTCATGTCAGTTTCATGTCTTTGTATTAGCGAATGATAAAGTTTATCATCCTGTTTATTATTCTCTTCGTGTTTTAATCGATATTTCAGCACGTACACTTATTGCTTTGATAAGTTATCGTGTATAAAAAGAGCCTTACATTCTATTTTAAATCAATAGTCGAAAACTTTCTGTTGAAGAAACAAGAGAGGAATTGAACTTTATTTACGTACGAACGTGAAAAATAAACTCAATTAAAAGTTTTTCGGTATTTTGAGAGAGAAAAGGCGAATAAAAGAAATAATTTAGTGAAAATGAAATTAAGTTTTGGAATCTTGTGTCTTATCGCAGCCGCATCAGCTGTAGAAATTAACATCATCTTGCCTGAAGAACTTTTTAAGGATGCACAAGAATATCAGAATAATATTAATGGAATGCAGACTGAAATGTTCACAGCGATCACAGAATTGCGCTTGAAATTATCAGCTACCTTGAAAAAGACCGCAAACTTGAGTTTGGGATACATTGAAGCTGATATAAGAGAAGTTTTTGGTATTGATAAGGACTACCGTGACTTATTATTTGTCAATAATACACAATCCACTCCCTGCTTGAATAATATGAGAAATCGTTTGAATTACGAGACCGAGTTTACTGGATTCAAGTCTGGAATTTGCCTCAATACTTATGATAAAGAAGTAAATAAAGTTGTTAGTGAGACATTCAGCCAAGTTGCCGTCTATGATGATGAACTTTCAGCATTTGAATTGAGTGTTATTGAAGCATTTGCTGGAAAGAACGTGTGGACACAACCTGAAGACATTAGAAATAAATTTGTAAAGAGCTTCGACGATTTCAAAGTCATTTACGATGAATTCAAGGAAAAGATTGATGGCTTCTCATCAAACATTGAAGCAAAGGTCGCAGCTTTTGCAGAAACATTAATAGGGTGCTACAAAGTAAGTCAGGATGATTTGAGAAGACAGTTGACTGTCCTGGATGCTGATATTAAGACTTGTCTCAATTTCGACAGTTTGAATAATTAATTTATTTTCCATATTTTACACTTTTGTATGAATTATTGTATTGACTCTAAATTGAGGAGGAATTTTTAATAAAATTATTTTTGAAGGAGGAAATTTTATTTTACTAGCTTTCTTAAAATATTTTTACAAATTTATTATGAAATTTTCATAATTCTCAAAGATAGTTAGTATAGTCAGTTTTAGCACAATTCAATCAACTAAAACAGTAATGGCCAACTTTTGCGTCGATGCACACTAGTGGAGTGAAAAAAAAATCGACAAATACGATAAAATCGACAACAGCATTTTGCTTCTTAAAACAAGATTGATGAGCTGAAGAAGAGCTAATATAATTAAATTACAAAATTATTATACGTTTTAATTATACGATTCTTCACCATTTCCATCCAACCTCTCATTTTTCATGAAATGAATCTACCTTAAAATTTTAAAATATTAATTTTGAGACACCTACATTTAACTCATAATAAAATGAAAATGCACGAGTTATAATAATCTAATCTGATAAATTATTTCTTGAGTACCTACTTGAAAATGAGGAAGGAAGCATGCAAATGATTGTTGATTGTTAAAATCGATAATCTTGCACATTATAAATAGAAATTGCGAATTATCAATTAAATCTCCGACTGTAATGTAGTATAAAATTTAATTAGTGTAGGTTGGCAAAGTTTTTGTTTTTTGATCTTGTTAACATCCTAATCTTTAATCTTATTCATTTAAAGGTCGTTGAATTATGATTTTTTAGTGGGGAGGGGGTTCTTAGGCTATGCAACAGTTTTAAACAATAGAATTTTTGAAAGAAGATTTTTTGACAAAAAGGTGAAGAGGGTTTAAAAATCATTGTTATTGACGGATGTCATAAGTGATCGGCTCAATACTTTACAATAATGTAATTTTCAATGAAACTAAATTTTAATAAATATTTCATTCCAAGTTAAGTTAGAAAATAGGTTCAAAATTTAAAAAACCAATTTTACAGAAAGTTCCATTTTTCAACCTTCAAAAGCATTCTAAAACACTAAAACCTCAAAAAAATGTTGCCAAACGTCTTTTAAAGGTTAAATAATAACCACAATCAAATTATTTTTAAGTGGATGCAGCCTAGCTACCATAATGTTGACATTAATGAATGTTATGGGTACTAAAAATATCATATTGTCAAAAATTTCCTTTGAGCTTACAACATAAAAGCGTGAGCAACGAGAAACATAAAAAAAATTTCCATCACAGTATGCAATGAATATCATTCAATTTATTTAAAACACATAATCAAGTTGAAAGCGTAAAATTTTCTTCCGCATATTTTTCTATTCAGCATCAGTCAAGTGTAATGAATCAAGGCAATAAGAAAAGAAGGAAATTCTCATTGTCACAACATACGTGAAAGTGCTCATCTGATGATTCATTTAAGCATTCAACTCACATGTGAGATTCATTAAGAGATATATCCGTATTAGAAGAAGTTAATCGTACAAAAGTAATCATGAATGTAATCCTAAATCTACGCTATATGAATTCATCAGAGAATCAGGTAGGAAACTAATTTTTTGGCAGTGATTGACATTGAACGGAAGAGAAGTGAATAAATGGAAAAAAAGTAAGAAGAAAGTTCCTCGTTGCTGTTTATAAACGAATGATGTTATTTACTCAATTCGTAATTGGAATATTCCCATTGCCAATATCAGCAGCACTTCAAAGATAATTCGTGACGAAAACATTCAATTTAGATTAAATGATTGTCGACCTCTCAATCCAAATAATCTTTTTTTAATTGACTCTTCCGATCGGAAGTGTGTTGTTGTTGTTGGTGTAGAGGTGGTTTTAAAATCATGACTGGAATTGAAATGTGGTTTAACGTGTTGCTTTATGAATAGATTCTGCATGGAATGAACAAAAGAATAATTTTTTATTAGAATTGTTCACAAAATCATAAACATTTTTATATTTATAAAGTCATTGTATTATTAAATGATGTCAACATTGAGTCATGGCTTTATCACCACTTCAAATAATATTTTTGTTCCAAAAATCATGCCTAAAACCAAATTCTTTATGAAATATTTGCAAAATATTTGTCAATTTTCCAATTTCATGGCCAATTATTTACATCCCCTCAAAAATATTCCGCATTGTATTCCACCAACTTCCTTCCTACATGAATCAACAAATAAAAATAAATATACAACAAAGTTAGAAAAACATTGAGTTAGGAATAATTTACTTCTATATATTGTATTGTACAATAATATTTATTCGTCATATTTCGACTCTCCCTATAAGAATAAGAAAAAAATATAAAGTTTTTCAAGGCAAAGAGATAACAAAAGATGCCAAAATACAATACATACACTATAGGAGAAGAAATTGAAAGAAAAAGTTTGATAAATAAACGTAAATGGCGCATTTCTTGCCTCTCCTAAATGATTATTGTGGCAATTCAATGATTATGACGTCAATAATCAAAACAATGATATCCAGTATTATCCCAATATTTTCATTCGTTTGTCATTTTTCTTTTTGATGATGTAAGGTCAAATAGTGATGACTTTAAGGAGTAGTTCAAGGCAGAAAGTTGAAAAATGGATGCTTAAAATTGAGAATATTGCTTCATATAAATCAATACGTAAAGTTTATTAAATTAAAATGCGTGTTTATAGTAGTTTTGCTTGATCAATACTAACATATAAAGTGCAGGGTAAAAACTAATGAATACAGGGTAATAACTACTTCATACAATATTATTTTTGAATATGAAAAGTACGTTATTTTTTAGAACAGTCTAAAATTAAATATCTTGAATAATTTGAGTCAATTCCAAATAATTATCACAAATTTATCTCTAAATTACTCAAATTCTTTTATTCCCTCCCAAATACTAACCAAAGCCAGAAAAGTTTCTAATAAGTTCTTTTGTTTTCTTTAAGTAAGGATTACTGAATGATAAAAATTGATGTGAAATCAGGAATGTATGCTGAGTCTCAAAAACATGAATGCATATGTATGATTATAGTTCCGAAAGGTAATGTGTTGAATGAAGATAAATGGACTGAAAAATTGAACACTCTCCAATATTGAAAATGTGTCGTTTAACTACACATGAAAAGACAATTCTTAATGGGAAAAAGTTTCATGTAGACTTTCAACAAAAATCTTTGATAATTGCGCAATGCGAGCGAGTACATAAATTTTTCAAAATAAATCTGTAGACGAACATTTTGAGAATATTTTATAGGAATGAAAAAAAAAATAAAATATTTGGAAAAGTTCCACAAAAGTTCAAAACTCAATGGCACAAACACCGCAGAGCAGATTTTACTAGAAGTTGAAAAAGCTAATTGACTGAAATAAATGTCAAGTGAAGCGTCATCAATGAATTTTTTCAATTTCAATTGCTCTTGTAGTTACTAAGAAATGAAAATTAGAACAGACAATGTTAGTGGCTATTCAAAGGAAGCATTTATTGGTTTTCTGTAGAAATAACTTTTTCATAGAAATTATTGAGTCTTTGATCAACATTTGTAACAATAGTTTACTATATCGAGATATCTAAAATGCTTCACAATTCTTATTACACCAACAAAAGTCTTGAAAAACTCGTCATGCACAAGACATAAAATGAAAATTTGTAATTGAATGATATTTAACAGAATTTTACAATGTAGCAGTTCATCTACAATCTGTGAATGCGTGTTTCTGACAAACAAATTTGAAAGGCACAGATCGGATAATCGAGATGAAATCCGGCACCAAGCCGGAGTGAGGACAGCACCACTCCGGTTTAAATTGTATGCCAGCTTGGTGCTGGCCTCACTCCGACTTGGTGCCGGATTTCATCTCGATTATCCGACTTGTGCCTTTGGGGAAAAGTTCATTTGAGTAAATAAATCAGAAATTGGAATTATTCATATTTTCCATCATATGCAATGATGAATCTTCATCATATTGAACTAGAAAGCTCTCTACATATATTGTTTGCATTCAAATTTAGAATACTTACACCATAGCAACCAGAAATATATTCAAACTTATTATACAAAATTTAAGGTTGTTTGATATATTACACAAGATTAATCTTAATACAAAAGAAGATAAAATGAATCAAATAAGTCATGAAACCCAAAAAAAACATCCTTATAAGAAGAAAATAATAATGTTAAGCAAAGTTTGCATTTTTTCATATCTTTAACAAGACATCAAATACAATTTTTTTTTTGTATCATGTTTGAAAAATTTCAAAACAGCCCAAGCGAGCTTTTTTATGTATTGTATTTCATTATACAATATTTTCAAGTTCTACCTCACATCTTAACAAATAATTCTTTTTCACTCAAAAATATTGTGAATTCAAGAAGGGTAGGGAATAATAAGAAGAAACAAGACAAGGCAACATAAAGAAGAAAAACAATTTTTTATACAGCATATAATGTAGTAGAAATATTATTTTAAACGTTCAATTTTCTTCATGCTGCGTTGAAAGTTTTTTTGTGTCTCATCTGATTCATCATGTGATAAAAGGCACACTGAATGGTTGAGGCATTAATATCCTTTATAGTACAACAAAAATGTTCATAGCTTTCCAGTGGAAAAATTCCTTTTTGAATTTCGAAATTGGAAATGATGGAAAAAAGTGAATTGTGTTGGAACCACAAACGGATATCATATGAAACTGTTATCAAATGAGAAAGTTTTTAATTGCTCATTTATTGTAGTCCTAATTTAAATAAAAACTGTTCCTATGTGCCTAAATTTTTTTCTCTCGAAATGTGAAAATAGTTTTGCCTTTCTAAAAAAAATAGACTTTTTCACTTCACAGCATTTTTATTCTGTTGCTCAGGCTGTCGATAATGACTTGAGCATAAAAAAAATAACAACAACATTGAGGGAAAAAGAATGTTGGCATATTATTTATTGGTGTGGAAATGTGTACATTACTCGTTTATGTCAAGTTTTTGATAATGAAAGGCAAAATGTTCTTTTTTTGCTCTCTTTCTCTTTAGGAACCACTTAAGAACTAATCTGGGGATCATGAGTAAAAATAAATAAATTTTAGCCTTTCCATCATGTGCATGTGAGATATCTGCCAATTTTTGGAAATGTAGTGTCGATATTATGATGAATTATTGATGATTATTGTGACTGTTGATTCTTTTTTATCATAAGATGAAAATAAATTGTCTAATAATAATTAAATTAAAGCTTAAGTTTTTGATTTTTTTGTCATAAATCTTAATTTACAATGAAAATTTTATATTTTTAAGGGTCTGCAACTAAGTTTTAAAATCAATGAAAATTCAAATACCAAAATTCCGTTAAAATAGAATTTAATACGTTAAAGAAAATCTGAGGAAAATGTTAAATCATTTTCACAAGAAAAGCCTACAGCAATTCCTGTACTCATATTACCATACACTGCCACACTTGAATTAACAAAAATTGGCAAGAATAAACACAATGTATGTATGAATGCGAGAGTAAAGAATGGAAAGATAAAGAAAGAATGGAGAAATGCAAACAATTTAATTTGACATGATAAGAAAATTTGCGTAAGCCTTTTTCTACGTGAATATGTTGTAGACTTTTCATAACTTTTGTGTTTCTATAGAGATAAGGACGTCTTAATTAAAAGCGTCTAACTCATAAGTATGTTAACCTAATTGTGGGGATAAAAAATCATTACGCTAAGTTGTTTTTAAGAGCTTTCTTACTCTTTTTATTTTATTTTATCCATTTCTTCTTACTTACTGTTAATTCTGTTCATGAATGAAATTTGTTTTCTCCCTTTTCTTTGAGTTTCTTTCGAATCCCAAAAAAAGAAAGAAAAAGTTGACTTCCTTCAAGCCATTTATTGGCAAATTCTCAGTAAGATCTGTTTTTGAAATTTATTATAGCCTTAGATTCTTGATCTACTTTCTAAAGTTTAGAAAGTTTTAAAAGGTTCAATTTTTTTTAATTGAAATATTTGAATATTTTATCATCCAATAAACCTTGGTGTAAATTTGGACGTTCATGCTGTAAATTAGATTTAGTTTATTGGATGTACTTCACTAATAAAATTTTTTTCTTAGAAATTTCAAAGCATTTAAAATTTACATCGATGATGCTACTAAGTAAATTATGCATCATACTATTGAGCTTACTCATTTAAATTTACATGTCTGCATAAATTTGCAACTTTGTAAAATTTAATATCTGTAAACTCAATTCGGTTTGCTTCTGCTTTTGAATATCAACAAACAGAGAGTTATTAAATTTGTCTTCTGCATAATTTATTAGTCAGGCTTTCAGCAATAATTGAAATTTCAATTTTATAGCAGACGTAAAATCAACATTTTCACAAAAAGCCTTTTTCAAAACGTGGAAACAAATATTTTTTGAATATTTTCATACATTTTAGGTTTGTTGAAAGTTTACGATCCTTAAAAGCTCTTCATTTGAAAATTAATTTAAAGTTTAAGAATACTTTACTTCTTTTTTAGAATAATTCGTTTCAAATTTCTCACAAAAAACACATCAAGTCAATCTAAATTTGTCTAGCATCTTCAAGACGAGATATTGTCGAATAAAAAGTCACTGCTTAATATTCATACCCGTGTATGAAAAATTTTAAAAGACGTCAATAAACAAGAAATGAGTAAATTTGCATTAAAATGTATATTCTATAAATTATAGTGTCTCGTCTGCATGATAATATTAAAGCTACAGACGATGAGAGATAAAAGACACATGTGCCCTTAAGCTAAGTGCTGAAATATTCGACAGAAGGAAGATAGTTTAAATAGAAACTGCCAAAAATATAATAAATAACATCCTAGTATGTTCAGGAAACTTTCAGCATGTTCCGACTAGTTTTAATTATCATTATTATTATTTTAGTTCCAATTACTTTTACTTGACTAAGTTTTGTTCTCATTTATTTTGGATACAATTTGCTGCCGGACTTTTCACCTGAAAAGCATGAACTTTAAGTAGAAATTTTCACACTAAATAAATAATCACTTTCCACAAAGTTAGTTTTTGGGATAAATCATTTATTTTAAATTTTCTAGTCTTTTTCTTCTTGAAGGTTAAGAATCTAAAATTTAAGAAAATTTAATTTATTTTTGTATCTTATTTTCAAAATGTTTACATTTGTGTTAAAGAAAATGAAGAACAGCTAGCAAGTTGATTTAAAAGAAAAAGAGTTTTTCCAATTTGAATATTTTCTCGAAATGTCTTTGAATGACTTAGCATTGACGGCAATCATGAAAACCAAAAATAGAAATATATTTTTCATTGAAACTTTCTTAGAATTTTAGTTTTGAGTGGATCAATTTCTTCTAATTAACTTATGTTGATTATTGATTTGAAATTTTTTTTAGAAAAACCTCTTCAAATAAGGAAGTGATTACAAGTTATGTACTTTTGCCTAACTAATGAAAATTAACAAAAATCTTGGAATGAATTTGTAACGGTTTTGAAAATTTGAATTTTCAAACATGTTGAAAACAGTGATGGGTTTCTAGGATTTATACCCTAGGGGTACTCTCTAGAGCCTTTATCCTAGGGTATTTTTTTCAGGAAATGTTTTAGAGAGTACGGGATATACCCTAGAGTACGGGGTACTTAAGGACGGGGTCTGACATTCAAGAAACGAATTTATAAGTTCAAGCATTCGCATTCATAGATGTTATTTCCTAATGCTTAGCTTCTCCTATTCCACTTTCACTAAGATTAGATTAGTTCCAACTCTGATTGTAAAAGCTTAAAAATCTCCAAAGCAATAATTTACGGTTTTTATGACTGAAATATTTCCCATATCAAAATCACTCAAATTTATTTACTTATTAGTTGGAATAATTGGTCATTTTTATTTGACATTAAGATCATAAAGAGATACCGATTCGTATACTGTAAAGTACATACTTATCTTAGATAACAGCAAATGCCAATTGGAGTAAACTTGAAGCTAAATTAATTATGATGATTAATCAATTATAGCAACTCGATGAGCAATTTATTGTTTACAAATAGATAAATTGCTAGTAGGTGAAATTGATACTTATTAACTGCTTACACCTGCTCAACAAAAATCGTATGAAAAAAAATCCCCATCGTAAAATCTTCATACTTAATTAACTTTTGGAAAATTGTTGAAAATTTATTCAATATAAACAGTTGTTAATTAAATTAGCATCGAAGGCTGTGGGAAAATCCAGATTGTGACCAAATTTTCAAAACAAATTGATTAGTATCAAGTTTCTTAACATCCTTATCCACTGCTATTTTACGCTTTATTTTCTAAAACCTTCAGTTAGCTCATTTAATATTCAGAAGCATCTTTTTGTGGGATTATACGCTAAAATGACGGAAGGAGGCAAAAAATACACAGATAAGAATTGTTATCTCTAAAAGAGTGTAATGAAACGTGTATGGTGTCACTGACAATAATTTTCATTGTTTAAGAAGCGAGTTCAAAAAATTTAAGTGATAAAAATTTACAATTTGTACTTGTTTTGATAGCTTTCACATGATGTTTATTGCACATTAGATTGGAAATATCTTACACACTAAATAACATCAATTGAGTCATATATACAGTAGTATTATTATCAGATACTCGGTAATATAATTCGACTAATTACTACTCTAAATTTCATGATAATTCACAACTGTAAATTTCATATTTTATGAAATTAAAAATTTCTGAAAATCACTTAAGCATATATTAAGAACATACATACAAGTATAGTATTAATAAATTTGTATCATAATCTATATTTAACTTTATATAAAATATTCCACTGTATAATTTTACAATGCAGAGATTTTTTTTCTGTTTAACAGCAATGGATATTCGCTAAAAAACAAATACATTTTCTCAGCTTTTTGCTGTACATTCGGAAAATAAATACACAAGTTGGATGGTTTTGTATTATTTGGGAATTGACAGGTCAAGACGCATTTAATTTTATAATTTAAATTGCATATTTGATGTTGAAAGATAAGAAAATTTATCAATAATTTTTAAGGTTTATAAAACGTGAACATAGGTGTTCACTTATTAGTTATCAAATTAACGGTTATTTTTCAAAAAAAAAAAAACAATGAGATTCTCAGAATTTAAACCCTCCCCCTTTCCCCCTGCGTTATTTAATAAGTGAATATCCCCAAAGCTAGTGATGCGTATTTTAGTATCTATTTTAATTTATGAACATTTAATATGATTTTACACATATGTCTAACCAAATAATAATGGATCTATTGAAAATCTAAAAAAAATTATGTCAAATCGACAACTCTTTTTCTCACAGCATTCAAAAAAGAATTGCTAAAGAAAATAATAATAAATATGGAAATGCTATGTTAATATGTGCAATTCAAGTCAATTTATGATTATTTTTAAGTATCCAAAAGTAACTGCCAAGAGATTCTATACGATACAGAAAATATTTCTATTACATGAGATAAAAAAAAGAAGAAGTCAGCTTTTAAAATGAATTTAATGAACGTAGCCATAGATAGATCTATGCTTAATGTTTCAAATTAAAAACAATTTTCGTCTTAATAACAAGAAGTCTATATCAAAGCATAGCTGTAAATAGATGTGGATAAAGTGAGTGTGAGTATGTGTGTGGGATTAAAAAGACAAAACCAGAAAAGAACAAAGGCTGAAAAAGAGAAAGAGATATTCTGTTATGAAGTAATTTGTATGAAAAACATATCACAATGTAAATTGTTTTACATTACAATGAGCTCAAGAAAGGCATGAGTTCATTTATAAGCATAAAAGCTTTAAGATAAAGACTGAAAAAAAAATTTCTCTATGTTTTGGGTTTTTCGGTTTATTCCAATAAGAAGAACTTTTGGAAGCTCGAGCTGCAAAAAAAATTTATTTTGAATCATTTTGCGGTTATTCTTCTCTTTGGTGAATACAAAATTTAATGATCTAATAATGATAAAAATTTATTTCTCTCTCTGTGTGCTTATTTTTTTTAATTTATTTTTAAAACATCTTGCAGTTGAGCTTTTTTTTTTTTGCTGGGGATCTAAAGTACTCTAAGGCCTAATATAAGCACAACATTTTGCAGCTCAAAACTTCATTTTAAAAGTATAATGAATGACCATGACGGATGAGTGTCTATTCGAATCAGGATTTCAAGTAGAAAAGAGGGTAATTTTTCTAAAAAAAATGCTCAAGGATGTTTCCGTTTCAGAAAATGGATATACCCAAAAAATGGAAAAAATTCTTTTTAGAAAAGTTGAATCATTTATTTCATTCTGCGTCGTGTAAATGGAACCGCATAGAACATTTTATTTCATTTTTCGAGCAATTTAATATTAACCACACCCGAAAAATCGATCAAAGAATATTTAGTGAAATTTAAGAACTTTCTAATCTGATTTCCTTGAAATTAAGAATGAATTCAAGATTTTCTAAAAGGAATCAACTTAAAAATCAAGTTTTTAAATCCCATTGTAAGTTCATACACGAGATTCCATATTTTACATCCACTCATGCTGCAATATAATGCAATAAAATAATAAAAGTCAAAACTTCTGGCACATGCATAAAATTCAAAACCTTTCTCACATTCCCGAGCATGAATGTCATGCAAATGATGGAATGAGTCATTTATGAACTTGCATAGCCAAGTGCTGCACATAAACTCTGTATTACAAAGTGATTAAAATTTAAATGAGTGAATAAAATGTTCATGTCGCACGTTAGTAATAGAAAGAGTCTCTAAGTAAGGAAGACAGCATTACAATAAGGAACAATTCATTACAGTTGTCTCTATTGTATTTTATGCATATTTTCTACCCTCTTTACTTCATGGAACTTAAGGGCAATTAATTAAAGACTAAGAAATTGTTGACTTTTTTTCATGCTGCTATGTTGAGGCCGAACAGTAATAAGTATTAATCCTCTGTGATTCCACCCACTCAGACTACTCTTCATGGACTAAAAACATCAACTGCTGAATCTTTTTCTTTAAAAAACAAACTTTTTTTCAAATGCTGTGCCACCAGAAGTGGAAACAAAAAAAAAAATTCAATCGTTTCTACTCCTTTTGGCCTCTCATCAAAATTAAATGAAAAATTTTCTCTTCTTTTATATTTTTGGTTCTAGATTGGAGGTTTCTTAAGAAAAATTAAATTTCTTTTAGCGAGAAAACATTTTCAGCCATTTGTTGGGACAAGAAAAGAAGAAGATTCAAATAATAACACAAAAATATAATAAAAGGAACAAAAAAGAGTTCAAAAAAACTTTTTTCATTTCACAAATTAAATTCCTTTGAGAGAATGAAAGAAAAAGAGACAGAAAGAAGAAGCATCGATACAACAATCGCTTAAAAGTAGATTTAATACGAAGAAGATTAATTTGAACTTGTCGATGCCATTAATCTCTTACCAATATATCCAATTCTCAAATAGTTTTGCACGGTGCAGTTTGAAGGAGTATTAACATGTGATTGACATGACTTGTTGTGCATTTTGTCGTCAGAGTTGAACATAACAAGATGTTCCTGCATTAAAAACATTGAAGTCAGTTGACAGTCAGTGTGGGATGACTGTTACAACCTACAACTTCTTAATGTAGAACTCAAATATGATTTTTTTTCAAGTTTAAAGTAAAAGACTGCCTGCCTACATCATCATAAGATCAAATTGTTATTTGACTTTGACAATCTACAGCGTAATATCGTCAGCAATCTGTAATTTGACAAATTCTCGGAAAGAGTTTTAAAATTTAAGGTTAATGTTAAAGTTGATTGATGAAAAATTAGAATCAAGTGGAGTTCGAACTCATGAAGTTCAAATAAAGCTAAAGACATTCATATGACAAAACAGAGGTTTTTGCACAGGGTCGACATATTATATGCATATAATATGCATATTTATATGCATATAATATGCACATTTTGTGCATATTTTTATGCATATTTTGAGCATATTTTTATGCACATTTTTGTGCATATTTTTATGCATATTTTGTGCATATTTTATGCATATTTCGTAAAAAATTTTTAATTTTTAAATTTTTTGGATTTTGTGCATATTTTTATGCATATTTTGTGCATATATTTATGCACATTTTGTGCATATTTTTATGCATATTTCGTGCACATTTTTATGCATATTTCGTGCACATTTTTATGCATATTTTGTGCACATTTTTATGTTAATTTTCGGCCGTATTCGGCCGAATTTTTTTTTATATTCGTCAAATCTTTTTAAAATTATTAAATATTTTTCCTTTTACAAAAAATTGAAGAATATCAACTGATTTTGAAAAAAAATTAATAAATTTACTGATATTTTTCCTTTTACAAAAAGATTGGAAAAACAATTTCAGTTCAAAAAGATTTTTCATACGTTTACTAATATTTTTCCTTCTACAAAAAGCTTGGGAAAATTATTTTATTTTGAATAAAGTATCAAATTTTTTGCATCTTTTATTTAATTTAATATTTATTGAACTTAGTAATTTTTTTTTCTTTTTTATATTTATGTATATTTTTTCTAAACATATCTCCTTAAAAAATGGAAAAATATTAAACATATGTCTGTTATCATAAATGAACTTGTACCAAAAGAATGAGAATCTCAAATTCTTTAAAAATTTAAAAAATTTTTAAATTTGCCATTTTTTTAGAACACAAAATTTTTTAATTTTTTTAAAATATGCGTAAAAATATGCACAAAATATGCATAAAAATATGCACAAAATATGCATAAAAATATGCACAAAATATGCATAAAATATGTCGACGCTATGCAAGATAACCGACAAAACATATTATATTATTACTAACCAGAAACAGTTTTTGCTTAATATGTGAGTTTCACATACATAAAGCTGTCTAAGAGATCATTTACTTAAATATTACGTAATAAAAGAACGGAACGGTTATTTTTAAATTTTTTTAAATAAAAAAATATAAAAATAAAAAGAAATTTTAAACTTTGAAGCCCTCATATTAAGTACAGGAGGTCCTCGATTTGAATAGTTGTTGTTGCCTTATTCAAATCGAAACGCATTAAGAATTTCCGTTAAATTCAAAAATTTGAATTTTTCATGTGAAAATTTTGACTGTTTATTCAAATCGAATCTGATACAATAATTAAGGACCCTCCTGCAATAATTGAATGGTTGACAAAAAATAAATTTCGAATAAAATTCCTCGTCAATAAATGTTAATACTTAAAAAACATTTCAACTTGCACGGCATTCCTTTCTGTACAAATAAAAATAATGAGTGACTTTTTCTTCCATTCGTTGTCTTTGCTTACCCTATTATTGCTATAAGTGCTTCTTTCTATTGTTATCAACACACGACATTGACAAAATAGATTGCAGTACAGTATTTAAAGCACTTCTTAAGATTAATTTGTGATCGAATGAAGCAACATTTGTGGGTGTGAGTCAAGATAAATCTTCTTTTATTTCATAAGACATGCAAAAAGAAAAACTATCATTATTATTTGTAGCTGAATAGTTTATTTAATAAAATCGAAACACTTTTTACTTCATCGTCTGTATTGTGTAACTGTCTTCGTAACGTGAGCAACTAACGGACGGCATGACAGTTTTTGTCAGACATCCATTTATCAACATGAATCACTTTACACAATTTTCTCCTCCCACTCCTATACCATTTTATTTCGCTAAATATTTTCACTTCTGCTTTCTTCCTTCCTTCATCAAGTCCAATTTTCCCATTCAAATAAATTCATTCAACGCTATGTTTGTCATCTAGCATTAAATGTGATTTGGAAATTAAACATTTATCATACTTTATGTTGCTTTCATGGTGAAAATGACAAAAATGTTGACAACATAGAAGATTTTATTCGCTTTTCAGCACTGTAGGAATAGCCATAAAATTTATTCTATTTCTCTTCCTTCTTTTTTTTGATTCTCTCTTCGTCCATGCTCTGCCTCAATATTACTGCTTTTCCATATTAAACACATTTATTTAAAAAGCATAAATTTTATTTCACGAGGTTTAAAAATATATTGGAGTAGGAGTAGTATGAGAGGAATGGAGATAAAAAATGACATAGATTGCTGAGTTTCAGACTGAAAAAATTTCAATGTACCAAAATTTTGTGTGATTGAAATAAATTTATGGCTATAATTGAATTAATTTAGAATTATTCAGTGCAGGAAGATGCAGAAAATTTTTATTCAGTATTCCTAATTTATCTGTTTGCAGTTGAGGGATGCATTCGATTAGGATGATGATTATTCAGCACAAAAATTTTAAAGGAGCCATGATGCCATTCATAATAACAAAATGACTATTTAGACCCCCCCCCTACCCTCTTGCTATGATTTTTGTATAATTTTTTTTTTTTTTTTTGGTTCTGTTTTGATCTGTTACTAAGAGAAAAACTCTAAATTTGCTCCAATAAATGCCATTAAATGTACAATATCTCAAGCTCATCTCATTCAAGCAAAAAATCTTCACAGCACCTTACACAAAAAAAATCAAAGCCAAAAATTCTTCAATTTTCACTCTTTTAAGAAAAAAGAGAGCAAAAAAAAAATTAAAAGATAAACATTCCATAATCTTTGCTTCTTTTCATGCTAATGTCAAGCTTGACAAAATTCAAAAAAGAAGAAACTGATAAAAGCGCCTAACAAATGACATATTAAATATATTTACTTTGCGCCTCTCGTCAATCTTATCAAACTCGCTTCATTCTAAAGACATTCTATTCTGGCATTGATGTGAGCTGACGATCGCATGGGATGGGATGAAATTTTTTCTGCTCGTTTACACTAAAATTTTTAACAAGTTTGTGAAGTAATTTGAGCGATATCTGATGTGGATTGAAGAGATTAAGCAGCGTATGGAAGAACAATGAAATCGAATTAAAAGTTTTTCGTGCGAGTGAAAGCTTCATTTAAACTGAGAGCTTTTGTTGGTGCTGAAACTTTTTTTTTCGCACAATTAAAACTCATTTACTACGCTTTTATTGTGTGTGAAGGATGTTAGAGTGCATACTTTAGTAATGGATATTGTGGAATAAATTGAAACTATTTTAGACTGATATGTTCAAAAAAACTGCAGCTCAAAAATTTAATTATTTTTGAATTAAAATTTCCAGTTCGTAATACATTTTAATAAAAGCCATTCTTTATTAAAATTCTTATAAAGGAACAATTTTCAATGCGAATTAAAAAAAAAAAAAAAAATCAAATTTAAATTAAGCATCGCATTTTTTTGTAATCCGTTACTGTAACAGATCCCTCCTGCGTTGTTAGTGCTACAGCATTATCCTACGAGAATAATAAAGAATTTTCATTATTTTTGCATTACTCTTTTCTCTTGAATTATTAAAAAGAAATTAAAATTTTATGTGTCCAAAGTAATACCTACATTAAAAATTACATTCTCTTGTCCTTCCTCGAATCGACCAAACAATTCAAAGACATCTTCATAAGGCTTCTTGTGACCAAATTTTTCTGACAACGTAACAAAGGCATGCTTGATTGTAGCTTCTCTGTGGGAACTCAAGGACTTCCGAACGTACACCTGCAAAAAAATAAAAATTCTAAGTAAACGAATAAAATATTATTAAAAATGACGTCTTACAGCTGCTGGTAATGTAAAGTCAAAATTGCATCGTTTAAATTCATTTAATGATCTCGTCGTCATGTCCTGGCAAATTAAAATCTTGTCGGAGTGTTTACTTAAATCTCTCGACTTAATAACTTGTAATTCTCCGTTCGAAACAGATTTGATAGTTTGCGGGCATAATTTTCCACTTTGTTTGCGTTGCTTCGACAAGAAGTGTAATGCAGCATTGGTGCTACGTAGATTGTCTGGGTCAAATTGTCTGGAAATGAGAAAAGACGAGAAAAAATTACGATGGAAGGTTGTAGTGCACTTCCGAAAATGATGACTTGTTAATAGCATTAGGTTGTATGGCAATACAGGGGGTCCTCGATTTGAATAACCTAAAACTTCGCATACAAAAATTCAAATTTTCATTTCTAACGGTAATTTTTTTAACGATCAAAGAAAAATTTTGAAACCAAACAAATATTCCATTTGAGGACCCCCTGATCTAAAATTAAATTCTCATAACATATTACTGAAAATTGAGTTCAACGAGCCACTTCCTAAAATACTTACAAATCAGCTTTTTTAATTTGATTGTATTCAATTCCATCGGGTGCAATCACAACATATTTATCATTGTCATCATCATCCAATTGTTCATACAAAATTGCCTTCAAATTGCTCAAATTATGCATCTCAAAAGTTTTTGATTGAATGACAACAGCATCAGCATTTCCTTCACTCAATGACTCTATACATTTTTCATTGTCTTTGAGCATACATTCGAAAGTTGGACGTATGTCACGAGTATATGAAACATCGCTCATTGCTTTACATTTTCTCATAGCAATATTGCTCGATACACAAAGTTTTATTTTCTCATCATTTGAGTTTCCGTCAAGGAGCTGTCGTTCAATAACATCTGTGTATTGAGCTTTTGATAAATGATCGCCCGGAAGAATTACATTATCCTTTGGCACTACCGTGTTCTTTTCATTAACCATCATTTGTTTGGCATACTTATTTTTTTTGCCGTTATTGTCGTTGTGTGTTTGTATTGTAAAGGAAAAATAAAGGACAAGATGAACATTATCAGTTAATTTATATCAGTTTTCGTTGGTTTTATTGCAAAGCTTTTCAATTTGTAAAGGCATTACGTAGCAAATATTAGCCATTATTACATCAATTTCTAAAAGCTCTGCAATAATCTTAACAAAATTTATATCTTTTTTAAACCATAATAGCCAATTGCAATGAGTTAAAGGATGACTGAAATAGCTCAACAATTTCCCATTGGATTTCATCTTCTCATCTTCTTAAGGAAATGCTATAAGAAAGTTTCATTTCTTTCTCAATGGATTTATGTCAGCAACACATGCATTAACTGAAGGATAATAATGCATTGTAATGCATGATATTATCTGCTGTCATTTATAAAAGATTTATTACTTATCAGTGTCTAGAAATGTGCATCTGCTGCATAGTTTAATCATAAAATTTATTAAAAAATTGCTAAGGGATAGTGGCATAGCAGGGAGGGTCTTCACGAGTGACCGTGAGAAAATTTTAAAGTTTTAAATTTTCCCAAGGGTGAAAAGACTCTTCTAGCTAGTTACTGCTAAGGGATTCTTAGTTGGAATGTCACTTTAATAAACGTTTTTAGATCCTAACACTTCAAACTTCATCATAGATCTTATAAAGCAATTCAATAAGACATTTTTAATGTCAAAATATCATCAAATGAAATTTCAAGTTAGCAACAAATTAAAATTTAAATGTCAAAACAAATCTATTAAATATTCATGCATTATTTAAGGAAAAAATTCCTTTATATGATTCCAAAAACCTTCACATCAAAGAAGTTCCACAATTTAACCAAATGAATGATACATCAAAGAATATTTCTCAGGAGTAATTTAATACTCACAGTCATATGATCCGTTGACTTCGCATCCTCATAAAATACTTTCAAGCGACTTTGAAGCATGTCTAGATGCTAGATGATATGGGAAAAGAAGGAAAGAAATGAAATGAAATATATTTTATGTTTGTGACATGCTGCATGACAGAAATACAATATTCTTTTCATATATTTATTAATTTTACCTTGTTTGTTATGTCACCATTTCCCATATATGCTTGCCATGGACGCTGTGCCCACGTGCATGCCCTCTCGGTAATTGGAACTTTTGTACCATCTTCACATAAATATTCAAAATCATTTGGATCTGCTTGTGCTTCTGTTAATGACTGTGTGGCGTGTCCAATTGGGAGCTGTGATGAATGAAGAAGAAAATTGGACTTGAATGAGAAAAAGTTCATGACTTGCTGTTGCCACATCACTTACCCCAAAATATTTTCTAACATAAATAACTTTCGTGAAAGCCACATCGCCACCATTCTCAACCAAGCATTTAATGGCACCGTCATAACCAGAAAATCTATTTTTAAACATAAAGTTCTTGTGAAACTTTTTTTTGGTCTCCCAAAGAGAATTAAAATCAAGGATTAAACGTACTTATCAGGATAATCGCATCTAGTTGGATTTTCGCACAATGCACAAAGATTTGAATAACTTTTCTTCAGCTTCTCATTCACTTCATCGTTATCTGAATATTTTCCAGCAAGACATGACTGTGGAAAGAGCTCTGAAAGTGCTTTCAATTCCCTTTCGACGGGTGACAGATTCACATCAGCATCAACTTTAAAAATTCCATGTCTTTTTAACTTTGTAATTGGAATTTTGTAGCCAACATTTCTGCCATAGCCTGTGTGACAAGACTTTTTGCCACGCAAATCAGACAGGGAATTGATGCCTGAATTCTTTTTTATTAAAATTATTCCTTCGTAACGGAATTCAGCTTGAATTTCTTCTTTTGTTCTTATGTCTGAAAATACAGCGAAATCTTCATTCTTTTTTTTAAATGCAAGATATAAATCCTCGGGATCAACGGCCATAAAATCAGCTCCACGTTTCTCTACAATGTCCAAGCAGTCAACTCTGTCTCGTCCAGCAACACATTCAATGGTTGCTATTTCACTCCTCTTAGTCATTAATTCATTACATGCTGGAAGAGTTAATGCCGGTACACAAATTTTATCTGTAAAACGGGTAATACATTTTGTAATTAAAACTTGCACGATGAGCACAAAAAATAAAATAAAATAAAATAAAATTTTCATAATTCGTTGTAAAACTCACATGTTGGCTTTTGTGCTTCTGCCAAATTTAATGCAAGAACGATGCAAATAAATTTTAATGCTAAATTATTGCCGCTGTTGATTTTCATTCTCTCTTTAATTAATTGAATCGAACTGATGCAAGTGTAGCGTAAAGTCTGCTTTTATATGCAAATGTACACACATTTATTTGTTTTAATACAATTAACAAATGAATGCATCTGCTTATAGAATGCATTCAAAAATAATGAAAAATAATAATAGGAATGTTGTTCAAATTCTCTGATAAGGAAGATTTACTTTTACAGCAATTAAAATTGATGCTGAATCAGATTGAATTTTAAAGGCTTGAATTTCTATTAAATAGAGTAAGTGCGATGATATAGATACATATATGGGAAGCTCCTAAATATTTTTAGAAATATTAAATCTTTAAGGTTATCAAGTAAGACCCAGTTTATAATATTCACAATTTTACAATGCTGTCATAGTGCTAAAGGAACCGTTCACTTATTCCATTATACAAAATACGATTTTTAGACCCCACCCCTCTCTTGTTATGTTTTTTGTATGGATTTTTTTTTTTCTATTGTTTGACCTGTTACAAAATTTTAGATCCCCTCCTCCCAAAAAATTGAACGTACTAAGTGAACAGCCCCTAAGGCACAATATATATTTTCCATAGCAAAATTCAATATCAATGCATATTTTCCTTTTACCTATGTTAAATTGAATTTTGATTGAAAATTCTTCATGCCTTAAAATTGTTCATTTATCAGTTCCTAGATATTTTCAATCAATAAATCATTGAAGACATACTTTGAACTTTAATTAATTAGCCTCATTAAGAAAATTAATAACTTTTCAATCCTCATACATTTTGTTTGCAAGGGGATTTCCAGACAGCCTTAATATCAGCAGCTATAAGGGGCTTTTTATTGTTTGTAAAAAAATGCAATTAATTAACAAAGTCATGTGAGTAAGGCGCTATCACGTGTAACTCAATAACAAAGATTAAGCAATCAAAAAACAAAGAGAGAAATAAATTTAGATTAAAATATTCAAATGCCATTGAAATGTGCTCAAGCTCTTATCACAAATAGTTGATATTATTTGAAAGCATGGCACTTGTTATTATTCATTCGATAAATCTACATAATCTATTATCTAACTATAGAGAAACTTTATCCATGTTTCATTTATGTGAGCGAAAATCTTGCATATACTGACATACTCGAATTTTATCTGAATAATAACAATAATGGTAAATATTTACTAAATGTGTATATACTTATATGTACGTATGTGTAAATAGGATCGATAACATGTGTTGTGCATGGATGTGGAATATATTGACAAATTAAGTTAACAAACTTTTTCCTCTCAGCTTTATTTTGCTTTCTTACTTCCACCACATATATTTTGACGTACATACACTTGAAATTCATGTAACTTGATAAACTATTCTTGTAGCATAGTAAAATCTTTTCACTTCAGCTATAAGCAGCAATAGAAAAAAAATTCTTATTACATGAACTTTTTGCTCATCAGTCGATCTTGTTTTGCATCAAACAACCACTGTTTTTGTTCACTGAATAGATTCGCGTCGTAAAGGTTCATTTTGGAAGATGAAAAACTTTGATATGTGAAGATGTTTTCTTTACCTTCTGTTCTCTCCTTCTTCATGTACGAATGTTGTTTCAACAGGAAAAAGTTTGAAGGGCATTATTTTATTCCTTATACATACAAACATGCATGCGAGAAAGCAGAAGCGTAGTAAAAAATGTGTTAAGTTAAAAGTTTCATATAAACATCATTATATGTGGTAATGACATTATAAATGTCTTTAATCAGCACCAAGAATATTTTAATTTTATCATCATATACAACCACATGATGTCTCACAATTTTCTCTCCATCAAAATTCTATAATAATTTTTTTTTTCACTTCTCTGAGCTTCATTCGCATTTGTACTATGTAGCTACTACGTACGGAGAAAATTTCAGAGATGTTAAATGAGTTTTTAGGTTAAAGATTCAATCTACGTTGAGAAAGTTGCTTAATTTAACGTATTTTATTTATTTAAAAACTATAAAAATATTGTATTCAGCAGTTTTTCCCCTGCCTGCACTTTATTCAGTCTTTTTCAAGATTTCAAACAGTAAACACACAATTTTACATAAAACTTTATCTCTAAGAAATGGAAACAGGTATTCAACAGTTTTATTGGAAACAATTCAATAGTAAGATCTTTTAGGACTAAATGCAATATTCATTACCGATTATAAATTGCATTTAGCAATTTTTTTTCTAGAAGCTTTATCAAATTATGTACGTCATTCCTTACATTTCCTGAATGTGAAAGATTTATGAATCATACTTTCCTGATTGATTTATGCATCGGATATATATAATAATAATGCAACCCTGTTAGTAGTAGAATCATTCTCAAAAGTTGTTATTATTTTTATTAATAAAAAAGGCGAGAAGAGTGAAGCTGTGAGTATACAGCAAGTGAGAGAAAGAGGGAGAAAAAATTACAAAAGAATGATAAGAAGAAAGAATAAACTTTATGAGCGATAAAATATATGTAGATATGCAATAATAAACTCTTTGTGAGACGATGGAAAATACTTTAGACGCTTCTAGTGCGACGACTAAGTCAATTAAAAATGTGTTGGAGGCAAGTTTAATTATAGTGAAGAGCTTAAAGTTTATTAATCTTTTTCCTAAACATTATTATAAAAAAATTCAATTTACAGATTTCGTATCGTTCTACTGCTGTTGCTGCTGCGGGAAATAATTTGTATTAGTTCTGCTGCTGTCGCAGAAAGTAATAAGACTTATACAGTCCTTGTGTGTAATGAGTACAGTGATGAAATTTTGGTTAATGAGGAACAAATTCAGAACGATAAATGTACATTTTCCTATGTCGAAATTAATGAGCCTAATGATGTTCAAATAGTACCTTTGGTAGTTAAGGATGTAGACTATGATGGGAACGCTAATGAGATCGATGCATCAAGTCAAATTACGACAGTTCATTTTGTGAGTTCTCGCTTATCTTCCATACCAAACCAGATCTTCCAAAAATTTCCAAATATGAAATCATTAAACTGTGATGGTGTAAATTTGAAATCACTGTCAAAAGATGACATGAAGGGTGCCTCAAATCTATCTGAATTTTCATGTAATTCAAACTATATAGTCATACTAGAGTCGAATCTATTTGAAAATAGCATCGAATTGGAAAGTATTGATATTTCAATCAACGATATTGAACGTATTGATGCAACCTCATTCAATGGATTGAGCAAGTTGAAGAAACTTCTACTATATGATAATAAATTGACTTCACTACCAGAGGATTTATTCAAGGATCTGATTTTATTAGATGAAGTAAATTTAAGTAACAATCAAATTGAAATAATTGAAGAAAAGCTCTTTTCAAGTTGTAAGCTATTGAGATATATTTATCTCAATGATAATCTCATCCAGAAATTGGATGAGTCAGCTTTTGTGGATATTAAGAATATTGTATTTCTTGAAATTTCAAGTAACATCCTGACATCACTCAAATTTAATTTATCAGCAAGTGCATTATATGCAAATAATAATCAATTAAAGTCTATAGAGCTTGGAAGCATTGGATATTTGTCATTTTACAATAATTCTTTATCCAATGTAACATTTACATTTGAAAGTCATGTCTTGGGTCTGAACATGTCAACGAATAATCTGAATAAAGAATCATTAAATGTTATAACAAGATGTAGTGCATTAAAGTCACTCGACTTGTCATTCAATAATCTCGGACGATTGAATGTTAGCACATTCCTAGAGCTAAACGATCTACAAATACTCAATCTGCAATCAACAAATTTATCTCGGATAGATTATGGTTTATTTCAACATCAAACAAAATTAGAGCAGATGGATATAAGTTATAATCAATTGGGCACGTTTGAAGATTTTGATTTGAACAAATTTGCTTCCTTGAAATCACTAACTACCCTTTTTATGGAAGGAAATAATATAACAGAATTCGAATATGATGATATTAAGAAAATATTCCCAAAGCTACAAACGATTGGCTATTCCGATAACCCATGGAAATGCTCGTATTTAATATTAATGAATCAATTTATGGAACATAATAGAATCGAAATTTATCAACTGGTTACAGTAAAGACAAGGTCAAATGTCGATGGCATAGCTTGTGATGGTGATGACAAGAAAGTCAATTCCAGAATGAATTATGGAGATAGATTGCTTTTAACTAATTCCATTAGACACAATCTCAATGCTAGCGATAATGAATTGTCTGTAATTTCTAAAAGGTTTGAAGAAATCATGTTAAACTTGAGCAGAAGCAGTAGTATCAGCCACAACAAAAGAAATGATGATTATGTAAGCAAGACGGATTTAATTAATGAATTGAGTATGATAAAAAGCACCATAGCAACGCTACAAGAAGCTTTTGTAAGCATTACAAAGCGCCTTGACAAATTGCTAGCACACGATGCAGTAATTGAGCCTATTAAATCCATTCAAAATACATCAAATGAGATAAATATGATGAAAGGAAGACTTGATGGTGTCGAGAAAGCACTTGAAAAGTTGAATAACGGAAATACAAAAATGATACTTCAACAACAAACACAGAAGAAGTTATCAGAACCTGAAACAGGAGCATATAATATTTTCACATCCAATACAAGCGATGATTTTGTTGTCAAAGCCATGATATCTATAATATTTGTTATTGTTTGTGGCTTTGTTTTAATCTACATTATTAAATTGTTCGCTCGAAGACATCATCATCATCATCATCTCACAGATTTGAGGACATATACAGATGGGGATACTATAGATGAAAATATTGTATTATAGATTTTTTTTCTCTCTCATATATTCTTTATTATGTATTGTATGTTAGGGATTACTAATGTTGATATGTTTTCGGTATTTGTATATTTTGTTGTTGCTCTATTTTTTGGCAAGTCTATAGAGACCAACATTTTTCCCTCCAATTTGAATTTGTAAATCTTTCACGATTCAAAACTCTTGGTTTAATGACCTTTTTGTATATCAAGGTCTGATAAATTAAGTTCAATGTAGTTTACGAAGAAAATGTATCGCAAAACGACGGATTTCCCATGACTGAGATATATTCAACATTGAAAGCCCTATCTGTCTCTCTACTGCCCCAGTTATTCTCTGCAATCATTGTTATTTTTTCCTTTTTTAATAATAAAACATGAACTATACTCGTATATGTTTTATGATGTTATTTTGTTTCCATGTTTCTCAACCATACGACGACGAGATATACAATTTGATGTCATATATTCATATGACTACAGAATAATGTGTACTAAAACATGACAATGATGAAAATGATGAGCTGAGTGAAATACAATAAAATGTGCAATTATATTAGGATGATGAAAAACAATACGAGCAGTTTTGATGTAGGTGGTAGATACAATGGTAAGAATAAAGGATGAAAGGTTGATTAATGAATTATTTATTTATTTATTTTGTGGATATACCGTTTACCCTCACACAAAAAAAACATAGTTTAGTACAATGCAAGATTTGACTTCTAAAGAGGGGTTAAAAATGCATGAAGAAATTGGCCATGACATTTTCTGTTATTTTTTCTAAACTCTCTTAATTATTCGGTGAACCAGCATAAAATGAAAACAGCACAGACAGCACTCGTTGTGTCTCTGTCATTTATTCAAGGAGACAAATTAAAGAACTTTGTTTTTTCACTGTGATTTGCGCTTTGCAAAGTGAACATATAAATTACATTACACTTTCAAATGGCTACACAAATGCATGTAGCAGACAACTGCTAATGAGCCCGAGGAGTAAATTACTATGTCATGTCCCTAGTTCAAAGAAAGGGTAATGAACTGGAAGATTGTATAAAAATCAGATGGAATTTTTTGAATACTTAAATAGGAACACTTAGGAGACGAACCAACGGGTCATTATTTATTGTATCGATATTTGGATGATTTGGTAAATAACTATTAAAGTACTGAATTATCATGTGAAGGGATCATGCGTAAATGACATCTAATTTTGAAGGGGGTGGATGATGTGTGACAGTCTCATACAAAAGCAATATTTTATGTGGAGGTTTTGTACCAGAAGTGGAAGGTGATGATTAACTCGTGAAATGATATTTATGGCAGATAACATACCTGATGACTCGGGCATATCAGACAGAAAAAGTTGTGTAACAGATCCGACCACTGCAATTGAAATCTTAATTTGCAAATTAGTCTCATTTCTCATAAAATCACGAACTTTATGGTCATCATTTAACTGAAAGCTATAAAACATGCTACCTTTGAACTTTTATTCGTGTTCATGTACATGATTTTATATCACACACTTAATTGCTCATCTTACTCATCTCTACACCTACTTGACATGACTTTTTTTTGTGCTCATAAAAAATGAATTATGTGAAATAAATTTATGAATTTGCACTGCAATTATACAATGATGATGACGGTGATAATGATAATGGATAGATCATAAAAATGAAATCAATTTAATTATGATTAATATATGTTTTATTTCATTATACTATTTAACATCATAACAGAGACAGAGACAGAGCATTGATGTGCGTTAAGAGGAAGTAATAAAATGTATGTCATAAATAATGTACATCATACATGTTTGTATGCTAGATGTATGGGATGTGTGATGAAGATGGAAACTGGGATAGAAATATGATGATGATGAGGAACTTTACCGTACAGAAATAAGTAATGAAATTGCGTGTTAAATTGGGAGAGGATGGAGAAATTCCTGTTGTAAATGCTGAACTTATAGCTTCTTATGGCAAAAATATTAATTTATCAAACTTGTGAGTGATAGGTCTGAAAAAGTCAAGGAACTATCACGAAAGGATTTTTATGCCTCATGAAATCATAATAATGTTCATTTGAGAGCACTTTGGATGATTGGTTGTCTTAAACTTTTACAAAAAGCTCGCTAAACTCAGTCAATTTCTAATAAATCAATCAGCAAAACTTTCAGGAGCTGAATTCCCCAACCACTAAATAATTGTAGTAGCTTCATTTTACTTGATATATAGCTACAGTTCTAGGGAATTCTCTGGTTTCTTATTTAAAAATATGAGGAAATAATAAAATAAATTTTCTTCTGAGATATTTTTCATTGACATGAAGTTGTTCCTTTCCCTCTTTCATCTTCACGACCAACCGTTTACATTTCATTTCCACCATGAGCTTCCTCAAAACGGAAATATTCTTTTCTGAAACTTTTCACAAAGATTGATGATCAAACATTTGTCAAACCATAAATGTATTTTAAACATAAAAAGGGGATATAAAACTTTCATCATAAAATAAGTTCGCAAGAGTGGATTAGAATGCGTATTTGTTGAAATCCAACAACTCTGAAGAGCAAAAATTTCCGTTATTTAGTTCAAATTTTTGAATTGAAATTATTTGCGTGTTCGAAAAATTCACACACACAAGCAAACATTTTTGGATTAAAACATAAAATTTAGCTCATTTTGTGGAATTATCACATGAAAAAGTTAATTGTTATGCTTTATCTTTAAGCATTCTTTCATTTTAAAACATTAAAATTATAAAATTCAACAAAAATTTCAAAACTAAATTCTAAGAAATTTACAAACACATTCATACACTAATACATTAGAAAGAAATTTTATTTTATTTTGATTAATTTAATCACTTTTTTGGTTCATATAACTGCTGATTTTTGCTTATTTTCTTAAAATATTATTTTTCTATGCATTTATTAACTTTAATCATTAGAAAATACAGAATTAAGCACGATTTTCAGAGATTTCGTTATTAAAAATTTAACGGACAAGATGTACTAAAATAAGGAATACTAAAAATTCCTTATTTCAAATTTTGTACTAAAATAAGGAAAGCCGTTACGTCTTCAGAGTTGTTGGGTTGAAATTTATGAATCATGAGACACATACGATATTTCCTTCACATTACAGTTAATTTATCAAACACAAACATTTTTCTTTGGCGTTGATTTATTCCTATTTTCATTTTTTTCTGACGTGCACTTCTTTTAAATTGAATGTTTGAGTACGTCCAACATGTGACTTTTTAAAACTTTAGTTTTTCTTAACGTTCAAATGAGATTCAAATAATATTTTTTTTTAAAATCGTAGTTGCTTGTCCTTTTTCTTGTGAAATTTTCAGTCTGTTTTGAATTTTTAAACAATAAACATCGTAAATAGAAAATTTATTGCCATTTAAATAATGTAGTCTAAAACGAAGTAGGTATTTATTCAAAGTATTGCTTTTTGCCTACGGTGTAAGCTTCACTGTTTTAATTGACTATTACCAAAGGTTACTACAAGAAATTTATAAATTTTCTATTTCAATTAGCTAATGACAACTTTGAATTTGCTTTCAATTAAAGTACTAAAGCTCTACAAAATGTGAATACATTTCTCATAAAGTCAACAAACTAATGAGAGTCATAAAATATCGATTGAAAATTTTCACAGAGATAGAATATTCAAAAGCCACGAAAGAATAACAAATCAAAAATTAATGAGCAAAAATTAGTGAAATTAAATTAAAAAGCTGAATATCTGCATTCAAAACACACACGACATTTAATTAGCCATTATTAAAACATGCCAAAAATCGAAATTCATGCAGTGAATTACTGCAAACTAAAGTTTATGTTGTCATTGCACTAGTGCTTAACATTTTATGCACAAAAAATAAAGCAACATCAATAAAATTTTGTTTTGTAAAGCTGCATCCTAGAAATTTCAACAAAGAATCAGAGGAAATAGTGCAAAAAAATCCAGAGATGTACACACAACAATACATATATCAAAAATTATGACCGGAAAGGCACTAAAATTTAAGTGCGCCAATAAAATAAAATCCTTCCCGACTATGACTATAGATGAGGAATAACAACAACTTAATTCTACGAAAATAACATTGTGAGATTTTTTCCACAAATAAACACATGCATTGACATTCATTCATATTGAATCAAACAATACGAATACAAAGAGTCAGAAAGTTTAGGTTTTATTTGAATAAATAATATTTGAATCATACATACACAGTTACTATGTTAGTTGGTGCATATCTATAGAAATAAATGCAAACGCTGAAAGCTTTGCCAACATGAATTGAATTTTCATTTGTGGACTTTTTGTTTAAGCTATTGAGGCTTGCTCAATTATGAAGTTTTATGAATAGGAGGGAATAGGATAGACAAGTATATAGATTCTGATAGACTAAATAAATCTGGCTTAGAAATCGTAATAAAGGATGATTCAGTTAACCTTTCAAAATAAATCCCAATTTTTTCGTCCAATGTCACAATGTTGTATGACAACAAAGAAGAAGAGTAAAAATGAATGTGAAAATAAGCTGAAAATTTTCCAAAAAATAGAATAAAAATTCTATGACAATGAATGCATGAAAATGCATATTATGTTGAAAAAAAAGTTCATCATGATCATCATCATTTGAGGGGTGTAGAATAAACAGGAGACATAAAGCTACATAAAGAAGATCTTTGGTGTATATAAAAATGCAAAACATATAACAAAATACATATTGTGATAGATGGAAAATATATCTAGGAATGGCCATGAGAATAAAGTTTCTTATATGAAATAAAATAAATGTCTCGATAAGGGGAAACGAGCAAAGTTGTATATTTTATTGTGCTCAGGTGCTGCAGTCGATACAAGAAAGATAAGTTAGATGATTGGGAAAGTTTTTGGCGAGGCATGAAGTAGAAAAAAAAAATGTTTCAAAGAATAATCTTCCTTAGTTGACGCTGAAATAAAAAGTTTCTGTCTTCTTTCTTATCCACTTTTATCTCCAATTGATTCAAAGTGAATTTCTTTTTATTCAATTCCATTTTAAAATTGTTTTTTTCTTCTTCTTTCGCTCACTTGCTGGCTCTATCGTGGCAGTGTAAGTAAAGTTTTAGAGAGAATATTAAATTATTAAGTTTAGCACCAGTTGAGCAATTCAATTAAGATAAATTCATCCCCATTTCCGCTTTTCATGAGTGTTCGATGCAGCTATGTGGAAAATTAAATAATAAAGTTCTGTCAAATTTAGGAAAAATGCATCCACAACTAGTTCTGTTTAGAATTACTTTGCTCTTGGGGATTTAAGGATAGGGTTTTGGATGCTATAGCATAATCTAAACAAACTTTATGATGAGATTGAGCAAGTGAAAGCATTTAACGTAAAAGTTAAATTTGAAATTAGTAAAGCAGAAAAAATTAAGATGCAGAAAGTGATGCGAAAATTCCTAAGAACAATTCAAATCAGAAAAGTAGGTAAATTGCTTGCATTAAAATAGCACAAATATTCAGAATTAGAAGAGCTTTGCTACCAACAACGAGTACAAGGATCAATACAAAATAGCAAAATCATTCAAATGCTATATATCCATTTAAGTAAAGCATTTTACTTCCTGAAAACAATTTAATTCCAAGAATATTGTTTCATGCCAAGAACATCATTTGCAAATACACACAGAAGTGATAACAGTTTAACATAAAGAACCTCCCATGTAATCATAGATTGGTCAGCATGACATAGCTCTAAAAGTTTAAGACAGATTGCTTCTTCACTTACTTGAAATGATGTCATTACCAAAATTTATTTTATATCGTAAGGCTTAAGGAACTACATGCTAAGCATTTTCCAGTCAATTCATTATGTACAACAGATAATTTATTGTATTATAATATCACATTCTTCAGCAATAAAAGCAGAAACTCGAGATGAATATTAATTGCAAATCGATTTTAATGCTGCTGATTTGTATGAATCTTGTATATGATCATTCGTATGAAGATGATATGGAATATATTTCATTAAACAACATAACAATAAATCATTCGAGATAAAGAAATTTCAACTATTTGTGAGAAATTGAGCAGCACATAGAAGTAGTTAAATTTTTTTTTTGGGGAGGGTTCAACAATTTTTTTTTCAATTTCAATATTCTTTTTGATCAAAAAATGAACAAGGGGTCCTCGATTTGAATAGTCAAAACTTCCTACAGAAAAATTCAAATTTATGAATTTACCAGAAATTTTTCATACGATTTTCCTGGAACAAAACAACTGTTAAAATTGAAGACACTCTGATACGGATTTCTAGAGTACACCCTAGTGCTTATCCTAGGGTATTCTCAACTGTAAAATATTTCCTGATGAAAGTACCCTAGACCTAGAAACTCTAAGAGAATACTCCTAGGGTATGGGCCCTAGATATCCACCCTCTGTATAAAAATTTAAGATCTTGATTGAATTTGAGGTTAAAAATTTTTGAACCAACCCTGAAAAATTTATGCCTTCTAAAACAAGAAATTTTTTTTACAAATTTCTCTACTTTTCTCCAAGAAAAGCATCTTAAAGCCATCTAACCGCAAAGAAACTGAAAGAGTAGAGTAGTATAAAAAAAAAGAAAGTTTTGGAATTGTTGAAATGAAATATTTTCCTCCTCAACATACATATATATTCTCTCCACAATTGGCAATGCTCTCTGTTTCAAAGTTTTAGGAACTTTTAATTTGATTAATGCGGGAGCAATAAAGTCATTTAAACGGAAGAATGGAGATAGAAGAGAAGCAAAAGCTTTTTGTCAATTTCATAATTTATGCTTTCAACTTTCTCACATTAAATTATATATGCACACACAGTGTATCATATGTGCAGTACCAAAATATAAAAATAATAAAATACACGAAATATTCATCTACTAAATTTATAGTGCATTTAAGGTTCCACATTCATTGGTTTATTAATATGATTTATGAAATCATTTATTAAAATAAATTCCACGATTTAATCAATAAAAAATAAATTTTAATGCCTGCTAGGAAGTTCGATGATATCACATCATATATGAGAGATATAACCATAATTGCATTAAATTTTTGCCGTTCTAGATTTGACTCATTATAAATTTATGGAAGAGGTTTTTGTGTTTTTATCACTTTTATCATTTGTGTTGCTAGGAACTATTGTGAATTAATAATATGCTGATGTAAGTGGCATAATGATAGAGTTGTGATTGCCAATTTTGAACAAAATGTTGCGTAGGAATTTTGTTTTTGAAGTGTATCATACGTGCTGAGCTAACCAGAGCTTTTAATGAGATTATTTTTAGGCCTGAATTACATTTGAGCTTACAAATTTGCTTTTCATAAGTACTCATTGATTAATAAATGTTCAAATAAGCAAATTTGTAAAACATTTTTATCCAAAATTATCAGTTCATCCCTATAAATAATTCAAAACGCAAAAAATTTCTAACTGAAAAATAAAATTCAAAAATATTTGAAAGAAAAAACAATTTCAAATTATTTTTGACCGTTTATTTTTATTGACCAAATTTCATGTATATATGCAAAAATGAAAGTTAATATAAAATGAAAAATATATTTAATTAGTATCCATTTGCTCAATTGTAGACTCTGCAACAACATCAAATGCGATCTTCTTCACAGACAATACTCCAGTTGTTCCTCGCTTGAAAGTATAATTTTCTTTACGAACTCCTTTCTGATTTGCCAATTCATAATTACGCAAATATTCAGTATTTCCTTTACGAATAATACACAAATCTACATTTGATCCAGAACCCAAATCGTTGAAAATACCAGCAGCAATGGCATCACGAACAAGTTTCTTGCCTTCTTCCTCTTCCATATCAGGCTTCCAACGTGATTCAAATACTGACATAGCAGCTAAAGATCCAGAACCCATTGTAGCATATGGAAGTTTATCAGTTGATCCGTGTGGATAGATACAATAAATATGAGGTCCTTGAGCATCAACTCCACCAAGAACTAAAGCAGCACTAACATGTCCTTGATAACGGAACAAATATTGTTTAAGAAGTGTCGATGCACAAGTTACAGGCACAACACGATTAGTACTCAATCGATGAAGTTCCAATTGACTTGCAATCATCTTTGTTGTCATTTCTGTATCAGCAGCTGTTCCAGCTCCACAGCAATACATATTCTTTGCCAAATAATGGATTTTCTCGCAATTTTTATCACTAACGATATTTCCACTAGTTGCTCTTGTATCAGCACCTAAAATAACTCCATCCTTATAGATGATACCAACAATTGTTGTTCCAGTCTTTGTTGCTTTCGGTGCTTTGAATCCATCATTAATAAGTCGTTCATTTCTGTGAATAAATTTTATTGTTGTTGTGTTTATGGTTAGAATGATTCGGCAAATCTTTAAAATCATTAAAATCACTTACCGACGACAATTTGAGAAGTTGAATCCAGGTTGTTCGATTTCAGGAGCTAACACAGTATTCATTTTGAGTTAATTAATGCTCTAATTCTTAGTATTAATATGATAATTTAAGGAAAAACTTTTTTATGTCGAATAACAATTTTTTGTTTCTGCTGAATGTTGCTGAATGTTTTTCTGTAATGTTTTATTCAATGTTTTTTTGCAAGTAATGAAACATTGCAATGAATGTTTTGAAAGCGCGTTTATGCAACATTTTGTTGGTGCTATTTGTGCTTTAATTTTGTTTTCTGAGCTGTTTCAAGTCAAATTCTTAATTTATTGTTTATTTTTTAAAAATCAGTTAGACTGGTTTTCAAATTAAGCTAAAATTTTGAAAAATTCAGGAAATCAAAGGGTGCAAAACTATAAAACAACAAAAAATTCAAATTTAAATTCAAATTGGCAGTTGTAAAAACTCAGATAAATTCAATATTTCTTAAAATTATCAAAAATTCTAATTAATTAAAGTGAACATGCTTCAAACATCACAGACGTGTATTCGACGATACAAAAATAATAGCCGAGTGAATCTCATAGAGAAAATAAATTTCAAGATCAGTACAGAAATATCGAGTCGTGGAGTAGTAATATTAAATTTTCTGTCCATAAATAAGTGAAGAACTGTAAAAGGTATATAAGTAGTGAAAAAAATGAAAGAAAATATTAGCTATTTTCATGTGTCGATAAAGATATAAAGAAAGATTTTAATGAAAAGGATTGTGCAAAAAAAAAAAAAAAATATTTTTTGAAAAAAGCAGAACGAAAAGATTGAAAATTAATTTATTAAATCACAAATTTATTTTTAGAAAGGTGTACATATTGTGATGATTGTTGGTGTATATAATTATCAAAGAGTAGAGCAGTTGTCTCTTCATTGTGCAATATATATACATACATTACCTTAATTTGATTAGTAAGGCAGAGTACTCACTGACTGCCTAAAAGTGAACATACTTTAGTAAAAAAAAAAATCTTTTTTTTTTATGTTTCTATAAAGCTATTTGTGGACTTTTTTTTCGTGCATAAATGGAATTAGCATAGATTTTTTTCCACATAGCTGCGTCAACCGTTAAGGAAAATGAGCTAGAGCTATGTACACATAAAAAGTGAATCCACTCCCTTTAAAAATAATTTATGATAGTCATGAGTAATTAATGAATTGAGGTTCTTTTAATCAAAACTAAAGTCAGAGTCTATAACTATGTGAACTCTATACACGAATCAAAAATGCGAACAATGAAAAAATAATTATGCAAATTTTTTTTTTTATTTCATTAAATGAAGAGAAAAATAAATAGAGATTGTGAATGAATGAATAAGACCCTGCCAAACATTCACATACAGGCAGTCAAAAAAGATAGTTCAGTTCAGTTTTCAAAAATAGAATTTACAGAAAAAAAATATCACTGCGATCAAGACACACACAACAATTTCATTTATTTATTATATTTTCCTGAAAATTTTCTCTCAATTTTTATACATTTTCATATTCGCTTTTTTTTTTCTCCTTTCTTTATGGACGGTGATATGTTTTTTTCACTTTTATTTCTCTCAACATTTTGATGAACAACTTTGACATTCAATTGATTGCCGAAAAAAAACAACATAACAAACACAACGGCAGCAGTGAGGATATTTGTGTGTAATATAAGGCATGGATTGAATTGACATCAATATTGAGCTAAATGGATTTAGCTGAACAAATTGACGATTTTATACCTTCTGTTCAAGCATCTCATTCTGACATGGATTCTCTTATAATGCTTATCTTCATACTTTTTCTAACATCAATTCTGCTCTTGTGGCTGGGTAGATTTTTATATCAGAAATATGTAATAAATAAGGCTGTGCCTTCATCAAACAGTGCCACAACATCAACAGGTTCTACGACATCATCAACAATACAAAAATCATCTACTCCCGTAAATTCAGCATCTCCAGTTGCCACAGCTTCAAAATATAGTGCTTTTTCATTTGGCAGTTCTGGTGGAGGTCCTCGTAGAGGAAGTAGTGGTGGAACGCCAATAAATCCATCACCAATTGCTGCTGGTCCTACAAAGGCACGTGCATTAAGTCAACAGCCACAATTGCAATCTGGTGGCGTTCGAAAACGTTTAACACGTCGTAGTCCAGGACCTGAAATACAACCACGAAGATCAAGAAGTGTTCAACCACCTTCATCAGTTACAGGACCTGATGATACTACAGTTCAATGGGCAAGTCAAGTTTTCAAATGGTTATATTCTGACTTAGTCATTGTTAATGACCTCCTTTATGGCTTTATCACTGCAATTAATCAAACAATGGCTCGTAATACGAGTGAGGAACATATTCTTATTGAAGTCGTTCGCATATTGCCAGAATCGACAACGCCAAATATTTCGAATATATTCTGTGACAAGGCAATGACAGATGCTGCCAGTGAGGTAATTTTCAACTAGTTTTTTTTTACTGACTAGCTTGAAATAATAAACAGACTTGATTAAATTGAACTGTATTACTTCTGTTTTCTTTTTTTTTGCTTGTAATTTTAATAGGTTGTCATCACAATGGATGTTGAGACGACATTAGTTCTCCAAATTAAAGCCTTTCGACAAATTTCTGGCAAGGCAGATGTATTACATTATCGTGCCAATATCCGCTTAAAAGGCCACATAACTACATCAATGAATTATACAGCATTGGTTGGTGAAATGCGTTTCGAAGGATTTCCTGAAATTAAAATTACTATCGCATCTATTGGACCAATTAAGACAAACTCGAAGGAGGAAAAGGAGATACAAGACATGATTTGTGAAACATTAAACTTAACGATACGTGACACTTTATATCCAGTAGACTTTTCGATACACGCAACATGCCCACGTGCATTGAAAATGGAACCTGATGATTATTATGATCATCAACAACCATTAGATTTTCCTAATCCTTACGATTATATGGGTGGAGGTACTGGAAGGTCACAAATGCAAAATGTTTATGACCAATCTTCAAGACATATGAATGCATCCCCAACAATGTCATCAGGACGAAGATTATTAGTGAAAATTGTAAAAGGTGATGGATTAATGCAGGCAAAAGATCCATATTGTGTTGTAGAAATGGATGAGCCTCCACAAAAAAATCAAACTGGAACTAGACAAGGAACAAATCCATTTTGGGATGAACATTTCCTCTTTGACTTGTCAAATCTATCATCAGAAATTCTCTTTGAAGTCTACGATCGTCCTGCAAATGCCAATGAATATCCAAAATTCCTTGGACTTGGATTAGTTGGAATCGATGAACTTGCCGTTGGATCTTCATCATCACAAGTGATTGGTTTACAGCCACGACCATATGAGGCTGAAAATGTTAGTGGTGCTATAAATGTAGAATTTGTATTCATTGAAGGTCCACAAATTCCATCAGCTGGTCGTCGACCATATAAATTAAAGGAAGCTCTTAAACTTGATCCCCAAATGCAACAACAACAACAAATATATGGATATGAGCAGCAACAACATGCTCAGTCTAATTTATCACCATCTCGTGTCTCGCCAATGCTTCAACGTAATAATCAGCAGGCAAATCATCAGCAGCAACAAGTTTACATGAATGGAAGCGGTTCCGGACAACATTTGGTATGTATAATGCTGAATAATAAATTGTGATAATTTAGTACAAAATCACGAGAATGTGTTGATTTTACCTAGCTTGCCAAAAAATGTGTTTTTTTTTTCATCGATCGAGTATCAGTAACAAGTGCCTTGATGCAACTATTTTTTTTCTTTTATTTTATTTTGTCAAATTCATGATCATTGGAACTAACAAATGTAAAATGACATCATGTAACACTTCAAACATCGTTTTGTTATTTTTTTTACTTCCAGAATGTGAATCCTAATCAAAGAACTACCTCACCATCACATGATAATAATAGTAGTCTAAGACCAATAAATTATTCTAGCTCTCAAAGGCACAGCATAAGCGTGCCAAATAGCAGCAAGCAATATCCATATGATAATAGCAGTATAGCATCATCGTCGAGTCCTCAAATGCCTGCATCATCAACTCCAATTAAACCCAATACTCTTAATATTAAAATGAGCATGATTCAACAGCAGCAACAAGCTACCAATAAAGAATTATCGAATGAACCAATTTCTGGTGATATTTCAGAGCGTGGACGTGAACGAAAGAAGACGACAATTTTTGGTACATTAAGGAAACGATTATCACGATCAAAAACACGAAATGACGAAAATGGAACGGCATTAGCAAGCAATATGAACAATACGACTAATGGATACAATAGCCTAGCATCACCGAATAGTTTAGACAGCAATAAAGACAACTCATTGAAAAATAATTCATTAAAATCTCCAGGAAGTACATTCTCAAGTAAAATTGGAATCTCAGGATCATCGCGACGATCTTCAATCTCTGAAATGTCAAATCTTAGTCGAATGTCCAACATTTCAAATAAAACATTTTTACACGAGGCATCGAGTCTTGTATTAGAGGTGATTGAGAATGGTGTCAAGAGGTGAGTTGACATTTAAACTACTTATTTTTGTTCTGATGATAGCAGTAAATTGATATTGCCTTTTTTTGTGTCGTACTTACAAATTACAGACATTACTTAGTTCCTATGAACATTGCGCAAAAACCGAGATGGCGAAGAAAGGGAACAAAACTGCATATTTATAATGATCATACCTTTGTGGCAAAGCATTTACCGAGGTAATTAATACTTTTTGATTTATGTTGTATTGTGGGAAATTCACGTACATTCTGCATACTTAATTACTCTTATATAAATGAAAACTTTCTAAAAAATTTTTTTGAAGTTTCCAAATTTTGAAAAATTATTTAAAATTCAAACTCAGAAAATCCGTTGAAAATTCAAAATTTTGAGCAAATTAAAAATCAAATTTTGAAACAAACAAATTGTGAAAAATTTAAATTCTGAAAATGCCTAATAAATTCAAAATTTTAAAATACGTTATAAATCGAATTATAAAAATTGTTAGAAATTAAAAATGTTCAAATTCGATAGAAATTCAAATTTTTTGATATTCTGAGAATTTCAAATTTAAAAAATCGATAAAAAATTCAAATTTAGAAAATACGTTGAAAATTCAAAGTTTGAAAATACGTTACAAATTCATCAAAATTTCATATGCATTAAATGACTAAATATCTTCAATCGGAAATGAACTAAAATGACTAGTTACAAACACTTGACTTTTTCCATGAATGCACGAATGAATAATTTATGTGTAAAGAAATTAAATTACTTTAATTTTATTTACAGTGGCCTAATTTGTGAGATTTGTATGTTATCGATACCTTTTCGTATGGGAAAACAGGGATATGAGTGTCGAGATTGTTTCCTGAAATGTCACAAGCAATGTCATGTTCGTACACCACGCCTTTGTCCCAAGCCAACCATACAATCAATAGAACTGTAAGTATATCGTAATTAATACTGAAAATCATTAAATTTAGGTCTGTCGTCATTTTCGAATTTAAAGAAAGAAATGACATAAAAAATACTTGATATGACCCGCTCGCTCACATTCTATTAAATGCGATACTTATTATTAAATTTATGATTTCTGAGTGATCAATGTTTTTTCATTTTTTTATTTCTCTTTTTTTCCAATTCTTTTTTATATCTTATCAATTTACTGACTCGAAGGAGCTCTCTGCCAGTTCTTAAAGATTATTAAACATAAATATATATGATCATTGTTTACTTTACACACATATATATTAAAGCCTTTAAAGTTACTGTGTTCTAATTATTCACACTTACATTACTGATTAATTTATTTATTATTTCACTCAATGGTACGTAAAATAGGTTTTTCTTTTTTTATTTGCTTTTTTTGTGTTTTCTTGAAATTTATTTTCGTATTTTTATTTTTTTATTTTTACTTAACGATAAGTGCTTTCTGCCTTTATGTCTGCTTGTGTGTTTACTTTTCATACGTAACAAAACTTAAAACTCTGAGATCATAGTTTTTGCTTAGATGAATGAAATGATGCACGTACTTTTTAATATATATTTGTGTCGTAGATGATTTGCAGAGAAATATGGTCGATATCTTGAGATTTATGGGAATTCAAACAAGATTGATTGATCTGTTGATAAACTTAACTTATGTTCATAAATTGGAATTTAAAACGTTTTTTTGGTTCATTCAACAAGCTATCAAAATTTTTCAATTAAATATTTTAAGATCAATGACTGGTCAAAATCAATAAATAAATCATTCATGCGAGGCTAAGCTTTTGATTATTTGTTGCAAATATTGGAATTCGGAACTTAGTAGAGCAGGGAATTCTGAATTAAAAATCTAACGGTTAATTTTAATTCAAATTTTTATGAATAAAATCATTTAGTAAGGAAAAGTTCATTTGAGTTCGGTTCACAGATAACGGTAATTTCAGATTCAAATATTCGTTCAGTTCAAAAATTTCAAATGAGTTCAGTTCATTTTTAACGATCGTTTAAGATTCAAATATCCATTCAGCAATCCAAAAATTTCATTTTCGTTCAGTTCATAAAAAAATTCAAAATTTAGAAAACCGTTAAATTTTTAATTCGATTTAAAGCAACAAAAATATGAAATTAGTCATAAAAAATTCAAAAGTAACTTCGCATCATGATAAATCCCATAAATATTTCAAGATTCCTCTTTTTAATTTTTCAACAATATCCATCGTAGTTTATATCGATCAGTTTTTCATAGTTTGCAAGCCAACAATAATCCTAGAAAATTAACAATTTAAAACATTTTTTTTTTCTTTTTCTTTCCTTTCCTTTATTATTAACTAATTTTAGGTGCAAAATAAATTTCGATAATGATACTGCTATACGAAAGTTGTAGATGCAAGCATAATATGTTGATGTTGTAATTATTTGATACGTAGAGATGATGAGATGACCATATGCTGTACTTGAAAACAAGTAATTGGCTAGAAACTATACACATAAAAAAAACACATTTTATACTTAACTGAATACACAATGCGCGTGTTTCTCAATAAGATTTTTTTTTTTGATTGAAACAATTTGATACATTTTTGTAATAATAATTAATGAAATTATTACTTTACATTACAATTAACGCTAATATGATGATCATAGATCGATAAAAAAAGAATTAAATGTGACAGTGACTTACCTATGTGCAAGATGCTTCTACAGTCAATTTTAATACATATTTACTTATATTATATTATTACAATTATTATTTGTTAAATTAAATTGAGCGAATTTTAATTTTAGTTTCAATGGTGATTAATGACAATTTAATTGTAAACGAAGAATTTTTTTGTTAGGCATTTTTATTATTATTGTTAATAATTGTTAGAAAAAAAAAGAAATTTTTTGAGACGTAACGGAATTTACAAACTGTAATAGAAACGTATATTAATTGAATTTTACTCTCATTGACCATTTTAATTAGTCTCATAATTTTTTAAAAAAATCTCTCTGTTTTTATTATTACTGATTTACATGAAAGGTCAAGTGTGGACACTGGTGTGGAATTAGCTATGATCAGGTCATGATCCTAAAAAAAATTTAAAGAAATTGTTATCAATTTGAATTCTTGCCTTAAGTGACCTGATTTTTTTAATCTGATTTGTAATGTTTTGGATTAAAATTAATCCAATGTTGAATGTTTCGGATTAAAATTAAATCCGATGATTAATCATATGGATTTATATAAATCCAATGTTTAGTAACAGAATTTAATTAAATCCAATGTTTAATCTATTAGATTTAATTTAATCGACTTGATTTAACTTAAGTATGTACTTGAAATGCCAATAAATCTTCAATTCGAATAAAACGACGCGACGACAGTATGATTAAAAATTTTTCCAGAATCATTGAACCTTGATAAAAATTTGAAGTATTTACTCTTGTAATGTAAACAATAACGCATCACAATCGACAAATTATTAATTTTCCAATTCCACACCATTGTCGAAATGATGACTAAAGTCTCTCAATTTACATACTTAATCTTGAATAAAAAGGAAATAAGAATTTATGGTTTTATCTTTTTTTTTGTGTTATTTCAATAAAATTTATTTCAAAAAAATTCAACTTGTAATTAATTCACAAAATCTTTCACTTTTTAAACTTCAATTATTTATGAATGGAAAACGAAAAGAGAAAAAAAAATTCTTCGATGAAAATTCGAATTTACGCTTTGTTTTTCTTATCTTTTTTCTTCTTCTTAATCGATATCTGCTGTTTTTCAGATACAGTCACGGCTTCTTCAACGTTATTTTTGTCTACCAAATTAGATTTTGTTTTATTTTTATTTTTAATTTTTTTCGGCTTTTCAAGTGCAGGCTGCTGTTCAACAGACTCCTCGACCTTTGATTCTAAATTTACAGCCTTCTTTTTCTTCTTCTTGACTGGCTCAGCAGGTTCAACAGCATCATTATTGACTTGTTCCTCGACAACTTTTGTCTTATTTTTATTTTTCTTGGATTTCTTTTCAGTTGCAGTTTCTTGTGGTTCTTGCGGTGCTGATTCTTCACTTATGCTGGACTTTTTCTTCTTTTTTTTGATTGGTTCAACAGCTGGTTCCTCGGATGTTGCTTCAACTTTCTCATTCTTGTCTTCAGTTGCAGCTTTTTTATTTTTCTTAACTTTTTCAGCCTTGTTATCTTTATTGGCAACAGTTTTCGGTGTTGCAGCATTTTTGACGAGTCTCTTTTTCTTAATGTCAAGTTTAAGTTTCTTAGATTTCTTCTTTAATTCTTCAGCCAATTTATCAAGTCGATTTTGTTTAGCACCTTGAATGACTGGAACTTCAATGTCATTTGGATTAATGTTTGAATAATAAATGGGTATTGTAACTTTTGATGGTCTCATTGGCTTAAGATATAAACGTGAAATATTTCTCCAACTACCTGGCCACTTTTCCTTTAATTGATCTATTGCAGACATGATATTATCAGCAATATTGACATTTTCCATTTTAACAGTTCCAACTTCAAAGCATGTCAAATTACTTGATGAACTTAACTTGAATGATACTTTCTTAATGGCATTTTCAATGGACGTCTTAAAGGATTTTTCCTTTTTCATGTCAATTTGTACTGGTCGTTTACGTTTTGTGATAAAATGCTTTCCCAAAATTGAATAAACATGTTCAGCTATTTCAGATTCCACTAAGAAAATGTCATAAGTATTGCAAAGTTTTAACTTCAAATTATGTGACTTGTAGTCATCCTTTAATTTTGAAATTGGCATTACTGTCTTAATATTGTCAACTCCTGCTTCCTTCAATTTTTCCTCAAAATTTCTAATATTTTCATCTTGATCGCCCTTCTTTGGAATTGAATCCTTAATGAAGAAGCAAATGTCGGGTTGTTGATCGAATAATGAATGCGTCAGTAAGCTACAAATGGATAGAATTAATTTAACTGTCAATTTTAATTTAAAATTCAAAACCGTACAAATGTTCTAACACAAACTGTTGAAGTGTTTTCAAAACATTTGTATGGATTCAATAATTTTAAAAATTTGGACATGTGCTGTAAATAATTCTTAGTGGGAGAAAAATAATGATCTATAGATTTCTAGCATGCTTGAGAAGCACATTTCACATGAACCTTCAAATTATTCTAAAAAATTAAATATAAACTTACATTTTTCGTGTATGATTTGGACATTGAGGAATTTTAGCAGCAATAACTTGTAATCCAAGACGTAATTCCTCATCAAACAAATTCTTCTTATCACTCTTTTCAAGTTCCTTATTAATTCCATCTTTTAATGCAATAATTGCCTTTTTGACAAGTTCACGCTTAATCAATTTATCATTGTCTTCAGATTTCTCATTTTCAGGTTCTTTTGCCTTATTTTCTTCCACTTCTTTCTTAATTTGCTGTAAAATCTTCAATTTCTTCTTTTTATGACTTTTCTGGATCTTTGGCTGAGCATCGACAGTTTTTTCAGTTTTATCCTTTGCCTTTAATTTTTTCTTCTGTACTGCATCATTAATCGATTTCTTACGATTCTCTGGATTCTTCTTGTCAAATTCAGCTGCTGGCTTTGCCTTTTTCTCGAGATTTTTAATTTTTCCCATTTTTTTCACCGAAATGTTTATTGTTTTCCACGTTTTTTTTAAGTTAAAATGTCACTAGAGTGAAGTTGGTCCAAAATGACAGCGCTTTTTATTTTAACGGTTTTTTAAAATTTGAATTTTTGTTTGTTTACTTGAGCATGCTTTTAATTCTCAAATAAAATTCAATCAAATTAAAAATAATTAATTTAAGTGAAATTAAACATGGGAAAGAAAAATCAAAACAAGGAAGTTACTGAACCAAAAGTACACGATACACAGTTTGAGTTGGACAATGATTTCAATCAATATATCAGGGAAATATCGAGAAATCTTTACAACGAAGATAATAGTGATGATGAAAGTCGAATTTTATTGATTAACAACTTTATTGAAGCAATTCCTGATGGACAATTTGAAGCAGTCGCACAGCATGGATTAGGATCAAAAATAATTGATTCATTAATTGGATTTTCATCGTCTGAAAATTTTGAAAAATTCACATCAAATCTAACATCCAGAAAACTTTATACAGACATAAAGTCAACATTTGTTTTGGAATGTTGTATGCGAATTGCCACAATTAGAGCACTTGCGAATGAAAGCACTAAGCCTGAAAGTAGTATTGATGATGAACCGACAACAAAAAAGAGGAAATTTGTAAAGAAATCAACAGATATTGAATATAATCTTAAACTGGATGTTAAACCTGATCATATTCAATATTGCAATGAATTAGTGATGAGATTATCTAAATTTGTTCTAAATAATATCGAAGATCTCCTCAAAAGTCAAGGAAATCATTTTGTACGGACATGTCTGTTGTCACTTGGTGGAATTATTAATATCAAGTCAAATGATAGAAATGCACCGAATCAAATAAATTTAGTAACTGATCATCAAAAAACAATCAATCCAGAATGGATTGAAATTGCATGTGATTTTGCAAATAGAATTACTCAATGGCCACAATTTTCGGAATTAGCATTTGATGAAAAATCTTCGACATTCTTACAAATTCTATGTCAAGTTTTACACAATATTGGACAACAAGATACTCTCAAAAAGTTGATAAAATCAATAATGAAGAAATGTTTTGTGGATGAAGGTAAAAGTGATGAGGAAGCAAGTGACGAGAAGAGCTTTGAAATTCTTAAACCATTCACAAACAGATCAGCTCAATTTCTATTAGAATCAGTCATTCAATATTGCGATGAGAAGCAGTTCTTGAAGATATACAATCGATACTTTAAGGATTACATTGTTCAAATGTCAGACACAAGTTTTAACTTTACTGTCCAACGATTAATCGATGCTGTAAAGAATAAAGAAGTTTTTGAGGAAATTTTCAATCAATTAACTCCACAATTCTCAAATCTACTACAAAATGGACGAACTGGCGTTGTTCTAGCAATTTGTAAGGCATGTGATCGATTAAGCTTCAAACAAGGACAATTTATTCAGAGTTTATTGAGATGTCTGGAATGTGAGAAGTCACCAAACTTTACAATTCAATGCATCACAAATTTAATGCCTTTAAAAGTTATTGAAAATAAAACGGAAGTGGATGTTCATCTTCATGGATCATTAATCTTGCAACATATTTTAAAATTCAATAAACCCATTAAAATTGTACAAAATCTATTGGATATGAAGCCACAACATTTATCAGATATTTTTTGTCATCCAAAAGGCTCAAGAATTGCCGATTCTTTCTTAGAGTCCAAATTTATTGGCGAAAAATCACGTGAAAAATTAATTAAGCATCTTGAAGGAATGTACATGAAAATGGCAATATCAAGGAACGGATCACATGTCTTAGAGAAGCTATACAACATTTCATCCGAGGGTCAAAAGGAAGCAATTGTTAAAGAACTTTCTGAACGTATGAATCAAGTCACTAGCTCACAATCTGGAAAAATTGTTGCTTATAAATTCAATGTTGAGATGTATGCACGAAATCCAAATCAATGGAGGAACTTCCTCTCAAGGTCAGCAAAATAAAAAAAAAACATTAATTTTAATTGTTTTAAAATTTTTATAAAATTTAAATTCAATACCTAATAAAAATTTTATCTATCAAAAACTCACTCTAAATTAGAGATTAGTTGAACTGAGTTAAATGATCAAGGAAAAATAATGTTCAGGAAATAAACGGTCATTTTGAATTTGAAAATGGTTTGACCGATTTTTACAAAACACATAGTTAAAAAAAATTATTTCAAATTTGAAATGACCGTTTTTCCGGGACATTTTGCCTTGAACGTTCAACTTAGTTCCTTAATGGCATTAAAACATGATTAGTACTTGATTAGCACAAAAAGGAACAAAACAAGCAACAAAAATTCTTTTTGAGCATTTCCAATTGATGAAAAAATAAATTAAAAAATAAAATTTTGATGACATGATGACGAGATCATTAATTAGTGCGTTTGTTGATGAATTGAATGACACCATATTGACCAGTTGACATCCACTTTTCATCCTTTTCCCAAAGTTCCTCAAATTGACCCGGTTTTAAGCCACAAATTAAATCAGCTTTGATTGTCCTCAACGAACACAAATTAGTCGGTTCAAAATGATTAAGTGCTGTACGAAAGTCATTTGTTGGATCCCAATTTACATCTCCAAGTAATTTACGATAATTTAAGTCACCTTTAAATATTGCCAAATGTGATTCTGCAATGCTTTGATATAAGCTTGGTGCAATTTTTTCCATTTTATAAAATTCATATCCAGACGTGAAGAAGTGATCAGCAGGTTCAATTAATTCAAATTGTCCATTTTTAACATATTCACTCCATTTAATGCCTGCTTCCTTTAATATTGGATCTTCACTATTTTCAAGCTCCGTCAATGTATAATAAAAATCTTTTGGAAGCACATCCGAAATAAACCAAGGAATTGCTTTGACACGGAAACGAATCTTATTTGCCAATTTATGATGAATGATAAAGTCACAAAGAACAAAATCACTCAATAATTCATAACCAGAATTATCAGAAATGATGTCAATAACTTTATCTTCCTTTTCAGCACTAATGCACTTCCAAATGTCTTGGGTTTGGTCAATCAATAAATCATCATTGTACTTTTCAATTTCCTGTAATGGATCACAATCGATACTTTTAATTTCTTCTCCTAAAGTAATTGATAAGTCATTCCTGTTTCCCCAAAGATCTTGTTTAAGTAGCTTACAAAAGAATTCACCAACTTCCGATGGCGTTCTAAAGACAGAATTAAATTCGTTGACTGTTTTTATGACACGTGATATGATATTCATTGATTTTGAGAGTTCCAATTGCTTTGATTGCTCAAAATGATCAAAATCCTTTAATGATTGAGTTTCCTCAAAAATTGATCTCAACTTCCTGTAGACATAACATTCAGCATATAACCAGACAGCAGTAAAGTATGTATCATTTGGTCTAATTTCTCTAAGCAACTTATTCCATTCATATTGATCGCTGTCATTTCCAGGCAACTCAGTCATCTGCTTATTCGTTTGTAGCTCGTACTTAAGCTTACTAATCTCTCCAATACATTGTTTTAGTTCCTCACGACTAAGGTTTCCATACTTTTCAACAATTTTATCCTTTTCACGATTCAATCGATCAATAATGTTTGTTAGAATGACTGGAACTCTCTGTGACATCGTATAGAATGCATAAGACCTTAAAAAGTAAGAAATTTCAAGGTTTTAGAATGTAAAATGCATGTGAAATTCATCGATTATCATTCAATATAGCATTGTCAGTTCCATAGCTTATCATATATTCAAACATAATAAAGATTATAAATTTTGTCTATTAATAGTAATAAGCTATTGACTTGTTAATCGTGAAAAAATTGCATACGAATGAAAAATTGATGAAATTTTTTTTTTAATTTTTCATTTACTTACTTTTTGTAATGAGCTGACAATTGTTGAAATACAGGAGTTGGCTCATTGGCTATATTATATCGTGTTACATCAAAAGAATCACTCATTTTAAAGCTTTAAATTATTTAAATTTATTTTTAAAAAATTCTGTCTAAGAAAATTTTTTTGGTCAACAAGAAAGCCTGCTCTGACTAAATCGAACAGTTTTTAATGACTGGATGTGTAACAGATGATCATTGCGGGGCATTCAATCAAGTCTTTGAGGATTGAAAGTGAAATTATGAATTAAAAGTTTAATAAATTGGCAGTATGAATAAATGAAAGGAAGTAGATGGATTCTAACGGTCATTTTATAATTGAGTTTTAAAAAATTTCAAAAAATTATTTAAGGTTCAAATTTAAAATTTAAATTTTTGATAATCGTTTCATTTTCCATATTGATTCATTTAATAAATATTTCTCTTTAAAACTTGAATTCTCTTCAATTGTGTTCTTTATTTCGTTGCGTATAGACGTGCTTCTTGACTATATTTCTTTTTATTTGTTGTTTTAGAAGAAATATACACTAAAAAACTTAATTACAGTTAGTAGAACAAAAAGATTTGTGCAAAATTGTGTGATTTATGAAAATTAATGCGATAAAAAATTATTAAAAAGTTAATCGCAGAAAGCTAATAAAAATAGCAAGAAAGTGAATGATCAGTGAGCTAAAAATAAATATATATTAAAGTGTTTTTTTTTGGAATATTTGTTATTCTTTGTAAAACAATTGCTTCAATTGTGGCATAAATCATCTCAAATGCAAAACGCTTATATATGCTTACATATTATACAATAAACTGCAATTTGGATAAATTACACTAAATTATTTTATAGAAACTATAATGTAAGTATCTGTGTTTGTTCGTGTGTTTATTCGCGACATACATAACAAAAAATTTATAAATTGGAACAAGAAAAAAAATTTTTCATTGAATTTTTTTGCGTTTCTCTAATTTCTATCCAATTGTCGTCATGTCACTCACTCACTTGGTTTATCAATTTGTTCGTGCTGTTATGAAATTAAACTCGAAGATTCACAAGTAGCTTGAAAGTACAAAGAGAATGCAGACTAAGAGACTACACTTGAATTAATATTAATATATTATTAAATACATGTAAAGTGGCTTTTTTGTGACAATAGTTTTGTCATATATAAATGAATGAATTAGACGCTATATACTTTAAGTCGTAAACGTTGATTGACACTTTCGATGGCAAAGAAAATGCAACTCACAAATTGTTCTATAAGTTACGGAACTGATTATTGTTAATATTTTTCATTATAAATTCATATCCATAAGCCTCAATTGAATAATCTGATGTAATAATCTGATTTTTCATTCATAAAGGTCATTTCTCTCGTACGTACTTTGATCAATCTTACTTGATTCTCACACTCGAAATCAGTCAGTCAAGAAAACGAGATCATAATACGGGTCAATTAACGTCCAAAAAAAAAAAGAGAAATTTTTATTCAAAATTTAGCAATTTATTAAAATTCAAAAAGTTCTTAACGAAATATTCGAATACAAAAAAACCGTTAAACTTTAACGAAGAATTATTTAAATTTATAAAGTCAGTTAAAATTTAACGAACTTTTAAGATTGTACAAGTATGTACAAGAATAAAATGAGGAATTACAAGACATGCCAGGAATTTTGTTTTTCTTTAAGCCGTTCCACACAAATACAGAATCAAAACCTGTTTATCATCTCGCGTATCTTAATAATATTCGATATCTTTGTGTTTGTATTGTGCCTACAAATAATTAAGCATTTTTATGTCTGTCTCTCTTGTTCCTTTACATTCAAGCTAGACATATGTTTTTTTTGCATTTAAAGAATTTCGAGCCTATAAAGTCATTGAGATTTCTGCTTATTGAGAAAAAAATTTCAATATCATTAACAAGATATAAGAGGGTTCAGAAGATTTATGCTGGTTTGAAGTACACACGACATGTATTGCTGCTGTGCAACGGAACAACGAACCCTTATCTCAAATATGTTGTGTCATTTGACCGGAATAGTACATTATGTCTTAATGATCAGCTGTTGCATAGACTGATGACTTAAAAGTGAAATTCTCAAATTACAAAATAAATTTGAATGCACGACCTTAGAAATTAGTTTTGATTACATTGCATGAGATTGCATGTTTTCGATCCAATATCATTACTGACTCATAGACTGATAGATAGATCTTGAATAATTGATAGGTAATAATAGTAATGAACACACGATTATACAAATAAATGTCGCATGAATATATGAAGTTATGGTTTCTGAATGTCACACGAAAGAATGGAATGTCTTCTATACTTTTCTAAATTTTCAAGAACATGTCTAAATAATAAATCTAATGAACATAAATTAAATTAATGGATAGTGCATTTTCATCACGGAAATTTTTAGTCTTATCAAGTGAAATCTACATAATTTAGGTATAATTATCTTTTATTTTCATGTATGCAATGTGTTGTGTAGGTTTTCAGCAATTTTCTTGTACAAAAGATAAGCAATTTTGCTTACAAATGCTAGTCTTGGATAACGTCCATCAAAAACATGAATTTTTAGACTCCCTTCGACTTCCCTTCTCTGTCATAAAATTTTCATTCGAAAAAAAATCCTATTTAAACTGTTACACAGCCTTATAATCATCGGACATCATAATTGAACGAATCCGTAGATAAATTTTCAACGTTTTTACAAATTTTAAAATCTAACGGTTTTCAAAAATTTAAATTGTGTCAAAAACATTCAGAAAAATTTCTCGATTTCATTTCAATTCAGTTCATTTTAAATTCTAAAAATACGTTGAAATTTCTCAAGTTTAAAATTTAAAATTATATTCTGATTGTTTTATCAAAATGCGTTCTTACAATGTCTTCTTTTGCCTCGATCTATTTAAATTTATTTGCATGACGAAACACAAACCTTTTTCACGTTACAACTCAATCAAAATGCTCAGTGAACTTATGGAATATGAAGGTACTTTTGCTTGACGTAATTGATGCAATTTGCAATGAGGAAAGTCTTCTAATCATTCATTAACTTTATTTCACTTCAGTAGTTCTTTTAATATGAACTTGTAGGCGTTCAACAAGCTGAGACTTTCTATGCATTTCTATAATAACATATATGAAAAAAATTTCCTCTTCTTTGTGCTTATCAACTTTATTTATCAGACATTTCTAGTTGAATTATTTCCTACTAAACAAATAAACGAGCAAGTACAATGTATGTGTGTGACAAGCTAGCTAGTATGTAATCAGAATGAAGCAAGAAAAATTTTCTTCTGTGTTTTCGAGGAAATTTAAAAAATAAAAAAAAAAAAACTTTTTATTTTCATTGTCAACTGCTTTTCTCATAAATTCCACTACTCGTACGAATATATTGGATTAATTTTTATTTATTTCATGTTGAAAGCGTTGTTTTTTTCGCAATTCTCACACAAAAAAAGACGTTTTTAAATATTTTAAGTAACTGTAAAATCCACTTAAACGAAATTCAATATAAACATCGAACATATTCGAATTGAGAAAAAATATAAACTTAATATTAATAATTTTGTCGCGGTGTACGTACGTTATTATCATTATGTCCATAAACTGCCGGTGTTTTTTATAACAGCGTTTTTTCTACTAAATACTTTAGAATAATAGAGCGATTATTGATTTTTAAAATGTCATAGAATTGTTAAGCACTCTCGAGGAACAATGCAATGTTCCTCAAGAGTATTAATTTATTAATCACAAATCGATTATTTATTTATTTAAAGTATGATTCTTGGACGTATTTGTCTTTATCCTAAAGTATTTTGAGATTATTGAAAGTATTGAAAGCAATTTAGACGTAGATAATTACTAGAGGTTGACACGATTTCATCCGGATGAAATCGGATGAAAAATCTTTTTGTTTTAAATGAAGGAGTCAACCCCTGAGATAATTATTTAGGGCTCTAATGAAGTCAACTTGAAAGGGATCCAAATCATATTTTTCAAAAATTTCCTCATTCCTTAATAGATCTTGAATGAATCATTCTGCATTGGATACATATCTGTTCTAATTTTCTGTGATAACAATATATGTAGTTTAAATGATTTTACAACGTAAGGAAATAAGTTTTAAAGTCTAAACTAAAACAATTTTATTCAACTTATTTTTCACAATTGTATTATGAAATTTATTATCATTTTTTATCCAAAAATCCCTTCCTGCCTTAAAGTAATCAATTCTAAGAACTCAAAACTCATAAAATGGGTTTTTTTAGTTAAGTATGAAGTTAAATAATTGTTGTGAATAACCTTGCCATCAAGATATCCATAGTGATTCATACATAAGAATAAAACGTGCTTATTAGCAATTGTTTTTGTATTTTTGACAATAAAATTGCACCTGTGATGTTTGTTTCCTAAAATAACATTAAATATAGATGTTAATCAATATTTTATTACTCCGTGCTCGTACATCAAGTGTTAAATGGAAATTTGATATGGCAATGCAATTACTACATGAATAAAAAAAATATGCGCTTTTCCTACACATTTGGAATGACGCAAAAAAACTTTTTTTCTTATTTTTAAATTTTTTCTTGTACAAATTGCATGAATATTTTTCGATAAATGAGAAGAGAAATACGAGGAACATAGACATGCATGTGTAGATTATTTGCCTGCCTATACATATAAAGACGCATATCAGTACATTCTCTTTATTTTTGGACGAGAAACTGAAAGCTGAATGATAAAAAAATTTAAAGTGCAAACAAAAAACTTCTTCATAACCAAAAAAAAAAAAATTGAAAGCAGGCAAAAAGTGTGCCAAAAAAGTTAACATTGACTTGCGGCTATTGAAATTTCATATTTTGCAACCCACGACATCCTGAGTGAAATTTTGTAGTTTCTTTTTCTTTGAAGACAGTCTGGATTTCTCAATAAAAATGTTATTCGCCCATACATGCTTTATAATCGGCAATTATTGAAGGAGTTGCGTGGGTTAAATGATGTAAGAAGATACTTAGTATATATGCTTTATTCTAACTCATTTGAAATTCAATTTACCCTCGAGTAAACTTTATCTATATTCCACGTCCTATTTCCTTGATTATTTATCAATGTATTATGTTTAATTGATACGGTTATATATAGGCACATTATGTCTTGTTTAACTTACTTAAAATCGTATAAATATCGAACGCAGGTCGCAATGTCGTCAATTTAACCTTGACAATGAGGATTGAACGTAAAAAATAGCTGTGTAATAATTTCATACAATCAAAATATATAGTCGAAAAAAGTGGCATGTACTGTACTGTATGTAACACACGAACGATTGAATATTTGGGCGTTGAAATATAGAAAATTACTAAGCATTTTTTATTCATTAATATTATTTTTTTTTGTGGATCGCATAGCTTTTACATGACTTTTAATGACCAAATATTTCCACGATAATTGGAAATTCCACTTTTGGTCAACATCGTGTCACGTGTCGCGTCGTGAATGAGGAAGGCAAAATTTTCATGCAATTTTTTTTGAGTCATTCGTTTTGTGTCATTTTTTCATAACATTAATCTGCACTCATAAAAACATTTTCATTTGTCTTTCAAAATCTTTCGTATGAGTCATCGTTTTTAGCGCTAATTTCGATATTATGTGCTATAAATGAGACAGATATACACGCTAGACAAACATCTGTGAATATGTGTATATATGCCTCATCTTCATCGTAGTAAAATTATCTTTACATGCTGTATGCCGTAATTGTGACGAAAAAGTGATGAGGAAAGAGATGAACTGGTTTGAGAATTTTAAATGACATCGTCAAGTGTTTTTCGCATGAAAAATGATAAAAGATGTTATTTACTTAATGAGTAGCTTCAGTATACTTTCTTATTTTAAGAGATATTATTGTCTTTAATTGCATCTTTAGTAACAATTAATTTTTTTTTACTTAAAATGACTTTTTTGTGATAGAAATCTGCACAAATTTACTATAAAAATCCATATTAATCTATCAAATTTAAAAATAACCATGAAATCATCCAAAATTAATCAAAATAGTAATCAGATCGATAAGCATTTAAAATATATAAATTACGACTAGAACTAGTCACACACATTGAAAGTGAAACAAAATAAACAAAAAAATAAAGAGAGAGAATCGTTACTCATCAACTACTGTACAGTGTTTTTATCGGTCACGAAAAAGCTGTCGGTCGAACGGAAACGGTCACTCAAAAACTGCGAATATATGGTTCTGATGTAATGAATTTGTTACACATATAAAATCGTCATTTAGAGCGACTTATTAGCTTCGGAGAGCTATGAATGAATGCACTTTAACATATGTTTTTTGTATTGTTTATTTTCCGTTTCTTATCAGCAATAAACAAAGCGTGATAATTTTTAAAATAAATCGTAATGACTCAGGCTTAAAAAAGTTTGTTATTTGGCTATTTATGAGCTAATAGTAACTTTAGACTTTTGTATGTAAATTTTTTTAAGGAAGCGATAACAAAATATTTGCATGACAAATCATTTAAAATTTGGTTATTTTAAGAATCTTTGCATTGATAACCTATAATGTACTTTAGGACAGTAGTATTATTACGGGATGAACATTATTCATAGTTATGAATGAAAATTATTTCTCTGTTATCATTAAATGCCAATTAAATTATTCGTTGAAATTGCGAGACGTCAGAAATAAATTTGCATTAATGATCATTGAATTAGTCATCAGTAGTATCAATTTTATGCCGTGATATTTACGTGAAGTTTAAAGATTTCACAACTAAACATATGCTCGACGAGACAGACAGCATAGATGACACAACTCTTTTTAGAGCACCAGCATTAAAAATAAAAAAAAAAAAATCTAAATTTATCGCTCATATCTGGATGAGTTTCTTGAAAAAATGCTTTAATTTTCCGGTTGATTAGTTTGCATTCGTGAATCATCTTACCTAAACAATTCGTTCCACCTACGACGTAAAGAAAATGTAGAATTAACTTCTTTTTTCGTGGAAATTTGTTCGAGTTTATTTTGAACAATAATGTTTCTTTCATGTGCAGTTAATTGAAGTATGGAATCTTCAAATAGTGTACAATATTGTTGGGTTTATGAGAGTGAGTTATTGTCGAGCATCTGGAAGGATTTAGTCATGAGATCATTTTCTACTGACTTTATTAGACATTTTTAAAAAATTCTTATAAACATACAAATAAGTTTATCCAAAAATCGATCCGAGTGGGTCAAATTGAACCTCACACCTCTCGTTTGCCGGTCAAGTGCTCAGACCACAAAGTTATTGGACTTAGCCATTGGAATAAGCTATTTACTAATATATGTGAACCTCTCTTTTTTAACAACTGTTCTAGAGTCCGTAACCTTAGTGATTAAGATTTTGATTAAGATTATTCCAACCAACAACAATCATTTATGAATAATTTAAAAATGAAAAGATCTCTTTGAAATGAAGACATACCCACTTGTGCTATATTTCCGTCATTGTTCAGTCTTTCGCTGTCTAATTTAAATTCTAAATGTCAAGCATCTATGAACAGTTATGATCGATATAAATAACTATTCTCGTCATCAAATTTCGTTTAAAAATTCATTAAAATAATAAAGGAACTGGCAAGAAGTATGGAAGTGGTTGAAATAAATTTACTGATTGATATATTGAGTATGTTTAAGAGATTCTACGTCAAAGATGTTATATGTAGTAAATTTGATCACAATAGTGTCAATTAATAAGTCAAAAATGTTAAGTTTAGCATCAAAACAGAATTCACATTATCGGAAAGTCCATGATCTAAAAAAGTCTAATTCCAAAAACACAAAGAAATAGCTTCATTGTTGTTAAAGCGCATTCAGTCAAAATTTAAATAAAAAATAATATTTATACATTCCAGATTGTATTGCTTTAATAACAAAGTTTGAGGAATAAACAGACTGAAAGTATTCACGCTTTCATGCTTAAAAAAAACTTGATCTGTTCCGTGTTGTTTTTGTAACTTTAAACCACAAAGACTGATTAAATTGCTTTCTTTGTCTTGCCTTATTTGTAAGAAATCACACAGCATTGTGCTGTGAATGTACATAAGGACTAAAGCTTTAAAAATTAATTTACATGAATTAGTCATTAGATAATGTAAATTTTCTATAGGTTAAGTAGTCGTACCTTACAGTTGTGATGAGTAAAGTAAATGAACACATAAACTTTAATTATTGCCTGTGTGTTTTTTTTATTAAAGCTTAACATTACCTTGAAGCAGTTACTACGTCATCAGAATTTCTTATAATTTATAAACGGCAATTGCATAATGATTGGCTCATTTATTGTTTGTAGAACACTTCCTGATCTAAATACTTGATTTAATCAAAAATTATAGCAAGCTTGTATTTCATAAATCAGTATGACTTAATTTGCAATAATTTATTCATGCTTATCGCTATTAGAGGATGAATCATGAATAAATCATAAACAATAGTGTGAAGAATACAATATAAGCAGTTAATTACGATTGCCACCTTATTGTAAATTTTTTATATGAATCACATGGGATTTAATTAACTTTTTGATGTGAAATATTTCATTCATTGACAGATTTTGTGTATATTTTTTTTTTTTTCAACGAAGTTAATTAAAAGACTATCTCAAAATTCGCTCTTATATTAAGCTTAAAATTCACGAGTGAAACTCCATTAAAAAGTAGGGCAATTCTTTAGATGAAAATTTTCACAAAAACACATTTTTCTCAAAATTGACAACTTTTTGTATAATTTTAGACATTGGATATCACGTATTTCTATATTTTAGAGCCAATGTACCTATCTAGACTAGATAAAATGCTTTAATTAATGAGATATTTTAATTTTTAAGACCGTTGCTCTTACTTAATTTTTGGAAAAAATTATTTTGACAAACTTTGAATCAAAATTTAAGTATTTCTACACACTTAGACGGTTTCTTGCTTGCACTAATCGAAAGATGAATCCTCTTTATATCACTACTTATGTTTTTTGTTCCTTGACAACTTCTTAATATCTTTAATTTATTAATTTTTGTGAAAAATGAAATTAAGTAAGAGCAACGAAATGCAAAATCCACGAAAAAATTATTTTTTAAAATTGGAAATTTAGCTTAATTAACAAAATTTGCTTTGATTAGAATATTGATAATGAAACATTAACTGAAAATGAAGATGTTTAGCTAGGTTGCATAAAGTATTTATTATGTTAAATTGCATAATTCTAGCAATTAATTTTTTAAGGAACACGGATAATTTTTTTGAATTTTCAAAAAATCCAACGATCTAAAGAATTGCCCAGTAGACACTTTACATTATTTTATAAATTTTTTGCTATTATTAAAAGATTCAAATTTTGAAAATTCGTTATAAATCTTCATAATTCAAATTCTGAAAGAAATAAATCCTTGTGTAATCTTCACTTTAAGTTGATAACTTCTATTAATCATGATATAAATTTCATTTTAATTTCAGAGCTTCTATAAAATTACCTTAAATAAGAGATACAAGATGATTAGACAATCATAGAATAAAGAGAATTCAGTAAGAAAGAAAGAGTGTTCAATCAGTATAGTAGATGTAAATTAGCAGCAATCATGGATAAGTGGAAAATTGCAATTTATCTTTGTCTATATGTGGTGGCTTTATCGCAGCTTAGTCATGCGGAAACAAAGGCATATATTCCTGGTGATGAACTTGAAGGTCCAAATGTCTGTAAAAGAATCATTTCCCATAATGTTACAGTCGTTGTTTCTGAGTTGGTACCTTATCAAGAAAGTAAGATGGAATGGTGTGCACAATTTCCTCCAAGATGCCGTAAAACAGTGATTAAATTAAAGTCTGTAAATAAAACAGAAGTTTTAGAGAAGACACAAGCAATAAGAGAATGTTGTGATGGATATATTGAGAATGAACAGAAAAATCGATGCATTCCGTACTGTCAACAGCCATGTGGAGATCATGGAGCTTGTGTTTCACCTAATAATTGTAAATGTGACTCTGGATATGGGGGTCCATCGGTAAGTTCTGTAACTTTAATAATATTTTTATGATTTTTTTTACAACTTGTTAAATTATTTTTAAAGTGTGATATAACCTGTCCTCCTGGAAGATATGGAAAGAATTGTAATAAGAAATGTGACTGTACAAATGGAGCTGAATGTGACCCTTATGATGGAACTTGTCACTGTAAAAGAGGATTTCAGGGCAAAAAATGTGAAAATACTTGTTCACCAGATACATATGGTGAAAAGTGTCAAGAAAAGTGTAGATGTGTTAATGGAGGAGCTTGTAATCATATATCAGGTGAATGCTACTGTAAAAAGGGTTTTACAGGTCCTCTATGTGAAGAAACTTGTAAGAATGGCAAAAATGGTGATGAATGTAAATCAATTTGTCGCTGTCAAAATGGTGGAATTTGTAATGATGATTTAAGTTGTACGTGTCCTTTGGGTTGGCTAGGTACAGTTTGTGCAAATCGTTGTCAACCAGGCTTTTTTGGCTTAAATTGTAGTCAAGTTTGCGAATGCTTTAATGGAGCTTCTTGTGATCATGTCACAGGTATTTTTAAAATGCTTATTATTTGTTATTTTATGTAAATATTTAATTACTGATTATCACAATTCTTAGGTGCCTGTATTTGCGAACCAGGTTTTATGGGTGAAAAATGTTTAGATCAATGTCCATTCAATAAATATGGCGTGAATTGTACACAAGAATGTATTTGTAGTAATGGAGCTACTTGTGACAAAGGGACAGGATTTTGTCATTGTATTGCTGGTTGGACAGGTGATGACTGCTCTGAAAGATTGTGTGAAGATAACAAGTATGGAGAATCTTGTAATGAAACATGTGAGTGTGAAAAAGAAAATACAGAATTGTGTCATCCAAACGATGGAACCTGTGAATGTAAAGAAGGCTTTACTGGTTCAAATTGTAATCGACCATGTCCCTTCCTTAAATATGGAAAATCTTGTGCATATCAATGTGATTGTAAAAATAATGCACAATGCCAACCAACAAATGGAAAATGCATCTGTCTTCCTGGATTTACTGGCGAAAAATGTGAGTCGTCGTGTCCTGATGGCTCCTATGGTCAAGATTGTTCACAAAGATGTGAATGTAAAAATGGTGCTAAATGTAGTCCAGAAACTGGCGAGGTAAAAAACTTGTCATAATTTTCAATAAGAATTACTAAAAAATTAAATTCCTTTCTAGTGCTTCTGTAAACCTGGATGGCAAGGCTTAAAATGTGAACGACCCTGTGAAGTAAACACTTATGGTCCAGGTTGTAGTTTGAAATGTGATTGCCTTAATAACGGTGCTTGCAATCCCGTAACTGGAGAATGCCATTGTTCTGTCGGTTGGATTGGAACACATTGTGAAAATAAATGTGATCCTTGGACATTCGGTTTCAATTGTTCATTCGAATGTAATTGCGAGAGACAGAATTCATTAGCATGTGATCATCAATCTGGAAGATGTTTATGTAGAACAGAATATCGAGGAAGTCAAACTATTAAATATACAGGCGTTAAATGTGAAAGTACATGTCCATTAGGTAATTTGTGAATTATTTATGATCTAGAAATTAGATGTAAAGCACTTTTTATTACACTTAATAGGATATTATGGACAAGAATGTCAGCATCAATGTAATTGTAAAAATAATTCATCTTGTGATCCAGTTACTGGTGAATGCTTTTGTGATAGAGGATGGATGGGTAGAACTTGCGATGAAAAATGTCCAAATGGATATTTCGGTCAGAATTGTAAAGAAAAATGTCCTGAAAATATGCCACCAAAAACAACATGTGATCACGTAACTGGAGATTATAAATGTCGTCCAGGATATATTGGATTAACTTGCGATCATGCCTGTAGTAGAGGAACTTATGGAGAAGATTGCAAATATGATTGTAAATGTGAACAAGGAGAGTGTCATCATGTTGATGGAGTTTGTAGATGTTACCCTGGTTGGTGGGGCGATTATTGCGAAACAGCTTGTCACGAAGATACTTGGGGAATTAATTGTCAACATAAATGTCAATGTGCTAATGATGCACAATGCAGAAAATCTGATGGAATTTGTATATGTAAAGCTGGTAAGAAATTTGTCCCCTCCCCCCAAATTTAATGCTAATCAATTAACTAATCCAACTAGGCTTTATGGGACCAAAATGTGAAGAAGTTTGTCCTGAAGGATTTTATGGTAGCAATTGCTTAGAAGTTTGTACATGTAATCGAAAACCAAACTTTGTTTGTCATCCGTCACATGGTTGTGTCTGTAAAGCAGGTTGGAGAGGAAAGAACTGTGACGAGTCAATTTATTCAGCTAGTACAGCAGAACCAGAAGAAGGTGAGCATTTATTTTGGATTTATATTTTATTAAAATTGCTAATAAGACTCAAATTTCAAGTGAACTTAGTCACTAGTGTATCAAGTTTTGTTTTTAAAACATATGATTCAATGCGGAAGTAATTTCCAATTATTTAATTTCCTTACTAAAATTATTGCTAAAAGTTCTTAATAATGCCGTTTAATTTACTCGTTTCTGGTCCGAGAAATGTGCTTCAATTAGAAAAGATTGTTAGATCACGCAATAAATTATGCTTTTTATCATGTGTGATCTGTAATCTTATTAAACAATTAAATAATTTACTAACAATTTTAAACAAATTTCCAAGACATCAATTTTACCGACATTTTTGCATCCACAACAAATGAAGAAAGTCAAAATGTTGACAATGAAGCAACAACTCTAAATATTAAACAAGCAACTGAATCAAACATTCATAATGAATCAAATTTATCGACACTCCATAATTTACCTACTATACCTTCCAATGATAATGAAAACCAACCAAAACCAACAAAATTCACTTTCATTACATTGGAACCGACAACTGCAACAGTAAATGTCATGACTAAAATGTCAGCAACAAGTAACAATATTGAAAATGCTACACAATTTACTTTCATGGCTATTGAAAAAACTACAAATGGTAATCAACAAATAACTCCAACAATATCCACATTGTTTACTTTCGCACCAATAGACTCAAAAGCAACAACTGAGTCCATAAACAGTGGCACACATTCATCTTCTTATTATAATGCGACTACAAAAGACGAAAATCACGAACAGAAATGGGAACAAGCAGCAACAACAACAGAAGCAGTAAATTTAGAGTCAAGTTCAATGGCAATAAGCATGAATAATAATGAAAGTTCATTAACATCGCAGAAATCTAGTGAAAATCACGATCTAACAACAATTTATGAGTACAACTCAACGACTCTGAGTTCAACAGAATATGTCATAATAACGCCTTCGTTATCTGAACATTCAATGAACTTGAGCACTTCCACGAATGTTTATGATATTGATAATTCGCATAATAATCAAGATAAATCGGAATCAGGCGAGAAAAATTCAATGACTTCAATTGAAATTACGAAAGATCATTCTGTTCCGTATTTATCGACTACTGAATCGATTCCAATTAATTCTACTGCAATAAATCATAATAAAGATTCAACAAGTAGTTCCAGTAAAGAAGAACATGATTCAAGTGCTGAAAATCCAAATATTAGCATTGATGTAACAACAAACATTAATTTGCAAATGAATATTTCAACAGAAGAAGCTAATAATTCTTTAACAAGTTTTGATACAGACTACTTAAAAGATCGCAATGAAACAATAATTTATAATCATGAGAATGATACAAAACAGCCATCAGTTTCAAATTCTAATAATCAGATTTTAAATGGTACGAAAGTACAGGTTAATGGAACTGAGTCTAATGAGAGAGATTCATATGAAAATGATCAAATGGAATTAAAAGAGGAGGATAGAACTACAGGTGAATTGAAAGAGGATCAGCACAGTTGTTGTTTGTTGTATTTTTTTCAGCACAAGATTTGATGCAAAAATTCTCATAAAAATTCATTCTTACACAATAATTGTTTTACATCAATTTAATGTATTCATTTTGTGAGTTTGTTCATGAATGATGTCTGATAAAACGTTATTAAAGTTGGACATTATTAATGAAAAAATTCCAGAATATTTAACAGATTTCATTTGAAATTCAAAAAATAATTTTTCGGCCGTTAATTTTAAAATTAATTTTGAATGAAGAAATGAAATTTGACCGTTAAAATTCGACTAAAGATTTAATTTTTGTGTATTCGTTAATTGTTTATAAAACGTGACATTTTAAATTAATCAAAAATGTCTTTTCTCTCAAATTTCATTTTAGTAAATCGATCAGGCATGATTTGGGCCATTTTCTGCACATTCTTATTCCTCGGAATCATTGGAATGCTTCTATTATATTATAGAAGACGTGTTGCAAATCTCAAAGCTGAAATTGGACATGTTGTGAGATATATGAGTGATGATCCAGGACGTAATTTTGATAATCCAGTTTATTCTTATCAGCCAAGTGTTAATACAGACACATCAACACTTTTGCATCGTCATGGAATGAATAATTTAAGACAAACAAGACCAATGAATATAGCACTTAATAATTTTGATCAAGATTCAAATTCAAGTGGACGAGCTGCACAATATTCATTGCAATATGATGCAGAATTGATGAATCAAAAGAATCACGAAGCTGATCAAACAAATCCAAATTTTTATTCAAGTATTGATGATCATTTGTATGATGAAATTAAACTTAAGTGTGCTGATCTCGATATGGAATATGATCATTTAGATTATTCACGTCCACAACAGCCAATAGTTCCACATTATCATCGAGCAACAAGCTCAACAATGTCAACATTAAGTCAACGAAATCGTGAATCAGATCAATCGAATAATACATTTACTAGTAATTTAGATAGTACGTATGATGCACCAGTACCACATCCAAAAAAATTAAATATTTCAGTTCCACCTGAATTACCTGCTAAGAATATTAATGCAAATCTAACACCATCGCCGTCATCGAGTACAGCATCGACTGTGACGCAAGATGACAATATTGATGCCATTATTTCAATTGAGAAACCAATGAATAAGGATTTGAATTCTAAGCCTGATGTGATGACTCAACAGACTGATAATTAGATTGTGGATTAGAAGTTAAGATGCTAAATAGCGATGCAAGGAAATATTTGTACAAAAGCATATAAAAAAGTCAATTTAAGTTCGAGAAAATTTTCAATCAAATCGACAATTTTGTGCTCAAATTTTTTTACAAATATGACAGACAGTTTTTGAGGTGCTTGAAGGCACTAATTTTTCACACATTAAGGATGTTCGCATTTTATTTATGAACACAATTTACAGTACTAGCAAAATAGTTTATTAATTTTAATCCTGTCTATCAATTGTGTTTTTTTTGTGTGTTTTAATGTGTTACAATTTTTAACTCATAATATTACTGTACAGAAATTAAAGTCTATAAGAAAGGATTTATGGTTGAGCAATTTGGGATGTGCTGGAAATGTCTACTAACGTCAATTCCTTTGAGTCAGAGTTGAAAATAGATGCGAACCGTTCAATTCCTTAATAATTTGTAAGGTGAGTTCTCTCCAAACCTCTGGCCAACGAGGTTGTGGAATTGTAAAATTCTTCAAATTTATATTAATTACGCGTAGGAATTAGTTAAAAACCGGATAAAAGTTAACGCAAGGCATTAAGGAACAAATAGACTATGGAGAGAACTCAAAAAAGTCGCGATTTAATAGTAAATTTGGAGAAAAATTGAAATTGCATCAAACATAACCTAGACAACATGGATTTGTAACTTTTTGGAATTTTATACAACAATTGATCAACATTGGAATACCACAGAACATAATAAAGGAACAGTACAACTTCGGACACCGATGGAGCTGGTCTTGTAATAGCGAAAAGCTGATGGACCTTAATAAATATAATTAACAACAACAACAATAATTTGTAAGGTTTTTCTGAAAAACTTTTTCTAAAAAACCTTACAAATTATTAAGAAATTGTATGGTTCTTTCAACTCTGCTTTTGAGTTTCAATAGTAAAGAATGGTAAAGTTCCATGGCATCTAATTTCAAACGAGATAATTTCGATCCTTATTTAACTTAATTTTTACATTAAGATCAAAATGCAGTACAATATATTGCACCTAAAAATTAATGTCAAAAGCAGCGAACTTACACTAAACCAATCATTTCCTCATGACGTTTCCAGCACATTCGTAATGACCAAGTAATGACAAAAACAATTTATTTAGAATGTCAATCTTTATATTCCTTTTAAATGCGTATTCTCTAATATCAATTATAGACAATAAGTAAGTCTAGTAGTGTATATAATATGTGATATAAAAAAATTATATTTTTACTGCTCAATATTAACTAAAATAGTACATATCGAGTTTTTGAATGCTGGTTAAATTATGTCTAATAAAAAATTTTAGGCAAATTGTTACAAATTAAAAGTTGTGCAAAATTTTGTTTTTTAATAAAACGACTTTCTAAAAATGTTAAAATTTTAGAGTAAACAAAATTATGAGCAACTAGTAATGAAGCGGATCACGCTTCATGTGCATATTCACACCGTTCCAAAACTCTCAATCGGGTCATAAGATTGAAGATTAAGACTCAATCGGGTCAGCAAAGCTTCGCTTTGCATAAGATTGAAGATTAAGACTCCATCGGGTCAGCAAAGCTACGCTTTGCATAAGATTGAAGATTAAGACTCCATCGGGTCAGCAAAGCTACGCTTTGCATAAGATTGAAGATTAAGACTCCATCGGGTCAGCAAAGCTTCGCTTTGCATAAGATTGAAGATTAAGTCTCGATCGGGTCAGCAAAGCTTCGCTTTGCATAAAATTGAAGATTAAGGCTCAATCGGGTCAGCAAAGCTTCGCTTTGCATAAAATTGAAGATTAAGACTCAATCGGGTCAGCAAAGCTTCGCTTTGCATAAGATTGAAGATCAAGTCTCGATCGGGTCAGCAAAGCTTCGCTTTGCATAAAATTGAAGATTAAGGCTCAATCGGGTCAGCAAAGCTTCGCTTTGCATAAGATTGAAGATTAAGTCTCAATCGGGTCAGCAAAGCTTCGCTTTGCATAAGATTGAAGATTAAGACTCCATCGGGTCAGCAAAGCTTCGCTTTGCATAAGATTGAAGATTAAGTCTCGATCGGGTCAGCAAAGCTTCGCTTTGCATAAAATTGAAGATTAAGGCTCAATCGGGTCAGCAAAGCTTCGCTTTGCATAAGATTGAAGATTAAGACTCAATCGGGTCAGCAAAGCTTCGCTTTGCATAAGATTGAAGATTAAGGCTCAATCGGGTCAGCAAAGCTTCGCTTTGCATAAAATTGAAGATTAAGGCTCAATCGGGTCAGCAAAGCTTCGCTTTGCATAAGATTGAAAACAAAAGTTCCTAAGAAAATCGAAAATTTTCACATTTGGACTCAATTTTGAAGCACTAATTGATGTTTTTGGATATGACAATGTGTGTACGTCTTTTAGGTCTATTTATAAGCTACAATAATCACAACTTTCTGGAATTTTTAAGACTAAACTGTAAGTACAGTAGGGCGAAACATCCCAAAAATGCCGATTTTTTGAACTTTTTCGACTTTTTGACCAACTAAAATTAATTTAAAAATATTTTTGTTATTTTTCCATAAAAGTTCCTGAACTTATTGATCAAATACAAAAAAGTTTACAAAAATCCATCCATACAGTGAGCCATACGATTTTTTTTGAAAATTTTATATTGTAGGGGGTGTACTGGTGACTAAAAAAGTTTTTTTGTATTTTTTCTCAACAAAACTTCTTATTTTATTGATTCTGATCAAAAAAGTTCAATTTTCAATTTGTGTGAAATTTTTTAAATGTATTTTGCAATAATCGGCTAAAATATGCTCAAAAAAGACACTATTTCGTTAGTTTCTCAGATCTATCTACATGAATCGGCACCAATATGTTAGCAGCACATTTGAGTGATAATGCGCACATTTTAAGACATTTTTGACAAAAAATTATTTTTTCGTAATTGAGTTGTGCGATTAACAAACTTGCTGGTAAAGTCACACCACCACTATTTGGGGTCGTGCACCGAGGTATCAAAACCATTTTCAATGCGGTTTTTTGTATTTTGTAGATAATTTTGAGGCCGAACTTTTCACACCGAACAGTTTATGAAAATTTTGAGTTTTGGCGCCAAAAAACTAAAAAAACGATTTTTCAAGTGTATCGAAATCAATATATTCACAACGTGAAACGGTGTGAATATGATAAAGTTTTCTATTTAAAAACAATTTGTGTGACGTCTTCCTTCATCTTCTTATCAGTTACTGTATTTTGTTTCAGATTCTTCATTTTGAATATTAAGAGAAAAAAATTTAAGCTTGAAATATTTTTAAATAATTCAAAGATCCTTAGAATGAATAATTGGACATTTGTAGTTTATTTGTGTCTGTTAATGTACTTTAGTCATGCAGATGAGGAAATTGCAAATTCTATTGAACTTGAAGGTCCAAATGTCTGTAAGAGAATCATTCCCTATAATGTGACAGTCGTTGTTACTGAGTCGGTTCCTTATCAAGAAATTAGGACAGAATGGTGTCCACAAATTCCACCAAGATGTCGTAAAACAGTGACTAAATTCAAAGCTGTAAATACGACAAAAGTTTTAGAGAAGGCACGAACAATTCAAGAATGTTGTGATGGCTATGAAAAAAGCACAGAATCAAATACTTGCATTCCAAAAACATCAATTCCTTTAAATAAACTCTGCAATGCTGGCTGGACAGGTGAATTTTGTAATGAACCATGCACAGATAATCTTTGGGGTGCAAACTGCTTAAATATTTGTAAATGTCAAAATAAATCAAAATGTAGAAAATATGACGGTCGATGTCTGTGTGAATTAGGTAATAATATTAAGTCATCCACGCCTTTATAATTAGCATTAAAGCATTGAATTTTTCAGGTTTTACTGGCGAATTTTGTGAACAAAAATGTGCAAAAGGATTCTATGGAAATGACTGCATTGAAACTTGTAATTGTCCCAATATTCAAAACTTTCAATGTCATCATGTTTATGGATGCACTTGTGCTGATGGATTTACGGGATTGAGTTGTGAGGAACTTAATGATCAGAAGTGATATAATTTTTTAATTAAATTAAATAAAAATAAATGTTTTGGGATGCAAATGTTACGTCTTTTTCGATTGACGATTGATTAATAGTCTTAATTTACAGATCACTTCCGATTTATTCAAATTTTTTATTGAATTTTAATGAATTTAAATTTTATACAGTATAAAAAATTATTTTTAACGTCTGAAAATTCAAATTCAAAACATGTCTTTTTGGACATACTCGAGTGATTTTGTAACAGAATAAACAGAAAAGCATGAGACGATGAAAATAGCTTGAAACTAATGATTCTCATAATGACAACAAGTATTTGAGCGATTTCTCCAAATAATATCAATGAAGGCCGATCGTACATGAAGAAAATATTTTTTAGATAATCGTTAAGCATATGTAAACATATGAGTGACATTGAAATTCGTAGATAAGATAGTTTACAGATTTAAAGTCGATTAAAACGCATTTTTAGAATTATTTTTCATTTGATTGTTAAATTTTGTTTTGAAATGTTTCAAAACAATACAAATGTTTTTCTAAAACCCTACAAATTATATCCAAAACCATATAATTGTTTTCTAAAATTCAAATCACAAAAATACGTTACAAATCAATACTTAATAAAAAATAAAAGTGAAAAATTATAAAATTAAAGTTCAAAACTAAATAATTATCCAAAGTGATTGAGAATTAAATACTCCAGTTCTAAAAGAAACGTGCTAAACATTTCGAAAGCCCTGAAAAAGCCCGGCAATATTCAATAACAACTTTTATCTAATATAAACAAAAAAAAGTTAAAAAACAATTTCTTAATTTTTCGTGTCATTAATTAACTAATTTAAATTCCGTCTGCATAAAGTCTGTCACAATGGATGAATTTGTTAAGAATATGCCGAAAATTGTAAGAATCACGTGATAAAAATAACAAAAATTGATAAAATAAAGAAGTGACTTAAATTTTATTATTCACAGGAATTACACGCTCATCTCAATGGAAGTTTAAGTAATTCGACACTTGGCAAGTTGATTGAGCTGAAGAAGAAGAACGAAGGTAGTGTCGATGACACTAATTTAGCCTTTTATCACACATTCACGTCCGATGATTCGTTGGAGAAATGCTTTGATAAATTCAAACTTGCTCATGATTTGGTCAACAGCAAAGAGGCCGTCAAATTAGCTTTATATTGCGTGATTGACGAATTTTCAAAGGAAAATGTTATATACCTGGAAATTCGAAGTGCACCGAGAAAGACAGCTTTTATGTCAAAACAGGAATATCTTCAGGCAGTCATCGATCAAATTATGTGAGACACGTTAATATCTAGTGTTACTGTTTATATGCATGTTTATTGTCGTCACACGCAAGTGCTCTAATCTATCAAAAAGTGACGGAAGTGAAATTCACTTTTTAAATTCCAATTTTTTAAATCTCTTGATTTAATTATATCTGGTAGATTAAAAAATAAATCCACCAGATTAAAACAAATCCAATGGATTAAAATTCAGTCTCAAGATTTTAAATAAACCCAGTGGATTTAAATAAAGTTCTTAAATTAATTTACAGCAGGGTTGCGAAGACAGATATCTGTCACAGGCAAAGGTGACAGAATCTGTGAAAAGACGGTCTTTCACAGAAATTTTTCTGTCGACAGATATGTTTTTTCTATCTGTTGACAGATCTCACCTGTCACAGATCTCGCCTGTCACATGTGACAATCTGTCGACAGATCAAATTTTTTCACCTGTTGACAGATCTGATCTGTCACAGATTTCACCTGTCACATGTGACAATCTGTCGACAGATCAAACTTTTTCACCTGTTGACAGATCTGACCTGTCATAGATCTCACCTGTCACATGTAGCAATCTGTCGACAGGTAGATTTTTTCTACCTGTCACAGATTTCATCTTTCACCTGTCAAAGACATATCTTGTTCTCTGAAAACTTTTTTCTCTTGTGAAGTATATAATTTCAAAGAAACTTTTTAAAAAATTATTTTTTTGGTGAAAAACAAGAATTCGAATCTCATCGTTTGCAGTCTTTCTTTGTTTTAATCTTTAACTATTTTGAACTTTTTTGATAATTTATCACATTGGCATAAAAAATAAGCTAATTCTATACTGTTTTTATGTTTTTTACATAATTATTCAACATTTTTCAGAATTAAATATTTCTTCGTACATTTTATTATTTTATTATTGATCTAAACTGAATTGTTTCAAAATTTGTTAATTATATTGACTTTAATTTTTTTTATAATATAATTAAATAAATTTAATATTGTGAATATTTTACTTTTTACGTCATTATTTAAGTGATCTATTGTTACAAAATATTTATTTTTTTCAAATTAAATAACACTGATATAAATAAAGAACCTACCCTGTTTTTTTCTTTAAAAGCTACCACTCGTTACTAAGCTACTAGCTTAGTAAAGTTTTTTTGAATCCAAAACTTTTTTGTAATCTTTACTAAGCTACTACCATAAAAAAATTTAGACAATAATTTTTAAGAATCTAATTGCATTTTATGCTTTAATCTGTCATTAAAAGTCAGATAAAATCAAGATTCCGAGATAAATCCATAAAATTTTTGAGAAAATTGAAAAATTCTGTTTTAGTACAGGATTTTTACTAAGCTACTACTCGTTACTAAGCTACTAGGGAGCCAAAAAATCAACTTTTTTACTCCACTAAGCTACTAGCTTATAAAGAAAAAACAGGGTATACAATTTTTGTCAGAAAAGCAAAATTATTTAATATGTGTAAAATGTATGTAGTAATGCTTAATCTTGAAAAATGTTGAATAATTATGTAAAAAAACATGAAAACAGTATAGAATTAGCTTATTTTTTATGCCAATGTGATAAATTATCAAAAAAGTTCAAAATAGTTAAAGATTAAAACAAAGAAAGACTGCAAACGATGAGATTCGAATTCTTGTTTTTCACCAAAAAAATAATTTTTTAAAAAGTTTCTTTGAAATTATATACTTCACAAGAGAAAAAAGTTTTCAGAGAACAAGATATGTCTTTGACAGGTGAAAGATGAAATCTGTGACAGGTAGAAAAAATCTACCTGTCGACAGATTGCTACATGTGACAGGTGAGATCTATGACAGGTCAGATCTGTCAACAGGTGAAAAAGTTTGATCTGTCGACAGATTGTCACATGTGACAGGTGAGATCTATGACAGGTCAGATCTGTCAACAGGTGAAAAAGTTTGATCTGTCGACAGATTGTCACATGTGACAGGTGAAATCTGTGACAGATCAGATCTGTCAACAGGTGAAAAAATTTGATCTGTCGACAGATTGTCACATGTGACAGGCGAGATCTGTGACAGGTGAGATCTGTCAACAGATAGAAAAAACATATCTGTCGACAGAAAAATTTCTGTGACAGGTTTACCTTTTTTACTGGCCTGTGACAGATCGCAACCCTGATTTACAGATCGTGTAAAGAATCTCATCCAACAATCATGGTCAAGTATTTGCCATCAATCAATATCTCGTATGGCGCCAATGAAGCTGAAGAGAATTACAAACTGTTCTATGAATTCCGTGAAAAATATCCAGATCTTGTTGTAGGTAGGTGTTAAACTCAATTTTCAAGTTGAAAACAGATATCTGTAAACAGATGAGAACCGTACAATTCCTTGATAATTTGTAAGGTTTTGTTAGAATTTGTAAGGTTTTATTCGAAAAAACCATACAAATTTTTAAGGAATTGTATGGTTTTTCCGACGAAACCTTACAAATTATCAGGAAATTGTACGGTTCTCATCTGTAACTCTGCTAAAAAAAGCATTTGTTATTACAAATTTTTCATAACCGTTACAAATCTGAATTTTCTTTAAAGGCATGGACTTAAGTGGCGATCCAATGAAAGGAAAATTTACAGACGTCAAAAAAGTTTTTGATCAGGCACGAGCAGATGGTTTTCGTTTTGCAATTCATTGTGCCGAGTCGTTGGATGAGAATGAGATTCTTGAAAAATTAGAATTCATGGAATCTGGCGATAGAATTGGTCATGGAACTTTTATAGAAGGTAATTATGTATTCATCACGAGCTGCTTAATATTTACACATTTGCTTATTTATTTATTTTTTTTTTGCCATGTTCATTCATTCATAAATGCTAATTCTTGTTTTTTAATGACTTTAATGATTCAGAATCGAATCCGGAAATTTGGAAGGTATTTACGTCAAAGCATCTTCCCATTGAATTATGTCTAACATCAAATGTTTTATGTAAAAGTGTCGCATCGTATGAAGATCATCATATTACAAGATTCATACGAAAATATCCAATAATGATATGTGTGAGTATTTTTTATTTTCTCACTTATCTCATTCCATGAGTACATGCACGAATGAGAGAAATGAGAAGCACAACAAACAATTGATCACATTCACTTTCAATATTTTCTCACAGACTGACGATTATGGTGTCTTTTCGACAAGCTTAACGCGTGAATTCAAAATATGCGTTGATGTTTTTGGCTTAACTAAAAGTGAATTAATTGATTTAACGGTGAATGCTAATACGTATAGCTTTGCAAGACCAGAAGAGCGTCAACTGATAAGTGATAAAATTGAGGCATTTAAAGCTGAAGTTGTTCTTGACTAGAATTTCAAAGAAATATAATCACGTCCAAAAATAACAAGATTATGCATCATAACGTAAAATACGCTTTGCTAAAAAAAAATGAGGAAAGAATTTGTAATTTATGCAGGAACCAATGTCAATGTCAACGTCAATAAATGAGATATTTTTTTTTTTTTTTTCATTTCTATTTTTGATATTGATAATTTCTATTTCCGCAAGAAATATCGTTTAAAATTTGCAGAAAATAAATTTGATCGTTTTTGACATGGCCAGTCAGTCCACCTACAAAGATATTGTCTATAAATAAAAACATGTCAGGCACTCAGTTCGGTGATATTTGCACATCTTAAAATGCTAATCAAGTGTAAGTTCTAACCACTCTTTAAATACCACTTTGCCGACAATTTCCGTGTTCTAACTGAATAATGTCATATATTTATTTCAATCCATCAATTCATGTCTTATTAGTCACAAATTACAAATGTCTGATAAAAAAAAATAATTTATGCATGTATGTAAAGCAAATCATAAATGAAATTTTTGTGAGCGTAAGAAATTGCTTTTTTTCTGTTAACCATTCACACAATGAGACACTCTCATTTTCATAGACAAACTTTTTTTTTGTGTGTTTGCCATAAATTTTGTATTGAATAAGTATTTGGAATTGTCAGTTTGGCTGTTTTCTAACAAATTTTCAATTAATGATTTGATTTTATGGATGTTAGGCATGCTTACATGAAGGGAAGCTTAAAAAATTTGTCACACCTTTTTGATTTTCAGTTTTATACTAGCTTCATGCGTGAATTACAGAAATAATTGGATTAAGTACTTTAAAGCTTGTTTGACTGAGTTTTTATTTGATTGATGTGAAAAGGGCTTTGATAAAATAACGAATTTTTGAAATTTGAAATAACGAATTTTTGAAATTTGAAAATTTCAGAGCTGTACAAATTCTCAAAATGCTGTTGTGAGGTTTTGTATTGTTATAAAAGTTTATTGATTATTTTTTTTTAATTTGTTTAATTTTAAAGTGATTTAAAACTAATTTCATCTTATAATCCAACTTCAACATATAGCTAAAGGTAAGTTTTATCGAATGAACATGAAGTATGCATAAATATCTGCTATTTAAGATCTAAAATTAAAAATTTTTTAGCACCTTCAGATTTCCTCACTTTTTTCAAGAAAATTAATTATCAATTAAAGATGCTGCCAGAAGAACAAGAGTTAATTCAAGACAGTATCATTCTTTTGGACGAAATTGACAGCTATATGAGTAATCCTAAATCCTTTCCAAAAAATTATGCTAGAGATGAGCTGGAACCAAAAATTGAGGAATTAAATGAAAATATGACAATTCTTGTTAATCATTCATTAACTTCACATGAAATCTGTGAGAATGACAACATACTTAAAGCATTTCTATCATTCACAGAAATAGTTATGAATTTTCGTGAAAGTAAGGAACTAATGTTTTAATAAAGTAGCCATTATTAATTAATATATTAATTTTCAGTGGAAGCAAAACGAAATAAACGTAAAGTATCAGAAAAAATTGTAATAGACAACTCGGGCGTATTCGGAACCTGATGAATCAATCACAGACGAAGGAGAGAAAATTATATGCAACTGACTTAATTCCAATTACGAATGCAATTTGAAAAATAAAATAATTTCAAATTTTCTCATTTCCTTACTTTATTTCCTCTTTTTATTCATACATGACATGTAAATGCGCTTCCAGCATTCAAATGTCTAACAATCGATCTCCAAACTTTTTCTCTTCTCGGCAAAATTAAGTTTTGTATTTTTTTTTTCTGTGATGATTGCTTCCAAAAAAACTTTTTTTTTCTTCTTTTCCATATCCAACAACCAGTTTGTTTGAAAACGTCAATGTGATCACATCTAAAAGACCTAACGTTTGCGCGCGACTTCTTCGCGTTTCATTTCGCGATAAAAATTCTATCTGACAAGAAGTTCTTTTTTTTGGTGAATTTTTATTCTTAAAGTGAGAATTGGAAAAAATAGAAAAGAATCAATGAGTAGACACGGATCCGTATAGGATCTTCAAAAAAATTATATTTTATGTCCCCAAAAAAATTATAAGGAATTACAAAATGTTTAAATTGATTTTATTAGTGATCAGTGTGATTAATTTAGTGAATGGTTTAAGGAACAGCAGCATAACTTTTAATAATGATCGAAATGTGACTTTTAGTGCTTCACTGACTGAAGCTTCATTTTCAAGACATCATCTGCCATGGTTCCTTAAATTATCACCGTTTTTTGATTTAACAAAATATCCACAAGTTAGTGAGACATGCAGACATGATTTTCAGATATTTTTAGATGCCTTAGATCGTCTGGATTTGTGGGCACTTAAAAGTAATTTCAAATTAATTTTTAATTCCGTGTAGAAAAAAAAAAAAATTATTTGCATGAAAAAAAAAATTCTCAGGTGTGATTAGTGTTGATTATAATTTGTGTAAATATTTTTAGTGCATGATGCAACCGCCAAAATTCCATCAGGTGTATTTAATGGAAATCTTAATCAATATGGAGATTATGATATGTGCCTTAATGTTATTGCAAGTGAAGATGAATTTCAAGGAAAATATTGCATAGCTTATGCTCAACCACGATCAAGAAATGGAACATTTAAGGATTTATTAAAGCTCGTTCAGTCGCATGAGTTTTTTAAGAGTAATTTTGATGATGTAGGTTCTAACAATACAATATAAAACATTATTTTTATGTCTTCCTGTCCCGAGCAACATATTATAGTGACAATAATTTTTTTTGTGACACGATGCTGTGATGTGACATGTGACTAAAATTTTTTATGTATGGTGAAATGAGTTTGTAAGTGAAAATATATAATATCTCAGGGTTGAGACACAAGCACCTGTGCACAAGTTAAAACCGTATAATTCCTTGATAATTTGTAAGGTTTTGTTAGAATTTTTATTCAGAAAAACTTTATAAATTATCAAGGAATTGTAAGCAGAACTCGAAGTCGACTCGGATTTTTTGTCAAATGGCTCCGAGTCGACTCCATAAAAGATTTCATCGACTTCGAGCTCTGATTGTAAGGTTGTCACCTAAACACAGGTGCCTATAACACAACCCTGCATGATCTTATGTGACTTACTTGACATGCTATTTTTTTGTCCATGAAAAGTTCATTGCTAAGGCTACAGATTTTATTGTGCCACGAATTTTCTTTTTTGTTGCATGGCACATGATCGCAACATGTTGTGTGACATAAAAAGCAACTGTCACTATTGTGATATATTACTCGGGTTGCACAGAGATTCAGGCAGTTAAAATATAACGTGATTTAATTACAAATTATAGTGCGGGCATAGAACACCTCGTTTCTCTCATATCAACTGGGCTGTTTGCATACCATCGTCATGCAGTGCAAAAGATTTAGAAATAGGTATTAAGACATACTTGGACGAATATTCAGCAAATACCGATATTATAATAGACGTCAAGGTCGACGAGGATATGTGTCAATTGAAAAGAGAGACGACTATATATACTCTGGATAAAAACACGAGACGTGTTATGTAAATATTGCCGCTAATTTAAAATTCTTTGAAAGTTAGCAGCTTCAAATTTAAATTTTTATTATTTCATTTTATGCAGAATGTTGCTCGTGACAATCCTCTTCATTTGTGCTTTAAGCACAATTTATGATATGAGAACGCAAATGCCAAAAAGTAAGACTTAAGAATTTTTATCTATTGCTTGTATATTCTCAAGAATTAGCAAGTGGCATCATCTTATAATGCACTCATTTATTTTCAGATGAGTGGCTCACGACATTTTCACTTTCAAGAAACATACACGAGTTACTAAACACCGATGAAAATCCAAATGATATTCAAACTGTTCATGGCATACGAATGCTTAATGCTCTTGTGCTTATGGCTACGTAAGAAATTTTATATTGAAAAACACTTGTTTTGGAAGTGAAGATTTTTTGAGAAAAATTTGCAAAAGTTTAAATTTTTGGAAAAAAAACCGTTATAAATCTAAAATTTTGAATTTAATAAATTCAAAATAATCAAAATTTTTCTTAATAGTAAAAAATTAAATTTTTAAGCATCATAAAGCCAAAAATTATCAAAATACACAAAACCTTCACCCCATCAATACGTTCTTCCAACTTAAGAATCTTAAAAACTAACCTTACCGTAATTCCCTTTTTAATTTAAACATAGACACAAGTCAATGAGCATTCTCTTCAATCCATTCACAAATCGTTCTGAAATGACGAAACGTTTAGCAAATCCATTTTTATTGGTATACGCATCCGCAGCCAGTTTATATACAGATGTGTTTCTCATGCTTAGCGGCTGTCTAACAGTTTACACATTTTATGGGCGTTTACAAAAGGGCAAACAAGTAAAATTATGGCGTGAAATACTTGATCGATACTTTAGAATTATTCCGTCTGTTATCTTCCTAATTCTATTTTGTACCTTTGTACTACCGCTGCTTGGATCAGGTCCAATGTGGAATTTAGTTGTGACATCACATGCTGAGATTTGTAAGAAATATTGGTGGAGAAATATGCTGTTCCTACAGAATTGGTTCGGTTATAATTCAATTTGTTTGACAAATACACATCATGTTGGAATTGACATGCAATTATTTGTTGCGGCAACAATATTGACACCAATTTTGTACAAGTATCCAAAGAGAGGTCTTCAACTTATTATAGGACTCGCACTCTTGTCGACAGTTGCTCGATTTTATGTAACTATCGTTCATGAGTTATCAATCCACATATTTTTCGGTATTTCACTACAAAAAATTGCTGAAGTTGCTGACCGAATGTACATCATTCCACCATTTAGATTTACTGTTTATGCAATGGGAATGCTTCTTGGTTATGTCTTGAGATTGCATAAAAATTACATTCCAACTGGCAAAATAGTTCGTCTTGGATGGACAACTGCGTTCCTATCATTTGTGATTACTTCCATTGCATCAATTCGTCTTAATTTCCCAGATCATGTTTATAATAAATTAGAGTCTGGTGTTTATGCAGCATTTGCACCTGCTGGATGGTGTCTATTTTCAGCATGGATCATTTATATCTCGGAGAAGGGGTCTAAAAGTAAGTTTATTACCTTGAATTGAATATTAAATTAATTGCTGCAGATTAGCAATCAGGAACCGGTTTCAATTCGGGAATTGTGTGGAATTGACGCTGTTTTCTAACTGCTGTTGCTGCGTGGATACATTTTGACATTAAAAAAATCTCTTTTTATATCCACAGGTCCAATTGTGCAAATCTTCAGATTAAAAGTTCAAAGATTCTTTACCAAAATTGCTTTTGCTGTGTACCTTACGCAGTTTCCTATATTCTTCTATAATGTTGGGAAGGTGCGGAATGCAGAATATTTTGAGTTTTGGAAAGTTATGGTGAGTTGTTGCATCCTTATTATGGATATTAATTTTTTTGTGTTCTTGTGATTGTAATTTGCATAATTTATTGATATATTTTGAAAACGGGGATTTTTTCTTAAGTTATGGCTTATTATGGCTTGCTACAATAAATTTCAAATGCAAATGAGCCATTTCTGCATCTTTGTATCTTTTTTTTTCTTCAAGAATCTGCATAACGTCTTAGTGACCTTCAAAATGCTGTGAATATTTTACAGAAGTACAAAAGCCATTAGTCATGAAACACGATACTTATTATCATTTTTGGTTTTTGTTAACTTAAAAATATTTTATGTCATTAGATTGTTAAGATAATTACATAAATTTGCATGGCAACAGTTTCTCATGAGATTCACGATTACCATTTAAATGATAATGTGTAGATGATAAATCTATATTTAGAGATCACGAACATAGAGTTCCTGTCAATTAACAATTTTTTCAATGGCTATACCATTTTTTAGTATCAGAATTTATTGCAAACGTGTAGCTTTTTGGGGGTTTTTGTGCATTTGATATTTTTGAGAAAAACTTGAAAATCAATAATTCATTTTTATTCGAATTTTGATTAAGTTTGATTTGCATTTTTAAATGCGCAACTCAATGCACAAATTAGTTTATTAAGAAGCTTTTACCCGAAAGGCACAGATCGGATAATCGAGATGAAATCCGGCACCAACCTGGAATGAGGCCAGCACCAAGCTGGCATACAATTTAAGCCGGAGTGGTGCTGGCCTCACTCCGGTTTGGTGCCGGATTTTATCTCGATTATCCGACTTGTGCCTTTCGGGTTAATGACAACTTTTTTTATACGGAACAAAGGATAACAGCTTTAGATTGTTATCTTAAGATTTTTCAGCTTCTTAGTTTTCCGCGATGCAATTAAAAAGTGAATTTGAATTTTTAATTTGACATACTTTGCATTTATTAGAACAGCAGATTTTCAGCTTCATTTTTTATTGATTGGTTATTGAAATTAATAGACATTTGAATCATTCAGTCAGATTTTATTATATCCTTTGAATCAAATGACAAATGAATCAAAACCTTCTCTTATAAGGCTATTAGTAATCAAAATGAAGGCTCGGTTGAAATTCGGAAGGAAATATCCATAAAATCTCAAACATATCAATCAACTTTTACGCATATTTAGCCGGCAAACATTTTACTACAACCTTGAAAGAACGCTCACATTTTTTTTTTCTTATATTTTTGTCACAGATTAATATAATCAAGCATAAAATTTATGACTGCGTTAGATCTTTTTTTTTTCATTAAACAAAAGAAGTATTAGAATTATCGAAAAGAATCACAAGAACTCAATAAACACAGAGATTTTTGGTTGAATATCCGCTTAGCTATTTGAGTAAATATTGTCCCATAAAATGTACAACAACGAAGCTGCACGTGAATAACAACAATTAAATTTATTGACTTAAATTAAGTATGAACGACAGGTTCTTGAGTTGCACAAAAAAATCTCTAAGATTATATTTCGCAGTTGAAAAATAGAATCTAATGAATACACTCATTAGCATGTTGACTTTCAATTATTGATGTTCAATAAATTAGATTAATACATACTTAAGACTATTGAACTGAATTGCAGCTCTCATTCATTCATAATTAGATTCAATTGAAAAGTGAGGAACAATCGATAATAAGAAAAAGTGTGAATCAATTGACTTAAATTGCCAATCTCATAAAAATATCATTTTTTTTTTATCTTTACAGTATAACGTCGAAGAGCTGACTACAATTTTCGTATGTTCGGTTATTTTGCATTTATTGATTGAAGCACCATTCAACAACATTCGAAAACTCTTATTCGACAAAAAAGTAGTTACAGTGAAGAAGGTTGACTAATTGATGCCATATTCCTGCCGATTTATTTTTTTGGATATGAATTTATCCAAGGAATACAGCACTAATGTACGTTGTATATAATAATCTTAAGTTTTATTAGTTTTTAAACATTCTAAGTCATTAGAAGAGTTCTGCTGTGTATGATGATTATATAAAAATATAATCTTTGATTTTTACATAAGACAATCACCAATAATTTTAGACAACTCTAGGCTTTAAGACTTATTTAACAAGAGAGGGGGTGCATTGATGGGATTTTGAAGTTTTTGAACAAGATTTTGCAGATTTTTGAAAGTTGATTCATGACTGTAAGATTTTAAAATTAGCTGGACAGTTCTTATAGATCTGTAAACTCTTGTTTAAGTCTTCTCAATGGACCCCCTTTGATATTTAAATTTTTTTGCTTTTTTGGAAAAAAGGTAAGAAAAAAGGTAGAATAAAATTAGCATAGGAATTACCCGAAAAATATTCTCATTTATAGAGAATATGTTGATACAGCGATAAATATTTTTTTATTTGATAATCTATAAGTTTTATACTCTATAACTTTCCACGAGATCCACTCACACAGGAATATTTTTTTTAGCAGATATTGCTAATTTGAATAACTGATAAATCACGATAGATTCTTTCTTTCTACATATCTATTTTTGACAATGCTGAAAATTCGTTACGTGTCATTTTTCGAAAATAGTTTTGTAAATGTATGAATGAATGGGATGATTTGTTAATGATGCCTATCAAAATGCGAGATTTAATAATTCTTACCTAAGTCACACATTCTTATTTATTGAAATTTAAATTGCAATTCTTTAAAATTAAAAAGTGACAGGATAGTCATCATTATTGAATAACCCATTAATAAAAATGTATATAAAAAATTTTGGAAAGAGATGAAAGAATAATAAAAAAATCAAACGAAGAAAAAACAATCTAAAAAAGAATGATAAAATTGACTTTGAATACACGGATATCATCTTTCGATATTTTCAGATAGAAGTCTGAATTTTAGCAGGTCTGTGACACATCATTCCTAGAATTTACAAGTTTTGTCTATTTTTAACGTGAAATTGAAATTAGTAAATCTGTAAATTTATGTAAGCAATTGTGCCTTATGACTAACTTTAATTTCAAATATCATCAATGTCAAAATAAAAGTTTTGCAAACCTCAACTCACCTTGATTGTACTCAAAAATTTTTAATTCAAAATTTTTCTCCAATCAATATATTCGATGAAAGCCTTTGTTTTTGCAGCTTTATAGATATTAGATAATTTTAAAATATTCGATTAACTTGTGATTCCTAATATTCAAAATGAAACAGAGAGACACAAAAAGTCGACTTATGATAAATATAAACGGCCTACTTTTCGCTTTGAATGTTTTTATGCTTTTTTTTTTTGCTTATCTAAAGCAGAGTTGAAAAAGTTGCAATTACACATCTTGTTTTGAACCAATTCTAACCTTGACTACTCTTATGAATTTTTAGTTGTATCATAAGTTTATCAAAGTTTAGTCAAAAATTATAATCCAGTTTAAAAAGTCATCAAAATTGCAGCTGAACAGTCAGCAATTAATTCCAGACCTGAAAACTTCAAACGATTCCAGAATACTTCATCCGAATTTGGAATCATTTGGAATATCTGGAATATTTTTTACGGAATATTTTCAAACAAAAATCTCTTGGAATACTTTTATAAATTTTGTATGAAATCTTTATAGTAGGCTTTCCCGATTTCCCGGTCTCGACTTTTTTCGATACGCGAGACCAAAAATTTAAATTTAAATATCTTTGATCCAAGATGAATTATTTTACAAATTTTTTATTTTAATGACTCCTATTCCCCAATGTAATGATTTAATGCCTAAATATTTGAAAAATGTTGAGTAACATCCAAGTTATAGCAGTTTTGTTTTGGTCTTGAAAATTTGTCGAGACCGAGACTTCGGGAACCCTTACTTTATACTTCACAAGATCATATTTCTCAAAATTTCTGTGATTCTAAAATCATTTCCATTAAAAACTGAACACATTTAATACAATTTTAAAATACTTGCAATACTTTCATACAAAAGTGAAGGATTCCAGAATACATTTAGGATTTTCCAGAGCTGGAGTTCATCCTAATCTCAACTCTGCCTCAAAGCATCAAATCATTTGCATTACAAGGGATAATATCGAAGCAAAACCCAACCAGGTGTGTAAAAAGCTAGCAAAAGACTTAATATCTTTCGCATCGACATCAAAACGTTGATTTTGCCAATAAAAAGTATTCTTCTCATTAAGTTTAGGTTTCTCGACACACAAGTGAAAATAAAAAAAAAAATATCTTATCTTTTTCTTCCAAAAAAATTTGAATTTCTTTGAAAGGTAGCAAAAAATCAGAACCGGCAAACTGGTTTTGTATTATGAAAATGTAAAAAAAAAAATATTTGTCTTAGCATTTGAAGAAGAAATGTGCGAGAATCAGCTGAAGAAACGTGATCAATATTATCATATTAATCTTACTTCTTCCTCTCTTCTTCGCCTCTAGCTTTTTACTTATTATGAAAACGTGAAACTGAAAGTGGATGTTACACAACGGTGTAAAATATGTGGAAATAATATTTATATATCCAGCCTTTATTGTATGATGGCAGTAAAAATCAGAATACCTCATTTCTATTTACCTAATAAACTACTAAGGCATTTGACACATTAAATATTTTGATGTGAGAGACATAATAAAGTGGGGAAGTAAGTAAGACGTAAGCATGCATTTGTTGACTGTTGTCATGATTTTTGGATTATTTTTCTCGTTAAATTGTCAGATTTATTTTTTGTTTGTCTCAAGTTCATGGATTCATGTGGAGTTGAGCATTTAAATGCATAGAACAGAGTCATGTCGTAACGATCAAGTGTTTAAATTATGAATACATAATTTGATTAAAGAATTACCTAAACTTAATTAAAAATTTGTCCGCAATCGATGAATATTTTTTTTTTGAGTTTAATTCTATTGTTTATAATAAAAATCAATTTAAAATTCCAAAGCTGATTTTCATTAGAAATAGGTGGACGAAAGGATTGAGTTTGTTCTATGTTTCGTTAGTTTACGTTTTGTAAATATCGCATTCCGGTTAAAATAAGACGTAAATTATGAATTTTCGTTTTGTAGAATCAAAATATATGAAAGCAATCTTCTACACGTGCAGAAGAATTTTTTGTGTTTTTTTTAATACTCAAAATTTATTCCTTATTCCTGTTCTTTTATATCAGATTAAAATTCAGCATTTCTTTGGTTAGCAAACGATGTCCATAAATGGAGATGCTTTTTCTTAATTTTATTCTGGACGTCATAAAAATTCTTAAATATTATTAAAAAAATTTCCAGATTTTTTGAATAAATTTGCATCTTTTCCTGTTTTGTTCATCATTTTGCCAACTCTAAAAGAGATTTGAAATTTGGCACAAGATCAGCAAAAAGAAAAAAAAGCACTTGACTGATTGATCTTTAACAATTATCCACAATTCACTTTTAATGCTTCAAAAGGTTACTTTCAATAACGAAAGTTGATCCTTTAAACGTTCAATTCAAAAGACTAAATATCATTAACTATCCAATAACAAACGCCTACCAGCTACTTAAACTACTAAACTACTTCAAAATATGCATGCAAAACTCAAACATGATCAACCATTACTACTTAATATCCTCTTAGCAATTAGTATTTAATTGTAAAGCAATTTTTCAATTTGCTTAGTTACAGCTGAGCAGTAAATGACATAAATTGACCGTATATAATTGTTTGATGGAACAGGTTGACTAAATAGCTGATTATTATTCAGAGAGTTTTCTTCTGTCTTATCAAATTGTTAAAATTTTTGGCATGCTTGAAATACTAGTTAGGAAGCTGTTCTTATGTTAATTATGGATGTGTTTTCCGCTATGCAAAATATTCAGTCAGGAAAGCTAATAGAAAAACAGCAAAAATATCAAAACTTTAGTCTATCAGAATCACGTAGAAAATTTAATTTGACTTGATAATATAATTATCTCTTCCTCGATATGCTTGTTTAAGCAGGTGAATCACATTTTGCGATTATCTAACTCAAGTTTTCATTCATCTCTGGATTGTTGTCAGTGGATTTATCTGATTAAAACTGATTAGATAATCTGATTATTTGACGGTCAGGCATTGATAATAGAGTGTGAAATAATTAAATCCATGGTGTTGTGCTATTTTTCTTTTCTATTATTCGTGTAGGAAAAAAGAATCCATGATATGTCACGAAGAGAAAAAACCCAAGGGTAGGTGTCCAAAAATAGATTCTTGAATTTTTCCTAAGAAAAAAAAGCTTGAAATGCCAAAAAACCAAGGAAATTTGATTCAAAAATTATAATTTATTTTGTTTTCAAAAAATGATGCAAAATGGAATCGACTGCATTAGAATTCGTTTATCTGATCAATAAATCTGCAAGAAATACACCATCAAAAATCAAATGTTATGAATTTGACTAAATTTGTAATAAAATTAAGCATTTGCATTTTTTGACTGTTTCTATAAATTTTCGTTTTTATTCATCAGTTTTTTTTTTCTCACAATCTTTACTACGATATAAAATATCTTTTAACTAATAGACTATATAGATCTATGTAGCAAAAATGCTCTATGATTTATTAAATATCTTTTTCATTCAATCTTATATTTTTAAAGCTACAGATTATTAGAGAGACAAAATTAGGAAAAAGAGTATACTTTTGGGAAGAATGTTTAGTTAGTTTTTTTTAAGCACAAAGCAAATCTGCATAAATTTTTACAGAATGCTGATAATATAGAAAGATTTCTCAAAAGAAAATGTTAATGGAAGAACAAAGTTGTCAGATTGGTTTTTTTTATATGCTCACGACACAAGTTCATGGAACCTTAAATATTTTTTTGCAGCAAATATATCGCTTTACAACCTACAAGGTTTCTTGTACATCTTCTTTAAAAATATTTGTATATATGTATATTCGACTTATAGAAATATGTATTTCTCGTATAATATTTTTGTCACAACTCCTCGTCACTGCGTTAAGTTTATTTTGTCACTGAGTTTAAATCTAAATCCCAGTCAGGATCAAGTTCTTCAAAGCATTCTTGAAGCGTCTTCTCGGGATTCATATTTTGCATTTTACACAATTTTATTGCTTTTTGTAAGTCCCAATTTATAAAGTTCAGGGTGTCTAGGCATCTTTCCAATGTTACCTATGCGAATAGAAAAATAAAAGTTAATGACATGTGATCTGTAGTTACGAAGAAAAAAAAAATTAATCATACTAATGTTAGATAAATAATTGCACCTTTTAATTTCCCGAAAAAGATGGCAACAAGGCAGATTTACGATACGCTAATGAGAATTATAAACATTTAACTAACCTTGATTCCAAACATTTTTCTTATGATGCGCACCTCATCTGACTCTATTCCCCGTTCAGGCCCTAATGGTTTTTTATCGGAAAAGTCAAGCAAATCTTCACAACTAACATGATTTATTGATCTTTTCAATTCACATGGACTATTACCACCGCTGTTATTTTGATTTTCCATTTCTAATTCTATTTCACATTCATCACTATTAGCTGCCATCTCGACCGATTCTTTGATTTTATTAAATAATGCATTGCTGGCAAGTTCATTCTTGGGCATTTTGTATTTTGGAAATTTCTGACTAAATTCATTCTTCTTTAATTCAATGGATGAAGTTGATGCAGAAAATGGTTTTCTTTCCACACGCTTGAATGGAAATGATGAGCTGCTATTACAATGATTGTTAATGACTTTACTGGCACTATTATTTCTACTACTAGTTTTATTGTTATTACTATTATTTTCACTTTCAAATAATCCAAATCCATCGACCATATCGTCGGAGATTTGAGCGTCATTGACAACATTTTCATCTTCCAATATAGATTCAAAATGAAGTGACGCTGTATCTGATTGCTCATGACTCGAAAATCTCTTTTGGAAATCCTCAATATTTTGATATGTTCTCGCTTCATTTGTGATGGCTGATGACATTTGAAGATCTTGAAATGATGTTGACGGAAAATTATTTTCGATGAAATCTTTCGTATAATTTTTTTCAAGACCTTTTATCATGCCATAATTATTGACATTTTCTTCAAATTCCTGTGAGATTTTCGTGTCTTTCTTCAAATCTTCAAAGACATCATCATCATCATCGTCATCATCGTTATTGATGTCATAACTTGTGTTTACATTGGAAGATGTTGTTGGTGCTTTAAAATTACTTGCTTCCGTAAAAATTTCACTTTTGTCTTCAACTGGCGTTATTTGATTAACTTTATCCAATGTTCGTTGTGTTGCTGATGCGGGGATTATTAATGGATATTTACGAACGTGACGCTTTTGAGCAATATTCAATTGTAATGTACTTCGATCTCGTGGTGGTAATGGAAGTGGATTTTCTGTTTTACGTTCAATCGGTATAACTTCGGCTTTTGGAGTCGTCTTCAATGAATCAACGTTTAATGTAAAATTTCCATCAGCATTTGCCATATAGCTCGGTGTCTCGCATGGATTTTCGCAGTCGTGATCAAGTAAGAATGTTGTTGAATTAACACTTTCACTTCCTATAGACGGTAATATTCTCAATCTGGGTTTCACAATAGGAAAACTTTTATCGCGTAGAGCTTTCAATGGACTCGATGTTGATGATGAGGAAGTTGATGTATCAAAGTCTTTCGTAATTCGTAATAATTTACTTAATGTAGCCGCCTTATTTGATTGTGGCACGTGCTCTAATGGAACATTTGATACTCTTGGTAATGTTGAGCCTTTCTCTTTGTAGTCATCCTCAAAAGTCTCGTCATGCGTCTCCATAGGATTCATAAATAACAGTTCTTTTGGCTCCTCAACCAGAGATTTGTAGGCAAGTGAATTTTCAGCGGTTATTGAACTCTGTGAATGAAAAAAATGAAGCAACACAAAAGGGGACGGAGATAATGATTGGATATGGAGGATAGGGTTACATGGATTTTTTTTTTTCGTGATGTTAAATGATGTTCGTGTAACGAAATGAGGAAAATAGACAAATGAAATTGTTTAATGAAAAAATATTTGAAAAATAAAATTAAAAAATTGTGAAAAATAAACAAAACAGGAAGAACTAAAATAAAGTTGTTAATAAGTTATAGACCAGTTTAATAAATTTGCATGCAATATAGATTTATTTATTCTTTGTCATTTCTGTTTCATTTGGAAGATCAAAGCTTTCTCTGAGCTTCACATTTCCTCTACAATTTCTGTGTCAGTATCTTTTGCGTAGAAGGAAAACTTTTAAAATGAAAATGTCTCGAAAATTTCCCAAAGGTATTTTAAATAATCTTTTTGACATAAATAAGTTATCAGTTATTAAATTATTTGATTAATTATTCATATAATAATGTAAGGTATTAAAGCTATAAAGTCGTAGAATGCCAAGACTTGTAAACAGTCACAATAACACTCGTCATACTCAGAGATGAATTTATGAATGAAAAAAGATAAAGAAGCCTATTAATATCCATCAAAAAGCTAGCTGCCGACATTTGATCGTAAATTTGTATACATAACGGAGTCAACAATTTAATGTTGAATCAAAATTAATAATGTTACTATTATTTTGCGCCAAAACATTTATTCTATTGATCCTTCAAATGTCTAGTTAAAATGATTTTAAGCCATCTGAAGGCACAAGTAGTAATTGACTTTGAAATATCGTATCGTAAAAATTTTATTCCCAGAAAAGTTTTTTTCTCATTCCTTTGCGAATTTGTCATTCTATGAATTATTTATGTGTGAAGTTAATAAGTTTCTACTCTAAATTTATAGCATTTCCTACTTTTTTTACTGTGTCATTTTATAACATCCAAAGAGATGAGAAATGAAAATATTCATCAGGTTATGTATATATGGAAATCATTTCATTATATCATACATTTTTATTGTGTATTAGGCGAGTGCATCATGAATAAATATAGTTGAGTGCATTATTTCAATGACTTTGGCATTTTATATGTCAATTCAATAAAGTTTCTTAAATCTTACATAACAATGCAATTTTCTTTCTGCTTGCATGTAATACTTTTTTCTGATTATTGATTAAAATAAATGATATTTAAAAAAAACAGTAATCAGCATTATAATAAAAGGATTAAACGTCTGTGCAAGTGACAGTCTATCAAATAATACTTCAAAATCACTTAAAGTTTAATAGCAATTTAAATACCCACATAAACTTAGTGTTGAATAATACTTATTATTTCGGCATTTCTTCTTGATTGCTAAAATTAAAATTTATGACAAGATGTTGCATATGACATATGTTTTTTTTTTTTTGCCAAAAATTATCTCTAATGTCGGTATGCTGGAATTTTGCTTTATTACGATGAGCATTGACATGTAATGTCTTATTTTCGTGAATTGCTCGAACATGTTTTTTTCAGTAAATGGAAATAAAATTACGGTGATTAGTAGTTTTTGAAAGGAAAATTTTTTCACATTACAGACTCACTCATTCTACAAGTCTATAGCATTTACAAGATGAATTTGAGGAATAGATGCGCATAATAGATATTTTATAATTATGGGTGATTATAATTCAATGAAGAATTCTGTGTGTGGTAATGGATATTGAAGATGACTTTTACTAGATTTGACATTAAATTTTATTGAAGCTTTTAGATCACATAGTTCATGTTTAATTTCAAGCGTCCTTAAAGGAGGAACCCGACAAGTAAGCAATAATTTGTTCATGATTAAGTGGTTACTCAATCATCGGATTACTTTGATATACTGAATTATCGATTTCGCGAAGGATTTTTGTTTTTTTTTTTTTCATTGAAGTTATGTTAACCAAGTGGTATGATTGATACGTAATCTTTGGTTTGGAATTTAATGTCATCAAAAATGTGGTCAACTGCATTTTAGACGACGCGACGCCTATATAAAATATTTAACTATGCCGTGCGACATATTTTGATGTTTTTGTATAAATTTTAAGTCAAATCAGTAAAAGCTTCAGCTACGAATAGGCATGTTAATATCAACATTATATAGGATGATAATTTGTGGAAATTCTCGCTTGACATTTTCATTTTAAGCATCTTTGCTGAGTATATATATTTTTTAAATTTAAATTAATTAAATTGTTAAACAAACACTAATTTTTAGTCGTATTTGTCACATAATACATTTTCAGAACGATTGTTAATAAAATTAATTAGCATGACTAAATTTTAATTAATGCTGTTATCATATATAATTTTTCAAATGGAAAGAATATTTATAGATTTATGTGTCACACATCATAAACGTATCATTAAAATGGGAAATTAGTATATTTTTTGTTAATAAATTCGAATATTTTTTTTAAAATAGAATTTTGACAATAAAAATGAGAAATATTTAAAATATCTACGTGTAATTTGATATTGCATAATATCCATCACTAAACATCTCAAAAATCTTCTTTTTTTATGAATTATTTGAGAAATTCATCAAATGATTATCAGTATTTCATTTTTATTATTATTTTTTTTTTCTTAAAGATCATATCACGATGACATGATTGATTCGTCACATCAATTGAATTTTTTTTTATTTTACTCAATATTCAAAATATTTTCGCTCCATAAATGGAACAATCATCTTTTAATCTTATTTTTTTTTTTCTCTTTTTAACAATTAAACGATTAGTAGACAAAAATTTTTGAATAAAATTTGCGCGAAAAAGAAATTTTTTAGAGAGAGACTAAGTTCTCACTACCTGTAGTTGATAATACGATCAAATCATTTATTACTAATCTATAAAACAAAGAAAGCTTTTAATTGCACCTTCATTCTTAAATGAAAAGTTTTTTTATGGCTATTTAAAACTCATAAACTCGTTTTAAGCTTTAACAAACACGTGTTTCTTTTCTTTTTATATTTCCCCTTTTCACTACTCTATTCGTAACAAATTAGTGAAAGAAAGTGATCATATATTACTATGGGAACTTAAATCTTGACCTACTAATGACCCTCAAGTTGTAATTAAAATGATGGAAAGGAACGATTTGATACTAATTGTCATTTATGACCGTATAAATGTCTAGTAGGCAGTGTTGTTGAATCAGATGTCAAGGCCGACATTTTTTTATTAAGCTTTTTTTTTAATACTTCTCTTAGTAAATTTATGGATTTAGGACTAGTCGGATAGAAGACAAGGTTTAATTTGTACACTTTCTAGATATGTCAAGAACGAGTTGACAGCTTGATAACAACACTGCATAAAGGACGAAATTAATTCATTTTCTCACGGTCTAGACAAGAAAAAAAAATTCATTTTATTTTGTGTTGGACATGAAAGGAACAAGAATAAATAAATAACAATTAACACTCCACAATATAAGATGTAAACAAGGAAAATAACGTAACAAGAGAAGAATATTTATACTAAGTAGTAGAAGAGTGTTTTATGGTTAATTATAATAAATTTATATATGATAATTGAATAGTTCGTGTGCGCGTATTACTCTCTGTATTTGAGTATATTGAGTATTCTGTAATGATAGTAGGTAGGTAGATAAATATACAATAATATTGCGCAATAATAACAAGATATTAAGATACTCACACTACTGTTAATTTTACAATTATTAATACTTAGAATATTCTTCATCATCTTTCTCAGTTTTCTTTGATTTGCTTAATTTTGTTTGCTTTTTTTGACTTCCTAATTTTTTTTTGTTAAGACTCTTATTGTTTTTATTTTTGTTTGTTTACTTTTTTTCTTATATAAATAGAACTAGTTGAGATAGATCCAACAGAGACTTGAGATTTTTTAGAATGGATTTTTTTTTATCGATAGATATCTAAAATAACTTTTTGAGAACTATTTTTTCTACTTCAAAAAACCTTGCAACAATTTCTCATTCAATTTAATATTTTTTTTTTTTAAAAAAAAACCTTTTCATTTGATTTCAAGTAAAATGCTAAAGGGAAAGTATTTTTATTTTATTTCATTTTTGATTATTTTTCTTTCAAGTTAAGAGTCAGAAAATATGTCATCATCTCATAGAGTTACAACATATGTACAAAAAGAATTGAGAAAACGAAAGGAGCTTCTCAATGTACATGCTATTTTAAATGCTATGAAGTTTTGTATTATGAGAGATATGTTTCATTAGAGTGTCATTGTTTAGACATTAACAAGTTTATCAATTATCATTTTTTTTTGTTTCTTCAAAGGTAATGTAACCGGTTCATTATGTTAGGATTAATAACAATATTGCCATTCATTAAAAAATGTAATCATGATTCACACTCTTCAAGCATGCGAAGAGATTAACTTTTTTTTGCGGTGTTAAATGTATTCAGTTCATCAGTTCGTGAACACCAACAATAATCAATAACAACAATGGGAAACCTTTTTCGTGTTGGGTATCAAAAAAATGATTAAAATAAAAGTGAAATGAAAACATTGTGGACTATGATTAGAGTTATGGGACGGAAGTATAATCTTATGTTTTCTAAATACAATTTTGATTGGCATTGAGAGATTAAGGTGCTGGACTTGGAGGCATATAATTTTGACGATAATTTAGAGATTCTGTACTTGATGAGCTGCTCGAATAAGCAGATTTCTTTATTTTTAGATTTTCCATAAGTAGCTTTCTCTGTTGCTTATGTCGTTCTTCCTTTTCTTTTATATCCTGCTCATGCTGTTGCTGTAATTGCCATATCAAATCATTTTGCTTAACTGTTGAGCCGTGAATTTTATCTGGCCATTGAAATGCTGAGCTTTTAATATTAATATTTGCACCTGTTACATTCGATTCACGAAGGATTGTTGAAACAGATTTTTTGCCACTCATTCCTGGATAATCGATGATGTCGAAGTAGCTTTGAGTTGTTGGAGATTTTCCAGTCAATTTGGTAACATCAAAATCTGTGTAAAGCAGATCCAAATTAGAATTTGAGATTTTATTGCCTCTCTTCGTATAATTACGGTAGTCATTCTGAAGAAACTGTTGTGCTTGTTGAATAGCACTTTGTGTTATTGATTTTTGCTGTTGCTGACCATTTGAGCTGTTACTAGTTGATGAACCGAAATTCCTATTAAAGCACTTGCCAACGAATTCATAAATATTATTGAAGTTTGATGTGAATTGAACAGGCTGAGGTGTAGGTGTGAGAGCTCTTGTATCTTTATTAATCAAATTCTTTCGATGATCATTGACTGAATTATTAAAATCCTCGTCGGAATCAATATCACTGCTACTCAATGTTGTCTTATCATCACCGCCACATCCTCTCCCTCCACTTAAATCCTCATTCAAGAATTTTTTACGATCTGTTATATAATTATAGTGTGGAGCACTTTTGATTGATGCATTTGAGCCATAAATTTTCTCACGTCCATTTACGTTTGGATTGCTACTGTTACTATATTGAGAATTTTCACTACGATAGTATCCACCTTGTGCGGTCTTATGAGATTTCTTATTCAAGTATCGTTGTCGACGTTTTTGGAAACGTGACGAGTACATTTTAGAACGAATATCACATTCTGAATGAGCCATACTTTTATCCAAATCACTTTCACTTGTCGATGATGATGAATCAATCATATTAATCGGATTATAACTTAAACGTCGAAGGTTTCTGGCTCTTACGCTTTTTGGCTTATATGTTATTACATTTCTAGGTTTTTCTGCCATCAATTGACTTTTACTCGGTAAAAATAAACTTCGATTTCCATACTCTTCATCCAATGAATTAGTCTTGCGTACTTCCAAAGATTTCAAGTTCATTTTTGTTAAATTACTGGGTTTGGTTATCACACCTGGAGATTTTATTTCAAAATTATCGGTAAATGACATCGAACGTTGTCGTGGCTGTGACTGTATCGTATCTTCATACTTATTTGCAGTAAAATTTGTTTGATTATTAAACATTCGTTTTGTTGGTGACAAAAATAAATTGCGAGTTTTAGGATAGTTGAAAAATCCAGCACCTCGAGATGTAGCAGTATTTTCTTGTGGACTATAGCTACTAGGCGTCGTCTTTTGTGATTGTGAATCTTTTGGACTGAATGATTTATCAGAATGTTTCTCTAATGGCGAATAATAATCTCTACTTGCAGACTTTTTATGATTATTGCTATTAATGTTATTACTAGAATTATTATTATTGTTGTTATTCTTAATCTTTGAAGATATATTGTCAATGTCATTAGTAAATGTCTTCTTATTGAAATTGTTTGACAAAGTCTTTAGATTATTCTCCAAGAGGAAATTTTCACCGAATAATGTCTCTGCTGAATCAGTTTTTTCAAGCTCATTAAAAGCCTGCATAAAATCTAAATTTAATGCATTCAACGTTTTCTCAATGTCTAATAAATTTTCACCGATAATATCTCGAGTCTTTTTATCAGAAAGTCTTTCATCTAACGTTACCGTATCAATAGAAAAGTTTAATGGTTTGCTTAAAATTTCACGAGATTTCTCAAAACAAAAATCAGAACTTTTCTTATCAAAAATTGGTATTCTAAAATCACGTGGTTCTCTTGTACTTTCAATCTCATTTAATGATCGGAAACGCTATTCATATTTAATTAATCACGGAGGTAATAAATATTTTTTTTAAACACAGCAAAAAATTATAAATAAAATATGAAAATCAGGTGATTAATTTGCATAAAAAAATAACGAAAATCATACACAGGATTTTGCAAGAGGTAAGACATGGTAAAAAGAAACAGCAGAAAAGAATTTTTTGATTAGTAACTTACAATTATTATGAAAATATTGTTAGTTTATGAATTGCTTAATTTATAAGTCAACAATAGAATTGTCAAAATAGCTGCTATCAGATGTAGAAAACTTTATGTGTTAGTTACAACATGAAATAGATAGGAATTTATGTCAAATAGCAACGGGAGAGCGGAAAATTGAGAGAAAAGATTTTTTCGTTAATTTTCAATAGTTCCCAAAATAATTTACATTATCAAAATAATTCTACATCATAGTATGGAAATAGTCTTTTAAATCTCATTTCTGGTAAAATTAGTCAACTACATAGACCCAATTATAGAACAGAAGTTTAAAAAGATAAATATAGAAATTGCTAATACTCACTTGTAAATCAGGAGCATTTTTTGCTTCTTCACTGAAATTCTTCCTATCCTTATAGTTTGAATTTTGCTGATGCATAAATGCATTTCCATTCATTTGATTTGCCAAAGAAGATCCATCACGCTCATTGTTATTAGAATGTGACAAGTGTGGGAATCGAAAACTAAATTTCCTTTTTGGACTTTGAGTTGATTGATTTTGATCAAGATCTGTCATCGACCTGTGTAATCAGAATTCATAAACATTAGCTAACGACTCATATGATCAGCAATATCGATAATTTCTCACCTAGCACTCATTTCATTAGCAATTTCGATCGCTTGATTAAGCATCTTTTCATCCTTGACTGAAATTGGCTTCACCGTTGATGCCTTCTTCTTGCTTTTATACGTTGCGGCTGTGAGTTGAATATGAAATAACGAACAACGTTTAGATATCAAATATTTGATTAGGAGGGTGATTCATTTACCTGCTGTAATACCTGATCCTGAATTCTTTCGACTTAATTTAGAATTTAATTCAGTCAATTCATTTCGTTTATTGACGTTATCAAAATTAGGAGTCAAAGGTGGGCCGTGTGAGGAATCACCTCCAGATGTTGACATTGATCTAAACATAAAATCCATCTCGTCTAACAATGAAGGACCAAAATCAAAAACTTTATTTTGCATTTCATCATCAGATATTTCATGATAATCGTGTGGATCGTGAGAGTCTTGTGTGTCCCATAACTTTTGCTCTGGTGGAAGCTATAAATATGACAGGTTTTAAAAGATTTTGTTTGCTGATAAGAATCTTAATTAAAGAACTCACGCTTGAAAAATTTTTTCCCATTTCTGTGGTCCACAATTGATGATCGGATTGTGCAAATGGATTAGAATCGTTAAATGCTGCTGACACAGGTCTCGTAGAAGAAGTAATACGTTGGAAGTCTGAGGATAAGCTATCATTATTTAAGTTTCCATTGCTCTGATGTAAATGTCTATGATTATCAGACACTTGCTGTGCGGGTAATAAATTAGTTGATTCTGAAAAGTATGCGCTGCCAGTTGTTTGAATTGATGTAGGTGTAGGTGGGAGAAGCTGCTCTAAATCCTCGGAAGGTTTATAAGGTGTTACGACTTGCCTTGGTAATTTATTGTACGTTTGTGTGTTTGACAAAAATGCAACATTGCCAAAATAAGCTCCATCAATGCCGACATGCCCTGTGTGCTTGAAATCATTTTGTGGGCTGGATATCATGTCTGGCTTTAATTTTCTCTTACTATTTCTTTCTAATGTATTTCGAATGAAACTTCCAGTACTATGTTGATTTTGAATACCATTTAATGAAGATGATGATGACGATGGAAGACTTTCAATATGTGCAACCGTATTGGCAGGATTAAAGAGACCACATCGACCGTTATGAAGGACGCCTAGCCAATATGGTGAATTTGTTGATTTATCTAAAACTGTAATTATTTCTCCTTGCCGATATGCCAAATGTTCCTTTTTAAGATCTATACACTGTGTGACCGTCTTCAATTGTTCTGGCTTCATGTCAGGTAAGAGTCTATAAATTTCCACAAATTTTGGTCTATCGTTTGGTTCGTGGCTCCAACATTGAAGCATTAATGCATAATACTCCTTTGGACATACTTCAGGCTTTTCAAGTCGTTGAAAATTAGGTTTATCGATTGCTTCTAATATTTGCTGACCTGTAAAAGCAGGCCAAGGCTGAAAGCCATATGAGAACATTTCCCAAAGACATACTCCATATGCCCAAACATCTGATGCACTGGTGAATTTCAAATAATTTACACATTCTGGACTACACCAAGCAATTGGTAGCTTTAAGTTAACATTAAAGTTTGTCTTATAATAATCTTTTCCAACACCCAATGCTCGACTCAATCCAAAATCACTATAAAAGGAAGGAATGGAAAGGCGAGAAAAAGAAAAGAAAAAAAAATTATCGATGTGAAAACGAAGAAAATTTCACGCACATATTACAAACCTTATTTTCACTTTATTCTTATTAAATACCAAGATATTACGTGCTGCCAAGTCACGATGAATAAGGCGATTATTTTCTAAATACATCATTCCATTGCATCTATAATTAGATCAGAGTGATTTATAAACATTATTATTATTTTTTTTTTCGTTATTTATTAATTGCTTAATAGTTTAATGCGATTTATAATACTTACATCTGTAATGCAAAATCACAAAGCACTGGTACAGTTAAAAACTTTACTCTCAGATCATTATCTTTGAGACATTCGAGGAGTGAGCGTAACGGAGCAAGTTCTGTCACTAGCATTAATGAATCAGTCGACAACACAACCCCATACAATCGTACAATATTTTCGTGATCGATTGAATGCATAATTGCAGCTTCCTTTAGAAATTCCATAGGATTACTTTGCATTCGTTCACGACAAAGGCATTTAATGGCGACTTGAATTCTCTCATTTCCATTTGTCCAAACACCCTGCTGTACGATACCAAATTCACCATTTCCAAGTTGTTTATTGACACTTATTGAGTCCAATGGAATTATATGTTTATTTGTTGGTAATTTATTTGGGGAACTGGGCACTTTCACAACATCTAATGTTGCATTATGATTTATTACCTAAAACAAAGCACATACATATTCAACAAAATCAATTGATATTTCTCAATATTTATGAACGGAAAGGATGTTTCCATGAATAAATTAATAATCACTGACCTCATCACGTTTATTCGTTACTGGCGTTTGCAGCAGACGTTTTATTTTACTCAAATAACCTTGAGAGCAATATTTGTCATAAAATTTGTGTAGTCTACGAATCTCTGGTCGACTAAATCCGATAGTGCGAAAGTCTTGATCGGTTGCATACTTAATTTGATGAATGGCAGTTATTTTTAGCTCATTTCTGGAAATGATTTATTTTTAGATTTTTAAGAATGTTCTCATTTTACAATTGCGTTGTTGTTGTTGTTTTTTAATGTTCCGCTCATGTTTCATTGAACCTTTTTTTCCTCGTTCTATCATTGCTCAATGAGACATTGCAGATTTTTTTTCATGTTTTACAGTGAAAATCACTAATTTTACTATTTCACTATAACTCATAACTTACTTTAAGCTTGTATAGTATTGCTGAAGTTCTGCTTCGACCAGAAATTCATACAGATCTGGTAAATTTTGTTTTTCATCCATCTTTTTTTTGCGCGACTAAAAAAAATCTTATTTTTCATCTGTCATCGTTTTTAGCTATTTCCAATATTTGTGCACGCTTACTTCACATAATTTCAATTGAACAGCATCTCAGTTACTAAAATATCAACTTTTATTTCCTTAAAACAAACGAAAATGACCTATTTAATGACTATTTGATAAAATTGAGTTTTCTACAAAATAATTCTACTGCTGTCTACCAAATAATTGTGTGATGGAATTTATGGAGTTTGAAATAGGTCGGTAAATTGTGTATTGTATGGAGATGTCTCATTTTTGTTTCGTAGAGTGTATCATTCAAATAAAAAAAATACGTTACACTTATTTAAGCGTTGTATGATTTTTCGTGTAGTGTAAAGTATGGACAGAATAAAAGATCTGAAACATGAAAGAATTTAAACAAAATTTTTAAATTTTCAAATATTTTTCATTTTTTATTAATTTTTTTTTAACTTTAATGTTTTTAAAAATAATAAATTATGTCCTACAGAGTTTTTTTGACTTCTTTTTTTTGGATGATGATGATGATAAGTACAAAAAAATGTACAAGTTTCTCTTATTAAAAATGTTCGTCTATTGAATTTTTCTTTAACTTCTTATTTTTATGGGATTTTTTTTGTATCGCTTTTCTCTAAAAAATTATTTAATCTTTTTGTCAAAAAAGTATTTTCTTTTCTCTATTGTATTTATTTTTGTATATCCACGAATGAGGAAGGACATTAATGTATCGGTTTTTTTTTCACTCGCATTCAATCTCAAGCATTTTCACATTTTTTCTTATTATGCATACAATATATAAAAACCTTATGTCATAAATCATTTGGCAATCATGTAGTTTGTTTTATAGCGCCACATATGAATGTATCATAATCGTCTTCTTCCTTTGTATTCATTTTATTATTTTTTATACTTTTTCTTTCTTTTATCAATCTTATCATGATTTTCAGTGCATTTTCTGGTTTTAGGGGAATTTCCATATATTTCTAATCTGTGATTCAATTTAATTTTGATAAAGCTACAATTTATAATTTCTACAAGCTCAGGTGTCAACATTCTAGAAAAGTGAAGTTCAAATTAAATTTATGCGCTATAATGCAGGAAATTTATTTAAAATTCTATGAGACTATAAAGAATATTTGAGAACGGGAAGCAAAACAACAGACTTGATAAATGTTAGACTAAATTCAACAGTCTTATCAAGGTTATCTTTATTTACAATCCTTTATGATCAAGATTATATAATCTTCAACTTACTGAATGTAAATAGAAACAGCCTTGTAAGATATTTCGGAAGTTCTTCAAACTCTAGTTTAAGATTTTTTTTTTTTGGATTAGAATCAAGAATTTTTTCTATGTAAAGACCCATAAAAACCAGATGATGCACTTATTTGGAATTCATCTGTGATATAAACTTTTTTATTCACACTTTCGTCTTCTTATCTACGAATGCATTAAATCAAATGTAATGCAGTTAGCTACAATACAAAAAGTTTATATTTTATGATGGCGCTAGGAAATTGAGATATTATTACAGTAGAGATAATAAATAGATTCTTTTCAATTTAAAAGAATGAGTTTGTCTAAAAAAATAAATTAGAGTATGAGGAAGAAAAACGAAAACGTAAAGAAATTTAAGTTCTATAAATATTCGAATGATATTAAAAAGCACAAAAATTATAGCTGTCGATTCTTAAAAATCTTTATCAAACACTAAGCAATATTCTTAATTCATCGAAGCGTATTTTTCATGAAGTTTGTGAAGATTTCCTTAATTCTTTTAAAGCTCGATTCAGAGAATTTATTTTTTTACCTATTTTATATTTTTATTTATTATTTCATTTGTAGACAAAATTGTAAAAAAGTTCATTTATTGTTTATGGGAGCAAATTCGTGCATACTGCAATTCCATAAGCATCATTGATTAATTATTTCGCAGGATAAATTTAAATCGGGAAAGTTTTTTTTTATTCCTTAATTCTTTTTAATTTTTCATGTTTATTAATAAAAAAACTGTCGCAACGTGACCATTTTAATTATTCATCAAATAACCTCGAGTAATGTAAAAGGTCAGCTCTCTTACATATAGAAAATAATAATCATCACACAACATATTTTTTTTATATCGCGAGCAGTTTCGTGTGAATGAAAATTCGCTACGTTATGCAATCAAATCTAATAGCAATGTTGGATGTTGATTTAAACTTAATTATTACTTTCTTTTAGAATAATGTGTATCCCAATGTATGTTTTATGTATTAACAATATATTTGCATGCTGCTACTCAACTCGATTGAAACATTTTTTTTATATAAATTTATTTTTGTGTTCTAATTTGAAAAAATGAGCCGTAACATGGAAAAAATGGTATGATGAAGCATACACTAATATCTACACATGAATGTTTTCATATTCACACCAAATTTTCAATTTGGGTGAATATATTGCTTTTGTATAAAACTGAAAACCACATTTTCTAACTTGCTGCTTCAGGATTACAATTTTATCCCATACTGTCTATGGTGGAAAGTCTGTGCCTGAAAATACCAATCTAACAGTGAAAACCGCATCTCATTTGGTGCTTCCAGTCAAGAGAAATCGCAAAAAAACGCATTCTGTCATTTAGCAAGTTAGCAAGTTAGCAAGTTAGTTTCCGCGATAACTCAATTTCAACGAAACGTTAAGACTTCGGGTTTTTTGCATTTGATTAATATTGGCCCAAGGAAAACCGGTATAGTTTTTGGAGTCATGAGCTGCTTCCTGTGAGGCACAATGGACGAAAATGTGCCATTTTTGACCAAAATATGCAAAAAATTTTACATTTTCTTTAATATTTCAGACATAACTTAACCAAATGATTTGAAATTTTCGGTGTTAGATTAAGCATTATTTAAGGTATAATTCACACTATAATGACAAAAAAATTTTCATGCGCAGTGTAACAAAAAAGTTGAAAAATCGAAAAATTTTTCGTGCTTTGACACAAAATTGCTTCGTTCTCCTCAATATTAAGTCCAAATGAAATAATTCCAAAAACGTCTAGAGATATAGATGCACAAAATGTATATGCAAAGTTTCAGCTCATAAAAATGAAACCAATGAGTACTAGGTCAATTTGAATTTTTGCCTAAATATACCCTCTTAATGCGCATATTATGAAATTTTTTTAACATATACAGTGTTCTAGGACCTAAAAACATCCAAATACATCGAATTCTATCAAAAAAACCCGAAACCATACTTTATCATATTCACACCAAATTTTCAATTTGGGTGAATATATTGCTTTTGTATAAAACTGAAAACCACATTTTCTAACTTGCTGCTTCAGGATTACAATTTTATCCCATACTGTCTATGGTGGAAAGTCTGTGCCTGAAAATACCAATCTAACAGTGAAAACCGCATCTCATTTGGTGCTTCCAGTCAAGAGAAATCGCAAAAAAACGCATTCTGTCATTTAGCAAGTTAGCAAGTTAGCAAGTTAGCAAGTTAGCAAGTTAGTTTCCGCGATAACTCAATTTCAACGAAACGTTAAGACTTCGGGTTTTTTGCATTTGATTAATATTGGCCCAAGGAAAACCGGTATAGTTTTTGGAGTCATGAGCTGCTTCCTGTGAGGCACAATGGACGAAAATGTGCCATTTTTGACCAAAATATGCAAAAAATTTTACATTTTCTTTAATATTTCAGACATAACTTAACCAAATGATTTGAAATTTTCGGTGTTAGATTAAGCATTATTTAAGGTATAATTCACACTATAATGACAAAAAAATTTTCATGCGCAGTGTAACAAAAAAGTTGAAAAATCGAAAAATTTTTCGTGCTTTGACACAAAATTGCTTCGTTCTCCTCAATATTAAGTCCAAATGAAATAATTCCAAAAACGTCTAGAGATATAGATGCACAAAATGTATATGCAAAGTTTCAGCTCATAAAAATGAAACCAATGAGTACTAGGTCAATTTGAATTTTTGCCTAAATATACCCTCTTAATGCGCATATTATGAAATTTTTTTAACATATACAGTGTTCTAGGACCTAAAAACATCCAAATACATCGAATTCTATCAAAAAAACCGAAACCATACTTTATCATATTCACACCAAATTTTCAATTTGGGTGAATATATTGCTTTTGTATAAAACTGAAAACCACATTTTCTAACTTGCTGCTTCAGGATTACAATTTTATCCCATACTGTCTATGGTGGAAAGTCTGTGCCTGAAAATACCAATCTAACAGTGAAAACCGCATCTCATTTGGTGCTTCCAGTCAAGAGAAATCGCAAAAAAACGCATTCTGTCATTTAGCAAGTTAGCAAGTTAGCAAGTTAGCAAGTTAGCAAGTTAGTTTCCGCGATAACTCAATTTCAACGAAACGTTAAGACTTCGGGTTTTTTGCATTTGATTAATATTGGCCCAAGGAAAACCGGTATAGTTTTTGGAGTCATGAGCTGCTTCCTGTGAGGCACAATGGACGAAAATGTGCCATTTTTGACCAAAATATGCAAAAAATTTTACATTTTCTTTAATATTTCAGACATAACTTAACCAAATGATGAAATTTTGAAATGAAACCAAATGAAATTTTCGGTGTTAGATTAAGCATTATTTAAGGTATAATTCACACTATAATGACAAAAAAATTTTCATGCGCAGTGTAACTAAAAAGTTGAAAAATCGAAAAATTTTTCGTCGCCGACGCAGGCTGTACTTTAGTTATAGTGCTAAATGCGCGTTGAACAGATGTAGGGTTTTAAAACGATTAATTATGAATGATGTAATCTATAATCAGTAGATAAAGTATAATTATTTTTTTCTCTAATTGAAATCAAAAGAAGTTCTACTGGTGGTGTGAATATACCCATGAAGCGTGATCCGCTTCATTACTAGTCTTTGTTCTTCAATTCGTATTATTAATATATTTTTTTTAATTTAACAATTAATTTTTGGTGTTCGACTTTAATTAGTACTGATCAATTAACTTTTATTTTTTTCTGCGCATTTTTTACGAAACGAAAAATTTTTAAAAAAAATTTTACACTCTTTGAGAGTTCAGTTTGTGAGGCTGGCTGAATAATTATGAGCTATATTCTTGAGAGATTCTCGAATCTTCAAAATTTAAAGCACAAACCTGTTCTAAAATGTTTTTGTTATGATACCGAAAAGATGCCTATGAACACATTCCTTTAGTAAGGTTGCGAAAATTTGCATATACGAATAGAATAAAAATAAAAATGATAATCGGAATGAAAAACAGTTATTCTGAATTTTTATTGCTTCAATATTAAATATAGAAAAAGGTAAAAATTCAGATATCAATATTGTTTACCAAACAGCAAACTTGTTTCCAAAGGTTTTCTTCTTCTCCGGTTTACTCTGATTGAGCCTTGCAGAAATGCGCTGTACTTATTCGAATACGAATGTTTTATACATTTCATCAATGCTTTTTTTTACAGATCTTTAAAGAGTTTTAACATGTTGCATCAATTTTATCAATTAATCATTTTTTATTAATTTAAAAATTTAATAAATATTATGATCCCATTTTCTTATAAATTTTTTTCGAAAAAGTTTCACAAAAACACTTCGATGAACTTCTCCTACATATATCATTTAATTGATCCTCTTTAAAACAAGAGGTTTCACGGTCCATTGTCTTTTACTTTTCTATTTAACCACTTTTTGTGTGTGTGTGTGTGTGTATGTTTGAAAATAATATCATTATCAGATTATTTTCAATTTTTTCCGCTTCCACTTTCAAAAATAGTTAACAAAAAATTTATTTTTTTTTTTACAAAAATTACTCGAAATTTTAAGACATTTACCTAATACAGCATAAACTTCAAAATGATGAAAAAAATACATTAATGATCATGCAAGAATTTTTACAGGTTATAAATTAAATAAAATGACAAAGTAAGAATTTTTCCCTCCCCTACATTAATTTAATTATTTAAATTAATTGTATGTATATTAAATATTCGCTATGATTTTATCCTCGATTTCGTCTCATATGCTATACCACCCCAATGTAGTTTAAATGTCCTTTCTCGCCATCTGATTGCTGGATTGAATAATGCACATGCAAATAGGTATGGTCCTGTAAACTCGCGGAACAACCATCCGACGACAAAATTGAATTTATTAAATGGCAATGGTCCATTCTAAAAATGTTGCACGAATGGGGAAGAGAATAGAAGAAAAGAAAAAAAAAACATTAAGTAAGTTTACAACATTTTTTAACTAAAGGAAGTTCAAGATACGGAAACATTGCAAGTTAAGTCATGGTAGGCATTTGTCATATATGCAGGTCATTCTGACAAAACAATTTAAATAATAACCTAAATTGACCTAAATAATATTGAATGAGTTAAATGCTCTCATAAAGTTTTGAGGTTCAAATCCTCAGTTTTATCAGAAAATCAATCAATATAATAATAAATTGTGAAGATACATTTTTTTTTTTAAATTTCAAAATTTAAGCAACGAAGTTGAAAAACATTCTTCAAATAAAATATCCTCAAAACTAAGTGAGCAAGAAGTCCTTCAAAGTTTGCCCACCTTGTAGTAAAAGACACAAAAATTCGACAAGGTCAAGAGAAAAACAAATCGATGGAAAAATTTCAATGTCATTATCATGTATATAACAAATTATAGCATTAAATAAACACGTACCTGTACCACTGAAAGCATAATCCAGTCAGATAGAAACCATACTAAAATATGTACTAAGTAGAATGGTAAGGCGTCCCATTGAAAAAGTACATTCACTGCCCATGATGCCAAACAACCTAGTACCATACATTCACTGAAAAAGTAAAAATATTTATTGACATGCTAGCATTTTAGCGCTTATGCAATGATTTTTTTTACTACTTTAATGATAATAATAATAAAAATAATGAGAGAAAAATGCATGAAATGAATTGCATAAGGAAACAGGCGAATGAACGTACAAACATACCTAAGTGGTTCAAGAATTATTAAATGCGGCACCATCGCGACTCGTAATTTTGCCCATCGCGTGAGACGTAATTGAAAGCTTGTAACATCGCATATGCCTGAATTCTGCCATGCAGGTTGACTACTAATTGCTGACTTCCATCCTGCTTCACTTATTGATTTGGCCAGGAAGAAATCCTCAGCAAGATAACAGCCAAATGCTTGTAGACCACCAATTTCCTCCAAAACATCACGACGAATTAATGATGACATTCCCGTATGACAAATGGCACCGAAGAGATCAGCCGTGAGATACATACGCGCTTGGTATGTGCCAAAATAAATTTTCTCGAATGTTGCTGCAAATCCTTCACGATCACATGTGAATGGCAATTGATGGACTAAGGCAATTCCATCTTTCATATGTTGAACCATATCGAGTAGAGTATCTTCTTTCATTCTTATTCCACTATCGGATATCATGATAAGCTCATGTTTTGCATTTACATAACCAGCATTTAAGTTATTAATTTTTGGATTAACTCCAACTTTTGATCCACCGAGGTATAAATGAGCATCTACTTTTGGATATTTATCTATTAAATTATTAACTATCGCCACAGCAGGATCTTCCTTATCTTCTATACAAAATAATAGCTCATAGGATGGATATTGCATAGTAAAAAATGTTTCCAGATTTGGTGATAAATTCGGATCGACACCCATCAATGGCTTTAATATTGAAACGGAGGGTAGAGGTGATTCCCGTGGCAGTAGACATGGTTTCTTGTGCAATTTGATTTTGCTGTTATAACAGAATATAGAATAAAAAGAAGAGAAAAAAAAATATAAGCATTAAAATTTTGTTAGATAACACCAAATGACAGTCATTAATGACAATTACAGAAGCGTTCAATATCACGATTCGTACTTATATACAATGTATATTCGTGTATATATAATTTCTTTCATATGTGACTTTGAACTTGTTCGAGGAACTTTTAAATTGGGTTTATAGACAAATGACTTTTTGAGTTGCTTCCTTTTTGCACGTCGTGACTTTACAGACTTATAAAATAAACTTAATATTTTTTTTTTTTTTCAATTTCTATTTATGATTCATTTTTCTTTACATCTGGATAATTAAATTTTAATTATTAATTAAAAATTTTAACTTCTATCCATTAAAAAAAGTGTATATAAAAGCAAATATTCATAAGCATAAAAGTCACGGTCATTATTGTTTCATCCGCATCAATCAATAAAATCATCCCAAACAGACGCAATATTCGTAAGTATTACTAACGCGTGGCGACTTCATCAGGCATTTTTATTTTGCAAAAACAAAATGATTATGAAAAAAATTTATTAGATGAGCAACTAGGCTATGCTCGATTATTGATAAAACGCTTAGAATTTTGAATTCTCGACAGAATTTTAGATTGAAGATGACCTTTAGTAGACATCTAGACTGGTGATTCTTGACGATGTCTATTTTTTGAATACATTAATCGTATTAAGCAATGTCAAAAAATAGCTATTATTTAATTATAGGGTTCATAAAAATGGATGACAAAATAGCTTGGTGACTGATAGATTTAATAATTCGTTACTTAATTATTTTAATAAAGTCACATTGATCAAAAATTTTAGAATTCTTAAATTTGTTCTTTTTTCAATAAAGTCACATAAAAATAAAGCTTATCAAAGTATTTATTTAATTGTGGTCTAAAAATCAATGAAACCTCAATTTTAAAGCCACTCGAAAAAGCTTTCCCATCATCATCAACCCAATCATTCTCATTCTCCAAACTACAAATCAACTAATCGATAGTCAGTGGAGGAACATTTTCTCCCCACGAGATTCACTCTCAATTGTTGCACAACACAGAATGTAGGAAAATTTATGCATAACTTGTTGTTGAAGCAAAGCCTATCATTTATAAACATTCAGAAAAATTCCATCAATTAAAAAAGATATTTAATAATTTTATATTGATCATGACCTGTGGAGTTTGATGTGTTATTATTTATTGCAATAAGTTTCCAATTAGTCATCTGTGCTGCATATTTTTTTTTTTTTTTTCAAAATGTTTATAACCAAAAACAATTTTGCAATGGATATTTTGTTTTTGGTAAAGAATTTCATCATAACGTGAGCTGTTCACTGAGCATTTGATGACTGAGAATACAAAGAATTTGAAGTGAGTCATTCAACATTTTTTTGAATTTAAGCTTTTATCAATAAATTGACTAACACAAAAATTTTCTACGAAATTTAATACTCTTTAATTCCTTAACGAGTAATAATGCTAGTAGAATAAATGTGACAATAATTTTTTATCAGTGATGATATGAGGTAGTAGGAAAAATAATAAAAAAAAATCAGAACCAAACGACACTTGATTCATGCACGTTGTTATCTTGACAATTTAATTGAGTATTGAAGTGCTCGCTGATTGTGATAAAGTACTAAAATCAAATATCATTATCAATTCCAAATATTTATATTCATAAATGATTGCTTTCTCCTTACTTCAGTAATCAATTACAATTCATGTCGCGAACATAATGCAATTTATCATTTTTTTTTTTTTTTAATATTTCAGTTGTTTAGGAACTTAATAATTCTGATTAAATGTGAGTTAATTTGATGATGAAAATTCCCATAGCACACATATATGAATTTGTCACGACGATGTGATGATGATTAAATTAAATTATTCATGTCATGCATGCGGGCCAAATAATCATTGTTGTTGTTATTGTATGCACAATATCAGAGAAGTATTCAATTTGTAATAAATTTTATCACATTAATGGACCATTAGCTGAGTGAGACTATATAGTTGGTATGTGATTCAATAATCGAGAGAGAGTAAGGGCATGTAATGTGACATAATTGGAGAATTTATCTAGTTAAACTAATATAAAAGATTGGAAAGACAAAAACAACATAAATGTATATATTCATGTATGTACACTATTGTACATACATAGTCCATTCATAAAATAAACTAAGCACGAAAAAAATAGTCGAATTCCCCAACTCAAACATCACATAAATTATTACTAAGAAATTGAAGCAAACTACGATATAGCTCGGTTTTTTGGAACTTACATGCTTCGTACAATCGACATAATAAAATATTTACGATAATTTTTTTTTGTGGTCATTTCTTCTTCTTTATCATTTATTTTGTTCATTGAATAATAAAAAAAAAAAAAACAAAGAATGAAATTCAATTCTGATTTACTACTAGGCTTCAAATAATCAGATTAAGTCAAAAGAAATTGACCTTGCATGAACTGAATGGGGGGCATTAGTTCCTATTTCATTTCGACTAAATAAATCAACTTGTTTAATTTGATTTGATTGCATTCGTCAATCATAGATTGTTTTGAATATTTTACTACAATAGAAAAAATGTGCTTGATCGACACTATACTATTTAAAAATTTCTGTATCGAAGATAAAAACAACAAAATATATAAACACAATTTGTTTAATTTACGTTGAACTAAAACAAAAACACTTGATACAATTCTTTAATGACAACTCAGCGAGTTTATCAAGAAAATGTCGCAAGACTTGTGTTTTTTTTTTCAACAAAAAATAATTTCTATATTTAGAAAATTGATATAGTGAAGGAATAGATTAATATAAAGACAAAGTAAACACGTGGATGGTTAAAGTCCAATTTCATTTTGCCGGTTCGATTTGATAAGTGAGAGATGAGAATGCAATGACAGACAGTTTACGCTACGTTTAAGCTTGATTTGAATATTTATGACTTTCAATTAATTTTAATTATGGAAGGAATTCACCTAGTAACTCATCTATTTCTGTTGATTACGTCAAGACTTTGTTGATTTAGTAAAGATTGAAGTTAAATCTACAAAAAATTTTCACATCTATGACTATCTGAATGAAGAAAGATAACATAAGGAAAAAAAAACTCGTCTCCCAATTGACTGAACATTTAAGTTTAATTTCACCATCAATGTCAAGTTCAAAATATCAAATCCCACAGTTTTTATTATATCATCCTAAATCAGACATCATACAGAAATAAAAGTTAAGTTATTTTCAAAGTATGCGTTACGCAGGAGAAAAATGACAGAAAAGAATTTAATAACAATATAAATTAATTGTCAAAAAAGTAGGCGAATGTTTTTTAAAAACAAATGACGAGACACGACATCACTCGATCGTAGAATTTAGCAACAAAGTTTTTCACTCTACAAATAGAATTTCCTCATCTGTTTCAAATATTTCGTCAATGAGACTTTCTCAAGATAACTTTTTGTTAGCTCATATTTTATTCGGTCAGGGAGATTTGTTGTCAAATTTGTCACTAATTATTATGAGTGTAAAAAAATTTGCATAACACTAGTCACTCATTAGACTAATCAGAATCATTCAAAACATGTAATCTACTTAATAGAGAACATCTCAATTAATACTTGCGAGTGCTACAAAAAGTAATTAATTTGCTCTAAATAAAGCTCCGTTGACTTAACTTATCAATTTAAATATTTACTTGAGTTTCTAGTTTGAACATGGAATTTATCACATTTTACTTTATTGTTTTCTCTCCATTTAAAATTCTTTCTACACACATTTTTTTATGAGCCCATATTCCATAAATAGCTTGAATTTCCTTTTTGTTGCTGTCAACTTATTTCCTCAAATCATACTTCAATTTTTTTTTACTCTTTCTCTCTCACACATCTTTCTATAAAATGATTCAATAGGCTTTGAGCATACTTAATGTTCAACAACCTTTTTTTTCTCTTCTTCTTCTTCTTTTTGCCAGTTTATATAAATATATAGAAAAAATAATGTAAATATTATGATGATTGAACGTGTCTGAATAAAAACAATTTAGCCTTTTACATAAATGAATTATTTAATTTGTTAATACAATACATTGTTAATTAGATTAAAATTCATTAAGGGTTGGATTGTTCATTGATGACATCTAACTTAAATTTGAATTATTTAGTTTTAACACTATTTGGAATAATTATATTGATTTTTTTTTCAACATAAAATTATGTCTAGTCATAGAGACTAAGCAGATTAAATGCCAAGACATCAATATGACATTTGACCTAGACAAATCTAATTTTATAGTTTTAGACTTAAATGGACGTTATTTAAGAATGAACAAAGTACTAACAATGTAAGTAATTAATAATCATTTATTAAGTTCAACCCTTGTGCAAACTTTATCAACTTCTAGAAATCTTTCAAAATAAATGACGTCAATTGATTTCCATTTCAAAAATTCCTCAACTTATTAACAATGTTAATTCACAGAATTTTCAAATTGACAAGTCGTTCTAATAAAAAGATCCAACAAGAATCTGATAAACTTCTTTCCAATATGAATATCACTTTGTGTTAATTTATCAATGCCAATTCAATTCCGATTTTTTCTAAAATTGAGTTTATTTGATATTTTTTAAAAACATTTCATTTTTGTTTTATAAATTTACAATACAAACAAACAAATATGAATTAAATATGTTATATTGAAGTGTAGCTGTAAATATTATTTTAAGCATGATAAGAGAAAAGAAATTATCGCATATTTATTTATAAATTATATTTTATATTTATGTGAAGAAATAACAAAAAGTTATCTATGAACTCGTTTGAAAAAAAAAGTCGAGTATTTGACTTTCTGTGTTGCGTTCATCATTCCATGAAGTAATATCAAGTAATGGTTCATGCGACACCGAACAAAGTCTTCTTTTGAAGGAAAAAAAAAATGTACAACTTGCTGAAATCATCGAGGTGGATGACTTGGGCGCAGTTTTGTTGACTTTATAAACTTGCCTTATTTTATTTAATATAGTGAAATAATTAAAGGTGCAAATTAGTAACGAGAATTGGAATTGAACGATCTTTTGGGAATTTGTGTCCATAAATAATTTGCATTAGTTCAGGAATTATGTCATTTATTTGTGTGCAAACTTGTCGTCAGTTGAACACATTTTGAAGGTTGTCAAGGAAATAAACTCTGAGGTATAATCTTTATTGAATTCCGTGAAGAAGAATAACGACCTTCGGAAATGTAAATTTCTTGCGAATTTCATTGCATTGCTAAGGGGTTGTTCACTTATGACGTCCATCAAAATCTTGGATTTTTAGACCCTCCATCGTCACAAAATCTTCATACAAAAAAAAATCTTTTGTTTAAAACTGTCACACAGCCTCAGACTCTCATTTCTCCTAAAAATTGGAGTTCTATCTCAAAACGGAATTACAAGTCAATCACGTGATTAATCACTTCTTATCTCGTCATTTTTTTTTCTCGGACGACGACGATTACGACATCGCAATAACCGAGTAAGATGACGAAACAGACAGACTGAATAAAAAATTATTATATTTAATTTACGGATGAATCATTCAGTAATTATTCAATAAAGAATTTTTTAAAAGTAACTAAATATTTAGCCTTTTAAAAAATTGAGGATAGTACCATCAAAGACAAATTAGCATTGACGCTGGTAATTATGCACACAAATCGTCTCGCTAGCTTAAACATTTAATACAACACGTGCTGTCTGAAGGCATAATTCATTGATTTAGACAGTAAACAATTTATTTTCTTCTATTATAATTCTTATCAGCTAAATGAGTAGGCTTATTTAGTGCGTTGACATATCTAATTGCTTTAGTCTATAAACTAGACAATCAGACGCATAGGAAAGCAAAATTCAATCTAATAAAACTGGAATTATGAAGTTTTTATATTGCAAAACAGGAAAAAAAGAAACATTAAAAGAGAAAACTTCCAAAAAAAAGATATTAAAAATAACAAGACGAGACAATGCACGATAATTGTAATTTTTGTTTTTTTTAGCAACGGATATTTACATTCAATTAACATACGACGTGATAAATTCCATCGACAATTGTAAAGTTTGCGCATTTCCATTAAAAAAATATATATGAAGAAGAAGAAGTAAATGTGTTAAATTGAAAGGTAAACTAAAGCTTTAGATAAGATGAAGTTAGATAACTTTGTCATTCTTTCCTTCATTTATTTATTTATATGTATATTGTATATATGGAAATGAATGTTAAAGAGTTGACAAAGCAGCATGACTATAAATGCTTAGTTGAAGAATTTACTGGAAATAATATATCCATATGTGCTAGCACTTTGTATGTTTGCCTGCGAAAAAAAGCTCTTTATTCACCGAAAAATATTTAAATAATTAATGAAATGTGTGAATAGTAAATACGAGCTTAATGTAAGTAACATTAAGCATGTAAGTTCTAATACAGGGGGTCCTCGATACGAACAGTTGTTTTGTTTCCAAATTTTTCTATTCAAATCGAAACGTATGAAAATTTGAAAAATGACAGTTAAAAATGAAAATTTGAATTTTTTGTGTGGAAAATTTTTGGTTATTCAAATCGAGGACCCCCTGTATTTCTCAAAATAATTTTGATTGAGACGCTTGAAAATCACGCTTATTTAATTCAATTTTTGATTCTTATAAGAATCCACAGTGGTACTTTTTTATAAATGAAACTCTTTGTAAGCAACAAAAAAAAAAAAAAAAAACACCTTGATGCCAATTCACCATAAAATTCAATCGAATTTATTTTTTCGTTATAAACGCAACACAAGAAAAAAATAAATTCCGTAGCAAATAGTTTATAAGCTGTATTATTTTGCGACTTTGCACAAGTCATAGAGTGAGAGCAGCACTGAATGACTGAGTGATTTTTTTTTCTTTCTTTGAATAATTTATTGATAAAGTAGAAAAAAATGATGCGATTTTGATGACGAAATGAAACTGTGACTCCCAATGTCATACACAATGTGTAAATGATGAGAGTGAAACAGAGAAGGAAGGAATGAATCATATTATAAAAATATATATAAAAAATTGTATACAACTGTGTTCAAAAGTCAATTTTCTACTACGTAAGCTGGGTAAATACATGATGAATAATTATAAAAATATGCTATGGCGCGACTTTTAACATATTTTATTTTTTTTTTTTGATTGAAAGAAGTTCACAAGCACAGAACAGAAATCTATCAAACAAACGCGCCGTTCCGCGTCTTTTTTTGTTATTTATATTCTCCCTCATTCTAAGCTCAGAGCACATATATATATATAGGAGTAAGTTATATGGTGGAGAAAAGAAGGATTGGTTTTTGATGACGGCTTTTTTTTTTACAGTGGCAAAATTAATCACGCAATCCCTTACGAGAGAAATAAAGGGTATTTCCAATCATGATATTGGCTTCGTTTCTCACATCATATTCTCCTACCAATATTATCAAAAAACTTTAACTAGTTTAAATGTCCATAGCCGCGTACGATGAGAATCTTTTATTTATTTACTCTATTAGCACAGCTTTTTATTTTTCTGATGTAGAAGTTACGCCAACACATTAGAATAAAGCACCTTGAATAAGGCGTTTCACACACATATTTTTTTTCGATAGTAAAATTTTATATATATTCACTTTTATTGAATGCTTTTTTACATGCTTAAAATTTTTTGGGCGGTGGGCATTTTTTTTGTACAGCAAAAAAATGTAAAAAGAGAAAAAGAAATTTTCCTCTTCTTCACGTTCACAAAAAGAAAAAAATGTGAAATTGTGAAAAAAAAAGTCATTTGTGGCTGGTTTTCTGTATGAAATCGATAAGGAGGAAACTCTTTGCGCAAATTTATATGAAAAATTTTGTGTGTGTCTCATGACTTACCCGTAAGTAATTCCAAATATATGTAGAAGCAAATTTCCACAATAAAAGATGAATAAAGCTATTGCAAAACCATAAATATAAATGGAAAATGACATTTTAGGAAAATAATTTTCATTATTTTCGTGGAATTTCACGAAACTTTCAATTTTTTCTCTTATTTTATTATAATTTTTTCTTCTTTTGCTCTCAGCTCGATTTTTTAACTCTTCTTTATCTTTACTTCCTTGCTATTTTTATCTCTTGATCATTTTGTCATTTGATTTTTTATACACTTTAATTTCACAAAACTACCTAGATTAATAAATAATTTGGTTGCACTTTGCTTAATTAACTAAACTTTTATTTTGGATTTATTTTTTAAAAAAAAAAATTATGAAAAATTTTCTCTTTCACTGAAAATCCTCATTTTTAATCTCGATTACTTTGATTATTTTTTTTTAATTTTATTTATTTTATTACGCGCGTAATGCTATATACTTTAAATAATGATTTTTAGAACGCGGACCAGTTGATAATGAATAAAATGTTGAGGAACATTAAAACACAGGAGAAAAGTTTAAAAGTCCTCGCGTTGTTCATCGTGAACTGAGCGCATTTTGAATGCTTTAAAATTAGTTTGACTTTATTGGTCACTGGGAATGGTTAGACAGACAAAATATGAGCAGTTTGAATTTTGAAGCTTGGTGATTTTTTCTTGAATTTTTGTCTGATCCTCGTCATTGAGTTTAAAATTTTGATTTCAAAAAATCCGTTAGCTTGTTTTTTGGCTTTTTCAATCGATTTTAAATCGATATTTATGACTTATTTTCATTAATTCATGACTTATTCATCGATTTTATTCTACTAAATGCTGCATTAACATAAAACCCTAAAATGAGCTAAAAACATTTTTAATGTCTGACACCCTATTGCTCAATTCTTAAAATTATCGAAATAAGGGGAAATTGAAGGAGAAATACAACAAAGGCCGCATCAATGTCTGAATTTCATGTATTTACGCAATGTTGAATTAATTTGAACAGTAAAATAGATTATACAATCAAAAATGTATCAGTTTATATTCTTTCGTTCCTTCAAAGTGCTGTAATAAAGAATTTAATTGAATTTTAAGATGTTATTCAATTTCCCCTCTTTTACAACGCTCACTTTAAAAAGTCCGTTAAAATCCATGTGTCGAAAATATTATAAACTAAATTTTATTCATATTTACTGATATTCATGCTATTAATTCATGTCAATTTATTCAAAAAGCATTAAGTTAAAGGTTAAATGCTTTATATTAATCAGTTTATGTCATAAAAGTTGAAAATTTAAAGAAAAACCAGAAAACCCGTTGAAAGAATTTTTAAAATTCAAATTTTTTTGTCGAAATTGCCGTTATTTTTTTGTTGAAAATTTTCAAAAATTAATTTCAATTTCAAAGTTTTAATAAAAGTGTTGAATTGTGCAATAATTTCATTAAATACAGGTTTATTAAGCATAAATTTTAGTCATTTCTTATAAGTAAGTAATAAGGAACAAGCCAGTTTAGTGAACTTATCATTCCCCTGTTGATAACACAAAAAATTTATTTACATTCAATTTTTTGCTTTCTAATTTTTTGTTCCATCTAAAAATCTATTAAAAACCTCATTCTCAAATATTCCATAGCTTAATTAACGTCTCGAATATCGTTTAGTTTGCTAAACATATCTTGTTATCGATTAAAAATGCAAAATTCTGTTACTGTTATTGCTCCTGTAAATATTGCTGTTATTAAGTACTGTAAGTATTAAGTTACTAAATAAAAATCAGTTCCAATTTATTAATTAATCTATTTTTGGATTAAGGGGGAAAGCGAAATGAGTCATTAATTTTACCAATAAATGATTCTCTATCAGTAACTCTTTCAACTGCTGACGTAAGTATAAAACTCATTGACATTCTTTTCTTTCCTTAATCTTCTCTTCCTCATCACATGTAAATTTACATATTCATCATTCACATTTTCAGTTATGCAGTAAAACGACAATAAGTGCTGATCCATCGTATGAGAGTAATCAAATCATTTTAAATGGAAAGGAAGAGAATTTTGAGAATGAAAGAATTCTTCGATGTTTTGAGATGATTAAGCAGCGTGCATTGGAAGCAGAATCTTGTCCAAAAGAATTGTTAGATTATAAAATTCATGTTGATTCTGAGAATAATTTTCCAACAGCAGCTGGATTAGCTAGTTCAGCATCTGGCTATGCTTGTCTTGTATATGGAATGGCTCAACTTTATGGCTTGAAAAAACAAGAAATCTCTGATATTGCAAGAATGGGATCTGGTTCAGCTTGTCGTAGTATTTATGGTGGATTTGTTCAATGGCAAAAAGGTGTTGAATTAGATGGAAATGATTCAATGGCTGTACAAATTGCTCCTGCATCTCACTGGCCTGATCTTAATGTATTAATTCTCGTCGTTAATGATAATAAGAAGAAAGTTGGTTCAACATCAGGAATGGCACGTAGTGTCGTCACATCAGAATTGATTAAATATCGTGTTGAAAAATGCGTACCACAACGAATTCATTCAATTATTCAGGCTATTAAGGATCGAGATTTTCCTAAATTTGCTGAGATTACAATGAGAGATTCCAACCAGTTCCATGCAATTTGTTTGGATACTTATCCACCTTGTGTCTATATGAATGATGTCTCGCATGCTATTGTCAGCTATATTCATGAATTCAACAAAAATGAAGGTAACTTGTGGGACTAAATTTATTAAAGAATTTTAGTCTAATTAAAAATGTTTGAATGCAGGTGAAACGAAAGTTGCTTACACATTCGATGCTGGTCCAAATGCATGCCTTTATCTACCTGAAAAATACGTAAAACGTGTGCTTTCATTTATTAATTATGTTTTTCCAAATGATAGTCAGAATTCTGTTGAATATGTGCGTGGAACTCCAGTTGAATTGGAAAATGAGGTAAGAAGCTATATAAAGCATTTTATAAAGCAACAAAATTTTTGATTATTTGTTTAATTATTTCGCAGGAAAACGATTTCAGTCAGTATACTCCATACACAAAAAATTCATTGAAATACATAATCCACACAAAAGTCGGTGACGGTCCATCAATTATTGAATGACGTCACGAAGGTCGATAGCATATTGTTTAAAAAACATCAAGCAATTCACGATCAAATCGAATCTCGTCAATTCTATATATAAATAAAAAATATCTTTAGGTGCATTTGGTTTTGAACTATCCGTACATTAAATAATTAATTTAATTTATAGATGATGAAAAAAGTATTAATTTCAAATCAGATCTTTTTGGATGGAGGGCATTAATATTTTTAATTTTAACTTAATGTAATAAACTTATTTAATATCACAAGAGAAAGTTTTTATTTTCATAATGAAGTAAAATATTTATGATTAAGCTTTACGTCTGCTCATTAGCTAGTTTTTAAAGAGATACGGTGAGTTTATTGACTAAAAAATTTCAATTTAAAAAAATTAACACATTGCAATTTTTGGAAGAATGAATCATTTTGAATTTTCCTAGAAATCTATACGGAATGTTGTTTAAGATTCGGTTGGAATTTGTATATAAATTAAAAAGTCGCATATGGCTTTCATTTCTGGCTAAAAATTTAAATTTTTCCATATTATTTTATTTATTTATTAACAAAGCAAATAATAATTCAAAAAATGGTCACAAAAATACCAATAAAATGTCAGAATAGAACAAACCAGAAAAAAATCGATGTTTATTGTACATAAAATAACGTAACAACGGATATATTGATTATCTAATTTTCCGGATCGGAATGTCGTTAGAATTTTTATGGATATTTCATTATTCCACCGATTGATCGATTACTTGAACTTTAGGCTTAGAAGATTTTTATAGATTCTGCTCTAATTGCTATTACAAAAATAAAGTATGTGTTTTAATATTTTTGATGCTATATTATCAAGCAACATGATTATTAGAAATTGACAGCTCACTTACAAAAGTATCATACATAATAAATTCTAGATCCCTTTGTGGGTATATTGAGTCGCATTAAAATTTGGTCATAAGGATTAAATTGCTATTATGCAAGCTATTGTTGAGAATATGCCAACAGTCGTTTCAAATTCAAAATGTATATGCAACAAAAATTAGTTAATTTCTCCTTTTGTAAAGTTATCTTCCCCTTCATACAAATATTTAGTCTTATTCTAATCTTTGAACAATAAACATCTTTATTATTATTTTATCTGTATAGATTTGTTCTTTTATTGACTGATTAATAAATTATTCAATTCGACAGCTACTGGAGCTATAAGGCTCTGAATCATCTATGATTTCACTTTCGAATACCCAACTTACCTAAGAATTTAGTCTAGAGCTGAAATATTACATCAAATTCATCATTCACCTGCCAGTTTATTTTTGATAAAGCTCATCCGCCTCAAAACATAAGCTTAAGCAATAAATCTGAATGAGTAGTTTTCACCTAAATTACAACCTTTCTCTACCCAAACAGTAATCAATCTGAAAAAAATTTTATGACATAAGAAATCCTGTACATACACAGCATAAATTAATTTATTTTTTCTTTCTGGTTATCTTTATTTGATTTCAATTGTGGATTTTTTTAGTATCAGTTAACAAAAAAAGATGTTCAGAAAAAGATAGTAATAAAAAAACGTAAAAGTGAGACGCCGCTTTAGTCGTTAATAATATTTTTTTCATTATACTTTTCATAAACGTTTGAATACTTTTTTTTATCTCATCGACAAGGCAAGGATGAATTACAACTTCTTTATGTATCAATCTAGAGTTGAAAGGCACTAAATTTTGTTATTTTCATTAAGATCTGATTACATTTAAATATTCTTTTATGAATCGAACAAAAATAAAATAATAAAAATTGAAAGAAATATCATCGAATGGATCTTCATAATATTATGAAGGTAGATAGATCGGGAACGAATAAAATGACTAGGTAAATTGCAATGAATTAAATCTATGTGTGAATTATTTTATATCAAAAATTTTTTTCTTTTCATTAGGCAATTATTTTCAATTTCCTTTCCTTAATTTGGGTTCTTTTTATAGGCACAAAAATTCATTTCTCATATAGGAGGACATTCATCTTCTTTGTAAAGCACACTTTCAACTTCTTAACTTCTGATTTTTTTGTTTTGGGGTCGTTTAGTTTAGAAAATCTAGCTGAGGGTATTTAAGATCAAGAACAAGAGATTTAGATGACTGATAACTAGACGTCATTTTCGAACGACCCCACTTATATCCATAAAAGCTTTTTCTTTTCTAAAAAATTTTTTTTTTGTTTCTCATTTTTGGCAATCGGTAAAAATTTTTCTTCCCATCATGTGAAAAGCACATAATTGATACCATTACATAAGTTAAGAATTAATAATCTCGCTATTATTAATAATTATTTTTTCTATAATAAATTTAACAATGACATTATTTTTTTTTTTTTTTTGCAACGACTTCTGGTTCCATCCTTTTTACTTCATTTTTTTGATTCTACCTGGTTTGTACTGAATGTTAAGAAAAATTGCATTAAATGGTGTTTTTAACGTGATTTTGGTAAATGTCTTCTTATCTTTACTATTAATCATTAATTTTAAATTGTAAACTTTTTTTTTGCATTTCCATTTTTTTCATCTTTTTTTTGTTTCCATTTTGCTAAATTTTTATTTTTAAGAGAATTGTGCTGTTGCAATAAATTAATTAATTAATTAAGAGAACAAAAATCTCGACTTACTGATTGATTTTAACTTGAACAGCTATGTTGTGTGACATGCTGGGGGTTTGACACTTAGAAAGTAGTGTCATGTAGTTGTCACATGGATTTTGTTACAAGAAATAACATTTTTTGGATATTTGAAAATTCAAAAAATTTCCGTTACAAATCATAAATTTGCAACACAAACATGTGTCGTTAACATACATAACATTCAACAATTTAATGTCATCCACACAGTTTTTCACACAAACATCAAGCTGTTCAAGCATTGACCATCAATCTGTCAAAAAATGATTTCTTCTCGCAATAAACTTCTTCCTTCATTTATGTATAAATATGATTTGAATCAACAAGAACATAAACATATAGAAAATAACATTTTTAAAATATATATCAAGAGTTAAAAATGAACACGAGACACTGTTACTTTTTTCATTTATTATTAGATTAAATTTAATAGACTCGTTTTGTATAGTTTCCAGGGAAAGTGCCGAAGAAGCCCGTACGACTATTAGTTCCAACATACCTGTAATTGAGAATTTCATAAATTATTACTGTTATTGCTCTATAATTGCCAGTCAGTAAACCTACCATCCATCGTCGCACTGTTCAAGTACATAAACAAGATCGCCCTCTCTCAATTCCAATTCATCAGAATTTACAGGTCGATAATTGTAAACAGCACGGTAGCTATAAATAATAATAACAATCCATTTTATTAATGAATGCATTTAACTTTCCAAATTGCCTCATTTCTTACGTGATTGGTTCATTTGCGGTGTCAACATGCAGAACTTCTGTTTTCCTAATGGTTTTTGTCTCTCGAACAACATCTGAGTTCGAATAAGGTATTGGCGATGAGGAGGTTGGTATGAAAGTTTTGGTTACTGTGGTTGTTGTTGTAACAATATCATTTTCTAAATCTTCGCTTCCGATGTCCTATGGATGGAGAGAATTTTGTATTTTATTGAAATTGAAATGGATGTCATCGTGAGGTTAGTGTAGGGAGGCTGTGTACTTTATTTTGATTAAGATTATTCAATTTCTCGCTTCTTCCCAACTCACGAATATACCAACAATTTTCAATTAATTTTGACACATTTCAAGCAAAATAATGAGCACGAAGACAAAGACAATAGAACTTACCAGTAGAACATCGACATAGGATACAGGAAAGATGCCTTTTCTATTTCCAATACGTCCCTCAAACCAATTTGGATCAACACGCCTTGTTAGCGATACTAATTCACCTTTATTTAATGACAATTCAATATCTGATTGTGCTACGAAATTATATTTGGCTCTAGCTTGACCCTCTGATGGCTTTTTTGCAGGCAATGGTGGTGTTGGACGTGAACCATCATTAGAAATTATCTATTGTTTTATTAGAGAAGAAAATAAAAATAATGTGAGTTGGCAACAATAGATGATTTATATCCACAGTGTCACTGTATTCTTACATCTACATATTGAACAGGCAATAGTCCAATCATAGCATTATGTTCTCCCTCATACCAGTTCTTATCGATTTGACGTCTGATATAGATTATGTCACCTTTCTTGAATGACAGCTCTCTGAATGATATTTTTTTTTGTAATACACATAATGGGAAGTTATAAAGGAGGCATCGATGTTTTTGGGGAAGAAAAGACAAAAGAAATATAAGTTTATGAGGTTAAGTCCGAGTAACGCAGTTTTGGTGCTAAAATCAACTACGAGGCATGTTATTGTTACTAAATGTCTCAAAGAATAGCTACTTTAAGCTTTAGAATAAGACATATAGTGACATAACCTAGCCATGACGTATATATATGATTTTTGGCGCCAAAACTTGCACCTGCAACTCAAAATAGAGTAAAATTTTAATAATACCTGTTGGATTGTCCTTGAAAACTATACAGGGCCCTTGCTACAGTTCCTGGAAGATTGACAGGTGATTTTGATGGAGGTGGTATATTATATGCAAAATCATCATAACGATTAAGTGCAATAGGGGACTTTTGGGATGGTGTAAAATTATCTGTGTGTCTGCGATTGTTCATGTCTTGCAATTCTTGTAAATACTTTCTTCGGCGTTCCTCTTGATAGACTTTTTTCATATGTTCTGCTTGCTGATGCGCCAGTTCATCATCCGGAATCGCATGCTTAAACTCATAACGAACTGGTACTTTATAATGTATATTCACATCATTTTCGACGTACTTTTTTTGTGAGTCTATTGCACATAACGCACGATCAAATTTTGCAAATCGAATGATAAATGAACAGACAATAATAATGCATGTGACATTGATGGTGATGATGATGATGATGATTATGTGGTGGATAGGAGGAAAAGATGAAAATAAATTGATGTGAACACATAAAGAGCAATAGATAAATTATTATTATTATTATTTCATTTTTGTTGGTAGATTATAGACAGAGTAGATGCAGTAGTTGCAGAGATAGTTTTCATTTTTGTGCCAAAACGATGTTCGACATCATCATCATTGATTATTATTTTTTTCATATTTTTTCGGAAGCGCATCAAAAGCAGATGAAAGAAAAAAAAGAGAAGAAAAAAAAGAAAAAGTGAATTTTTATGCCACTTTTAATGTACGTGATGATGTTGTTGTTAGTTATAATAAAGTTTTGTGTGTACGATTTTGTTTAAGGTATATATATATAATATTTTCACTTATGATCTTTTTAGCCTTCCATTTATCATCCATATACATGCAGAGTGGGGAGTATGACGATTGCCCACTGACGATTGCCCACTCATTGTTTGCCCACTGACATTAGCCCACTGATTATTTGCCCACTGGTACTTTTGCCCACTAGTATTTTTGCCCATTCATTATTTCCCCATTGATTACTTGCCCACTGGTACGTTTGCCCACTGGTACATTTGCCTATCACTCATATCCCCACTCATTATTTTCCCACTCGTACGTTTGATCGTTGATAATTTTGCAAGAATTATTTTTTCGTCAAACTTTTTTTGACAATTGGTAAAGATGAATTAATTCAAGTTTTTGATGGTTATAAAATTTTTAATATATTAATGTAATTTATAATCAATGCTAAGAAAATGTTAAATATGACAGCTAATTTTAACTTAAAATTTTTAATTCCATTAAAGTTTTACAGTTTGTTCAATTATCTAAAATATATGATATACTTTTAATCTTATAAACGCTCAATTTGACTAAAGTTTCATCCTTGTATGTCCATGAAAGGCCATACAAGGATAGAGAAATTTGGAATATATTTTAGTTGGATGCATGGGGTATCATACAGTCTTCTTTAAGGTGCAAATTGTAAAAGATTTAGTATTGTCTTGATTGAGCAGATTTGCAGCAGAAATATGTCTATTGACTTTTAGACAATTTGGGCTTAGAAAGAGAAGTGTTTTTTTTGATATTCAATACATAATTATTATAAAAATATAACTTTTATGACTGTGAATTGAAGTTTTATTATTTGCGTTTATGATTTATCAACATTATGGATTTGTGCAAATACAACTTTACTAGTTTCATCTAATTTTATTCTTTCGTATATTTAAAGCTGGAACTATATTAATTTTTATATATACTAATGAAAAGCAAGATTTCAAAATTAACAAAATTTTGAGGACTTCAGATGAAGTTGGATCTACAATTGCATCAAGGTGATAAAAGTTTAAAAGTTCTGCTACTCAAGTAAAATGAAACTGGAATTTGAATATCCTTAATTTGTACGGATTTTTCCTAGATATCAAAAATTTCCTAAAAGTTAATTGTTCAAAATCTGCTTTTTTTACAAAAAAGTGTACCTGTGATAGGTAAATTTTTTTTGCAAAATTATCAAAGATCAAACGTACAAGTGGGAAAATAATGAGTGGGGATATGAGTGATGGGCAAATGTACCAGTGGGCAAACGTACCAGTGGGCAAGTAATCAATGGGGAAATAATGAATGGGCAAAAATACTATAGTGGGCAAAAGTACCAGTGGGCAAATAATCAGTGGGCTAATGTCGGTGGGCAAACAATGAGTGGGCAATCGTCAGTGGGCAATCGGACCAAACCCGCAGAGTGTACAGAGCAAGTTAAATTAAATTTCACTTTCTTCATGCTTCTCTATAGACTCTGTAGTTGCATTTTCCTATTATATTTTGCGGTTATTTATGCCCATATAGATCGATTACTGTACTCTCAAACAAACATTTAAGATGTTGGGGGGTCTTCGGTTTGAAAAAATATTTTTTTATCTTAGAAATTCTAATTTATTCAAATAATTTAAATTCGGCATGCAAGATTTTAAAAAATTCCTTCAACAAATTCAAAATTAGTCAAACCGAGGACCCCCATTTGTAATTGAAAATTGAAATGAATTGAATACGAAACATTTGGTTATGTTACTAAACTCCATTATGAGACAATAATAAAACGCATGCATGGGTAGCTAAATGACAATGTTTTCATGCTATTGTTCAATGAAATTTACTACTTTTTTCCATGTCTCGAGAAAAAATAAAAGAAAATGTTTTTGATTTCACATGAATAAAAAAATATTCAATAATTCACTCATAACTGTGCCTCTAATTTCTCCTACGATGATCCATCATCGAATCAATGATGTGTTATGGGAAAAAATTCAGCGAAATTACATATAAGTAAGTGTGAATAATGTTTTTAATACATTGTTGGGAAACAAATAAACAGACATTAATAAGAATAGACAGCTTCAACTGGATGCATTAATAGCAAACAATTGAATATGAAATATCGTGTGAATTAAGAAAAATATTGTATGAAGCTTGATTTGATGATAAAAATGTATTGATTTAGATTGCAGTTTTTCCTAAGTGAATTTGGTTAGTTACTAATGTGATTTGGCGCCAAATTTTGATAAATTTTCTATTTTTTGATTTATTTTGAGATTCAGCTAGTCAATGTATGATTTATGTATCTAAATTGTAAGATCAAAGAAGTCTAACCATGAGAATTCAAGAAAATCAACCAAGATCAAGTATTTCATGCATTAATTCCCAGACTCTTTTTTCATTTCCTAGCTCATTCACTTTTGCCATAAATTTCAAACTAGTCTTTCTTCTTATCCGACTCAATTCATTCTCTTTCTCTATTATTCCATCTAAAATTGTTTCATAATTTAATAGATATTCAATTGTGTCTGTTTAAATAGAAACAAACAAAACGGCACAAATCGATAATTTATGTAATTTCATTTCTATTGAAATGATAGATTGCCTTACATTAAGACATTTCTTTCTGTTTTCTATTCATTCTTTTTCTCTATTTTTTTTTTTCAGCAATAATGCTGATTATTTGTTTTCATTTTCATGTCATGATGAACCGTTTATAATTATTATCTTAAGATCTCTTTTATAGATCTGAGAAACTTTTCTTCGATGTTCATTTCTTCTTATCAACAATATAATAATAATATAGTTGCAACAATAATAACAACAACAACTAGCAGTTGAATAAACATCATAAAGCACATTTTATATCATCATGTTCTCATCTCATCATCTTCATGATAGTTTTCGTCTCATCTTCATTGTCATCTATGTCGTGAAGGAGGGAAAACATTGTAATGTGACACTATCATTAAGTGTCTTCTTATTTTATACTTGAGTTTCGAAAAAAGTATGAAAGCATGCTTGGATAGCGAGAGGATGAATGTTATCAACTTCCAGGCAATTGAATTTAATTACGAGATTTTTTTTCGTGGTGGATTTAAAGACTTGTGACAATTTGTGGATTTTAGAATGCTTGTTTTAAGAATTTCTTTTGCTATTTAGATGTTGATTTTATATAAACGGTCGTTTGATATTCAAATTTTATAAGTCCTGTTTACAATTAGTTGATTTCCCCCTTTGAAAAGTTATTTTCCCTTCATACAAATATTTAGTCTTATTCTGATCTTTGAACAATAAACATCTATATTATTATTTTATCTGTTTAGATTTGTTCTGTTAATGACTGATTATTTAAGTCAACAGCTCAATCAGAACTTTTAATGAGTTTCTAATTCAAAATTGAGTTGAATAATGGGATAATTTCCACATAGAAGTAAGAGCATCACAAAAATCTATTACAATAGGAATGATCTGCCAATCTAACATGTTTCACCTTCACTTTGTCAATTTCTAATTTTTCTATGAAAAAGTATAATTTATTGAAAGTTTAATATAGACAAGTTGATGATCATAGTGATGATGATGAGTTTGTTGGATATTGTTGCTGTTGAACCAAAAAATATGGCAATTTAATGGAATAATAAGATAATTGAACCCGTAAAAAAATTATTCATGCACATAATAAGATTAATTGCATCCATTAATTCTGATTATAGGCTATATTTATGCAAATGATTGAGCATAGCCATAAAAGTTTGTAAAAAATTGCAATTGTTGCTGCCTGCCCAATTTTTTTACGTATCTATTATATCTCTTTCACTCTCATTATTATTATTATTTAATTTAATTTGTCTTGGCACAATTCTGGTTCATCATCTTATTAACGATGAATTTCAATTTTTATTGGCAATTGCTAGTCTGTTTTATTTATAATTGCAACCGCTCTTGCTCATGTACGGATGATTGGAATTTCATTTCTCATCATTTTTCAGCTTTTTTCTCTATTGCATCACACATCATACAATTTTATCCATGAAAAGCAGAATTATGCGATGTGATTCATTAAAAAAAGTGAAAATTGAGCATGTAAAAAGTCACACTTTGAGATTATCTATGAAAATATTTGATGTTGTGGAAAAGAAATAAAATATTTGGAAATAAGATTTAATGAGTTGAAAAAAGTTATTAAATTTGATTGAACATGTTTATGAGTGGAATAGGCGCATTAAATTTTTAATTTTAAGAATAAGGTTAAGATGTATTCTAGACGTAAGATGTAGCCATTTGCCGGCGTTTAGATTTTAGGGATAGTCATGATCACAGCCAAATAACGGGTTGCCCACCTTTGAGGTCTAGAATTAAGAGTGAAAAGGAGGAAAAGAAGTGAAGTTATTCTGTTAGAACGACCAAAAAAAAAGATCTAGGATAGAATTTTTTAGAGAATTGTCAATGATCACATCTACTTCTTATTATATCACAAAAATTTTGAAAATGATTGAACACGTCAAACCCGAGCACTGTTTAAAATAAGCTATTAGCACTTCACATATCTAAGCATGTATATACTTGTAGATGTTGTTGTTATTCACAATTAGCACCTTATTTCGAATCTTTGATTTTTTCTTTCTTTCTATTATTAAAATATCTTACTTTATTTTCTTTTTGAGGAACAATAACCATCTCCGGAGTAGTAGAAGTTGATCGATAACAAAAATTAATAAAAATAGTAGGAAAAGACAGACTAATATAATGATCAACATAAGATATCACTTTTTGGTTAACTGATTTATTTAATTGTCTAAAACTAGTTCTCTTCGCTTAATTTTCCAGCATAATTTGATTGATCGGTAATGTTTAATAATGGCAGTGAGACCTATTTTGTGGTTTTATAACTAGATCTAATTATGAATCTATGGAAGTCATAAAAAAATTAAGATATATGCTTAAAAATAGCTTCAATCACTGCTCTTTTTTTCTTTCTATTTCTTTTTTTTTTAATTTAATTTCAACTATTCACGATGCTTCTCTTTCAATTACTGAGTATTTAGTTCTCGATTTTCAATAATTTCTTCTGTCTTAATACCTATACACAAATGTACTCCTTGTTCACATATATTTATTTATTTCTTAATGCACGATGCCAATTTAATTGAACATTGAACATTCTTGTCTTGAACTTGAATTTAAATAAACTTTTTCGATTGCCTGCGATTGATTCTTTTTTTTTCTGTGTGATGACCAGTCTGATATTTACAAGTGAAAAAGAGAGAGTGAGTGAGGACGAGTTGAATAAGTGTGGCAAGGAAGATTCATGTATATTGAATTTCTATTTTTTTTCTTCCGCTACTCAAGTTATTTGTCATAAATAATGCAATTGCATCAAAACTCGAGATTTTAATTTTAATTTATTTTCAGTCAGAGTTGTTCGTACTTAATTAGAATATTGAAAATAATTTTATCACAACTTGAACATTATGACTGTTGATTATAAGGCAAGGTGTTTTGTGCTATTGCGTCGTTAATTTTGTTTTAACACATTACATATTTAATACTTAAAAAGTATGGATGTTTATTGTTTAAAGAGAAAACATTTGATCATCTGAATATTTTTCTTATGAATACAGTTTTAAAATTAGTTAGAATATCTAAAGAAATTGGATCAGTTTGTTGTGAGAATGACTAAAGTATGCTGGATTAAGTTTTCTTAAAAAGATATTGTTAAGGTTTTATGTTGATTTGAACTTAATAATTTTAATGAATTTCAAATCATCATAGATTGAAAATTCTATATTTTTGTCCCGAACCAGCACCTTCAAAATGGTGTCATAAAAAGCATTTATTTATTGGACTTTTCAAAAATTCAAATATGTAAATGATGCAAAGATGTAAATGTCATCAAAAGTAGAAAATATGATCTGAATCTATTTAGTAACTTTTCAACACATTTTTACTTAAATCTTTTTAATTCACAAACATTTTCAAATGTCACTTTTAATTCATTAGAATTTCAAACATAATGATTTCAGTTCTTTTTTTTAATCACATAAACATTTCCAACTCTGAAAATTCAATTACACAAGCTCGATACACAAATGAAGATCAATTTTATTAGTGCATATCATGTATAAATAAATCGAATGAAAAAGTCCCAAAAAAATGAAAAGTCCGTACACAAATGAAATATTCAACATTTAAAATTCAACCTTGACAGAGAACTCTCGATTACCTCTCATCAGCAGGTTCAACATTTTTTTTTATAACAAATTCTCTTCCTTGTTTTGTGTGATATGAGAGATGCACACTTGTTTAAATGAATCACTAAAATCCTATGATGTAATCGCGTTTGGGTGATAAACGTGTGTTTTTCAAAAAAAAAGTCGCGCGCGATTCTCACGTTGAAAATTTTGTGTTACTTTATACTAAGAAAAAAATAATATTTCGAGTGCTTTCTTATCAACTGTTTGTTACAAACTGAGGAGAAGAAAATAAAAATATATGAATGGAGTGAGTCAGTGAAAGACAGAAAGCGACGTAGAGAAATGTAAGTAAGTAATGTTCCGTCTCTCGTTTACTATACGGCTTGTTGCTATTATTTATTGTTGATGTTGTAGTTTTTTTTTCTTCTCGGCTCTTCTTATACCTCTTTTGGGAATTATCTTTAAGTGATGTCAAATATTTAAGAGGTCGCTTCTAAAATTTTTAATGCTTGGGGAGGGTGGAAGGGTCTAAGATCTAAGATCTTGCTACGTACATAATATATTATTACCAGGTGGGTAAGGGGTGCAAAATGATCATTTTTTACGTTTCAAACGACTTTGAAAATTAAAAAATAGTTTTTTTTACCCAAAATGTCTTAAAGTTTAATCTTAATTTTGACATCACTTGCGATCAACCCCAAAAGGTATAAAAATAAATAAAAATACGTACGTAATCAAGTAAGTAACAGAAACAAAACAGACGAGCAATTTACTTGCTTTATTATTAAACATCTTTTTAAACTCACGTGTGAGCTTACTCAACACCATTTAAAGTATTTTTAACATCAATTAGCGATCATGAGAGGAAAATAAAAATAAAAAAAAATAATTTTCGTGGGTAGTTTGCAAATTTGAATTTATGGAAATGATTTAATGATGGGTCAATCTTGGATGAATTTTTTGAGTGAAATGATGGGATTTAAGAGCTAAATGAAAATTAAAAAAAATATCGATTTTAATTTCGAAATTATCGATTTTAGAACTTTTAAAATATTTAAATATTTAAGTAACAAATATGAAAAATTAAATTTGGAAAAATTGGCTAAAAGAAATGCATTATTTAAAACATTTATAATATGGAATCGAACCTAAAATATTTTATTACTTTATGTTCAGATAGAAACTGAAATCAACTCATATTAATCTACAAATTTTTGAGTGTCAAAAAAACTTATTTGATTAACTAAAGTGGAATAATTTTTGCAAACTTTAAATTTGATTTTTAGCGCATTTTTGGAAACTTGTTTTCAAAAAGGAAGCTCAATCATACACTTTGTTCGGTCGGCAGCAAATTTTGAAAAACTATCTTTTGATCTAGACATTGTAGAGAGCTCCGGTTTGTTTTATTAGCTTCGTTTCATCGAGTTATTGGCGGCAAATGCATTTAAAAGTCCCAAATTTGTGTTTAAACACCTTAATTAATTAATTTTTAATTTCACAAAGAAAAATCATCAACACACGACTGCAACTTCACGTCATAAAAATTTCAAATATTTTTTGACCGTTGACATTTGAAAATTTTTTGACCGTTATTTTTTACGAAAAGTTTTTTGTTCAGTTTTGCAAGTTATTAGTTTGTGCATAATGAAAACACACTTTTCATGCACAATGAATGTGAGGAAATCGAAACTAAAGGGTTTTTGATCGTTGTTGGAACATTTTTTTAAAATTATCGTTATTTTTATGTAGAATATTGCAAGGTCTGTCCTGAAAGTTGATGTACTTTCAATTCGTAGCTCGATTACTGATCGCCGCGCCAAAAATGCGCTGAAGTCCCTCGATATGAAACACGAGGACTTTTGTAATTTTTTTTTTCAATTTTCATGAAAAACCAAACAATATTTACTGCGGAAATCTCATAAAGTTACAATATTCTAGAAAGTCTATTAATTTAAATCGAAAAACTATAACGATGTAAAAGAGCGAATAAGAAAGAGAAGAAGTGAGAGCGGCAAAAGAAAGCAGTAACGACATTCTCACATGCACGAAATATTGCCAGAACATTCACAACGTCAGTAACAAGAAGAATGAAAAAATCAAAACAGAAATGCATAATAATAATAATATTAATGATATTCTGGCTTATTTTTTGTTTTTATGATATTTTTATAGCATTACAATAGAAATTGGTTTGGATTCGTACGGAAATGAAGGTTCTTTTATTTATTTACATATCTCACAGGTAACCACAGGTGTATATGATCTATTCTCATGTGTACATTACCACAACGGAAGTATCAACTTTCCCCTCCTCATACAAAAAAAAAAAAAACATTCAAATACATTCACATGATGATACTCCATAAAAAAAATCCATGCTCATTGTCATAATACAAATGAAAATACCTCACATGTGGCTCAACATTTTTCAACTTTACAAAACAAAAAATAAAATTTAAAGCTCTCAATTTTCAAGCATGTTTTCATGCTGAAGAAATGATTCTCTTTGTGTTAGACTGACAAGCTATAACCATTCATTAAAATATTGAATAATGCAATTCCAACAAATGATTAAATTAATGAATGTTTTTCATCCTCTTTAGGTCTTCATTCATTCATTATCTTGTCTTAAGAAATTACTGAGCACAAAACAAATATTTCAATTTTCAGAGGTGCCTGTGATGATAATAAAGAAAAAAAATGTGTGGTGATGCCATTAAGTAATTTCTTCTTTTGAATAGCTAATAATATGAGTCGCGACTCTATCGGAATATATTTTTTTTTCATTTTTTTATTTATAGCTATTGATAGAAAGTTGGAAATGCCTTTAATTTTTTATTTATGTTAATTATGCTTTGCATTAATACACAATAATGGTGGCAGCAACATTATTTACTATGAAATGTTGTCTATTAAAATTGTAATGCAATATGCATTTTGAGGTTTGAAATAAAAATTAGGAATTTGGATTTTTAACGGTTAAACTTATTTTGAATTTAATGATTTGAAATTTTTAAATGAAATTCAATTTTTTGAAGCCGTTTAAAATTTTGATTTCATAATTTTTGTTTAAAATTTGAATTTTTGAAAACCGTTTTAAGTTTTTAAAACTGAAAAAATTTGAATTTTTGAAACCCGTTATAAGTTTCTGAAAACTAAAAAATTTGAATTTTTGAAAACCGGTAAAACAAAAATAAATTAGCAGTTTACTTCCATTTAATCCAGTAATGACGATTCCCTACTATAAGAATGGTATGGATGAGATGAAAAGAGGTCTTTCTCGTGACCATTATTCATGTTTTTATTTCCCTTCATTCATCTATTGTCAATGGCTAGTCTCACTCTAAGTTCTTTTTCATGTCGCATACAATGAGGAAGGAAGAGTTGAAAGAACTGTCAACTGATGCATTATTGCATAGTCTTAGTTTCATTTAAAAAATATTTAAATTAAGTACGAAAGAGAAGAAAAAAAAAGCATCATGTCGAATATTTTAGTGATCTTTCTGTCTTTCCGTTCGTTCCTCTCTAATGTCTTACGATTGCCAACATAACGACAGCGTGTGCATAATCATTCATGAATGATTAAACGTGCCGGCGCTTTTTTTTCGAGAAAGTTATCGCATTCTCATGAACGATAGCTTAAAAATCATATTATCAAGTGCCGCATGTATACGAAATTGATTTTCAAGAATCGTATTATGTATTTATGGTTTATAACCAGGTATGGCGAACAGAACTTTTGACGTTAAATTTTCAGAAATTTAAAGTTTTTTTGTAAAGTCCCGAACGTTCACTAACACTAAGAAACATTTTTCGAATGTAAATATGAAACAAATTTCATCAAAATTTTACGACAATTTTAACTAATAATGAGTAATCAGTTTTATTATTTACTTTAGTTTGTTTTGATAATGATATTTGAATGCATTTGGTGCAGTCAAACATATGATTTAATCGATTAATTGCAATTTTTTCAAAATTTTCATTTGCTTTGTATTTGTGTACTTTATTTTTCGAAATTCAAAATTCAAATTTTAACGGAAAAATAAGATACCTTTCGAAAGTTCGAAATCGAAAAATAAGAACCGTTCGCCATACCTGGGTTTATAAGTGTCCATACTTATAATAAAAATAATATTATGGTCATTCATGACATCTTATTCGTATCGTTGATGACGAAATGATAAAAATACCCGAGAAAGAGTTCAATTTCCTGTATCGAAACGAAAGTGAATGAGATGTAATAAAAAAGAGAAATGGCTTTCAAATTTAATTAATTTCTGATTTGACACTATCTGGTTTATTATGCTTAAGGTACTTTGGATAGACATGACTGATTGCAAAGCTTGTGAAAATGGCAGTTTTTCTTCCTGGTCGTTACCAAAGGATTAGAGTTTTGTAGGCAGTAAATCATGAGATTTTAATTGGAGTTGTATTTTTTTTCTAAATTAAAGGAGCACGTGGACAGTACCAGATATATTGATTTCTTAGCTTGCAATTTTAATGATAATTAAATGATCTTCAGCAATGTCATTGAACCCATCAATTTCATGAATTGACTGCCAACATGATATTAAATAATACAGACAAAAAAACTTCATTAAAAATGCTCAAAAGCATTCACTGTTCAAGCTTTTCACAGCTCACAGCATAAACTGCGCATAAATTCGCCATCACATTAAGCATTGCTCAATAAACTTTCATACTTGCTTTCTTTTTTTTGACCACTTGATCTTTATAACGATTGACTTCCACATCATGGTTATTATTATTATCATATATGACTAGCTTACGTAATAAGGCATGAAATTTGAAAAATAATCATGGGAATATCTTGGATACATGCTGTTTGAATATGTACACAGTGTCGATTTTTTTGGTTATGTTAGTGTAAATTTAATTAAAATATTTTCAACCTTTTGGATGTAGTTTTGGGTATGAGGTACTTTGGGTGTCTGCATAAGGAAGGTATTAAGGAACTTAGGTTTAAAATGGTTCAGATAATGAAAAGACATTTCGATACCCAAAAAATGAGATAATCTTAATAACTTATTAAGGTTGATAATCTTACCTGAAAAATAGCCATTTAAATTATAATTATTTTTTGGGGGAACTAATGGGGGTGTTGATGGTGTTCTTGGTGAGTATGTGAATGAGTCTAAATCAACTAAAAAATTAATAAACAAAATAAATAGTCGAAAAATAATAATATTATACGTTGAAAACACATGAACTATATAAACAATAACAGCTATATAGGAATAAACGAAAGAAAGCATTCACAAGACAAATTGCACTTTCTCTAATCTGAGCTATATAATTGGATATAAATAATAAAATAAAACTTATTCAAAAGGGAGAGAAATAAATAAAAAAAACTTGCGTGCAAAAAATATTTGGAGTGCAAATATGTATAAAATGTGCGGCTTTAATGCGTGTCGCGTGTGTGCACGTAATTCAAATAGAAGAAAATAATTTTCATTTTCTTCATGTCAAAAGTAACCTTTATATGTAACCGCTGATGATAGCTTTTTGAATTGCTTCTTATGCCACAAATATTCAGCCTCAGCTTGTCTATCAGGAAAATAGCGATTTCTTGGTAATCGATCAAACATGTGATCGTTGCTGAAAATTTCACGCAATTGTTTTGTGACATTTGTGATGGGATCTTTACGTATTGGTGATGTTGATGATGGACGTTTGCGTGGCTTTATACCGGGTCTACTTTTATCTGGTGAATTAATGGAACGATTATTATCTTCTGGCCGTGGATATTGATGAGACACAAAGTTTCCGCAATAAGGTAGATGGGATAAATGTGGCGATATGTCATTCAATTCGCGAAAATCTGGTACGGACGTATACATTTTACCCATCAACGACAAATTGCTATCGAGAGTTTCAAATTTATGTTTAATTTTAGCAACTACTTCACCTGATGTACTCGGAATTGCATCAATCTTATCCAAGCTATCTTTATTGCTTACTGACATTCTTTGACGATCTTTTAAGCTGGCAGTTTTACTGATTACATTTATATGCGGCATCAATCGATCATCTTTCTTCTTCATTGAATGCTTGAGAATTGGTGAAGTACGTCGTGTGCGACGTGCACGTTTAGACTGCATCTCATATTTATGTGTGATGTGAGACACATTTCCATACTCGTGTCCACGTATACGAGTTTTACTTGCCTTATTTAATTCTGAATCACTGAAAATGTAATGACATGAGCTGTCATCATCGGCACCAGACAGTGAGAAATTTTCAAATTTCATCTTTAATTTTTCAACGTCACCAAACTCACTGAGACTTTTATAGCATTTTTCAGATTCACATGGACTCGTACTGCGTGATCTCTTCATTAATATGCCACGAATTTCACCAAAATTCTCATTGGAACTACGGAAGGTGGTATTGGATTTCATGGATGAACGTTCACCAAATAAATCTTTCAAATCTGTAAAGGATTGTGAGGAAGTCAATTTTGGAGGGGGTTGTTGTTGTTGATGATGTACGGCAGTAGAAGTAGAGGAAGTTGTGGGCTTGTCAGATTGAGATTCTTGTTTCATATTAGCGGAAGTAATTTTCTCCTTATTGTTTGCATCATCTTCATGTTCATCTGGCGAGGAATCGTCACGAGCATGATAAACTGTCACGGGAACTTTATCCTTTTCCTTTTCGATTTTCTCGAAATATTTTATCTTTGCATATACATCCTCCATTGTGGTGGATGAATCACGAAAGATAACCGTTCGATTTGATGTCTCTGATGAGATACTTTCGGTTTCGTTCGCTTGGGTTGCTGCTTTTTTAACATTTGTTGATGACGATGTTAGTTGTGCGGTTGGAAGACAATCAGCTAAATATTTTGTGGCAGCAGGAGGTGCTTCATGGAATGAAAATGAGATATCTCGTTTTGGTGCTGTAGCAATTTTAGCTGCTGGCAATGTTTTATTCGATTTGATGGCATTTTCAATCTTTTTTACACGTTCAATGTCTGGATTTTTCTTTTTACTTTGAATGAATTTATCTTTTATTTCCTGACATAATGAGTGTGAAATTGAACGTTTTTCTGTTTCGGATATTTCACTTGATGCCTTTGTGGATGATGGTTTACTTTCGAAGACATTTTTCAATGTCGATATGTCTACAGTTGGTTCTTGAACTTTATCTTTTGTCAATTCTGAGTGACTGCGAACAGTTAGAAATGGACCTTCAGTTGGTGACTTTTTAACAGGAACTGTAACAACATATGCCTCAATATTATTTGTTATATTATTAGCAATACTCGAGCTAGCAACATTATCGACATTTTCATTACAATTGTTATTCTCATTGCCCACAGGCTTTTCATTTGATGACGATGAATAAATTTCCGTTAATTGGCTTTTAATCTTTCTCAATTGATCTCTCGATAATGTACTTAATAGCTTTCGACTTAATCCCAAATTCTTTTCATGTTTGTCGGCTTTTGGTAATGTGGACGATGCCGACTTTTTGTTGCTTTTATTGTTATACTTCTTTGTCATGCTTGTTGCTAAATCCAATACAGAACTAGCTCTCCATAGTGGTTTGTAATTGTCTTTTGTGCCATCGTATCCAATTTTCTTCTTGCTTTTATTATTAGACTTTCCAGACATTCTTTCAACATACTCAACAGCATCATCATCATCATCGTCACCGTCTAATGACTTTTGCTTGAAAAGTTCCTTTAAATTCTCAACGGATTTTTCTTTTGTCACTAATCCTAGATCAGCGTCAGCTGCCCAACGATACTCATCAGCTGAATGAGGTTGGAATAGAAAATCTTTGTCGCGTTGTTCCGCACGCAATTTTTTCAACAAAATATTCAATTCACGTTCATTCTTTTCATATTCACGGACTTTTTGCCATAAATCATAATCAATAATATCCTCATTACGTCGTCGTGGACGTAAATCGGAATTAGATGTTGCACATTCTAACTGACCGATACGTTCGAGGCATGTATAAAAATCTTTTAGGTCACGAAATCGTTCACTCTTCTTATGTCCACAAATTGGCGAATGTTTCTCATAATTTAAGATGTTTAGTGACTTGCTGCGGTGCAAATTGCTATTAGTTTTCTCATTAAGCTTCTCTTTTGCTCGGTCTGTACGACCAACACTTTGTGCACGCACTATTTCTTTCTGATATGAACTCAATTCCATTAATTTATTTGTCTTTAAGTTTTGTATGCGACGACACGACGGTGAACGAGATGTGCGTTGCCTTTTTTCTGTCTCAACTGATTTATTACGTCCATAAATTATAACCGGAGAGTATGGACGCACTAATTCTGTCATTACAGTTTTATTTGGAGGTTCACTGTTGCTCCTTTCATGATAGCTATACGAAAAGTCTAATGATCGACCCCGATTGCTATTACCAAACTCATCCTCATCAGATAATTGATATAATGAATCATATTTATAAATTTGCTCCATCACAAAGCCACCTTTCAATGCCTCGGCCTCAGTGACTGGTCGATTGAATATTGCATAACATTCTTCTGACTCATTTCTCTTTTCAAATTCACGAAATTTTGAATGGGAAACGAGGCGTGATTGATGCAAATAATGATTAGGATGACGAAGTGATGGCTCTGATTTATACGACGCTAGAGCATTCCACATGCGAGCTTTTTCCATGACACTTGAATTTGGATTTATTGGTATTTCAAATTTCTTACCATTGTCACGCAAAAAGAGATTTTGGAAGAATGAGTCTGTCCTTACAGCTTCGTTCTGATGTACAATAGTTTCATTAATACTTTCCACAACTTTTCGATTATCATCCATCTGGGAATCTTGAAATGAAGTCTTTTGTTGTTGTTGTTTCTCTTGCCTCGCATTACTAGCTGCCTCTTTGCTTTTATCTAACGATGATGCTTTTGATGATGATGAAGCTGATTTTTTCAATTTTTGACTTGTTATTGTAATGGGAACATTTTTTACAATCTTCATATCAGCTAGCTGCTGCTGCTGCTGCTGTGGTGCTTTCTTCTTTGATAAATTTGAATCAATGGAATATGTTGAATTTGTTCGTGCCAAGCTATTGTTCGAACTTGTGATGATTGAACCTTTCGATTTCACTTTCAATTTATTTTTTGCTGTAATGATATCTGATGCAGCACTTTTCGTGAGTACACTTGATTTTGATGATAATGTGGATACATTTGATGGCTGACGTAAGCTACGTGGCGCTGTCTCAGTTGATGTTCGCATAATTTCTCTTCCACGTGATGATATTGCCACAGTTACTTTCAGCGATTTTTGCTGTTCTGATTTTTTTGCTGATTGATATGCTTGACTTTCAAGTGACTTCTTAACCATTAATGATGCCAATCTTGGGTCTTTTACACATGTGATTGGCTTAAAAGTTTGTTGAACTGCATGTTTCACTTCATTTGGGGATCTCAATTCTGGATTACGTAAGATTCTTGTACTTACATGTAAATCCTTTGAGATTTTCGCCAATTTTTCTTCAACTTTTTTCTTTTCGACAGCAAATGCTCGTTCTTTAGATATGCCTCGTCCAAATGCGACGGGACTTTGACTGGCTTTACGTTCATGAAATATTTTACGTCCAATGGGACTTGAAGAGCTCGCACGATAACAAATTCTTCTTGCCATTCTCGTATGATGTGAATCAAAGCGTCTTTCATCATTACGTGATGTGGCTGAAACATATGTGGATATGAATGATGGCCCAGCTGAACGAGAACGATTTAATTCGGATGATGATTTTTTGCTACTTGTTGAAAATTTTACATTCATCGAGTCGTGTTTGGTGCAGCTTCTGGTGCGAGGAGATTTATTTAAATGTGTAACAATTTTCAATGTTGAATTTGTTCTCGACGATTTACGGTTTGGTGGTTGCGGTGGCACAACTGGCACAAAGGACTTTACACTTTTTGGAAATGGACCAAACATGTCTAATGGTCGGGAAATGTTTGTAATCGGATAACAAATGATTTCTGAATTTATTATCGCACGCTCGTCATGTGGCATCTTCATTTTTTGCTTACGAGCAACTTCAGCAAGTTCAGCATCATCTTGTTCATTCTCATCTTGCTCTTCTTCACCATCTGTATGTAGAGTTATATCACATTAGTAATATTTTATCCAAATAGAAATTACATTTTTTTGTGCCCAAAGAAAATGTGCTGATACCTGCAACTTTGTTATTTTTTTGCTGCTGCATATGTGAATCGTTTTTTTGTGACGACGACAAGGAGGAAAATCCTTCTTATTTTTTTTTTGCATCATGGATGCTTGCACAGGAAGAAAAACTTTGTACTTTTTTTTTGCATGATGTTGACAGAAAAAAATAGATTGTTGTCGTTGAGCTTGCTCGTGATAATGGTTAGAAACATTTATTTTATTTCTCATTCATACCGCATTAACCTGTTTGTGTCATACACACACACGAAACTCAGTTGAATCCCATTTTCTTGTTAAATGTTATAAAAAGTTATTTGTTTAGCGCTACTCTTATTCCCAGAGAGAAAAAAATGGAAATAGAAAAGTTAGCACATTTATTTGCATATTTGCATTCCAAAACGTATCAAAATGAAAATTTCGTGCTCTTAAAAAAATAAGTTCTATTTTGTATGGTTAGCATAAAACACTTTCAGCTACAAAATTTACATTAAAAATTTACAAACAAGAAAAAAATTATTATTATTTTTTTGAGGTTAAGGAACATTTATAAGTGCAATGTTGATTCTATATTCATGATGAAATGAATTGAAAATTCGTGTTCATGTTTTTACTTTAAAATAAGATAAGTTTTGTGTAAAATAATAAGATAAGTTCATACCTTTTGGTTTTTCAGGTGCATGCTTTCTGAATCCATGTAATGGCACTTCTCCTCCATCTTGAAAACTTTTATAAGCTTGTTTTGTTTCGACGGGACTTAATTGCTCTACATCACTGCGCTTTTTGAAGACTAGTGTTGAATCACTTTGGTATCCTTGATCCTTCAATGCTCTGATGGTGAGGAAAATGATGAAAAGATGGAATTAAAAATTCATGAACTTAATTTTAAAAATTTTCATAATTTTTCTTTTTCTTACCTTGAAAGATTTCCTTGCGTATAATTTGATGCTAATTTTTGTTGCTCAAGATGCTGTGAAGGATGAAAATTAAAGAAAAATTGAAGGATGGATTTAATATTGTAATTTATTTTCACAGCCTTCTTTGGTGAAACAGAAAAATTTTGTTTTTAAAGAAGATTTTTGGGGAAGTTTTGTCAGTTTGGTAACTATGGTCAAGAATGATGCCTTAATGATTTTTGAATATAAGAACTTGGAATATTTAAACTTCATTCTAAAATGTTAAAATGAAATTTTCATTTTAAACAACATTTTTACCCACGTGTTTTGCAAAAATCGGTCAACATTTTCAAATTCAAAATGACCGTTTCTATAGGACTCTTCTTACTAAATTTACAAACATATTTTTTAAAATCTCAAAATTTGTAATAATTCTGACAAATCTTCCATCAAGTCTTCATTAAACAATCCAAAAAACTTGTAATTAAAAAAAAATTAGATTTACAAAAAAAATTTTGCAATTCAAAAAAATATATTTCATCCAAAAATGAACCGGAAGGCACAAGAACAAAAAAATAAAATAAAAGTTGATTAAAATAGCATGAACATGGTAGGTGAACTAATGAACCATATAAAAAGTAAATAATACAAATCGGATTCACACATGCATGATAAAATATAAAAGCAGCATATAGACATAGAATATTCTGCGACATAATGAGAAGAGGACGGAAGAATGATTTTTCCTGTGCTGATATTGCTGCTACTAGAATATCAAAAATAATAATGAAGCGAATTGGATTGGGTTGGAAAATCAAATTATATATAATATGGTAAAATAAAAATCATTTTTATGTATACATTAATTGACTTACAAATTTCTCAACTTCTTTTGCTAACTTTATACCACATAATGATTTCGAGGAATGCTCATCAAGCCACTGAATGCGTGATTGTTATGAGCAGATTGTTCAATATGAGAAAAAATAAATGTTCAACACAGACAGCAAGAGGAAGTGTAAATGAAGAATGTTGGTTGCGGAGATTATTTTTTTATTTTGATAGATGGATGGATGCGGTTCACATAGTTCATAGTTGTTGATGGTTAGTAGATAATGTTATTATTATCGAAAGGGGTTTTTTCGTACCAAAAAAAGTGGTTAAAAGATAAAAAAAGAAAGTAATAAGCATAATGTTAGTATATTATGTAATTTTAAAGTCAAGTGAATGTGCTCTTGAGGTGCGGTTTTAGCTACTTTTTGTGCTTTTTTCAGTTCTGTGCAACAAACCTAAAATAAAGTGCAATAAAAATTTTGCGGGTGTAACTGAGTAATGTGGATCATGTGTAGAGTTATTGAAAAATTAATTAAGGAGAAACGAATGCAGTTATGGAAGGAACTAAAAGCATTTTTAAGTTACAGAAAATGATAATTAAGGGAAAATAATAATAAGAAATAACGTTTTACCCCATCGAAAATTTCCATTATATCATCCCACCACTAAAATAAATATTGTAATAATGATAATTATGTTGATTAGTACTTTATCTCATGTGAATTTAATATTTTTAATTATTTTCTTTGCTGTTGAATCAGAGTTGCTAATTTTGAGATGGTTTGAATGAATTTGAGGTTATACTAGAGTTAAGGTAATAGAAACGGATTGAAACCTATGAGGTCGTTCACTTAGTACGTACGCTTTTTAGAGGGAAGGGAGGGTCTAGGAATTTGAAACAGGCCAAAAAAAAAGAATAGGTTTTTTAATACAAAAAACGTAACAAGGGGACAAAGGGGGTCTAAAAAGTCATTTTTTTGCGTAACATACTACGTGGCCCCTTTGATAATAATTGTGTGTTGGTAAAATAAAATTAAAAAAATTTAAAGGTTCAATTCCTAAAAATTTAGATTCTAGTCTAGATAGCCATAAAATTAGAAAAGCTTATTCAAAAATACATTTCCAACATTTTACTGTACCGGATCATATAATTTTTAAAAGTGCTAAGTCTATACTAGTAATTAGGTTGTATTTATAACAGTTATGGCTAACAAATTTGCAATATTCCTCAATTATTACTTTTACTGAATCAAAAAGTCAAACTTTTTAAATAATTCTGATCAATTAAGTATCTTTCGACAGACTTTATTATTATTATTATTTATTGAAAAAAGACATCTTGTTCCTTAAGACAACCTCCTCATCTACTCCCTTAACATCTCTGATTCTAGTGAATTTTGAAATTTTTGTGTATATTTATTAAACATATAAAATTTTATAGAGAAAGAAAAGTTTATGGAAATGACAGAAATAAAAAAGTTTGATGATTTATGACTTATTATCAAAAAAGAAAAAAAAAAATTTAAGTTTGTTGGGAATATTAAGCAGTTGATTGATTGATCGATTAAATTTTCAAACTTGATATTTTTTGCATGAAAAAATATTTACAATAGCTGTGTATGAGAATCAATGAAATGTGAATTTTAAAACTTTATTTTCTGGATATTCATCACCAATCAATTTATATTCCAAAATGTATAACATGACTCTGCTGACTAGCAAAACAATCAATATATTATGAAATGTATAGAAAATAGAGAAAGAAAGAGAAGAAATTTGGATAAAGAAGAATTTTGTTTCACTTTTGTTTTTTTTTTGTGATTCAATTGATTGCAATCGGAAGTTGAATATATGAATATTGAAATAGCAACAAATGTAATAGTCATTCACCTGTTTAGCCTCTTTGTCTGAAACTGATGACTTTCCTGGTGTATAATTTTCAATTCGACCTGGTTGAATTTTATATTGTCCAATGATTGGCTTGACAGGTTGCTCCATGGAACCATATCTAGAATAATAATAAATAGAATGCATTTATAGCTTTTCAAGCATTAAAACAATTGAATGCACTTACCTATCTTCACTTTGGTTACCTATTGATATTGTTCTTTGCCTGTCGGAACTTGCACCACTACTATACTTAACTATATAATCTGAATCGTAATTTGTATCCGGCTCGGAAGCGTATCCATTGGATTTATATGGAATTCCTGTGTTTTGCAAATAAAATAAAATTAAACTTTATTTTATTTTGATGAATCTTAAAAGCTCTTTTAATTATTATTTAAAATGAATTTGCATATTTAGACAATTTGTATTTAAAGACTTAATATTTATAGACTTTTAGCACTTCATCTATTAATGAAAGGCACCGAAAAACTAAATTTACATTCATTGACGTGAAGAATTTGCACAATTGACAGGTGTGGGTGGGGGTTTGTTTAGTAATACATTAATGCTATTTGGTGGGTATCATGAACTTTTTTTTTGAGGAATTATACAAATTATTAAGTGACTAGCTTGGTCATAATAGTGATTTTATAATTTTCAGTGGCAAAATTAAAGGATTTTTCAAATATTTTTGAGAAAAATCTATTTTAATTAGGAATTGAACTTGAGTCCTTAATGGAAAATACTATTTTTCAAATTATTCAATTTTTCTAGGATTTTTAGTCTTAAAATATTCAACGTTGACTTTAAAACTCAAGGAATTGAACCTTATTTACTTCAACATAGCAACACAAATTTCAAGCCACGTTTTAGCCCCACGAGGAAAATTTCAATTAATTTTATGTCAATGGATTTTTTAATAAAATCGCCAAGTCATTCGATCATATGACCACATAAAAATCCAATAACTTTCAAATGCTTTTTGAGAGATCATTAAATTATTTATGACATAAAATACAAAACACTTTGTATTAAAATATACATTATGAAACTAAGTTTAATTTCTGAGTAGTAATAAACATTCTACATTCACTGAACTGGCAAAATAGCTACCTTAAGTTTATAAAAATGTTTATAGTGCCTGAGAAAAATTTTAAAGCATTAACTACCATTTTATGATTAATAATTGCATTAAAAGTGAGTGAATACATTTCATCATCATTATTTCTACTTCACTGGCCCAAAAAATGTATGAAATGAATAAAATGTGCAAATAAATAATGCGAGAAATGCATTCATCACACGATTAATTAAGACTTGTGAATTTCAAATTTTAATGAGATGTGTCAAGAAAAAAATGTGTGAATTTGTGTTTTTATAAAAAGTTTTTGCATGTACCTCGTCTTGTTTTATATTTGACTGTCACATAATTATCTACAATAAAAAAGAATAAGAAGAAGGATCCACATATAAAAAAACAAAGAAGATCAAATTATTGGATTATTAATCAATTTTGTGTGTTAACAATCTTTTGGTGACATTTTGTGGTTAACGATTATATGTGAGATATATATTTTGTCCATTTCAATCATTACCGTCATCTTTGGCTTTGTGAATTGTGTTGTACATCTTCTTATACCATTGGTCACGGCTCATGTCTGTTACTTCCTGCACAAAAGTTAATTAAATATTGATTGATTAATTGATCGTTTAGACAAAGCGTGTTTATAGTCAATGATTTTTGAAGATGTGGCTGTAGATGCAGAGTTGGGATTTGAGCAGATTTGAGGTAAGTTTTTGGTTGAATTTTTTTTTTTAACTTTTGAGGTACAAAATTGTTTTCAGATGGAGGCTTCTATGGTATACTCTAGAGTAAACCCTAAGGATATATCTTAAGGGTACCTCCCAAGTGCAAACCCTAGATTTTATGCTAGGATAATTTAATCAGAAAATGTTTTCTAGTTGAAAATACCCTAGAATAATTTCTAGGGTATATTCTAAAGAGTTTATCCTAAGTTATAATCTAGGGTTCAATTTTGAGGCCAAGAACCCTACAAAACCATTGCTCTATCCTTAATTTCAACGAAAATCTAACTTCCAAATGATAAGCACCAAAATTTTAAAGCCACCCTCTCCCAACTCTGCGACCAATCAAATATTATTTATAACCATTTAAAAATGCTTAATTTACCGATCGAAGTGACAATGGCATTCCCTCTGACGTCGTAGGACCAACGCCATCAATTTTCTTTGGTGAATTCTGTTGCTGTGTTGTCATCTTTTTTGTGGTTGTTGTCGTAACAGTTGAGATTGTTGCTTCGTTATTATTATTTCCCTTATTATTATTGTTGATGTCACTGTCTTTGACTTCACTATCTCTCTGCTTAATAGAATAGACTGTAAAACAAAATGATTTGTAAACAATCACATCATCATCATCTTCATCGTTTGCTGTTGCCATTATCATATGTCATTGAATTTTCTATCTTCTTACTTACCTAATTCATTTGATTTACTAGATTTTAAAGGCGTCGTTTTGAATGATATCAATTTATCTCTTGGTGATGTGTTTTGGGTGCCTTTGTCAAATTTCTCATTAAATTGATCAGCTTTACAAAGCATATGCATGTAATAGGAGTAACGCAAAAAAAGCAGAAAAATAAAAAAAAATAACAAGAACATAAAATGTGTGAAAAAGATTAATTGAGATAGATGCCTTTTCATTCATTTGTGGGTGGAAATGTGAAAGAAAAACGAATCTCAAATGAATGAAATTCTCATTTCATCTAAAAAGCACAGATGGGATGAATGCGATAAATGTCAATTTTCTTCTTTTTATTACCTTTTGCCTTCCTAAATATGACGTGATTTTGCTGTTGAATTCGCGGTGATGAGATTGTGCTTAGACTACTGCTTTTTATGATGGATCCTTGGTATGGCTTATCTTTATAATCAGGATCTGTCCAAGGCGGTGGCGATGGACAGTCTTTGGTTGATAGCTTTTTACGTTGTAGTGTTGGAGATTCAAATGGTACAGGTCGAAATTTTCGGTCAGCTGTTGGTGATGGTGGTGCTGATTTAGGTGACCAAACAGGTGCTGGTGGTGGTGAATCTAATTTTTTCTGTATTAAATCCTGTGAGGTATTTTGTTCGGACCAAGCACCTGAAAATAGGAAAATCATTCAGTTAATCTAAATTTCAATGCAATGATAGATTTTGAATAATTTAGTTAATTGATACAACCGACGATAGACATGAATGTAAGTACACCATTGGATATTTTCATGTAATTATTTTTTGATGAGGAAGAGAGGCAGGCATAAAATAAAAGCAGGAATTCATGTATGTTCATTATCGAGATATATCAAATAACATTAGTTATTATGCCTTATTTTAATATTAGTCCAATCATTTTCATAGATAACATTGGCCAGAGGCATAATTAGAATTTGCTCAAATCAGTTACAGATACATATTGTTATTGTTAGATCGAATGCTGGCTGTTTGTTTTTTTAAAAAATTAGAAAATGTAAATTTTCAAAATGTTAATGTTAATGACATGACTTGACCAGATGTCAATGGTAAAATGTTTTAACCCCTTTACATTAAGCAGGACAGGCACAGACATGAAACAAGTCAAAATATCAGCACACAAAAAACTTGCAAAACGTTTTAACAACAACAATAAATAATAGAAAAAATATTTATAGAGAGAACTATTCGGATGTAGATGTCAGGTGACGGAAGAAGGGAGAGAGTTGGTGAATCTAATTTAAAAATCATCCATCATTGTGATGATACAGAAATAGATATGGGGCCATTCACTTATTACGTAACGCAAAAATTCGGGTTTTTTACCCCCCCCCCCCCCCCCCTGCGTAACGTTTTTAACAAAAGAATCAGGTGCGAGAACAATAGACCGTAACAAACTCTCGATCCCCCCCCCTCAGAGCGTTACGTAATAAGTGAACGACCCCTATGGCAAAAAACTAAAAATAATATTGAAATCGTTTATTTTCCTTTCATTTTTTGCTTTATAATTAGTAAAATGATGGCACTGATGTTGATTTTTGTCTCTCTCTTTTTGCTTGTTTTAGTTCAAATTTATCATCTTTTGAATAATTTATTTGATGTGTCTAGTTGTAATTAAGGATACTTTTGAATTTTGAGATGTGTGAGACATTCATTGATGGGATGGAAAGTTTTAATGATTTTTTAAATAGAATTGGGAATGTGATGAGAATATGAGCTTCTGTCTGGATGATAATAGCTCATTTTTGAATGATAGTTTGATTCTGAGTAATTATGAATATCATAAGCTAGAATTTAATTTTCTTTTAAATTTTCTGTTTAAAATCAGCAAAAAATTCCTTCAATAATTTATTTATAGACTGCAACCACAGATTCAATTAAAATTAATCGATACCGCCTACAATTTTCAATTCCAAACCTGAACTACCTCCAAGATAAAAAAAAATGACAAGAAAATTCCTAGTCATTTGCCTTAAAATCCAATATAACAAACCCTAGTAGCACAAGTCGGTTAATCGAGAGGAAAAACCACCTTACGGCGACCTGACGTCGACTCGACGACGAATTTCTAGTCACAACCAAATATTCGCCGTCGAGTCGACGTCAGGTCACCGTGAGGTTGTTTTTCCTCTCGATTAATCGATCTGTGCTACTCGGGAAAAACAAACAAAGGCATGAAATTTCCTCCAACATGTATACATAATCCACAAAAGGATCTCTGTTCCATAGCAACCATAAAATGTCAGTAACAAAAGCCGACTTAAAAAAGCTCTTTTTATCAGAAAATCTTAACGGTAAATGGCAAGAAGAACTTTTTTTTAAAAGGAACAATGAGAAGCCATAAATCACTTTTTAATTTTCGACTAAAAATATTTTTTTATAGCATCATGTGAGGTCAATGTATAAAAGTAATTTGAGGCTTTCAATTTGTAATTAACAGCTTCTAAAATTGCACTATTTTTTGTGGTTGGTAAATGTCAGGAAATGAAATTTAATTTTCACTTATTAAGAAAATTAATTTTCTGGTTACAAAAGAAAAGTTTTCAGCACGTTCCTGTTGTTGTTGCACATTTGTTGCGATCTAGCAAGTGAATGAATGTAATTCCAACTTTATATTATACATTGTGAATGAGATTTATTGCTCACAGTTAAAAGCTATTTCAACGATACATAAAACTTGTGGAATTGCATTTCATGTGACCTCGTTTTGATCTTTATTCTTTTGCAAAATAATAAAAATTCATAATTTACAGTTCATAAATTTATTTATTTATGAAATTTATGCATTACATTTACACAATCATTGCATTTAAATTGAATATTGATATGGTGATCATCAATGTTCAATAAAGAAACATCGTTCATAAAGACCAGACACATTGCGCAAAAATAAAGTTTAGAGAGCAGAAATAAAACATCAAACACACACATATCAAGTGATATTGAACGCATTTATTATTATCTTTATTTGAGATCATATAAAATATCGAGCATGGATGCTTACGAGCATAGGGGGATGATGTTTGGATGGAAAAATTTTTGTGAAACTGTTGCATTATTGTAAAGATTTGTGAATTATTTTCAAAATCTTGTCCGTCTTGATATGGGACGTTCGTAAAATTCGTTTCGCAAAAAATAATCATTTTGACCCCCTCTGGTCTTAAAAAATTTTGTATGGGATATTGAAAAATTTTGAATTTAGCGTAACAAAATCTTAGACTTCTCCTTAAACGTTATGAATTTATGAATTTTACGAACGACCCTAAATCAAAATGTCTTTAAACTCCATTTTTGCTTTGAAAATATGTTATTGGTGTAAAAATGTGCATACAGCATACATGTTTTTCAAAAATTTTAGAGTCGGCTACTAGGGTATGTAGGTATTTACCATATTTAACCCGTAATAACCTTTAAAAATTAAAAAAAAAACCATTTCTGAAGGCTCAACAAATAGTCTTTTTTGACAAAAAATATTCGAAATTCAATTTTGAAATCAAACAAGCCGACAACCCCCTTACAAACTCACATCTTCCTCTTATTACTCTCTAACATTTTATTGTGTTAAGTCTGCTTTGAACAACATTTGCGTAAAAAAATAAAATTCATGTACTTATGTGAGAATCAAAAGATTGATATTTTCCAGACATGATTTTTTTTCCTCCTTAAGTTACAAATATATATGCAAGATATATTTTGTTCCTCATACGTAACTTCCACATCTTCTTCTTAACCTCTTCATTTTCATCGCTAAGAAAACTTGTTATCAGAGGAAATAAAAGGCAGAAACAAAGCAATTTCCTACAAACCAAAAAAAAATTAAATTGATTTTACTTTGTGAATGAAAAATAAGAAGAAGAAGAAACTAGCTAGCAAGATGATGAAGAAAATCCTACAGAAAAAAAATATTCATGCGAGTTTGCGAAAGGAATGTTGTTTATATTTTGGGTTTTCCAACTCACAGAAACGCACGAAGAAGCATGAAAAAAAAAAACTATTTGAATTTACGTCATCAACAGAAGAAGTTCAAAGGCGATAAAGAATTACTTCCACTTATGTGGATTTATGGGTGGAAATTTCTCAAAGGCAAACTATTATTGCTGTGTATAGTTTTCTAATTATAGATGTGAATTGTTCAGCTCAGGTTTTGCAGTTTATTTTAACCTTTTGTTTCGATAAATTGAATTAAATATTATTGAAAGCTTTCAGTTCCAATGAATTTCCTTTTCAATGTCTTGATAATGTTTATGAATCTTTGGAATAAAAAAGATAATAATTTGGATTTCTGAAGAACTTTTTTGTGAGTCATTTGTTGAATTTTGAGGAATTTGAAACTTAAAAAATTAGGAATTTTTGCAAAATCTCTGATGGTGGAAATACATTCGAGTCAGACTTTCCGTAAAAAGGGTATTAAACTTCGACAGACAAAAACTTAAATTTTGAAATTATACTAGGAAACTTCAACGGTCACCACATTTGAATTTCCACTATCTGGAAAATCTTAAAATTTCTATAAAGGGACTTGTCACTGTTCGGAGGGGTCAGTCAAGAACCTTAAAAAATATTAAAATTATGAGGAAATTCCAACATCATATTCATCTTTCACAATCATCAACTAAATTCCCTTGTTAACCAACAGTACGTCTGTCAATTGCCACACAACCCAACTTATTAAAATATTTTCACTACAAATAACACACGTAAGATTTATGTATTTATACAGGAGGAATTTTCAGAAAATTCTATTTAAGTCATCAAGGTGAAGAATGCGTTCTCAAAAACATCAAACCCAAACAAACAGACATGAAAAATTTCCCACTTGTTTCCTTCACAAGAAGAAGTAGAAAAAAAAAACAATTTACTTAAAATATTTTCATTCACTCATAAACTTTACATTTTGAATTGCATCGCGGCGCTTCTATTTTTAGCAGAACAGAAAAAAAGAAGGAAAAAGAAAATAAAATCTTGTATTTCACTTTCTTAATATCTCATCATCAAAAATGTTGTGGGTCATGTGTATTATTTAATACACAATTCATCTATCTTTCTTTGAGACTATATATTCATACTGTTGACGATCAGCGAAATGAGATAATTTTCTTTTTGACTTTGAAATCTTTTTTTTCACAATTCTCATTTTTTTAGTTCACTTTGGGGGCATGAAAATGTATATTTTTGTAATAAACATGTGTTTTTGCTAATGCCACGCACGTTTAGTCAGTGGTAAAAATAATTTTTCTTTTTTACAATTTTAATGAGAATAACGAATTTTTTTCTTTTGACGGCTATTGGTAAACACAGAAGCTCATTTTCATGACAATATTCTTTTGCTTTTTGTTATAGTCAATGCCAATTTTATGTGAGATCACACATGTGCGTTTGTCTACATAAATCGTGAGAAATATCACACATAACTTGATTTGAATGAAATATGTAATAGGGATAAGGTGTGTACGGATGAAAATTCATGGAATATTTTTGTGAGGATATAAAATAAAAATAAAAAATTTGCATAACCAAATTCCATAAATATTTTGTCTTGTTCAATCGAATGTATTGCTTTACATTGCGTTTTTTTGGGGGGTTGTGGATGTGGAGTATGAAGAATGTGATAAATTGTGATAGGTTATTAACATGACGTTGAAAAATGGCAAAGAATGGTTTGGATGTATGAAATTGGGATATTTTATTATTGCCGTAGAGCTGTTGTAACCAGAAAAATTTTTTTGTTTGTTTTTTAAGGGATATGGAAATTGATGTGGAAGGATTCAACCGCAGGGATTTTTTAAATAGGAACAGTTGTGACGTCTTTTACACACAATTTGTTTATTTTTTTTTTGAGGGGCATAGGATGAACTTGAATGGTTGAGGTTAGAGTTTTAGGAACTTTTAGAGCAATAGTAAAGATTTAAGCATAAAACAATGTTTAAGTGAATCTACAGGACAATGTTAACCAATAACAAATTTGATTCCTCTTTTCTACAAAATTTGAAAACAAAAGAGGTTTAACTCTCATTAAAACCTAGTTATAACATTTTTCAACATCCAAATTGTGATTTGATATATTTCTGAAGGATTCGAACTTCCATTTTTGAATAAAATCCCATTACAAAATTGAATTTCTGGCATTCACCTAATTCAATACTAGGGGTCTTTGATTTGAGTAATTGTTTGGTTCCAGAATAAATCCACTAAAATCGAAAAGCATGGAAAATGACCGTTAAAAAAGAAAATCTGAATTTTTGTTTTGGGACACTTTGTTACTCAAATTAAAACTACTCAAATCAAGCCAACTCAAATCAAAGCCCCAAATATTTTCCATTTTGTTGATATCATACAAAAAAAGAGATTTATTATAATTCCAACCGGAAACGACTTTTGATCATGAAAAAGCAGAAAAATAAATAACAAAAATATTTTCTTAATTTTCCTTTTATCTGTCGCATTTAACCTTTCTTCTTCCATCACATTGTATGTGAGTTATGAAATAATCTCTCTTCTCTATTTTTTTTTGGAGTCACCCCCCATATGATACAGCTTATTCCTCAAATAAAAAAAAGAAAAAAAAATCTCATCGTATATATCTTTAGACTTATTATATTTTCATCTCAACATATCAAAATATTTTACAGCCGAAGTCATTTTTATCTTCATCTTAGCTATGAGATATTTTCGAGTAGAAAACATTATGAATTTGAGTGATTTGATGATGAGGATGGAGAAGGAGAAGATTGTGTGACATTTCTTTGTCTAAATACATTCTCGTTAGATTGTCAGACGTTGTCGTTATAGTAATTATAAATTTATAACTCAAATATTTATTTTTTTTTTCTCTGTTTTTTCTTGTTCTTCTCGTGTATCTTGGTGTATGAATGGAGAATTGCTTGATGTATGAAATATGAAAGAGCTTCCATAAAATGCTTATGCACACTATACAATGTGACATTTTACAAAAAGAAGCAAAAGGCAAAGCACAAGGGGAAGCAAAAATAATTTATTTTAAAATTTTCATAAATATATTCAGAGAGACATGAATGGTTGTGTAGGGATTGCATATGTTGTGGAGTGGCGCATTTTTATGAGTTTTGAGGTTAGTAACTTTTGAATTATTTGTTTGATGATTTAAATTTTGAGTTTTATTTATCAATAAGTTAGGATCTTGAATTGTTATAATTTACTTTTTAAGTGCTAATAAAGGGGGTCCTCGATTTGAATAAACTCAATTTGAAAAGAAAAATTTTGGTTCAAATCGAGGACCCCCTATACACAATATCTTATGACTGAAAACTTTTCAAATCTAACTTATATTTTTTAAACTTTAATCCATAAAATCAACAAAGCTTAACATCAAATAATCACATCAAATTTAATTCTCTTAAAAAATCCACCTGAATAAAAGAAAACACAACTATTGGAGCAACAAAGACGTAAGACGGAACATAAATTATTCAGAGATGAGTCAGATATACCGTAAAAGTTATAAATCATTTGTGGCATTTTTGATTCTAAATTCCACAGAGAAATTAAGACCTTGATAAACTTCTTTATTTATTATTTTTGTATATTTTGAGACTAAACTAAAATAACAGTCAATAAATCGTGCTGGATGTGTTGAGAAATAGCTCAAAGATGAGAAATTCTTGTTTCTTAGCAAGGGACTGACTTTATTAATTAAAATCCCACAAATTCCCTTTTTGAGATTCAAGATTGATGGTTTCAGGTTTTGTTGAACTTAAATAAGTCAATAAACTCCAAAAATCTATTCCATGGACAAAAAGAAAAATCACAGACTCAAAAAACCTCACAATCATCCTTTTATCAAGCTACACCAAGAAAGTAAAAAGCGGAAGTGAAGGAAGGAAAAATGTAAATTCAAAGTAAACGAAGCGATGTAAAAGTTAAGTCTGCTTAGTTAACAGCGAAGGTGATGTCTTGAAATATTTATGAGCATATATCACATTCTATGAATTTAAAAGAACCATTTTTTTGGAATAGAAAAAGTTAAAATAATGGCAAGTAAATTTATAAACACAATATTTGTAATATTTTATTATTTATGGGATGGAAAGAATCAGGAATTGCGGCAGGTGAGGGCTGAGATTTTGGATTGAAAATTGACAAGTTTAATGGAAAATTTGAAAATTTATAACTTAAAATTCTAAAAGTTAGTCAACATCAAAATTAAATTCCATCGTCATCCCCAACCCTGTAAAAAAAAGCAACATCCAGGTTAACTAAACAATAAAGTTACAGCAAACAACCAAGATTCTATTAAATTACTCCTTTAATAAATTTAATTCTACCTCCAAACATTATAAGCATAAGCTCATAAACTCAATTCATTTTTGTCTTAGATTCATCACATTGTATGTTGTTAGTTACTTCATGTATCATTAATTTATGTCAAGCGATTTAATTAGCACGAAAAACTTTTTCTTCTTGTTATCCCGAAAAATTTTCATGCATTTTCTTGTAATTATTCATTTTCATATGAATGTTTGGGGCTGTTGATTAGTGAGGTTTTGGATTTGAAGTTATTTAATTCCTCAATAAAGAATTAAAAGACGAAACTTTCAAAAAATTCCTTTCAGAGAAACAAGAATGAAAATTTTCGTCTAACTTCTCAAGTTACTTTGTAAACGTGAATGGCTGATGATTCAGAGTTAACATCACAGACCGTACGTGAAGATGAATAGATAATTAAAGACACACATACACACACGCACTGTGGATGATCGAAAATCACGAAAATAAATGAGTGTACTAAGTAAATAAAGAGAAATTAAAATAGCCGCAAATGAAGTAAGAAAAATGGATGTTCATTTAGTATTCTGTACAGACAAAAAAACCTAATTAACCACATAAAGCAGTAGTTAACAACATAGAGTCGAGATTTGAGCTTGAAGTAAATCAATTAATTAAATTTATTTATTTCTCGCTCGTTTCTCATCTTAAATGTTTCCGCTCGTACAAATTGTGAATATGAGGAGTGCTTATATGCAATTTAAATTGTAATTCGTCAAGCTATCTACTTTGATGCTTTATGTGTAGGATTTTATAGACTATATGGTGCATTTAGGTCGACTTGCGTACCATAGATAAAATTTTTAAAAAGTTAATTTTTAACGGTTTCATAAGATTTGAATTTCAATAGAATTTTGAAGATTTAATAAATTTAAATTTAAAAAAACCGTTAAAAGTCAAAAATCGTCATTTTTAGCATAACAATTTAAATCAAACCGGCAAGTACTGCATCTTAATAACCCATTTAAAAATTAATTTCCACATTCATCTTTATTTATTTACTTTCTCACATCAAGCACACAAATTACCAAAGTAGAGTACGGACGACCAAAAGGAAGAAACCGTGGCAAATTTGATTAATTTTCAGCATTAATTCAATGATGAACTACATTTTCATGTTAATAGTATATAGGGATGATGAATCAGCGTATGGTAGGTAGATTTATAGCAAATTAATGTCTCGACTTTTTATTTTTCTTCAAAATAAATCCACCCATGAAACAGAGTAAAGAAAAAAATAAGAAAAATAAAAATAAAAGAGAAGCAACAGCAAGAAAGAAGTCAAGATGTGTAATTAGTTAGGCGTCTTTGTCATATGATGGGACAATATTTTCTTGATCTACTCAATTTCTGTGAGATATATACTTCATTACATCGAGATATTATTAATAATTTAACTATTTTTTTTTGCACGATGAATGAGTAAAGGAAGCGAGATCAGGTAAATATCATTGACTAAGCGCGGTAAACACAAACCACACAACGTCGGCAATTTCATCTGTCTCACTCACTTCCCCCATCTCGCACAAACCAAAATAGATTCATTTTCTTTCTTTTTTTGTGTATAGAGATGAAAAAATAAATAATACGTTATGTTTCATGAGGAGTCAAAACTAAAAATAGTTCAATTTTTAAATTGAAAGAAAAATACCTGTGGGAAATGTCGCTTTGAATTTTGGAGCGATTCTGTATGGTAATGGAGTCGGTGGCGCCTCAGACATTCTCGATGCTGGAATATTTTTTGTATTTGACACATTTAACATTAAATTTTTTTCACTATTTTTGAATTTAATATTATATTTTAAATTTTATTAGAAACTGACCCTCTTCCTGTGTTGCCATGACTTGTTGCTTTTTCCTTTCACAATTTCGAATATTTTAGTAAATTTCTTTCAAATTTTTCATCAACTTTTCATTTATTTCTTCATGATTTAACTTTTTAGAGGGAAAATTTCACTTTTATTCCATCCTTTATTTATCAAATTTTCCCTCTCACTAATCAATGACTTTTCAACTTGGCAAACTTATTATTTTTTGAGAATTTTCCGCCTGAACCTTAATTTTTTCAGAGAAAAAAAAGCGCGACACCGACGAATCAAAATCTACTGAGCGATAGATGGTTTTTCTCGAAACTAGAGACGTCCGCTCGCCAACACACATCGCAACTCTATTTTATAGTGTTGTGTATGTTTCTGTAGATTTACTTCTGATCTTTTTTTTTCTTTCAATTTCATGTGAGAAATCTCTTCCTTCGTTCATATCTGAATGTCTGTAATGAATGTAAAGTTGATGAAAAATCGTGAAAATGTATTCTTCCATTCCCCCATTAATACAATAAATACACGCACATAACTGAATGTTATGACGTGATTTTTTTTTCATATGTTCGCTCTTCTATCCACTTGTATTTTATATATTTTTTTCATTCGGTGAGTTTCAAGAGCTGATATGAGTTCGACCAAAAGAGAAAAAAAAGTTTTTTTTTGAGTTTTTCATTAAAAAAAATATTTTTTTCCCTACATTTTCCGGTTGTTCGAACAACAGAGGTTTAAATTGGGAGATGAAATGTTGCAGCTAGAATTTTAAGAGTGTTAGTTGAGGATGATGAAGTCATTTTGGGAAGTTTTGCTGCAACTTGTTGACTTTACTTGTTGTTAGTGATAAATGAAGAGGTATTTGGGTGCTATAGCTTATCTTATGATCGAACTATCAGTTAGGCACTATAATGCTACCAATATCAACCAATTTAGAATAAATGAGTAATTAAGGTACGGATGGGTATGAGAACCCTAGTTAACCCTATACTTCAAAATATTGACTCATCAGCTCAATCAACTTTTGTTCCATAATATGCGTCAATAATCTCATCAATCCATGCATTCCCTACCACTTCTTCGTATTCTATACCTCCAACCCTCAAATCTGTGTTAGTTCTTTTTCATCATAAAGCCAAAATCGAGTTTGTAAATCTCAGTTTTCCTCATATACATAAAAAGTTATCATGACTCGCCTTCTCAGTCAGTAAAACCTGAGACGATTCAATTCGAAATGCTACACTACTTTGTACAGTATAATTATAATGTATTCTTTTATATTCGTATATCTACATATAGATTCTAAATATAGACTCTTCTGAATTTTCATTTCGATCGCTGTAAAATTTGTTCAAATGTATTTCTACAATTTCAAATCAGTCGGTCGAGTCGGTGGGGAGAATATGATGAGGAAAAGTATAGGCAGTAATTTTTCGGTTGAGGCAAGCAAAGATGAATAAATTTTATTTGTGTTTGAAGGAATGGGAAGAAAAAAATGTATAAATTTTCTACTCAATTAAAAATTTCAATAATCATAAGATTATTACTGTAAACAAGGCTTAATACATTCAAAATGTAAAAATACTACATAAAAATGAAATTTCATTGAATTAAGAGTAATAAAATGAAAAAATAAACGTGAAAGACAGAGCTGAAGCAAAAAAAAGTATTCTGTTTATTACACACGATCTGCCGCAATGCAGAATTTCTCTTCGTTTTGACATCATTTTTTAATTGAGTTGCTATAAATTCTCAAGCATGAATGAGCGCTTACGGCTCACCACAAAACCAAAGCCCTATCTCTCTCGTTTCATTTAAAGATACATGTTACAACATTGATGTTGAAAACTATCAGACTCAAAGGATTAAATGTCATTCCATGGCTACATATTAAAGTATTTGATAAAAATGATGTCCTGAATGAAAAGTTTATGAACTGGGAATGCGATTAATTGATATGATTTAAAAAATTTCTTGTTCTATATAATTAGCTGATAATTTACAGCAGATTGGTTCTGACTAGTTGATCATTAATTTTATAAATTTAATAAATGATGTTTATTCTTTAAAGATTGTAAAAAGACTGAGTAATTGTTTGATAAAAGGGAAAAAAAACTATGTTGCCTTTTGATACAATTTAAATTTCAAAAGACCGTTGTATAAAAAATTATCAATTAAAGAGTAAAATTCCATCCCTTGATTTCTTCATACACTTTTCTTCCACATCAACTTCGGACCGAGAGTGAATTCTATTCAAAAGCCTCAACATGAATTCAAAGAAGAAAAATAAAGAGAGAGAAAAAGTTTTTCTTCTGTTGTTCACAATTCTCATTTTTCCCACTTACTGTCGCTGTATTGTGTGAAGATGAATGTGGAAAGTAATACGATGAAAAATATTACTCAATATATAGGTCAAGAAAAACTTTTAACTGCATAAATTCACTTTATGAACTGCAATATGAGAAGCGACGTGCAATTTTTTAAATCTGTTCAGATTCAATATTTTTACTTGAATTAAAGGCGTCGATGGGTTGATCCTCGACAGAAAAAAAATTTTCATTTAAAGTAGAAAAAAATTCGCCAAACCCATTTCAAAAAGTAATATTTTTCAATCCCATCAAATAACAATATCCAGTTCCATTTAAAAAAATTCATTCATTTATAAAAATAAATAACAAACTACTCGTGCTGTATATACACGATAGAGAAAAATAAAAGTTGTTCAAAAATTCAAAAATCCATTTATCTCGATGGAAGTGGAAAATGAAAAACTTTTTTTTATACGGTTTCTGTGGTCTATTTGCAAACTCACTAATGCACACACCCAAACATACATACAGTGTAGAAAAAAATACAACATAATAACAATAGCAACAAGAGTTGTCATTTTGCAATTTATTTCAATATGAAATCTGAGAATCTGGAGAAGCATAAAATAAACCGACAGAAAAGCTGTTTGTTGAGAGTTATAACTAGAGTTATTTGGGGGTTGGAGTGCATTTTGAGGTTAAAGTATGTTTTATTGAAATTTTAATTCTAGTTTATTTTAGTAGACTAAAGCTTCTTAAGTTCCCAAGATATCCCAAAATCATGAAATTATAGAGGCATAGTGTCGACAAACTGATCAATCCCCTTCACATTCAAAATAGTCAACACCATCCAACAAGCCTGAAAAAACATTGAACGTAAAATTATTCCATCCTTATCTCCAACTTATGTGTGCTTACAGCTTATACTCTTCTCTATTGGTAGTAAAGTGCTTTCAAAAAATTCTATCCATTGTATTGTATGTCCTTATAACATGATATATATTTTTGTGTAAAGTGAGAAAATAATTGGAAGAAGTTTCCAGTTATGTAGCTATGGGACAACAGAAAACATAACAAAAGATACCCGGAGGATATGTAAATAGCATGCAAAGGAGGGTATAATCATCACTAGAAAACAATTCAACGGAAGGAGTTGTTGGACATAAAAATATACACACACAATGGACGTTTGGGGGTATGGATGCTAATTACCCGTCTTGAATACAAAGCCTCTTGCTTCACCCTTCAATGAATTATTGATTTCACTTAAAAGATCATTATCTGATTTGGATATTTTCTTTAACATCTCAGACTCATTAATCCCTTCCGGTTTTTGATTCTCATTGTGTGGTGGCTTGAGCCATTTTTCAGAAAGCTTTTTTGGCTTTTTTGGACACAATGGTTTTTGCGGTGTTTGTTGGACAATTTTATTTTGCATTTTTGCAATTTTAGATTCTCGTTTGGTCTTTTCACGCAATAACTTTGCATGGTTATCAGAATTTACGTAGTTTCTGCTATCCATTTTATTTTTCTTTGCTGTTAAGATGATGTGGAAATGGAAAGAGAGAAAAAAATAAAAAAATATAGAGAAAAAATATTTGTGCAATATTTTTTGATATTTTCTTTTTCTTTTTGTTGTTTTGTACATGTGGGATGTGCTGTATATGTTACTAGGATTTATGCGTGATAATAATTGAAATTCCCTTGTATATTTTATGTATGGCTCTAAGCACTTTTGACGCCTTTTCTCTTTCTCGTATTATGAAATGCATTTGTTCTAGTATCTGATACCCTGGAAGCTTCTTTTAAAGAAAAAAATATAAACTTTTTCCTTTTTATCTGAACATGCTTGTATCAAGCATCAGATTTGTGGTTGGGGGATCAGAGTTGGTATTGAATGGAAATGACTTTCGTGTTACGGCATTTTTATGTTATTCGAAATTTAAATATGAAGTAAATCTAAATGAAATCTGACTATGATTTAGATGAATGTCATAAATCACTACAACTGTCAAATCAATCCAACTCTGACTCAACTAAAAAGCAGCACAAAGGAAGATAAAAATTTGCATTTCATGAAAAAGAATTTCCTTCATTTTTAAACTATGTCTGTCTATGTGTTTTATGAATTCATGCATGCGTGATGTATTGCGAAATAATTTCCAGCTGTAGCAGTTTTCTTTCAAAATAAAATAAAATCCACATCCAAGAAGAGTGGAAAAAAATTCCAAAACTTTGTTGTGTGTTTTTTTGGTGCAAACAATAATTAAAAATATTTAATTTTTTTACATAATTGCTAAACGTTCCTTTGCTAGTAATCTTAAGGGAATTTTAAAAACATGATAAAATTTTTGTTCTGTAACAATTGTATTGTATTTTTGTTCCATTTAAATGAGTATAACAGAAAAGTTTTGCTGTATCGTTCAGTTGGGAGTGAATGAGTTTTGGGTAGTTATCTCTCTCTGATTTCTAGCGTGGATTTCTTGTGATGCTATTTTTTTGGATTTTGACAATTACTATACATCTTCATACAACTGAGCATCGACCATGCGACGATCATAGCTCAGTTGATTTTCTCAGCTTTTTGTACTAAAAATTTAAAAAAGGTAATGAATTTTTCAAAAATTTGAAAAAAATTACGGTCACTTTTTTTATTTGAAGACATACATATGTAAAAATTGTATTTTGGATATTAAAATTGAGTTTTGTAGGATGAATTTTGAAAAAAAAAATTGAACAAAATTGCAATTTTTAAAGAAATATGGGAGACTAAGTAGCAGTTATAAAATTTGGCAACTGAAAAATTAAGAAAGTATAAAAAGGCCATTCATTTAAGGGGTCGTTCATAAATGACGTCCGAAATTAACGGTCATTTTTCAAAAAAGAACAATAGAATTTCTTAGAATTCTATTGTTCTTTTGTTCTAGTTCTTTTGTTCTATTGTTCTTAGAATTCTATTGTTCTCGACCTCAAAACGGACGTCATTTATGAACGACCCCTAATACGTTATGCAAAGAAAAAATTTTTTAGACCCCACACCCCTCCCTCCTTGTTACTTTTTTTGTATAAAAAAATTGTTTTTGATCTGCTACAAACTTCTAAATCCTCTCTCCCTTCTAAAAAGCGAACGTACTAAGTATACGACCCCGAAAATTAGATTAAAGTTTTTCAATTCAGAAACTGTCAAGGATTTAATTCACTTTATATGGACCAAAAATTTCAGTCAATAAATAAATCATTCCTATCACATAAAATCCACGCTAAAGATCCAAAAGAAACATTTCTCTCCATACCAAAAAGGCTTTCGGTAATTTGATTCTGATGCATAGAGAGAGATATACGAGACGAGAATATTGTCCACAATAGTTAGAGTAAAATGTATTTTAAAGCAATTAAAAAGTAATTTTGGTTAGTTTATGCAATTTAATATCAAATGACTGTAAATTTTTCACAGCAACTTTCTGCAGTAGAATTAATGACTGAAGTTATTGAAACGAGCAATAAATGTACACAACATCGATACTAGATAGTTACTATTATTATTATTGCCTTGTTATACTTTATTTATTCTTTTTTTTCTCTCATTCTTGCTTCACAAATGTTTCACATTCTTTTAATAATCACAAAGAAAACAACAACAACAAAAATATTATGAATCTACATAAATTGTCACATGCTGAATACATTGACTGTTAATTGACTCAAGATATTCATTACTTCTTGAGTATTTATTATTAAAAATTAAATTGTTGAGTACAAACAAAAAAATTCATAAAATGCATAAATTGTTTAACAAACATCCAAAAAAACATTTTTTTAAATTATAAAATTCCCATTAATTTTCCTCAAAAATGTCTCTCATTAACACAACAAAAATAAAATAAAATAATGAAGAAAAACTGAAAAATTCAAAAATTTAATTTAACCTTTACAAATTGCTTTTCACTTCCATTTAAATTAAGGCACGGCACATCACGCGAGAGCGACAGCAGAAAATTCTTTTCTTAGAAAAAAGAAAACTTTTTTTTTTAAAGATTTTTCTTCTATTCATGAGATACTTAAGGGCAATGTTTCGAGATGCCGCTGGTGCTTATTGTTGATGATGATGATGAGAAAAAAATTTCTCCTTCTAATTAATGGATTGGAATTTTTCCTTGACAAATTCTTTTATTTTCTAGCTTGTTATTTAGGAATTTATCTTTAAAGAAATTTTTTGAATTGTTTCTGGAGCTAAGTGGGATGTCTTGTTAATGATTGTGAGGAACTAAAAAAATTATATACATGGTGAAATACCATGATGAAAAATTTAGACATCCTGAAACACTTGCCAGCACATGATTCTTTCCCATAAAGAATCACGACAGAAACAAATGATGAAAAAATATTCAAATTTCATGCAAATTTAGCTTGCTTGTGACGAACTGTAAAATTGCCAAAATTATGTCAAGATTTTCAGTCTAAGGTTAAAAAACTGTTTTTATGGCCAAAACAAATGTCCTGATGATGAATATTTCCTGAATGTTGTTCAAACCAATTGTCTGAAGATAAATAATAGAAAGTCACACACATATGAGAAATGTTTGTTGTTGAAAATTCATCGAGATTGAAATCATGCAAAAAATTTTCTTTTCCTGAGAGAAAAAAAAAGTCTTTTGAGATTTTTCTTTTGTATGTTTCCCGAAAGGCACAGATCGGATAATCGAGATGAAATCTGGCACCAAGCCGGAGTGAGGTCAGCACCAAGCTGGCATACAATTTAAGTTGGAGTGGTCCTGGTCTCATTCCAGCTTGGTGCCGGATTTCATCTCGATTATCCGACTTGTGCCTTTCGGGTTTGTGCTTGCGTCATCTCGTCGATAAATTTTAACTTTTTTCATATTGAGATGTATTCAATTTTTTTTTGTTTTGTTATACAATTCAATCAAGTATGTTCATCCATAAATCCACTTTTAATATTTGCGTCATGTTTTTTCTTGGAAGTTTAGGAATTGAATTGATAACCCGAGTGGCATATGAATTATTATTATTTATTTTTATTTATTGATCTTTTCTAAGGAAAAAACATTTTTATAAAGTACTGAAACCTTATAAAAATGCATAAAAAACCTTTTTTATTTAGTCTTTGGGGTAGTTTGTGGGTGTTAAAAATTTATCAATTGGCAAAAGTTTGTCAAAAAATGTGAATTTATGTGATTTAAATTCTCATCAATCGCAGCTCAGCAGCCAAAAAAAGACTCAACTTTCTTATGCTACTCGGGTTTAGTACATGAAATTTTTATGTCTTCAATCAGTTTTTGAATTTTTCAGTTTCATTCTGGTATTTTTTGTAGCATTTTTCTCTCAAAGAGCAAACGAGTAAACAATAAAACTTAATCCAGCTATAAAATTTATTTTGTGTTTGATAACAAAAAAAGAAAAAAAAAATCATTGACGGTGCTCTATTGAATAATGTCTAGAAATCTAATAATACTATGTATGTATGTTACTATACTACAGGGTTGGGTAGTTTTAATTTAATTTACTAGTTAGTTGTTGCTAAGTTTTGAGTCAAAATTCTTAAAAACTTCAGCAACAACCTTCAACTACCCCAACCCTGCATCATTTAAAAAACACAAATTTTATTGCAAAAAATATTTACTCTCGCTTGCTCATTGAAGAGAAAAAAGTTTAAATCATCATTTTGATATTTTTAGTTCACAACAGAATTTTCATTTTCAGTTTCACAAAGTTTTTCTTATTCTTCTTGTAATTTTATCCATCTTAATTCTCACAGAAAGTATTTTCACAACAAATAAAAATTTTCCATTTTTTTTGCATTCACAATGTGGTGGTTGGTGGATACAGAAGAAAATGCAACAACAACAAATTTCTTTTGGTAAGGATCTTTGGGAAATATTATAACTTTTGATAACAATAAATTTTGATAAATATTTTTTATGACTTTTTTTTCAGTATGCCAATAAAACTATTAGGTCTACTTGAAGAAAATTGCTTGATTGTGGATTTAAAAGCTGATTTGATGATTTTTTGGGGATATAAAAGTATTTTTGCTGATGTTGGTGTTTGTGGTGTTATACGGATAGGTTTGGGGGAGGATTGAATTTTACTGCTTGAAGAATATTTTTTTTTTAAAATGTTCCTTGAATCTTTGGTTAATCTTTGGTGTCATACTATACGATGTTGATTAACAGGTGTCTCTTGGTTTATTTTGAGATACAAATGCTAAGTTTATATTCGAGTCATGCACAATTTTTTATGAACACTTATTTAATTTAAAATATTTTTTAACTTGATTGAAATTATAGCTTTTGAACCTTTGAACTTTAAATTTTTTAAGAATTTTTATGATGTTTTAATAATTTCAACTTTCAGTAAGTCGTTCATCTATGATGTCCATAAAAACATGGATTTTTAGACTTCTTCCCCTCCTGTATCACAAAAAATTCAAACAAAAAAATTCTATTGTTTAAAGCTCTCATAAATCTTCAAATCCCCCTCCCCACCCAAAAATCAGACGGACATCATAAGTGAACGATTCTTAAAAATTTTGATTAGTCCATGAAGCTTAAATCTCAATTCGTTGGGGATATTATGGAGTTGCAAATGTGATAAGGAATGATCCAGGTAAATAATTATAGGATGTCAAAGAATCATGCACAAGGTCCTTAGGGGCCAACCAAAAATCCTTTCATATCCACCATAATCCACACCAAACAATTTTCTCCATAAAATATTAATTTATGTCCAATTAAAATTAAGTAATTTTACAACAATAATAAATAAGTAATTAGAGTCAAATGCGTTAAATAAATAAATATTATGGGGAGAATTTAGAGTTTGCTGTTAAGAAATGCTTTCCAATGTAAAATCCGCAAATGCACAAGGCAACACCAATCAAGCCGAGATACAATGGTTTTTTCAACGACTCACCACTTTCAACGGAATTTTTACTTTGAACAATTTCCTGCTCACAATATTCAATAAATTCTTGAAAATGTGCTGGAAAGTTTTCCTTGTTATTATCAGCATGAAAAACTTTCTTTTTTCTCTTTTTCATGATGCCATTTTCAGTCTCATTGCCATCATTAAGCAATGATTCAGTACTGGCATCTAAATTATCATCAAGTGGAAGAGATAAGCGCTTTTGTCGCTCTTTGACTCTCGCAAGAAATTCATCATTCAACGGAACTATTCTTTCACTAGCTGCCCGTTCGCGTGGTCTTAGTGGTGGTTCACTATAAGAATTATCGCAATTATTATCATTTATGCTCGTTATTTTGAGCATTTTATGCAATTTTCGTTCGGTACGCTCGTATACTTTATCTTGCCACTCATTATAAATTTCCTTGTGCAATTTTTCATTTGAATTAATGAAGTCGTTGAAGTCATCGTTTACATACTTATTCACATTATTATTATTGTTATTGTTATTATTTAAAGTATTCGCATTTATGTCATTGCTGGAACTTGAATGACTCTCAATAATTGTTGTTTGACTTTCATTCCTCATTCGTTCTTCGTCGTCCAATTTTTTCTGTTGATATAAGAATTCTTCACGTTTAAAATGCTGTAATGACTGAATGTTCTTCAATTCCTCTTCAAGTTCTTTCCTCTCAACATCAAGTCTTCTTAATTCATTTTCCAATTCATACTTTTTCACTTGAAATCCTTCCTTGCCATCCACATTATTATTATTAGCATCATCATCACGAATTGCCGCAGATTCGCGTAAAATTAAATTCCTTATTGCATTCATTGTATCAATTTCAGTGTTAGGTTTATCGACTAGATTATTATCATCACTTATTTTATCACCATCACCATCAACATCACGATTTGACTTTATTGCACATTCATTATTACTGCTACTGTTTCTCGATAGATTTGAATCGTCCAACTGATCTGTTGAACTCATTGAAATATTTACAAATCGCGATGTATCGTTGTTGCTATTTTTGCCATTGATCTCGTCATCCAAAACACGACACACGTCTTCTTCATGATACGCACGACGTTCGACAAATTTCTTATGCATATCTAATAATACATCGGCACTTGTCGTGGTGCTATTAGAATCTTGTGTATTTAGCATATAATCTTTTTGTAATGGCGATAAAGCGACCATTAAATTGGGCATTTGTGTTGATTGCATACCGAACCAACGTTCTTTTTCATCTACCATACTGCCACTTCCATTTGATTGATTATTATTATTGTTGTTGTTGTTGCTTGTTTTTATTTCTGGAGGCACTTGTAAGATTGTTATGACTTTATCTTTCGATTTCGTTACATTCTCACGACATTGGAGGTCATTATTATCGCATTCATAATGCAATTCAAGTTCATTTATAATTGGTATGTTCGGTGCATTTCGCGATAAGCTATTGAGTTTTTTGTGTACGGTAATTTTACCTTCATGCTCTTTTGAGGTGTTATTGTTGTTACTTTCATTAATAATCGATTGCATGCATAAATCTTTTAGTGCATGAACATTATCAATGGGTACGATTTGTCGAATAATTGTACATTGACTGTTTGATGATGACGTTGATGAATCGGAAGAATATTTACGTCGAGTTTGTGTTGGTGTTGGTGTGCCACTTTTTGATTCGGCTTTTGGTGTATTTTGTTGTTGGTCTTGTTGTTCCTTTTCATTAATTAGTTTTTTATCATGATCACATGTGATAACAGTTATAGTTTCATCGCATACATTCTCACTATTACTGTTGCTGCTTTGACTTCTTTTTCTTTCAATTCTTCTCCTTTCGTATTTAATTTCCTCATTTCCGAGACTACTGACAAGATGATGTAATTCTTTATTTACATCTTCTATTTGTTGCTGACTCTCAATTATTTCTTGAATAAAACGAGCTTGCTGCTCCTCATCCTCTTCTTCAAGTATGTCAGGTAGTTTTTGTTGCTCATTAATCTCTTGATAATAATCTGACGACTGTAGTTGTTGATATTGTATTCTGCTGATATTATTACTGCCAACAGCAGTAGCAACGTCATCAATTACATGCTCATGTTTCTTATGTTCTTTCTCATTTTCCTCATCATTCATCTCAATAGAATTAACATTGTATAATGAAGGCACGGAGATGTTTTCGAGTAATGAATTAGTTTCTGTATCTTCTGATGTATCTTCCTCGACCTCTTCTGTGTCGGTGTTGTTACTTCTTTCACTGAGATCTGTAGCACTGCTTGAGGTTGATGTGAGATAAACTAATTCAGCTTGTAATTCACTATCGCCTTGTTTTGTTTCCCATGACTTACAACTCTCTTGTACATTTGATTCTGTCTCAATTATTTTTGTATTTATCAATTGTGGTTGCTCGAGCATTCCTCTTGTCGCTCTTTGTTTTTGCAATGTCTGTAATATTCTTTGCCTATGAAATTTGGCATCATTTGGTACGGTCGTTGATAAAAACACATCATCATCTTCATCCTCATCATAATCATCAATTGCTTTTGTCTTATTATTGTTATTATCATTGGATATGATGCTGTGCAATTTGGATGCTGAATTTTGTCTCTCAATATCACTACAATCACTACCTTCTTCGGATATCACATCTAAAGGAGTATTTGGTAGTTGCAATAGATTACTATTACCATATAATGCTTCAATTATCGCCTCTTCGGCTTTGTTGAGTTTCTTTTCTGATTTACATTCGAATAATTTTACTTTTGTTGTTGTTGCTGCTGAAGCTGTTGGAGATGTTGGAATTGCTCCATTTGTTGTCAATATCTTATTATTGTTATGATTATGGTCGTTGTTATTTTCCGATGGAAGCTCTTTTATATTTATTACTTGTGCGTTGTTGCTATTTGTCGACACGATCGTTATGTTAGGCTCAGACTCAAATTGCGCGGGTTGCTTTGACATTGAGTCTAAAATTTCATTTTTCACACTTTCATTTGAGCTACTTTCAATGATTTCTTGTACAATTATTGCCTGTGGCTCAACATCTAAAACATTTTTATTGCAATCATCTGAACTTGCAGGTGAGTCGACACGATACTCTTTTGGTGATTCAATTTTCATTATTTTCGAATTTATTGATTCAATTGCACATGCTTCATTGTCTAGAAATTGTTTCACCTCCTCCGATGAACTGCTCTCACTAATTTCCTGTATCAGCATTGCATGTCGCTTTGTCATTCGAGTATTTTGAGAATTTTCCACAGTACCGGCATTGATATGTGGAGAGGAAATTTGTTTCGGTGATTCAACTCGGTAATTGTCATCGAATCTCTTCTTTATCTGCTGCTGAGGTTCATTTGCTTCATCTTCCTTAAAATGATCTAATTTTGGCATCATACCAAATTCTTCTTTCTCACTTTCATGCTCATCTTGAAATTTATTTTGATTATTTTCTGCTATGTTATCATGCGCCATGCTCTCATTCCCTTCAATCTCTTCTTCGTCTATTTCTTCGAGTTTCTTTTGACTTTTTGGAACAGCATCTATCGCAGCGGAATTAATGTCGCGTGTTTCTTTTGGAATCTCTCCAATAAATTGAATAACTTTTAATTTTATTGTCGCTATTTGATTTCCACTAGCACCACGAAATGCATTACTATTATTATTTAAGTTTGGCTCACTACACCATCGCAATGTTCTCGATGGCATTGATGGTGATGGGGCACACGACATTGTTCCACCCATTTTGGTAATATTCGTTTCCGTCAAACTCGCTAATTCAAGTTGACCGATTGTTGAGTCATTCGTAACTGACTGCGTACTAGCATGAACGGAAGATTTTTGCATTCGAAATGCCATTTCCTCTTCTTGACGATTGTTTTCTTCTGAATCACTTTCTTTTTGTTGTTTCTGTTGCACATTATCATCATCTTGTTGTTGTGCATTTTCCTCTAATTTTGCCGATTTACTTTTGTTACTCTTACCGCCAAAGAATTTTCTCTTATTTTTTTTAGGCATTGAATTTTGTTATTTGCAGTGTGACTTACTAGAATTTTTTTTTCTGTGGTGGATTGAATTCTCGACTGTGCATCCGCTTTTCCTCAATTACATAAAATGACTGAAGAAGTTGTTTACACAGTGAAACAAAAAACAGTAATGATGATGATGATATACATTTTTTTTGAGTGTGAAATTGAGAAAAATAAAATAAGAATATACGAGTAAACAATTACAGCCAAAGAAAAAAAATTTAAGTCTTACAATTTTTTTTTTCGGTAAATTCTCTCTCTCACACCGTGTATGTTCTTACTACTTTTTTTTTGCGACCGTATCGAATAATATGAAGAAGTAAAAAAGAAAAAAATAACAAACACTTCTTGGTCTTCTTGTCCACTCGCCTTTTCAATTTATTAGTACACGTTAATACACATACGTATATAACAAATAATGTGTGTTATGTGAATGAAGAGAAGGAGAAGTGAAGTGATAGAAAAAAAATAATAAAATAGAATTTATGTGACGTGCTGCCGCAAAAAGAAAATATTAAAAAAAAATTATAAATAAATAAAAAATAAATTTTTCCTCACATCGTATCAAAATAAATAAAATATAAGAATTACTTATGAGAGAAATAGATGAAACTTATGTGCTCTCTCGTTCGTTCGTACTCGTTGACTGGCCTAATAGAAAATGCAATAAACGTAGCAAATGCTTAAAATTTGTGCCTCGCATATTTTTTCAAAATAAAAAAGAGACATTTTCCTTCGTATTTTTGTTCACTGTCTCAGAGTTGGCATGAAAGTGCCGGTATGACTTTGATGACAATTAACGCTTGGCATGCAAGTTAATTTTGTTGTTTGGCATGTGAGTTATTGAGTCACGGTGATGTCTATGGATTGGCGTGAGAATAAATATAGATTTGAAGTTTATTTTGAGTTTTTGTCGAGATTTGTTGCTAGTTTGAGGCTGAGTGATTTTTAAGGGGTGCTTGATGGTTGAAAATTTTCTTCAAATGATCCAGAATTATTTTAGATTCCTGCAAATTTGTAACTTTAGTCCATAATCTCTTGATCGCCTTCGAAAAAATCCCAAGAACCTCTCAGAACACCTTACTACCACCCCAACACTGTATTTCCTTAAAAAATTATCGAATGTTCTTCTTCTTCCTTCACCGGTCTTTTGTCGTTCATTCATTTTCTTACTTGATAAAAAAAAGTCTCAATATAATCTCTTCCGACGTCATATCACTTTGTATGTGTGGATAAAATAATTTTGTGTTCAAGGTATTGCTTATTGCTTAGGCAGTTGAGTCGAATTAACGCAATAAACATTGAGAAATCTAAAATCATTGATAATGTGAAGCACGTAACTAAAATTGACGCCTATAAAAATGTTTCTATAATCATCATCAAGTGTGAGAGATCTTGATAGGAATTAAATTCATTTTTCTTGGAGTTTTCAGCCCTAAGCTATGATATAGCGTAGATACAATAGATAACGATTAGAACATATGACTTGATAATTTTAAGGCTGAACTTTTAAGATAAAATTTATTTTTATAGCCTAAAATTACTATCTAGACGTTTGTTACATAATGACATAAATCAGCTGTATTAATCGATTGGAATTGAGACTAATGAACTTTTTCCTTAATAATTTGTAAACAGAGTTTTCATTTTAATATAAATTGAAGACTCTTATTACTTCCACGATATTGGAATGAAAATTGAAATTACAAACAAATAGCTTGAAGCATCAGAATTTAATTTTGAAGTGTCTTCTTTCTCTTGATGCTGTTTTTGTAGATTCGTAGAAATTTTTAATGAAAAATTTTGATCAAATTTCTACAACATTGAAATGTCAATTGGATGCTTGATTATACTAAATGAAAAAATTCTTTTCTCTTTAACAATTAATGGGATATGATTCTAAGCTTGTCAATGAAAATTTCTATGATTGATTTTCCTTGGAAATTATGAAATTTTAAGGATATGAAGTAAAGTGCATAACGATGATATAGACAGTCCAAATTGAGCTTCATATCAATTTATAAGCTTTTGTTTTCTTCTTGGAAGTAAATGACACCAGGACAAATGGTCAAAAGAGTAAATTTTAGGAAATCTGGTGATGGATTGAAATTTGATATAGACTTCATGCATGTGTTACTATGGGCTAATTTTTTTAGATTTTTGATGTCAAACTTCAAATTTAACTTGACAGCCTAGCATTTCTTAAGAAAATTCCACTTATGCTCAATAAAGGGGGTCCTCGATTTAAATAATTGCTTTGTTCCAAAAATTTTTTAGGTAAGAAAAATTACCATTAAAAATGAAAATTTGAATTTTTTTTTTGGAAATTTTTATTCATACAAATCGAGTCTGTTAAAATCGAGGACCCTCCATATTATTCAAATAAAGTAAAATAAAATTCGAATTGAATGTAAACATCATTACAATTTTACTCAAACATCCAAAAAACAACAAGTATGAATGCTCTTCGATTATTTGCCGCCACTTAAAATTCAATTTCATCTCTCTATATTTCTTCTTATTTGCAATTATCGTTGGCACCACTTAAATCAGCTTCACATTTCAATTCTCTATCTCTTCCATATATTATTTTCTACTTTACATGTCAAAGCGCGCGAGAGAGAGAGATATGTGATGATGCATTGATGTCTGTCTATTTATAAATTTCTGACTAATTGTTTATTAGCACAATTTTTTCATCATCTTTTGTTGAAAAATTACAGCAAAAAGATCAATAAATTTCATAATATGACAACAAAGAATGAAGATGCCGAATGTAAACATTCCAACTGTCTTCCTAATTATACACACATGACTGTTATTGTATGTGTTAAATTTCTGAATTTTGATAGCTTTTTCCTTGTGAATTAAGTGTTGTTTGCCATCATCATCAGCATACTCATGTGATAAAAACAAGAAATTTGTCTCATTGTTTATTTTGTAAAAGAAGAAGGTTTTAAGCATTTGACAATTTTTTGACATTTGCATATCACAGATGTGAGTGGTTTTTGGAATTGTTTTGTGTACGAGACGAGTAGCAACAATTTACAATTTTTAAAATGATCAAATTTCATTGTTGGATTTGAACTTTTGGCCTGTGGATTCTTATCACAAAAAGTCCCAAGGTCAACTGAAACAGTCAACAAGGCATTCAAGCACAAAATTGCTGTCCAATTTTGAATATCCAATTGAGATCAAAGCCGCCTGAATTCTCTTTTGATAATCCACAAAAATGTCTCTTTTTGAGTTATTGCACTAATTAAGCTCCAAAGAATGTCATTAAATTCCGACACAGTGACGACTTGACAGCCTTTTATGTATTATTCAAAAAGTTTAGTGAAATTACGGCAGCAGCACAAAAAAATTCTATTAAATTCATGGTCGCATTTAATTTTAATTTTTTATCCATTATGCATGACAAAGGTCATTTGTTGGAAATTCTATGTCAATCAGCTATCTCTTCAAAAAAAGTTATTTATTTGTGTACGCATATGAAATGTGAAATAGTCGACAAAAATTACAAACCAAATAATTCTTTTTCACGTGTCACAAAATGTGTTGAACAAAAATTTTTATCTGTCTCCAACTGAGCACAAATTGATTCAATGTTTTAGGTCGCAAATTATAATAATTATTGTAATTCATGTACAGAATATTATTGCAACTGACTGGTCTAATAATATTTTTTTTTCATTCTCAACCTTGAAATGTTTCAAATTGAACAATTTCCATAGCTATATATCTTGTCGGCCAATTATCATTACTCGTATGTGTCATACAATAGTCAGTCGACTGTGGAAAATGGAGCATGAAAATTCTGAGTTGGAATTGGATGTAAATGACGTCTAGATGGAATTTTTGTTGCTGTTTTGCAATATTTTAGAATATTTTTGGATATGAACTCGAATTATTAATTTTGATACCAAAAAGCTAACAAATTTTTTAAAAATCTCAAGTTTAGACGTCACTTACGTAGATTTCAAGCAGAATTTCATACATTCGCGATTTTATGTCACTTCAAAAAAATATATCTTTTTCTTGTACTTACAATTCTCAAGATTTGAACAGTCACTAGCTTTTTCGTAGTATGCGCGCTTCCTCTTCTTATCAGTGCTCTCTTTGGTTGAGTTATCACCTACAAAGAAAGTTTATATACAAAAACTTAGTGAATAAATTATTTACTTTTTGAAAGAAAAAATTGAAAAGCAGCATCGTTTTAAGCTATTTTGAATTTTTAAGTGCACCTGTGAGAGCACTAACGACGAGAATTTTACTCCTTTAAATTTCTCCCTTATCTGAAATTTTTGCCATTAAGCGTCATAGATGATATCTTATACGGAAATTTTATTCTATGCATGTTGATTTTTAACGAGACAAGTTGGAGTGAATGTGCAGATATAAATTTAAAATGTGTCATGCGATCTGATTAAAAAAAGTCATGATAACTAGGCGTCTGTGACATGAAATTGGTTTTACTTTTTGAATTTTTAAAGACGAGACCGAGCTGGATATGAATGCGACTTTGAGGGTCTCGAAAATTTGTGGTGTAGATTTAAAGTGTATATTAAAGAATCTAGGCTTCAAAGTTCATAGAAAAATTCAAAAGCAAATTATTCGAGTCAATTGCTTCTATTTAAATGTGCAGTTATAAGAATCAACCTAAAATTCTTAATCCAGACACCATAGAGCACTAACTGACAACTCTTCAACATACAAGTGTTTCTCAGTCACAAACTTCCCGCCATTCATAAAACTCTACAATTTTGAATGAGCATGAAAAATTTTCTTCACGTAATTTTTTCGTTCGTTATTGAGAAAATTCACTCATCAAGTGTCAACAACCTGTGGTTATGAATGATTTATGTTTATTACATTTTTAGACAATTTTTTTTTATTATAGATTAGATAGGATGTTAATGTTTTGAAATATATCGACATAATTTTTAATAGGCCACAAATTTCCTTTAAAATGATGTGTCATAAAACACAATATGGTTAACAGAAGCTGATATGACTTTAAATGACATTAAAATAATGACCAAAAGCCGCTTTATAATCGATAGCTTATTGAGAGCGTGTTAAATGATTATTGGTTGCATTATGTAATTTATAAATGACCTGAATCACATTGATACAGTTCTAAATGCATGAATAATTAATTTTTTAATGGATAATTTTTCATGTCTGCATTAATAAATTGAGATTATAATTTCTTTGAAAATTATTTCCTATTATGGAATTAAGCTTGCATTCAAGTGATTAGTTTTCTAGTTGCACTTTTAATTGACATTAAAAATTCATTTCACTACTCAAATTATCATATCGAATGCATTTAAATTAGAAAGAATTTTATTTGCATGCAATTATGAATGCATAACTCTCACCTAAACTATGCAAAAATGAAAGTTTGTCACCATTTAAATTGGAATTGAATTTTATTGCAAAAAAATACAAATTCAATTTGAAAATTGAGAATTTTGAAATTCTATCTCAATTGTCTTAAATTTCAGCTTTGAAATTGCCAAAATATACAATTAAGATTGATGGATCGTCATTTCTATTTTTAAACAAAAAATCCATCACATTTGAGCTTTAAAATTGATAACCTAATGAATATTCTTGCAATTTTTAAAGATCTCCACGAAAAATATTTAAATTCATAAATTATTGCGTAACTCACCCCGCATTCATTTTTCAAGAATATTCGGCAATTTATTAAAAAAAATATATAATCACAAAACCCATTAAAACAGGTCGTTAAAAAAATTGTTTACATTCCATCTTATAGGAAATGTCAAGCAACACAAGCAAAAATCTTGCACTGAAAGTCATTTTTTATCATGTCACTCATGAACGCATACTTAGCTCCTCATAATGTCTATCTTAACTATGTACGTATACTTGAAAATTTCAATTGTGTAACGTACTTATTGTATAGTCATATTAATAAACATACAAAAAAAAAGATTTTTTACTCATTCATAATTAAATTAATTTATAAAACGTGCGGAATCAGAGATAACGACTCTTTGAGTTTGAAATGCTTTTTTGAGTAGTCAAAATAGATGCTAGACATGAACATGTATAATAATTTATGGATCATCCATACAGATCTCTTAATTTTTCAATTAAATGCATGTTCGTGCCTCCGACAAACTTCAATTTCATTCATGTCATTAATCATCATTTATTTTCAATTAATTTTATCTAACAATGTGAGGAAATGTTTTGAGCTGTGCAAAATGCTTAGAAAAAAAATCTTCTTAAGTATTTATTTATCTTCCTTCCAGATGAATTGATTCAATAGAATTTCAATTCATAATCTAATTACTCTCCATTGATACAATCAAAATAACAATAAATAATGACTATATTGGAGTGCTAATGCTGGTAACAAGAAGTAAGAAGATAAAGAAGAAGAAAAATCTAAAGTCAACATTCATAATTGTTTTGTGATCAATCAAAGTTGTGTATGGAGGCTGGGATGCAAGAGCAATAAATTTTTATGATTTTGTGTGTCAGAGATAGGCAGGGGTGGTAAAAGGAATTATTTTAATAAAACTTTGCATCATAAGATTATATAATAGGATCAGAAATAGGATTCGTGCTTCTTCTTTTATATTATCAAAATTTAAATTATATGGGATTTGAACTTAGAATTGAAAGGATCTTTATTTTTTAAAGGTTCAAATCTCAAATAGAATCAACTTAATCATCGATAAAATTTGAATAAATTTCAATTAAATTTTCATCAAATCTTCTAAAGCTTCTAATCTTCCTAATCCCCGAAAATTCCATCCACCACCCCTGAAATCCCCAATATATATGCATGCATATTTATCATATAGAATTAAATTTAATGGAAAAGAAGCTTATTTAAGTGGAATAAATTCATAAGATGAATGAATGAAATGCAAGTTGTATGGTAGCAACAAACAGCAAAAGCATTAGAATCAATTCCATCACATTTGTACAGTGAGTTATGAGAATGAAAATGATTCAAAGACAGAAAATAATGTGAATAAGTAAGTATGAGAAGTCAAAATAGAATAAATAAATTTTATTTATCCACACACAATTTGAAGAATAAAATCTTTAAAGTCAAAGACGACGAATGTGAGGGAAGGAGTAGGAGAGGAGAGATGAATAAGCCACATAGCTATGAATGAATAAATGAAAGTATCATCATCATCATCCTCTTAGTCGTATCATCATTTCATGCTTTCAAATTTAATAAAAATATTTTTGCAGCATCTTAGAATGTCTTGCTTATAAAAAATTTTAAAGCAACAGAAGCATCACATTATGCATGTAGATTTTTTTATATTCTGTATATCTCGCATATGGCACTTTCTCGTAATTTTCTAGTTCTTATTCATACTAGTTACCATTAAATTCCTCCTTACTTCCTGCTTATGCAATGATACTATTCTGATTTTTATGTGCACTTTTTTATGTAGATTTTGTCTCTGTATATCATTGATCGTATTGTTTGTATTTTATCGGCTTGTTTGTCTGACTGGATCTTGTAGTTGGCGTCTAAAATCTTTAAAAATATTATGGGATTTGAAATGGATTTTGCGAGTCAAGACTATGTGTCTGTTTTATTCTAATTCAAAAATAGCTTTTGTTTCGAGATTTTTGGTGGGATTATTATAGGAGATGCAGACAGGATTGAGAATGTGATTGAGAATAAGACAGGGTGGTCGTGGAAATTTTAAAGTGCTAGACTTGTTGATTGATATATGAATTTTTGCTTTAATTTTAAAAATTAGATTCTGATAGGACTTGAACTCATGCTTTAAAAGCTTAAGGTGTCAATTTTACTGTTGAACCGTTGAACCTCAAAGAATTTGGCTTCAACCTTGCAAATTTTATTACATATTGATAACATATTTACATACTAGTAAATTCAAGATTTAATCCACAAATGCGTCTCAGCACATCCCTCATTCAAACAAATTTCACGTTCCATCTCTTTATTCATTTATATCCCCTCAATTCAAAACATAAGAGAAAAAGTGAGGCAGCGAATATCTTATGTCAGAAACAATTTGTACAAAGATAAACAACAAGACACAATACGAAAGAAATCTTGAAGATCATAAAACGAAGCAAGAGGATGAAAAGAAGCAAAGAAACTGCATATGCTGTCGTTTATGATAAGATAAAGAAGGAACTGTCAACATAAAATTGTCACAGAGACAATCTTTAAACGATAATAATGAGAATGATAAGAAGTCTTCTTGAAATTTCCATTATTTCTTGTTGTCTGTATGTCTGTTTGTATGGCAATGATAAGAATGAGAATTTGTGAATCACAAAATAAAATTTTGTTTTTATTACAATTTTATTGACTTTATTGTTAGTCATAGGAATATTTTGGATATCATATGATGTCATTATGGCTTTGTTAGCATCACAATGCGATTAGTTTGATAAATTGAGGTGTATTTATGAGGAATTAAAGGTCATTGTGCTATGCTTATAATTACAGATTTTGCTCTTTTTTTTTGTTGAAAAAACCAGCTTTAGGTTGAAGAGATACTTAATGGTGGATAATTGTTGAATAATTATATAAATTTTGTGCTTTATAAGAGAAAGGTCAACAATTTGTTGATGATTAGCAGTCATTAAATATTGAAAACTGTAGAAAATTGAATATTGAATTTTAATTGAAATAATTGAAATTTTTAAAATGTCAAAGGGTCAATCGGATATCATGTCACTCACGATAGAGAAAGGAAAGAGGTCAAAGTTCAGTTAGGTTTCAAAAAAATTTTGTTCAAATTCAAATTTTACTCTAAATTGTTTAAAATTCTCAAAAATGCTATTTAACATCCAAATGTCCACAAAGTTTATCAGAAAGTTAATAAAATTAGCATCACTAACGGTGACAAACCATGAAGCTTGACAAAAATATTAATAAAAATTCACTTAAGCAATTTTTTAAGCTTATTAAAATAATTTTTTAGAAGCTTACAAAAATTTTTATTGAGATTTTTAAGCTTGTTTTGCAGATGAATTTCTCAAAAATCTGCCAAATCAACAATTTTTTAATACTTTAATCACATGCTGTTCTTTATGAATCTTAGAAAAGATGATCCACATCAAATTATTACAAAATCAAGAAGTCAATAATTTAGTAATCAGTTTCTTCATGAATATCTCATTAAAATCAATCAAAAACTGAGCGAAATTTCAAAAATCTCAATTAGGAGTAACAATAACAATAAATGAATCTACAGCTGAGATAATTCTCATCTCAATAGCAATATCATTACAATGAAATATTCATGAATGAAAATTTAATTTTAGTAGAAAAAAAATATTATAAACAACTTTACTCTGTATGGAGAAGGAATTTTAAATAAATCACAAGCCGACTCTCCATTCCATAAAGTTCATCAAAGATCATCATCATTATCATTAAAATCACCGCATAATAGATTTATTCATTTAAAACTGTTTTGATTTGGGCTGAAATCGAAATCATATTCACACCAAATTTTCAATTTGGGTGAATATATTGCTTTTGTATAAAACTGAAAACCACATTTTCTAACTTGCTGCTTCAGGATTACAATTTTATCCCATACTGTCTATGATGGAAAGTCTGTGCCTGAAAATACCAATCTAACAGTGAAAACCGTATCCCATTTGGTGCTTACAGTCAAGAGAAATCGCAAAATTTCGTATTCTGTTATTTAGTTAGTTAGTTAATCGGAGCGATAACTCGACTCCAACTCAATATTAAGACTTCGGGTTTTTTGCGTCTGGTTGGAAACAGTCTATAGATTTGCTGTATAGTTTTTGGGGTCATGAGATGCTTCCAGTGAGGCACAGTGGACGAAAATGTGCCATTTTTGACCAAAATATGCAAAAATTTTTACATTTTCTTTAATATCTCAGACATAACTTAACCAAATGATTTCAAATTTTCGGTGTTAGATTAAGCATTATTTAAGGTATAATTCACACTATAATGACAAAAAAATTTTCATGCGCAGTGTAACAAAAAAGTTGAAAAACCGAAAAAATTTTCGTGTTTTGACATAAAATTGTCTCGTTCTCCTCAATATTAAGTCCAAATGGAATAATTCCAAAAACGTCTAGAGATATAGATGCACAGAAGGTATATGCAAAGTTTCAGCTCATAAAAATGAAACCAATGAGTACTAAGTCAATTTGAATTTTCGCCTAAATATACCCCCATAATGCGCATATTATGAAATTTTTTTAACATATACAGTGTTCTAGGACCTAAAAACATCCAAATACATCGAATTCTATCAAAAAAACCCGAAACACTACTTTATCATATTCACACCAAATTTTCAATTTGGGTGAATATGTTGCTTTTGTATAAAACTGAAAACCACATTTTCTAACTTGCTGCTTCAGGATTACAATTTTATCCCATACTGTCTATGATGGAAAGTCTGTGCCTGAAAATACCAATCTAACAGTGAAAACCGTATCCCATTTGGTGCTTACAGTCAAGAGAAATCGCAAAATTTCGTATTCTGTTATTTAGTTAGTTAGTTAATCGGAGCGATAACTCGACTCCAACTCAATATTAAGACTTCGGGTTTTTTGCGTCTGGTTGGAAACAGTCTATAGATTTGCTGTATAGTTTTTGGGGTCATGAGATGCTTCCAGTGAGGCACAGTGGACGAAAATGTGCCATTTTTGACCAAAATATGCAAAAATTTTTACATTTTCTTTAATATCTCAGACATAACTTAACCAAATGATTTCAAATTTTCGGTGTTAGATTAAGCATTATTTAAGGTATAATTCACACTATAATGACAAAAAAATTTTCATGCGCAGTGTAACAAAAAAGTTAAAAAACCGAAAAATTTTTCGTACGCAGGCTGTACTTTAGTTATAGTGCTAAATGCGCGCTGAACAGATGTAGGGTTTTAAAACGATTAAATATGATGTTATCTAACAGCCAAAGCAAGTGAAGGTGTGAAAATTTTCCCTAACCGTTCCCAGACTTTCGATTCAAAAGATAATGAGGAAATGAAAAGGAAAAATGTTCGAGCGAAGCTCGAACACATATAGTTTGAACGCAGTTTAAACTTGGTTGAGCGAAGCTAATGAGGAAATGAAAAGGAAAAATGTTCGAGCGAAGCTCGAACACATATAGTTTGAACGCAGTTCAAACTTGGTTGAGCGAAGCTCATAAATTTTTACACCCTGAACGAAGCGAAGCGAGTGAAGGTGTGAAAATTTTCCCAATACTTCCTCAGACTTTGTATTCATGAAGTAAAATGTAGAAGTGTTCGAGCGAAGCTCGAACACATGAAGTTTGAACGTAGTTCAAACTAGGTTGAGCGAAGCTCACAAATTTTTACATCCTGAACGAAGCGAAGCGAGTGAAGGTGTGAAAATTTTCCCAATACTTCCTCAGACTTTGGATTCATGAAGTAAAATGTAGAAGTGTTCGAGCGAAGCTCGAACACATGAAGTTTGAACGTAGTTCAAACTAGGTTGAGCGAAGCTCACAAATTTTTACATCCTGAACGAAGCGAAGCGAGTGAAGGTGTGAAAATTTTCCCAATACTTCCTCAGACTTTGGATTCATGAAGTAAAATGTAAAAGTGTTCGAGCAAAGCTCGAACACATGAAGTTTGAACGTAGTTCAAACTAGGTTGAGCGAAGCTCACAAATTTTTACATCCTGAACGAAGCGAAGCGAGTGAAGGTGTGAAAATTTTCCCAAAACTTCTTCAGACTTTGGATTCATAAGGTAAAATGTAAAAGTGTTCGATCGAAGCTCGAAGCGAAGCGATTGAAAAAGTACAAGAAGCAAAGTTCTTCGAAAAGTGTTCGAGCGAAGCTCGAACACATGAAGTTTGAACGTAGTTCAAACTAGGTTGAGCGAAGCTCACAAATTTTTACATCCTGAACGAAGCGAAGCGAGTGAAGGTGTGAAAATTTTCCCAATACTTCCTCAGACTTTGGATTCATGAAGTAAAATGTAAAAGTGTTCGAGCAAAGCTCGAACACATGAAGTTTGAACGTAGTTCAAACTAGGTTGAGCGAAGCTCACAAAGTTTTACATCCTGAACGAAGCGAAGCGAGTGAAGGTGTGAAAATTTTCCCAAACTGTTCCCAGACTTTCGATTCATAAGATAATGAAAAAGTGAAAATGAAGAATATTTGCAAAGCTCTAATATAGATAGCTCCTGTAATCTAAAAAAGTCGAACGGAACGAAGCGAAGCGAAGTGGAGTTCGACACTTCTGTAATCTATAAAAGTCGAACGGAACGAAGCGAAGCGAAGTGGAGTTCGACACTCCTGTAATCTATAAAAGTCGAACGGAACGAAGCGAAGCGAAGTGGAGTTCGACACTCCTGTAATCTATAAAAGTCGAACGGAACGAAGCGAAGCGAAGTGGAGTTCGACACTCCTGTAATCTATAAAAGTCGAACGGAACGAAGCGAAGCGAAGTGGAGTTCGACACTCCTGTAATCTATAAAAGTCGAACGGAACGAAGCGAAGCGAAGTGGAGTTCGACACTCCTGTAATCTAAAAAAGTCGAACGGAACGAAGCGAAGCGAAGTGGAGTTCGACAGTTCTGTAATCTATAAAAGTCGAACGGTACGAAGCGAAGCGAAGTGGAGTTCACAAATTTTTACATCCTGAACGAAGCGAAGCGAGTGAAAAGTGTAAAAGTGTTCGAGCAAAGCTCGAACACATGAAGTTTGAACGTAGGTCAAACTAGGTTGAGCGAAGCTCACAAATTTTTACATCCTGAACGAAGCGAAGCGAGTGAAGGTGTGAAAATTTTCCCAAAACTTCTTCAGACTTTGGATTCATAAGGTAAAATGTAAAAGTGTTCGATCGAAGCTCGAAGCGAAGCGATTGAAAAAGTACAAGAAGCAAAGTTCTTCGAAAAGTGTTCGAGCGAAGCTCGAACACATGAAGTTTGAACGTAGTTCAAACTAGGTTGAGCGAAGCTCACAAATTTTTACATCCTGAACGAAGCGAAGCGAGTGAAGGTGTGAAAATTTTCCCAATACTTCCTCAGACTTTGGATTCATGAAGTAAAATGTAAAAGTGTTCGAGCAAAGCTCGAACACATGAAGTTTGAACGTAGTTCAAACTAGGTTGAGCGAAGCTCACAAAGTTTTACATCCTGAACGAAGCGAAGCGAGTGAAGGTGTGAAAATTTTCCCAAACTGTTCCCAGACTTTCGATTCATAAGATAATGAAAAAGTGAAAATGAAGAATATTTGCAAAGCTCTAATATAGATAGCTCCTGTAATCTAAAAAAGTCGAACGGAACGAAGCGAAGCGAAGTGGAGTTCGACACTTCTGTAATCTATAAAAGTCGAACGGAACGAAGCGAAGCGAAGTGGAGTTCGACACTCCTGTAATCTATAAAAGTCGAACGGAACGAAGCGAAGCGAAGTGGAGTTCGACACTCCTGTAATCTATAAAAGTCGAACGGAACGAAGCGAAGCGAAGTGGAGTTCGACAGTTCTGTAATCTATAAAAGTCGAACGGTACGAAGCGAAGCGAAGTGGAGTTCACAAATTTTTACATCCTGAACGAAGCGAAGCGAGTGAAAAGTGTAAAAGTGTTCGAGCAAAGCTCGAACACATGAAGTTTGAACGTAGTTCAAACTAGGTTGAGCGAAGCTCACAAATTTTTACATCCTGAACGAAGCGAAGCGAGTGAAGGTGTGAAAATTTTCCCAAAACTTCTTCAGACTTTGGATTCATAAGGTAAAATGTAAAAGTGTTCGATCGAAGCTCGAAGCGAAGCGAGTGAAAAAGTACAAGAAGCAAAGTTCTTCGAAAAGTGTTCGAGCGAAGCTCGAACACATGAAGTTTGAACGTAGTCAAACCTCGCACCTTCCCAATACTTCCTCAGACTTTGGATTCATGAAGTAAAATGTAAAAGTGTTCGAGCAAAGCTCGAACACATGAAGTTTGAACGTAGTTCAAACTAGGTTGAGCGAAGCTCACAAATTTTTACATCCTGAACGAAGCGAAGCGAGTGAAGGTGTGAAAATTTTCCCAATACTTCCTCAGACTTTGGATTCATGAAGTAAAATGTAAAAGTTTTCGAGCAAAGCTCGAACACATGAAGTTTGAACGTAGTTCAAACTAGGTTGAGCGAAGCTCACAAATTTTTACATCCTGAACGAAGCGAAGCGAGTGAAGGTGTGAAAATTTTCCCAAACTGTTCCCAGACTTTCGATTCATAAGATAATGAAAAAGTGAAAATGAAGAATATTTGCAAAGCTCTAATATAGATTTTATGTTATTCACTAAAAGTGAATAGAAAGTTTCTTAAATATTTTAGGCAAATTTTTTTATTAGATAAGTTTTTTTGCGATTATAAATAAATCAGTAGGTAAAGTATAATTATTTTTTTCTCTAATTGAAATCAAAAGAAGTTCTACTGGTGGTGTGAATATACCCCATGAAGCGTGATCCGCTTCATTACTAGTTGTTTTATTTGCAAAACTATATAATTAAGATCAGTTGCATGAGATATTGGGATGACGATGACGTGTATAGTATGTGTGTTCATTGAGCGATTCATAGGTTGATGCAAATTTTGCATTATCAAGCGGCTTTCATGACGGTGATTATACATTGATGACTTTTAATGAGGGGGTAAAAGTATTACGAAATGATTTATTATTAGAATGGTAAATGAAGCTGTTGCTTGACTGTATTATAGAGTTGAGAATTTTACGAGCAATTTAATTCACCAGAAAATAATATTAAGAAAAAATATTTTCACATAAAATATCGAACACAAAAATACTCTCGAAGCTCATAACATTTAAGCTGATTAGCTTCAATGATAGCATATTGATACTTTTGATGCTATTTTATGACTTAAAAATAGATTTTTTTAACCTCCCCCCCAAGACAATATGATAAATTAATTTCATACTTAGTCATTAAAACAATATGACACGTGAGTGGGTGAAAGCATTCATACACTCATAAAAAAAAATTTTAAAAAATATTATTAAAAATTTTAAAATTTTGTTTTTAAAAATTATTTTTAAAATTTAAAAACTGGTTTTTAAAAATATTTCTGTATATGTAAACATATTGCCAGTACGAGTCACATGGCTCGGTAGCTCAGTGGTAAAGCGCTTGGCTACCATTCCTAAGGCCAAGGGTTCGATTCCCACTCCGAGCAATTTTTTTGAATTTTTTTAAAAAATTTTTAACGGTCAAAAAAAATTTAAATTTTTTAAAAATATTTTTAAAATTTTAAAAATTGTTATTAAGCGTACAATTTAAAAATAATTTTTAAAATTTTCCATACAAATTTAAAAAAGTTTTTAAATTTTTTTTATCAGTGTAAAACAGTCAAACTGTTAGTTTTTTCATAAATGGACGTGTCAAATTGTCAGTTTAAAAATAAGAATTCATGTCCAAAAAAATAATCAAAAGTGCTTCCTCACATTCATTTCTTTACACCTTAACTGAATTGCCTCTTTCACTTAAAAAAACATTTGTGTGGCCTGAAACTGCTATTTTTGACATGACGATAATTATAATTACCTCATGTTATCGTAATTGGTATATGAGGCACTTCAATTATTGTTTTAAAAACATTTTATTTGTCTTTTAAATTTTTGAAACAATGAAAAATTATGAAATGTTTTATTTTTTGGGGTCCGAAGCATTAATTGCTTTATGTTCTTTTGTCATAATAATAAAATACATTTTACGTCCCTAGCTAGGGCATAAAACAACATAGAAAAGATTTGAGATTTACATTCAGTCTTTACATCTTTAACTAATTAATGTTTTGAAAATTTCTCAATTCTTTACACAAAGCAGCATATAACAATTAGATTTATGCTAGTCATAGACACATGATGTTACAATTATGCCATTGATCTACATGTAAATGAATAATTTTTGAAATTTTTATTAAACATATGGTTTTTATTTGTTTACTAAATGAGAATTCTTTTCTCTTTTTTTCAATGCCATTCTGGCTCCTTCGTATTAGCGTTGATATTTTTCTTCATGAATGGGAGAGATTTTGATGTTTTTTTTCGGAGGGATTTGTTTGTTTGTCTGTTTGGCTGTTTATTTGAAATGTTGCAGGTTTTGTAAAATTATTGTTGTCGAATTTACCTTTAATATTTTTTTTAACTAATCGGAAGTGTCAACCAGAAATTCATTTGTAGGGAGGGGGAAAGGGGTTGGAACTTTTTTATATTTTTTTTGGTTCGGATCTGAAAAAGTTCAACAATATCTAAACTTCGAGAAAATAGTAGGGTTGAGGAAGGTTTAACTTCAAGAATCAAAAAAATATAAGGAATAACAGGTAAACGACCTTTTTTAAGTTCTAAAAATCAAAATCTTTCCTCTGCAGCGGCACAAATGTGCAAATTAGTGATACAATCAAGACTGGTTTATCCCAAATTAACAGATCTAGATTTTGTCTTAATAAACTCTAAAAAAACAAATATTGCAGAAATTTTATTATTTTACCCATAATTTCTGAATTGGAACCAAACCAAAATCTTGATTCTCTGTGGGAATTTTTTTTTATCAAAAAGAATAAGGCATTAAAAATTCAGAGCTTGATGATTTCGTTAGAATTGTATTATCATCAAAATGAATGATCTCTTTTGTATTAGATTGAATTAATTTAGTCTAATAAATCTGATTTACATACTTGGCAATTCTTGGAAATGTATTAAAATTTTTCTTAGTATTTTTATTGAATTTCAACAGACTTTTTGTGTTCTAGATTAGAACTTTAAGGTTTTTTAAAAAATGCGCCAAAAAACACATTTTTTTTCTATCCAGCCACAACATCATAAATTTTGTTTTTCAGGAGCAAATAAAACATGAATTTCTAATGTTTTCATCATCAGTAGAAAAAAAAAACTTTATGTTTATCCATAATTCATACTCTCATGGCAAGAATATTTTTTTGTTTTTGTGTGTGCTCCAAAAAAATAGAAAATTAAATTTACATAAAAAGATTCATAAGACGATCTCTTATGAATAAACTTGAAATTCGACTTTCGAGTATTCTTATGAGTATTCGCATAGCTTACCCGAATAGACAAAGAGTACACTCAGAGTACGTTCAACTTTTGGCTGAGTATACTCACTTGAGCATGCTCATTCATACAAAATTTGATCGCACTACTTTACGCATTTGAGCACGTCATTTGAGCATACTCTGAGCATACTCATTGAGTGTACTCAGAGCATACTAATTGCATACAATTGAGCATGCTCATAAGTATACTCATGAGTGTACTCATTAAGCATGCTCATAAGTATACTCTGAGTATACTCAAATAATCGTTCAAAATTTTAAAAAATAAATATTTTTTTTATACTTTTTCACATTTTTGGAATATTTTTTATTAATCTGTAGCATTTGTACTGTTCTAAGATAAATTTTATTTATTAGTAAATCTGAAATGAAACTTAGAAAATTTTTGATTTTACCTGGATTCGAACCCATGACCGCTCTGTTGCTGTTGAGACCTTCACCTTAACCGTTGCGCCACTGCTACTTTTTACCTATATAATAATTTTTGGCAAAAGGCACATATAAATTATTATATATGTAAAATACTCTAAAACGGGTCTCATCATGTCTTATAAGACTTTTAACATGTTTAAAAGTCATAATTCCCAAAAAAATATTTATATTAATTGAATCTTTCACTTGTGAAGTATATAAAAATATCACAAAATTTTTGAGCATACTCATGAGCATACTCAAAAACTTAGAGAAAATTTTAAAAATCAAAGATTTTTTAAGGATTCTAGTGAGCATGCTTAGAGTATACTCAAAATGAGCACGTAATAGTCTAATGAGAGAATTTTTTTTGAGTGTACTCAGAACGTACTCAAGAGTATACTCAAGATGAGCATACTCGATTTTCTAAAATTTAGCATGCTCATGAGCATACTCAAAAACTTAGAGAAAATTTTAAAAATCAAAGATTTTTTAAGGATTCTAGTGAGCATGCTCAGATTATACTCAAGAGTATACTCAAAATGAGCACGTAATAGTCTAATGAGAGAATTTTTTTTGAGTGTACTCAGCACGTACTCAAAAGTATACTCAAGATGAGCATACTTGATTTTCTAAAATTTAGCATGCTCATGAGTATACTCAATCGAACGTGCTAATTTAATTTTTGAAACAATTTATTGAGCACATTCAGAGTATACTCATGAGTATGCTGAAGTGAGTGTACTCAGCTGAGTACGTGGAGCAATATTTTGAGTATGCTCATAAGTATACTCAGTTGAACATGCTCATCAATATATTTTTAATTTTTTTATGAGCATATTCAGAGTATACTTATGAGTATGCACAAGTGAGTGTACTCAGCTGAGTACGTGAAGCAATATTTTTGAGTACGTTTATAAGTATACTCAGTTGAACATGCTCATCAATATTTTTTATTTTTTTTATGAGCATACTCAGAGTATACTTATGAGTATGCTCAAGTGAGTGTACTCAGCTGAGCACGTAAAAAAGTGTTTTTGAGCATACTCAGGACCGTGCTCAAAAAACTGAGCATGCTCAATGTTTATTCGGGTTATGGGATGAGACGAGATGAGGAGTAATAAAAAAAGAAGGCAATTTTCTCAAGTGTTTCGATCTATTCTTGAATGTTTTTTTTTGAACATTTCTGTTTTCACATCATATTGATTTTGATATACAAGGGGGTCCTCGATTTGATTGAATCAAAGTTTCCCGTACAAAATGTAAAATAGAATGATCATAGCAATCATGATCAAAAATGATCAATCAATAAACTCGAACAAAAACATAAAGACGTGTAAAAGTTTTTGAAATAAAAAATAAAACATGGCGCAGCTGTATGTAAGCATAGAGAAGTTTAATTTTGAGGCTTCATCGTTGAAAAAGGAATGGAAACGGTTTTCATCGGAGTTCCAGTCATATTTGATAATCAACGGTCTCAAAGAGAAGTCAGAAGAAATCAAATTAAATTATTTAAAACTTCTAATGGGTTATGAATCTGTGAATATCATCAACAATTTATTGCTAACAGAAGCTGAGAAGCAGAGTTTGGAGAAAGTTTTAGAAGCTCTACAAAATTATTTTTCACCGAAAACAAATTTCTTCATTGAGCGTTTGAAGTTACGCAATCGCGTTCAGAAAGAAGGTGAATCAGTTGAGAAATTCATCAACAGTGTTCAAACGCAAGCTGAGGATTGTGAATTCAATAATTTTAAAGAAGAAGCTATTCGTGATCAAATTCTGTTTGGTCTGAAAAACCAAAATCTGAGAGAGAAAATTATCTTATCTGAAGAAAAGTCATTGCATGCTGTTATTAGCAAGATAAAGGTTTTTCATCATAATCAGCAACAATTAAGAGAATTGTCAGCAGACAAAGCTTCAGTGAGTCAGAAATCGGACTTCATACATCACAAGCAAACGACAACTTCGAGCGTAAAGACTTCGCAAGTTATAAGAAACTATGAAGACGAGAGTTTGATAGGCGCTAAGAAGAAGGAGAAGGTCATTGCAGTTGATGAACGCGTGAACAGTAAGTCTGCAAAGACAATTAATTGTGATATGTTGAATAGGGATGGCAAAAATATTTGGTATAAAAAATTACTTGTGCACGATAAGATGGTTAATTTTAAATTGGATACAGGCTCTCAGGTTAATACTATTAGTGTTGATATTTTCAAAAGTTTAGGAAAGAAGTTTAAAATAGAGAAGAGTAACATATTGTTAAAAGTTATTTTGGTGAAGTAAATCACCCTGTAGGAAAGACAGTAATTCCAATTAAAATGAATAATAATATTTTTCTAGAAGAATTTGTAATTATCGGTAAAAAAACAGAACCTTTATTAGGCCTTGAATCATGCATCAATCTGAAACTTATATCTCGTTTAGATTCATTACAGTTGAATCAATTATTATGCTCTGAAAAGCAAAAGGATAAGTTTACAGATTATTATAAAAAAGCATTCACAGGTTTAGGAAAATTTGAAAAACCTCTGAAATTAAAACTTAAAGAAAATGCCATTCCGGTTGCAAATCAGAACCGTCGTATTCCATTTAAATTGAAGAATAAACTTCGTAATAAATTGAATGAAATGGAAGCGTTGGGAATTATTTCTCGGGTGCATGAGCAACGTGAATGGATTAATAGTATTGTTGTAGTTGAAAAAGGAGACAAGATTAGAATTTGTATTGATCCTAAACATTTAAATCAGTCATTAAACAAATTTCATTTTCCCATACCTTCACTTGAAGAATTAAAGCAGGATTTGAAAGATTCCAAATATTTTTCTGTTTTAGACTTAAAGGATGGGTTTTGGCATATAGAATTGGATGAAGAATCTAAAAAATTATGCACTTTCAGTTCTCCTTTTGGTTTATGGCAATTCAATAGAATGCCATTTGGTATAAATATAGCTTCAGAGATTTTTCAAAAATACATGACAGATAATTTTGGTGATTTGCCTGGTGTGAAGTTTTATATAGATGATATTATAGTAACAGGCAAAACGCTTAAAGAGCATGATGAAAATTTAGGAAAATTAATGGTTAGGGCATTAGCCAAAGGTGTGAAATTTAATGAAAAGAAATTACAGTTCACACAAAGTTCAGTGAAATTTTTTGGTCACATTTTTTCGATGAATTCAGTTCAAGTTGACCCAGAAAGAATTTCAGCAATTGATAAAATTCCAAATCCTAAAAATATAGAAGATGTACAAAAGTTTTTAGGAGTAGTTAATTATATTAGAGATTTCATTCCGAAATTACCTTCATTAACTGTAAATATTCGTAATTTGTTAAAAAAAGATAGCGAATTTTTGTGGCTTGAAAATCATCAAGCTGAATTTGACAATATTAAAGATGTAATTAAAAATGTTACTGCATGCACAACTTTCGATGAAAACATGCCAATAATTTTAGAAACCGATGCTTCGTCATACGGTTTAGGTGCATGTTTAAAGCAAGGAGATAAAATTATTAGTTTTGCTTCACGATGTTTATCAGATACAGAAAAGGATTATGGTCAGATTGAAAAAGAATTTTTGGCAGTTTTCTTTGCATGTAAAAAGTTTCACAATTATATTTATGGAAGAAAAGTAACCGTAATATCTGACCATCGTCCTTTAGAAAGCATTATTAATAAGGACATTAGCAAAATTGGCTCTAAGCGTCTACAGCGCATTAGATTGAAATTGCATAAATATGATATAGAGTTAAAGTATAAATCAGGTAAAAGCATTCCAGTAGCAGATTATTTATCTCGTTATGTCTCAGGAAAAACTTCAAATAATTTTGAGGAAAATTTCATGAAGCAAATGGTTCATTCCGTTAATATTAGTGATGATAAATTAAAAGTTTATCAAGATGAGACAGATAAAGATAGTGAATGTTCTTTGTTGAAAAAATACTTTGCTGAAGGTTGGCCTTCAGATAAATCGAAAGTTGCGGATGAAGTAAAATTTTATTTTAAAATGCGCAATGAGATTTACGTTTCTGATGATTTGGTTTACTATCAGGACAGAATAATAATTCCCAAATCATTAAGAGAAAAAGTTCTTGTTGATCTTCATGAAGGTCATATGGGAATTACAAAGACATTGCGTTTTGCCAAAGAATCAGTTTATTGGCCATCACTTAACGTTAGTATTGAAAACTTGATTAATAGTTGCGAAGAATGCAACAAGTTTCAGAGATCAAATAAGAAGGAACCAATAATTCAACACGAGATTCCTCTTAGATCATTTGAAAAAGTAGGATGCGATATCCTGGAGTTCAATGGAAAGAATTATCTCGTTGTCATGGATTACTTCTCAAAGTGGATCTCATGTAAATATTTAAGTTCGAAGAATTCGAGCACAGTCATTTCTAAATTTATTGAGATTTTTACTGAACATGGCTTTCCAAAAACAATAATTGCAGATAATATGCCGTTTAATTCTTTTGAGTGTAGGAGTTTTGCCCAAGAATGGGATATTAATATTGTAACTTCTAGTCCACATTATGCACAATCAAATGGTCTTGCAGAAAAGGCTGTAGGAATAGTTAAGAATATGTTGAAGAAGTGCATTGATTTTAATAGAGTATTGGTAGCTATTTATAATTATAACAATACTCCATTAGCTGATATTGACTTGTCTCCAAGTCAATTATTAAATAACAGGAGAATGAGAACAAAAATTATCATGAAGGATAGTTTATTGAAACCCAAGATAAATCACAATTTAGGTGAAAAGTTCGATAGGAAACAGCAGAAAACTAAGTTTTATTATAATCGCAATGCTTATGAGCGAGAAGATTTTGATTTAAATCAGAAAGTTTGGGTTCAATTGCCTAACAACACTTGGTCCAAAGGACTCATTGTAAATAAATGTTCAGAGCCTAGATCGTATGAAGTTTGTATGGATAATAATAGAATTCTTAGACGTAACTCAAAATTTTTGCGAGTTGATAAGTCAGTATCCAATCAAATTAATCATCAGAAATGCATTAACTCAGAGCAGTACAGGATTAATTTAGACAATTATTTTGCGGAAGAGTCACTGCATGATCTACCTCTGAATTCAAACGCAAATATCACATCTTCCATATCTCAACAACCATCAACATCTATGCAAAACATATCGAACCAACCACTGCTCCGTCGGTCATCGAGAATCCCGAAACCAGTTCAAAGGTTGGGAGCTTCATAAGAGAAGGGAGATGTAAAATAGAATGATCATAGCAATCATGATCAAAAATGATCAATCAATAAACTCGAACAAAAACATAAAGACGTGTAAAAGTTTTTGAAATAAAAAATAAAACACAAAAATTCAAATTTTCATTTCTAACGGTCATTTTTCAAACGTTTTGATTTGAATTAATTCGATTTAAATAGAGAAATTTTGGAAAAATACAACTATTCAAATTGAGGATCTCCTGTACTGGATTTGACTGCTGCTGCTGCTCTTGCTACTCATTCATTCATTCTTATAAAAAATACTTAAAATATTTTCTATAATTCGGTTTTTTCCGTGAAATTAAAAATATTATTAATAATTTTATCCATAAAAGTATGACATCCAAAAATTAGCAGTATGACATAGCACTTTCGACGTTCCTAATCCTCATTCATTTTTTTTATAATAAATCACCTCACTATCCATCTCTTTTATCACATCAAGCAACATAATGCGTATGTTTCCCTTAAAAATTTTTTAATTAGACTGTCAGTCTTCACAAACACCAATTTTTTGGTCCCTTCCGTTAACGCACACCATTCATTAATGAGTGAATGTGACTACACAAAAACTCATAAAATAAAACAAACCTCGAGGGTTAGCACGGCAATTACGTAATTAATAGTATCAACTATTATCGACGTTGTTTATTCCGGATTTACACCCCCTCTGATACTCTTTTGTCTGCTTTTTTTGTGTGTGTACATTGTGACCGCGGCAGTAAAATGCAATCGCACTTTTTAACTCTTAATTAATTACTGTCAGTTAGGGGTTCAATTGAGGATGGCTTTTGTATTTATTGATTATGTATTTTTTATGTGGAGAATTTTTAGTTGGAATTTCGATGAATCAATAGGCATGGTTGTAATTTTTTTTACAGATTCTTGGAAGCTCTTTAAAAATTTATTTGAGAAATTCGTAGAATTTAGAATAAGCTATTGGTACAAGAGTTTTATTTGGACTAAATTAATTTTTTTTGAAGGTTTCAAAATTTTTCAAAATTCAATAATTTTTGAGAATATTAAGAGAACTAAAAAATAATTCCTCTGATTAGGCCTATAACTTAGTAATCAATTAAGCACTTAATTTTGTCAAAACAGCAATAAATCAAAAGCATTTAGTGTCGTTAATAGTCTGATTGATCATTCATTAATTAAAGCAGTAAATTTACTTTTTATAGAAATTGAAAGTAAAATTGTGCCATTATTTATTTATTTAGTCGGAATTAGAGACAATTCGTTGAATGAATATTTAATAATTAAGTCAATCCAATTAATCCAAAAAAAATGCCACCTCATCCAACAAACCACACTCAAATCTATCAACTCCAAAAAGTCTAAAACGTAAAGCTTACATAATTTATGTGAGAATAAAAAAAAATTTTTTGATTGCCCTGACCACCGCAATTATATTTTTTTAAAAAATCATCCGCTATTTACGACCTCATGACAACTCTCTTCATATTTATATAAAAATTCCTGCGAAACATTATCTTATCAACTACTCAAGTTGCAGCCCAAAGACCGTGAAATTTTCGTACGACAAAAATTTTATTTTTAATTTTTCGACAAGTTTCAAAAATTTGAGGATCACTAGTCGCAATTCAAAATCGGATATCAATGTTATCTGCCATGTGTGTTTGTGAATTTATGGGACTCTTTTTTTTTGCTTCCCGTATGTTCCACATATATTTTTGCACATCAGATACAGATTAAATATAAATAAAATAAAATGAATATAAAAAAATTGGAAATGGCAAAAATTGTGATAATTAAAATAAAAAGTTCGCTATTTTTTTGCTGTCTGATTGTTGATTACCTCGTCACACTGATGATGATGAAATTGGCATAAAAATAAATTTTCTGCAATCAGGAAATTGTTGCACAATTGAAATGACAACTCTTAAAAAATCCCTTTTGATAAATGATTTAATCCACTTCGATGAGGATAATTGGATGGACGATAAGCATACACACCAAAAAAAAGAGAAGTTAAAGAGACAATCACTGTGGTTAAATTAAATAGCACTTGACATATGATTTTTATTTACTGTCAACACGCAATTATCACGAGACTTGATTCGCATGTAAATTAATATTACAGATCATGCAGAAGCAACATTAAATACACGAATATTTGTTCACTGATTATTTCAAACGGTCTCTAATTAATTCTTCTTTTTGTTAACTTCCTTATCACTTTTTATTATGTACAATAATTTTATTTTATTTTATTTTTTCAAATTCACATGAACACATTCGCACTCGAATGAGACATTAATCGGCATTTCTTTTCATATTATTACTCTTTTTTTCAAGCATTAACATAAAAGCCACAGAACTGAATAAATTTGCATTCATAACAAATTTAATTACAGCTTCACTTCACATATATGTTCATTTATTTTTGTTAATTCATAAAAAAAAACTCTCGGTACTGTCGCGAGATACTCACATCAAAGAGTGGCAGCTAACTCGCCGAAACATGCGCACTCGTTTAACATCGTCGTGTAACTAAACAGACTGAGTCTCCGAAAAAAAACAAAATAAGCAGATAGAAAAAAAAACTATACTCAAAGTGCTGTTCTCTGTGTACAATATTAAAAACTGCGCCACGGCTGATATGAGAAGAACGAAACAAAGTGTATAAACAGACGAAGGAATAGGGGAGTGTTTGAAAATAATGTTTGACTTAAAATTAGATTTATGTGCTGCTTAAAAAATTAGGTATTGAATTTTAATTAAGTTTCTGACCCTAGGTAAATCTATTCATCAATTGGACGTCACTGCCAATCGATTCCTCAAAGTTTACAATGAAAAACTCTAAAAAAATACCCATATACATTCACAGCACACAATACACAAGAATTTCATTTCCAGTCAAAGTCAATCTCTCATTTAGTCACTCATTCTACTCATTTTCATTTGTATGGACGGAGTGTGTGATGATTATCATATATACTAATTCTTTTTCGAACTTTAAGCGTAGCGTAAAAATATTTTTTACGTTTAAAAAAGAATTGCCTTAGAATTTCTGGAATGGAATGAGAGAGGCGCAAAGAGAATGAGAGAATGAAAATATTTTTTTTTTTTATCGCTTAAATATTCAATGAATGATGGACAGATTTTTATTCCATTAACTGTTAGTGATAGAAGAGAAGGAAAAAAAACTTTGGGAATTGATGACTAAATTTCTAACGGCTATTTCTAATAATGACTCGAAGTTTTTGATGTTTAATATTGATTTAATTAATTTTGATGATTGGATTTTTTTTTATTTTTATTTTTATGTTTTTATTAATAACTTGGAAGTTGTAAATTTTTTTAAGATTGAAAGTTTCTTTTTTTTTCAATGGGAATATTTTTGGAATTTGGGTGAATGAAGTTTTTTAGATTGAAATATTTTTAGAGTTTGATTGATTGAATTTATGTGAGGTTGAAGGCGCATAGATAGTTCGTACAGTGTTAAGATTTGCTAATTTTTTGAATTTTCTTTATTATTTTGTTTATTTTTTCTTGAATTTTTTATCAATATTTTTTTTTATTATTTTAATTTTTTTTTGATTTTTAAGCTTTTAAATTTTGAGATTTTATAAATTTTTTACAAAAAAATTCTACTCAAATAAAAAAAAATAAATAACCGTTAAAAATCAAATTTGAATTTTTGTATATGGATTTTTTTGTTACTTAAATTAAAGCCCTTTAGTAAATATTTTTAAACTTTAACTAAAATTCTCCAACAAAAACCTGCAATATACGCAAATAATTTCTCATTTAAAATCAAACAAAAGACAGAATTTTCAATTCAATCCGTCTCAATTGTTACATCGTTGACGATCGTCATATGTACTCCCAAACCCATTCAGTATAAATTTTATTCTTCTACTGCTTCTGCTTTCAACAATTTTGCTTTTTAAATAAATTTATACAACACAAAAAAAAAATACGTGGGTGTGGTTGGTTGTTGTGAGATTATGTTATGGTCATTTTTATGCGATGTTATGCATTTCTTGATGTTTATTCTAATTTACCGTTTAAATGACTGAACTCATTTTTCAAAAAAAATTTAAATATCGAAATTGATTGTTAACAGGTATGCTACATGCTCCCATCCTCACAAAAGGTTGGCATTGTGAATTATTTAAATCATCAAAGGAAGGGAACAGCAACATCAATTAAATGCCGGTCAAGCTTTATTTTTTCTGTTGAGGCTTTTCAGTAAAAAATAGCAACAAAAGAAATGAAGAGAGGAATTTCAGATGGGCTTGTTCGCATTTTAACAATTATTTTCCTGATGATGATGATGACTTGTATAGAAAAAAAAGGCAAAATTGTTCAATGCGCAAAACATTTGTAAATGTCTCCGATATTTTTTTTTTGATACATTTGTACACAATAATATTTTTTTATAGTCTCATATCAATAGCTGATGTTTTTTTGTTCATTCTTCTTTTTTAACGTACTTAATAGCACAGAATTGAGAACTTTAATGGGTTGGGCGTAATTTAAATGTATATCAAGTTGAATTCATCATGAAAAAAAAAAATTAAGTTTCAATAACTTTTTTTTTGTTATAGAATCAAGCAGTAAGTAGAATAAACGCTCATTTTATGCGATTATCTCTTTAATTGGTTTCGATTAAATTCATGTTCGAGAATCGCATAATTCACATTATGTAGGAATGTACGCATTATATTCTTTTGTATCTTTGTTTGATTAGTTCACAAAATTAACTTATTGTCGCATAAAATGAAAAAAAGAAAAAAATCGACAATTTTGTCTCTTTGAAGTTCAATTAAGTAATTTGTCTGATTTGAGCCATTTGATAACCTCGTAATGGGTGTCTCTAAATTGAATCATAAAACTTGATTAATTATTTATGGCATTTCAAAATATTTTTTTTTTTGCTTTCTTTTCTACAAAAATTGAGATTAAAAAAAAAATATTGACAATTTTAATTTAATGGCAAATTTATGAGACTGATTTGATTTTATCGCGTTTCATTTCGATTAAATTAGAATGTCAATCAAATTTTTATAAATTGAATAATATGATTTTTGTTAGATTATTGAATGTTTTTAAATTAGAATTGACATTATTGACCGTTTAAAAATAATTTTGATTATTTTTAAAATTTTAGACTAAAATTTGAAAAAATGAGTTTTAAGAAATTTGACGATGAATTTTAATAGTTTTTGATAATTTTTTACCAAAATATAAATCATACCTAAAACCAAATTTAGCAATAAATTTTCACATAAATCATCAATCAAATCACCAAATCTATCCAAAACTTAAATTCTCAACACCAAAAATCCACATGAAGAACATAATTCATGAAATCTCCGTTACTGTCCCATTTTCTAACCAATAAGCTCGCAAAAATTCTGTTAATCACAAAATAATTTGTTATTTCAAAGTTTGAGGCCGACTTTTGTGTAAAACATCGAATCCATAAGTATATGGGTGGTCTGACAATAACCTCATTAAAAAAAATCTAAAATTGATAACTCCAAACAATACAAAAATTTATTTATTTTTTCTATGACAGTTTTAATGAGACACTGCGTGGAGTTGATTTATTGTTGAAACGATACATTCGTGAATGGTTGAATTTTGTATTTTTTAATTAAAATTTTCTATCAAATTTTTCAATTTAGTTTCTAATATTAAATCACTAAAGAATCAATCTCCGATAAAAATTACTTTTAATGGCAATAACTTGTAAACAATCAATTTTACAGCAATTCAATTGATGCCAAAAATAATAATGTTATCAAATTGTAATGAAAAATGATACACAGAATCATAAATGAATCGTACCAGCAGAACCCTTTAAATTGTTCAAAAAATAAATGATCATTTTATTGACACAAGAAAATTGAAAGTATTCACTCCATCTCCTTTACTCAATTTCAATTTATTGAATTTTTATGACAACGCAATATCATCATCATCATTTCATATATCAAAACACATCAAAATCAAAATGATGATTGAGTACTTTTTACATCAACTCGAATCAATAAATCTCACTCTTATCGTCTTCATTTACTACAATACTTTTTCTTTCATAAAACTCTATTCCCGGGTGGCTATATCTAAAGCTATAAAGATTTTTTTGGGGAATTTGTCAGATCCATTTGTTACGCTGATTTTCTATAACTTCTGTTAAAAATACACTCTAAATTGAATTATTTGTAATATTTCATGTGATGCCGATGACAAAAGAATTTATTAAATGTTTCGTCATCAACACGAGCAAAAAAAATCGCGTCATCAATCCATAAAGCGACGATAAATTTTCATTGAAAAGTTTTCATTCTCGTTCTCTCTTTTTGGTTTTGACATATTCTTTCTTAATGTCTCCATCTGCAGAAGATGAATTGAGTTTTTATGAAATTTATTTTTTTTTGTGTGAATTTTTAATTGACGTTGATGCAAAAATTATTAAAATTTTTGGATCTGATTTGTGAACATTTAAATTTGAATTATTAAATTTTGAATTAAAATTGTCAAAGTTTCGATTTAAAATTGTCAAAATTTGGTTTTGAAATTGTCAAAGTTTGAGTATAAAATGAGTCAAAATTTTAAACCAAAATTGAATTTAAAATTTTAATCTATTGTAATTTATCAAAATTTGAGTTTTAATCCTCAAAATTTGAATTTTTTTTTTAAATTTACCAAAATAATTAAAATTTAACAAAATTAAATTTTATTGAATTTAAAATGATGCCAAAAAATCAAATAATTCAAAGTATAAGAACCCCTAATTACCAGAAATTTCAAAAGCTAGTTTAAAGCAAGCTTAAAACTAACTTTATTTAGAAAGATTTGCTAAAAGTTAGCTGAGAACTAGCTTTTAACTAACTTTGAAATTTTCTGGTTATTGGGGAACCGTTTGCATTCATCACAATCTCTCACAATTGAATTAAACTTTTCATCACAAACTCAAACAACAATCCACGAGACACAGAAAACAAGACGAAAGAATCTTAAACATCGCCTAATGAAATAAAGTCATAAAGCAATTTTCTCAATTCTTTTTAATTTTGCTCTATTGATGTCACAACAAAAACTTAATTTTATAGAAAATTGCAGTTTCGCTTCCATTAATTGACAGCAAGAGAATTTTTTTCGTAATTAAATCTTTCTTCGAAGTCAGCAAGAAGCTTGCAATAAGTAAAATTTTCTGTTTTTCTTCTTACAAATTGAGTTTTAAACTTTTTGATTTGTTTGTAATTTGTTAATGGATAGACAACCAGATTTCGTTATTCCAAAAAAATGAGAATCTCTTTAGCGACTTTTTCAATGTCAATAAAAAAATATGCAATAAATTTTTGGACATTTGGGATAATTGAAAATTTAATTCAATTTTTCTTGCTTTGTTAATGTTGAATGATTTTTTTATGATTTTGAGAGTTTTGCTTTTGGGGGTGAGTTATGTATAAGACATAAATTTGTTTGTTGGACATTTAAATGTTCAGTCCTTGTACTTTGTTTTATGAAATTTTATTACTTTAGGCAATAATAAATTTGTTATTAGGAGACGTAAACATCAAAATGAGTACTTTTATTAGCAGATGATTTTGTTGGAGTTTATTGAGTTGAAGTTGATGCTTAATTTCAGTTGAATTACTGAGGATTTTATTAAATAATTTAAAATTTAAATTTATGAAAAATTAAAACTTTAAAAAAAAAATTAATAAAAATTTAAAACTTAAATTTATCAAAATTAAGAATTTTAAAAGTTTTTTTTTTGAATTGAAATTTTCATTAAATTTTTCCAAAGAACAAAAAAGTTATTCCCAACTCAAAACTATTCTCAAACCTTGAAAATTATTTTCTTTTATTTCAAATTTATTGAGATAAAATTGACCATTTCTAATTACTTCTATTTTACTGTTAAGAAATGTACACAGATGTTATGTATATTCGGGAACTAAATAATATTTGAAAGCAAAGTGAATGATGCTAATTGACCAGTTACATGGAAATGTTTTCGTTAAAGAGAGTAATTTGTGCTTTTAGTGTAAATATCTTAATTAGATGATTTGTTTGGAAATTGTCGTAATGAAGGTTTGTTTATTGCTGATTTGTGGTATTTTGGTAATGGTTGAAATTTTAGATGTAATTGATGATATGATGGGGACTATAATTGCAAATTAGAAAATGGTTTGAATTTGGTTAGTTTTTAAGATTTTATAGAGTAGTGATGGCCGAATTCCGTGTGCAGTTTTGGTCATAACTTACTCACAAGGAGTGCCACGGCACAAAAATGGTTGGCCACTACTGTTATGAAATAATGATGAATTTGCACTTGGTTTGAGAGTTTATGAATTCCTTAAAATTTTTTAATCACCAAACTTAATTTTCAAAATTTATAACAAGTCATCAAAATTCAAGAAAATCTATTAATAAGACTTCAAGTTCCCACGAAATTTTATCAAATATTTCAAGAAAATTACAAAATTAATGCTCGAATAATTTTCATAAAACTAATAAATTTATCATAAATATTCAATTCTGTATCACATGCAATATGATGTTTTCAAACTCAATAATAAGAAGTAATAATATGATTATGTAAAATTATGAAGATTCATCTCAGCAATATGCTTCAATTATATTTTAAATTTTAAATGAATATTCTGCAAAAAGCATTAACATAAGAGAGATTTTGAGGATGTAATTTGTTTTTGATGGAATGAATTTTTGCCTATAACGAGAGAAGCTTTTAATAATACAAAATTTTATGAGTTGTCTGTATGCAGATGAATGACTCCTTGTTTGTCAGTTATTGTAAGTAAATTGCTAAATTTTAAGTTACTGATTAATATTTTAATTGGATACGAGTTCAATTCCCAATATGAGTAGATTTAATTGCAGCCTCAATGATTAATAGAATTTGTGCAAAAATAATTATTGTCATGATTAACGAACCCAATTTTTAATGTATTCTTAAGCCTCATACCAAGAAAATATTATTGCAACCTAATAATATGATATTGTAATAAATGCCACAAGCACTCACGTGCAATATACAATATTTCATAATTTCTAACAAAAACATAAACACATCCTAAAGCACATAAGCAATTTTCAATTAAAATCCTCAAAAATTCATGAAAATTTTCTTCACAAAAACTTTTCCTACAGCATCGCAGTTCCAAAATTTAGCATATACAGCAGCAACAACAGTCAGCCAGTAGAAGTAACAAAAGTATTGTTGTATTAAATCATCAAATAAAAATAAATAAATTTTCAGTCTGAATTCACAATGAGCCCGACTTCATTTAGCGGAAAAATGAATTTGTATTGAAGAAGAGGAAAGGGTTGGGCAAAGTTCGAGAATTAATTTCCATTTTTTTTTCAGCAGCAACTGTGTCTGCAACTCATCAAATTACATCATTTTCGATTATTTATCGACTTGAATTCATTTTTTTGAGTGTATACGAGAGAAACAAACAGAAATAGACAAAGACAACAGATCTTTGTTTTTTGTTGTTTTAGTTCCAAATGCAGGTTAATTTGGGTCATCAGTCACTTGAAAATTTATAAAATGTCACAGATGATTACTCAATACATTAGTTAAAAGACATTCATTTCACCCTCCTCGTGACATTATCGAATTTAATTTTGTAAAATTTGTCTCGTCTCACGTCCCGTATGTCACATTGGTAATGATAATAAATGACACCATTTTAATGGTTATGGCTGCTTTATGTACTTAATGGTCTTACCTTCGACGTCATCGGATGATGTTAAATGTATTTCACTACTACTAATTGCACTCAATTCGACATTCAATTTACTATTCATCAAGTCACGTTTCTTGACTTTATGCTTCCGTTCAATTTCATATTTTTTACTACGACAAAATATCCTCGGTTGGATTGTTGGTGCGGTGTAAAATTTTGAGTAGAATTCACGTTGATCTTTGAATTTTTTATCACATCCATGAATGAAAATCGCGAATGGCGTCAAAAAATTCTTTTCCAACTTCTTCTGTCGCTGCTGTTTCTCATTCTCTGATAATGTCTCGTCAGATTCTTCAGTTGAGGATGAAATGCAATTGGGACATCGATCGATAAGTTTCATGTTGTTTTTCTTACTTTATCGATAAATCTGTCACTTGCTTGTATCATAACACATTTCCGTATGCCACCATCGATGCTGTTTACTGAAAATTCCACGGCTGTGTATATTATAATATTTATAAAATTGAATTATCTCCACGATGAAGGAAAAACTGTATATCGAGAATGTGTCACAATAAATTTTTCTTTTCTTACTTTTATTTTTTTTTGTCGTCGACAAAACACGCGCCTTTCACGATTTACTGTCAAGACAAAACTAGAACGTTTCTGCTAATGTTGGCAAGAAGTTTTTCTTTTAACAATTTCTTATGCTTTACTTTTTGTCTTGTGCGATCTTTAAGTGGTGGTTAATGATGTGAGAAGATTGAGCTTTGAAGATCAGATTGGGTTTGTGGCTGGCTTGATGTTTATTAACTTTTTGGTGATTTTTGAAAACAATTTATTTATTTTTTTGATTTTTTTTTTTTTTTTGCTGAACTGGATTGCTGTGATAATTTTTTTTAATTTAGTTCTCAAATTTGTTTTCTTCAGATTCAGTAAAAATCAAAGTTAACATTGTTTTTTTTTTTTTAAATTTCAAGATTTAAAACTGAAAGTTGGTGAGAAAATCAAAAAAAAAAAAAAAAAGAATTTTAAGTGAAATTTGAATTCGAAAGTCCAAGTGATAAAATCATGAAGAACAGGAGTCTCAAATAAAGTACACAAATTAAAAGTGAAAACACGAGTAAAGAGCAAATAAAAATTAATTTTAAGAAACAATTTTTTTAATTTTAAGATTGCATTCAGTTGAAGTGAGTGATTATTTATCAATTAAGCAAATTATATTAATTTGATAAATTTCAACAACATTTGGTTAATAAGAAGCTAGCAAGAAGTTCTAAAAGAGACTTAAAAGTAATAATAATAAGTAAGTAAATTTTGTATTTTTACCTTAAAATGCAATTAAGCATTATATTTACATATTTTGACTCAAAACAGAGTTTGAGAATTAAAATTCGTAAAAAATGCGCTTTATACATCCAAATTCTAAAATTCCAATACCCATAAATTCACAAACTAATTCCTTATGCGAATGAAAAAGAGAAACGGAAGAATATTTTATGGATGAGTGATTGTATCGTTCGAAAGCTAGAAGGAGACATATAGGTAACCCAAAAAAAAGCAGTATGCACAGATATACATAAACTTATGTGTGTATTTATGAGAATGAGAATAAAACAATTCATGTCTCTGTCACGCGGCATTGAAGCGATAAAACCGCTATGGGATTGCCTTAAATATTTTTGAAATTGGATTTTTACATTCATTCATTAACTTCCTTCAATGTGAATAATGATGACAGTTTGTCGCCACATGACTTTGGATCTATAGACTTTTTTTTTATTTCGCTATCTTGAGATATAAATCTGGATGGTAAACAGTAATCGTCTGTAACTCTAATGATGTGATGATATTTTATAAAGGTGAAATGTTCTCAAAAAATTCATAAATTTCAACTTTTTTTTACGACTTGCTGTCTTTTTTATGTTGACATTATACACATTCAGCTTCTATTAAAACATATAAAAAGTCATAACATATTTTGCTCTTGAAACAAAATGATATTATTTTTTATGTATAAAACATATTAAATGTAACTTTTATGCCCAACTCGAAAGACATGATGAGAATTTTTGTTAAGGATCCTTTTCAAGTTTCAATGTGTATCTTGAGGATTCATGTCGATAACTTAATAAAGTAACATTGTAAAAAAATGTGGAGATAAAAATCGTCCATAAAATATTTTTTATTCAATAATCCTCTTGAATTTTTTTTTTTGGATGATATGCTGTGTTAGTCTAGGGAATTTTTGACTACTGTCAAGGTGGATATTAAAAATTTTATTAAACATCTGATTTTTTAATGATCAGTTTGAAAAATATTTTCATCAAGATCAAGGTTAATTAGTAAATTTTTAATAACTTTTTTGTTCATTTTCTATTTTTAAATTTTGGATTTTTTTTTGAGAATATTGAATTTTTTTTAAAAAAATAATTTAATATATAAAAAAATTTAAAACTCTAAAAAAATTTTAAAATTATAAAAAAATTTTTTTAAAAGAAGTTTAGAAATTCTCTCTAGAATTTTAAAAAATTTTTTAAAACTTTTAAAATTTTTTTAAAGTTTTGAATCACAATTTTTGTAATTTTTTAAAAACACTAAATTTTAATTTTATTAACCTAGTTTTAAATTTTTAACATTTTTTGGAATTTAAAAAAAAAATATATTTTGATTCAAATTCTCAATCTACAAAATTGAAATATTGATAAAGTTAATAAAATTCGTAGAAAATCAATTTCTCTTCACAAAAAATTTAATAAAATAAAATTCGTATAAAATCAATTTCTCTTCACGAAAAATTCAGTTAAATTTCCTAAAAACTTTATTAAAATATAAAAGCTAAATTTCAATTTATTATTTACAGATGCGATGATGTTATGACTTTTTATTAATAAAACCGCATCTTAAATGAATCAAATTAAACATTTTATCGAAAAAGTTGATTGAAATGTTTGTTTGAATAGCAAAAAGTTGTTCACTTGTAAGCTTCTTTCATTTATTTCAAAGAAAATGTGATTAAATGTTTGAGTGGAAATTTGCTCTTTTCTACCAATTAGATTGAATGTATGATACTTTAGATAAGATCAAAGAATATAATTCAATTTGATTTGATTAATTAAAGAGTAAAAGAAATTTAGAGCAATTTTTAAGAAATCAGCAAAAAAATTTATTTAGAAAATTGAAAAATTTTATAAATTAGAAAATTTGAAAAATTTGAAAAATTGGAAATTTGAAAAATTTAAAAGGTCGAAGATTAAAAAAATTGAAAAATTTATTGGAAACTTGTTTTCAAAATTTAAATATTAGAAACAAATTGAAGAATTAGGAAAAATTTGAAAAATTAAAAAAAAAATTGATTTTTTTGGTTTCAATTTTAAAAAAGAATTAAAAAAATATTTTTTGATTCAAAATCTTGATCAAAAACTTGAATCATGCAACAAAATTTCAACATTTTAACATTTCAAAATTCAAATTTTAAAAATACCAAAAATCTTCATTAAAAATTTTCACATATTTGAAAATCTGGTAATTCTCAGTAATTCATTATCAAATTATGTAAGTTTAGTGATTTATTACCAAAAATTGAGCAATTTTCTTCAACTAATTATAATAGAACAATCAAATTAATTTCCAATGAATCTTCATATTTCAATAGACAGAGAATATTATGAAACATAATAATTAATGCTTCCACTAACATAAAAGGATTTATATAAGTAGATTAATATTCTCAATCTTACAGTTATCAATTTTCTCCCAAAACTAATAAATTATGTAGAGTTTCAGATTAATTGACGTGATGATAATCAAGTTAGAGCTATAAAGTTCATTAAAGTTAATAACTAAGTTAATTTTAAATCAATTCAAAAAAAGAACAGCCTTCAACTGAAATATCCACACATCTATTTAAAATGCAATAAATTAAGTTTTTAAGCCACTTCAAAAGAACTCTCGTCGGTTAAAAAAATCTCATCTCTTCTTTTTTTTCTAGTTCTAATTTAATTTTTTTCTGTGCTCTACTTTTCATTCTGATTTATCTCCTTTTTTCCTCTAATTTTCTTTTAAATCATTCAGCACTTCTCAACGTCACATCGACGATGTCGATGATCCAACATTAAATTGGCAAATGTTTAATGAAAAAGAGAGATGAGATGAAACAAAAAGGAGATTCTACATTGATGCAGCATTTAATTAAATCACGTCGGTTCACACTAAGAAAAAGATTTTTTTTTATTTATATTTTTATCATCATTGAGTGATTCATTGTGTCATTCATGTTATTTTTAAATCTTCTCGACCCTTTTCCTCTAATTCTCATCTTTTTTGCTTTTATTTTTATTTCTTTATTGCACTGACTTATCGATGAATCGACATAAAATGTGAGTGAATTTTAATGGCATATGGCAAATTTTTTTTAGTTCTATCATCAAAATAATGAACATTATTGTTGTATGGAATGGAATTTTTAATTACAATCTATCATATTCACAAGCTACATTCAATTCTGGGTGATGTGGTCTGCTTTTAACTGCTTTTATCTGAGTGAATAAAAAATTCTATTTTAATTTTAATGAAATGTGGAAAGTAGTTTTTGTGATGAGAATGGGGATGGTTATTGACTATTCATGCAGATTCTATATCTATAATATAGAATGTTCATGAGTGATTTTTTAGTGATCAAAAACTTGATTATTTGATGTTAATTGAACTTAGATTAATATTTGTATAAGTCCATCGGAATGTGACCAAGGAAGGGGGTCAAACCAATTTTTTCGAAGTTTATATTGAATATTATTGAACTTACAAAGTTTAAAATCGAAAAGACTTAAAAGAAATCAATATTCCTTATAAAAAATGAGGACCGTCACCTATGAACAGCTCCAAGGGGTCATTCACTTAGGGGCCGTTCACAAAGTACGTTACGCAAAAAACTGACTTTTTAGATCCCCCTCCCCCCTTGTTACGCATGGTTACAAATTGTCAACCCCCCCCCCCCCCCCTGAACGTTCAAATTTTTTTTCATTTATAAAAAATGTTAATATAAAATTTTTTTAATTCTTTTTTTAACTAATTTTTTTAAATCCAAAATAAACTTTATAAGAAGATATCTATTGAAAAAAAATACTAACTAACTTTCCTTAACGTATGTATGAAAACTAAATTCACATGATCAAAATATTACAAAACCTAAATTTTACATTATTTTATTTGAATACTATAAAATTATTATTGCTGATAGAACGTTACGTTTTCAAATACCCCCCCCCCCTTGTTACAAATGGTTACACTTTTTCGAACCCCCCCTCCCCCCTAAAATGCGAACGTACTTTGTGAACGGCCCCTTAATATGTCCTATTATAAAGGGGGACGGGAGTTTGAAACTGAATGACAGTTTTAAACAAAAGATTTTTTTCTTTGTATGTAAATTTTGTAACAGAGGAGGGGGTCTAAAAATCCAAGATTTTGATAGACGTCTTAAGTGAACGGCCCCAAAAAAGGATTTTCAACTATTTTTTTTAAATATCATACAAAAAAAAACATACAAAAAGTATCCTACAAAATTTATTACATGTTGCTTCATTTCAAATTCAACTAAAACTTTTTCATTCAAAATGTTATGCGAGTAAGTGAGTTGGAATTATAAGCATAACTGCAAAAAACTTTCTTTATTTACATAAAGCATGAAAAAAAAATTTCAACTCGATATTAAAAATAATAAAACTTTTGCCTTCTCAAAATGAGAGAATTTTTTCCTCAAAACACAAGTTGAGCTTCATTTTTGAATTAAAGTGCAAGATGAAGTCTAAAAGCTTTCATGACCTGTTGTTAATCCTACTCAATTACACAAATTTTCACACATGAGTGCATCACAATTTACCTTAGTTTTGGTACAAACACTCTTCAATATTCACTGACCTTTTCACTATGAAATATCTTTTATGTCTAATGCATAGACAAAAAAGCACTATCGAAGTAGGAAAAGAGTCATCTGTTCATGTAAACATAAAAAAATATGTGCCTACAAATTAATACGTATTCAATTATTGTAAACAAATTCGATGGAAATTTGAACGAAGATAAAGTATTGGGTAGTTTCCTAAAAAAGGGCCGTTTTTTTGTTGTCATATTCAACATTAGTTTTTTCAGAAACGGCTTAATCTTTTGCTTTGAAACAAAAAGTAGCTAATTTTAGGATATAACAGAAAGTTTTTGATAGGAGTTTCCACGGGAAAATTTTCTCGGGAAACTCGGAAAAGCTGATCAAAGTTGGCTCAGAAAGTTGAATTTTTTCATATTTTTCTTTTTCAGCATTTTCCAAAGAACTTTCCCACTGCCGAAAATTTTCTTTTGATCTGTAAATTAAGTATTTATATTGAGCTTTAAGATTCTGGAAGTTCTTAATTTTCCACTAAGCAGTTTTCCTGGAAAATGACTTTGAATGAAGTCTAAAAAATTAGTAGGTTTTTGGAAAATTATTATTTTTCCTGAGAACCTGAATGATTTTTGAAAAACTGAGTATGCAGTTTCATGAGGATTGATAAGAGCTACAAACTGTCTATCAGAAAACTGAAAATGGAAAAACTCGAATTTTCCGCAAAATTTTCCATTTTCCGAAGATTTTCCATTTTCAGATTTCTGATAAGCAGTTTGTAGCTCTTATCAATCCTCATGGAACTGCATACTCAGTTTTTCAAAAATCATTCAGGTTCTCAGGAAAAATAATAATTTTCCAAAAACCTACTAATTTTTTAGACTTCATTCAAAGTCATTTTCCAGGAAAACTGCTTAGTGGAAAATTAAGAACTTCCAGAATCTTAAAGCTCAATATAAATACTTAATTTACAGATCAAAAGAAAATTTTCGGCAGTGGGAAAGTTCTTTGGAAAATGCTGAAAAAGAAAAATATGAAAAAATTCAACTTTCTGAGCCAACTTTGATCAGCTTTTCCGAGTTTCCCGAGAAAATTTTCCTGTGGAAACTCCTATCAAAAACTTTCTGTTATATCCTAAAATTAGCTACTTTTTGTTTCAAAGCAAAAGATTAAGCCGTTTCTGAGAAAACTAATGTTGAATATGACAACAAAAAAACGGCCCTTTTTTAGGAAACTACCCAATATAAACAAAAAAAAAATTGTAAGCATTCAAGCATGAAAAAAGGTCGAGTTGTAGAAGTCTATAAATGTATGACAAGAAATTTAATCTGATTATGTGGCTATTAGAGTTATTTCCTTAGAGGTAGATTAGCCTTAATCCAATGGATTAAAAATCTTCTGTGGTTATTCATCCGTTGTTAATTTAATTGATGACTGTCTATAAGTTTGCAATGCGATTGTGAAAAGACGAATAAGAAAAGAGTTGAAGGAGAAAATGAGGAAGAGACAAAAAAGAGGAAAAATATTTGTCGATTTTTTTCATCTGAGTTGATTGCAAGTAGAAATGGGGATTAGTTGATAAGTTTGGGTCAATGGTTGAAGAGAGTGTCGAAGTTGGCATTTTGCAAATCTATTTAAAAGCGTTTAAGACACTTTATTTTGTAGTCTTAGAGAGATTAATAAATTTAGGAATCGAACCCGAATCTGTCTGAATTTCAGATTTGAAGCCAAAAGATTTCATATTTTTGCGCTGTATTAAATAACAATCTGACAAAAAATACCTAAATTAACAATATTTTATTAGCAAAATCACTTAGGTATGACTGTATCATTTTATATATCCACAAGAAAAAAAATGAAGAAAAACTACAACTCGACTAATTTATAATTTTAAGACATTTGACAAATTCATGTGACCCAAATGTCGACTGATCAAAACATCTGATTTAATCTCGTCACATTTCCTCTCAATTTCCTGAAATAAGGCATGTCTAAAAATAATTCCAGCATTTTTTCTTGTTCCACATACGCCGTACAATCCGCATCACAATAATCTTTTTTTACTACATAGTTTTTCATCTAGAGCATAATGCCAAGGACGTTATAATACATAGATAAAATTTCCATAGGCAAAAGTCGAGAGAAGGCGAGGAGAAAGAAAACAGCACAGAGAAATAATCGATATCAGACATTCAGTCTGTTTTCAATACCTTTCGCTCTAATAATTGACTCACCCTTCTTCCGCAAAATATTAATATTAAACTTATAATTTTTTTTAAAGTAACTGGATTTTATAGTTTTTTGGTATTCACTTGAGATTCTCTTAAATATCCACAAAAGTATCTATTTCATTGATTTGTCACAAAACTTTATTTTTATCATCACACAAACAAAATTAAAAATAAAAAAAAATTCAATTTTAAAGCACCATTTCCTCTATTTAAGCTTCACGTTGAATTAAAACTGATTTACTGAAAAAAATAAAAACATGAAAATTTCTGTTCAATTATCTCAGTAAATCACATCACATCGTACAGAAATGAAAATTATTTTATTCACAAAATTGAGGCACACACAAAGCTGAAATCTCTCAGTTCTATTGCTATTTTTTCGACTGTATTTTTTTATTTTGTTATTTCGAACAAACGCTCTATTGAGACGCACGACACGGCAAAAAATATATAGGGTAAAAAATCTAAAATTTCGGATGATTTTGAAAAAATCAACACATGAAAAATGTATTTGAAGAATTCTTTAAAACCATTGATTCCACAAATTCTAAACTAAGACTCATTTGTTCTATGACATAGAAAGTTTCATTTTCAATACTCATATCGAGTCTTTGCTTCCTGTAAGCTACTCAAAATTGTCTTCAAAGTTTAAATTTAAAAATTCGGATGAAAATTTAATTTTTCGGATGAAAAAATTTAATTTTTCGGATGGTTTTTCAACAGCAAACTTTGGAAAATTTCAATTGTTTTTTTGTAAACAATAATTTTTTTGGGAAGGAAATTAATTTATTTTAGCTTTTTATGGCCAAATTAGGCATCATGTATGATCAATTTCAACATCTTTTAATTTATACAGTATTATACTGCATAGATATCAAAATTCAGGACACATTTTGCCATGTTTGATGTTTTCAAAAATATTTGCTGGAATTTTTGATCATGTACATGACTGTGAACAGCCATTCTGATTTTTCGTGATATCTTTATTTCAGCATATACTGTCTAACAAAATTTATGTTATTAACTAATATTGCAATCAAATAAAAAATAATAAAATAAAGGCTCTTAAGTCATTTTTGTTCCTGATGGTATCTGCTCCTCAAAAATTCTCACTTGATATGAAAATCTATCCCTACATGCTTAGTTCTGGTAAACTCATAGATTTTAAAATTTTTATAGACCAAAAGGAAATATCAAGTCACGGAAACTGCAACAGACATTCAATTTAGGACCTGGTCATTTAAATCCTCTTCTTGATGCTCTGAAAAAGTTTTAAATGGCATTCATGGGATGTAACAAAGCATCCATTTTTTAATTATTTCTCAAAAGATGAAGTTTGAAGCATAAACAAAGCATTTCCATCTAAAAAAAATTAATTTTATTTGTTTTGTTTACAAATAAAATATGAAATTTGTCAATGACAATTACGATTTAAGACCATCCGAAAAATTAAATTTTCGAAAATTTTCATCCGAAAAATTAAATTCAAATTTGAGGTTTAGTAAAATGGTAATTTCTCACTAATGACTGAATGAATTCAGACCAACTAAAAAGAAAAAATAAGAACACATGTGTTGCCATCCAATAAGACATCTTTTGAATATCTGGCATTTCCAAAAGTATATTTTTTTTTGTGTTTGAAAATATGTTGAAATTTGTATGGAGAGGAGTAATTGACAATTTCTGAAACCTTCTTTGACTGGAATAGCCAAAAATTGGTAAATATTAATCCAGAGTAGAATGCTTCATACTTTTGCATCATTACTTTTTTCTCTAACAGCACAAGATAGCCAAAAAATATTATTTTTGGTTTTTTCAACTTCATCCGAATAATTAAATCATCCGAAAAATTAGATTTTTTACCCTACACAAAAAAATAAAAATATTGTTTTTGTAGTGTTTTTGAAAATCGGCTTCAGGAAAAAAAACAGAAAAGAATCTTCGACCGCATGATGATTGCGATGTGCGCAAACTCATTGGAAAATTGCAAAAATAAAAATCGAATTTTTTTTGTGAATGTAATGAGAGGAAAGAAGCATGACATGAGGATGATAAACAAGCACCGCAGATGTTCTTGTTTGTGTCGCTCTTGAGAGAAAAGGAGCTTTGCGATTTTTTTTGTTGCTGTTGTAGCCGGTGGAAAAAGAAGGAAAATTATGTGAGACTATTTCTCCCATTATGTCGCACCGTTTGCATCGTTGATGAAGTTTAATGAAAATATGTAAACATTAACACGTTTTAATGGGGTATAAAAATTTCTATTCGCATTGTGTTCGGTTGGTTGTTGAACATTTTTAATTAATTTTCCTCTTCTTTTTTTTGTGCTTTCTTACCTATTCACATCACATTCATGCTGTTTTGTAATTTACGAGGAATGAGAAGAAAATTTAAAGCTTTTTTATTGAGCTCTTTTTTTTCTTCTCCTTTTTTTATTAAATTTAATGAATTAGGAGAGAGAAAAAAAAGTTTTTGAGTTATTTTTTGGGGGGTTAAGTTGTAGTGGCATTGTGAAATTTTTTGATTAGGCGCTGCTCTTACTGATCAATATTCAAAAAATGCACACTAGGATTAAGTTAAAAATTATTAAGAACCCTATTGAGGATTTAAAAAATCGAAAAATTCATTATTTTTAAAAAATTGATTGCAGAGTGCTCTTGATGTGCTTTGAAATTTTTCTATTCAAAAATACCTATGCAACACTATGCAATTTATTCAAATCGAAATGTATGAAAAATGGCAGTTAAAAAATAAAATTAGAATTTTTGTTTGGAAAATTTTCTACCCGAGATAACTTAAATCGAACTTGTTCAAATCGAAGACCCCCTGGAATAAATTTATGAAAAACTCCAAAGTCAACTTAATCCCTAAGAATAAGGTCTAGCCAATAAAATTGCTTACTAAAACTTACTTCCCTCAAAAATTGTACAAAAATTATTTCGCACAATGCAATATTTTTTTCCTCTTACTTTTTTTTCATATCCATTGTTATCGTAGTAAAAGAGAAAAAAATCGAATAAATTGAGAAAAAAGTACAGACGAAGAATATCGATTACGGAAGATATAAAAAGAAGAACTCATGTATATTGGTTGATGAAGTTTCTTTATAAGCGGTATGCTGATGTTGGGGATGCGTACTTTTTTCGAGGGGTTGGTAACTTTTTGTAGCTTTTTTGGTACCTTTTGTATTGTAAAACTTGAAGGAAAGTTGGGTTTTGTGAAGTAAATGTTGAATTATTATATAGGGAATTGAACCTTATTCTTTATGATTCAGATGGTTTCAGATTGTTCAGCCACAAAAGTCTTAAAATTTTCTTCAAATCATTCCAAAAATCTTACGTCTCTGCTTTGTATTTTAAACATTTTATAATTTATTTCGAGAAATTCAATTCCTTTAAATTTCAATCCATTTTTATCAATATTTGATTATAAATTGAGTGTCATGGAATCTTTGTCATCAATCTATTCAAACCAGCATCAAAATAAGCTTAAAATCATCAAAAGAATTCGACAAATTTCAAATAATGCCTAAAGCAATCATAATAAAATACCCACACACAATTTGATTTCAACAGAAAACCAATGAATGAATGAATTTTTTTTCTCGTCCTACAAAAGCTTCCACTCCTTACTTACGGTTCTTCAACCTTAACTCAGTCATTCATTTCATTTCATTCATTCACAATGTCATAAAGATACTATAGATATTTTCATCGTATACTCTCTCATTCTGTTCCTTTTCTGCTGCTCTCATTTCCTTTTGTTTGTTGCTGTGATGATATCAAAAATTATTATTACTTACTTACAAAAGACATGAGATGGCCGCATCGTAATAGATTTCTTATTGAAGAAAGATAAAATTTATGACATTTAATGATGAAAAAATTAAAGGAAGAAGAAGAAGAAAAAAGAAGAAAATTTCATGATTTTATTGAGAATGGCGATAAATAACTGTGATAATATGATGGCAACAATTACTAGTGATGATGATGACGATGATGACTGTTTGCTTTTGGGTGATTTGAGACGATAGATAAATAGTTGTTTATTTGCTTCATCCCATCATGGATTCAATTTAAGTAAAAGTTTTGTAGGAAACTTTATTGAATGGATGGTTTGTTGATGGAAATAGAGACACGTGTCGATAAGCTCCATCGAGGGTAAATGTTGAAGTTTGATGATCTGAATGAGAAAGTTTGTTGAAATGGAAATTTGATTTTTGTTTGGATGTCGGAAGTTCGATTATATTGAGGGATATTCGTTTAGTCAATTTGCTATTTTATGCAATTTAAATGAATTGGAATACAACGAACTTTTAATATTTAAATATTGTTACTGTATTCAGTAGTTTTACCCTTTTTTAAGAAATTTTTATCCTGCACTTTATTTATATTTTAGTCAAATTTAAGTTCCTTTAAATTTTCTAAATTAAGAAGTTGAAACGTGTTTATCAGTTCTAATACAAGCATGGAAGTGGAAATCTGCTACCAACAATACCACGATAAAGCATTAAAGCTTTAGAACCCCTACTATAAAGTAAATATGACACAATCATCAGGCATTTGACTCAGTTCCTCTCGTTATCAAAAATAAGACAATACATTTATCTTCAATAGGATTAAGATAAGTTGAAGATATCCATGTTAAAAAAATCACAATTCCTAAATCCAGCTGATAAGATATCGACTGACTTCTTCAGATTAATTTTCAATAGATAATAAATAAAATTGTAAATTTATTAAATCATCAGGAAGACATTGAGTTAGTTGAATTTTTGCAGTGAACCGAATTGGAGTAAGGAAAAGCAATCATGAAGCAGAACATTATAGCTTTGTAAGTATTTGGATCAGCATATATGGATTGATTCCAATTATTATATTCGATTTTTCCTATAGAGTCGTCTTATCATTTTTTATTTCATCATGTCCATCAACATTGGCACAACAAGATTTCAATTTACCATGTACATTCCGAAACTTGGATGGATTCTACGAGTGCTTCCTTAATACTGTGACAATTCCTGATAATGAACTTTGGAATTTTGTGTTTACTGGAATTCATTTGGCAGGTCAAAATAATGCAGCAGTAACAAGATTGAATATTCAAAATTCCAGAGCATACTTCATCATCAGACAAGCATTCACGACTTTTGTTAACTTAAGAGTTTATAGCTTTACTGCTCCAACAGCTGGTAATACTATGAGATTCCAACCAGATGCTTTCCAAAATGCAGCCAATTTGGAACAAATTATCGTAAATGGTGCTGGACTTAACAATATTAGTGCTAACGCATTGGTTGGAGCTAACAACCTTCAAGTTCTCAATTTACAAAATAATCAGCTTACAGCTTTGCCAAATAATTTATTAGATTTGACATATCGTCTTCATACCTGCAATTTGATGCAAAATCAATTGACTGTCATTCATCAAAACTTTTTTTCACGTGCTACAAATTTGACAAACATCAACTTAAATAATAATCAATTGACATCCTTACCACAAGCATTACTAGCACAAACTAGATTGATAATTCAATTCCATGCTCAATCTAACCAAATTAATGCTATTGGAAGAAGATTCTTGGATGGTTTGAATGCATTGACAACTCTTAATTTATTAGGAAATGCCTGCGTCAATCAAAATTTTGCAGGTATCAACGCTGGAAATATTCAAAATGTTCATAACGCTCTTCAAAATTGCTACAATAATTACGGTGGAAGTACTGAATTGAGATCATTCAGGATGAATTTGAGAGGAATGATAACATTGTGGAGAGAGGATGGAACATTAGTTGGTCGATTGTAGGTTGACTGCATGAGTTACATAACCCACAAAAAAGGTATTCAATACATTTAAGCATAAAGGTGTCATCCGTAAATTTAATGAATAAACTTATTGTAAATGTGTGCGAAGAAAAATTGATTTTGTGAATAAAGTTGTCAGTGGATTTTTTTTTGAACGGGAAAACAGATAAGATTTATTTTAAGATAGCAAAATGACTCAGTTTTTATCGTAAAGTTATCTTAAGTGATTAAGATTTTGATTTGTCGTTAAAGGTTGATTAGTTTTCGAAGAATTGCCTTTTATTTGTCGCATGTGTCTAAATTACATTGATCGAGTGGTTTTAATTGAAGGTAGGGAAAGCTTCTAGCTTCTACTACTCAAAATCGAATGCTTGAGTTGAAGACTTTTTTTCTTGAAAAAAAATTGCAAGTTAAATTTTTCAAACTAAAATACATTTTTCATTATTCACTATTGTAGGGAAATACCAATTGCATAAGTTTAGGGGGAATTTTTTTCCAAATATTTATATTTTGATATATCAGATGAGAATCGCATTAGTGATTATTCACTTGGTACCTTCGCTTTTTAGGAAAGGGGGGGGGGACCAGGTCGTAACAGATCGGACAAAATATTGATTTATCATACAAAAAGCGTAATGAGGGTAGAGAGGGTGTCTAAAAAGTAGTTTTATGCGTACCGTACTAAGTGAACGGCACAAGTGGACAAACTCGGGAAGTTTTCTGTAATTTCGGAAATTTCCTGACATTTCCCGAGTATTTACGCATTGGAAATGCTCCTTAGCAAAATTATGAATCTTATAGATCTGCAAAGTTATGATGATGATTTTGATATATTTAACCAATATTTATATATGTCTTCATACAACTGAGCATCGACCAAACGCCGACCATAGCTCAGTTGATTTGCTCAGTTTTTTGTACTGAAAATTTGATAGTGTTAGTGATTTTTTTCAAATTTTGAAAAAAAATAACTGTCACTTTTCTTATATGAACACATATAAAAATATTGTATTTAACTAACTATAAATACATCATTTGAATATTTTGGTTTAAGCTTACAATGTTGTAGGTTCAATTTAAAAAGTATGTGTTTCCATAAATGTAGACAAAATAAATCCTGCAACCTATTAACAGCATTAAGTAATAATAATTACATATCAAAGTATTCATGTAGCATCCATTAGCTTTACTTTCATAAATTTAATTCCATAATGAACTGTCCCTTACAATTATCAATAAAATAGTCATTATTAATTCCATTTCGACCTGCAATCTGTAAAAAATCTCGATTTCGAATGAAAAAAATCACAATTTTCCACTTTTAATTAATGTTGTTGAATCCATAAAGCACCAATTATTGATTAATTAATCAAACACATAAAGAGCAAAAATTGATGTTTTCATCGGAAAATTATTGCAATTTAATTTCATATCAGCAATATTTTACTGTACATTAATTTATTTTACGAGATCAGAGTGGAAAAGTGAATGATTTTATGTTGAACAAATAAATTATTGCAATTTTTAATTAAAAAAGTTAATATTCTGTAAAAAAAAGTCAACAGGTATGGTGGGAGGTGGAATGGATTATTGATGAGTTTGGAGAATTTTTCATGTTTAAAAAAAGTTGCTGAAGAAAAGTTTTTTGCAATTAGAACTTTTCATATTTATTTTGAGCACTTTTGTACGGAATTAAAAAATTTCAAAAACTGAAAAAAAAACAATTTAAAATCGAGTATGCAAATTTATTCCTTGGAAAATCGAATATCAATCGGTGGATCTATTGTTGGTGAAAAGTTTGCTAAAATTATAAAAAAATTTAGTTTAAAATATTCCAATTGAATTTTAAAAGTCTCACGTTGTGGCTGGAAACCTACATGAGACAGAAAGAACATAATTAATGACTCAAATATATATTATAAAAATTTAATAAATCTACCATGTTCATCAGCAGTCCAATTTACTTCGTAAGTTCTTCCATCCTTTCCAATATAAGAGTAGGAGCCTTCCTGAACTCCACCTAGTCTTTCAACTCCATCTGGAGACACAATTTTCTTCAAATTTCCTTTATTATCGACCATAATATGATTGCTAGTCTCAAAACTAAACGCGAAATTGCCTTTTCCATCATTTGTCATTGTATTTGAAACAACTTTGGCATCACTGTCTTTTGTTGAACTTATTGTGGTGATTATGGATGATGTGGTCGTTGCAGAGGTTGTGGTACTTGTAGTACTTGGTGGTTTTTGAGCTTTAAAATCCAAGTTAAAAATATTATTCAAAAATCCAAATTTAAATTAAAATTTTAATTTAAAATAATTTGCTACTCACTAGTAGCTTGAGCCTTAAATTCTACTACATGTGTCTTTCCTATTTGATCGGTGTACAAATAATATCCATTTTTATCTTTTCCATCCTGTCCAAGTATTTTGCCATTCGGAGCTTTATACTCAGTGATTGTTGCAAAATTTATGTTTATGAAGGTTAAAAAAATTAACAACAATATTTTGATCATTTTATAATAAAGTTTAAAATAGATGATACAAGGATGAATTATCGAATGAAACTGAAATTTTGATTCTTTTAAACTAAAAATATTCTAAATTTTTGTTTTTGTAATTTCTTTGTGCTAATTAAAATTTCGTGAGCGTGAAAATTAAAGAATTTTTAGGAAGTTTTAATTCTTTAAAAAGGGGAATTTCGAATCACGTAATACTTATATGATTCATATAAGAATGTTGAGAATGGTGAAATAGATATTTTTGGGTCTAACTCTTGTTATATTTGAAATGTATTTCTGCAAAACACGATACACAATCTTAGAAAATATCTTTAAAATAAAAATCATAAAATTTTTACTTAAAAAGTTTTATTCAATAAAAAAAAATTTAAAAAAATTGAGAACCAAATACTGATGAAATTTGTCGCAAAGCATCATTTTATTCACTTTCGTGGTTGTGGAGTTGGTTGTGCTGGTGTAGTTGGAAGGAAATCAGCTAAAATTTTAAAAGTATTAAAATTCCTGTATACCTAAATTTCTATAATCAAATTTTCTCTTACCTTGTGGCTGGAAGCCTATTTAGATGAACAAAAATAATATTTTTTTAGTATCTATTTGTACAATAAAAATTTACAATATTTTTTTTACCATTTTCATCAGCAATCCATTTAACTTCATAAGTCTTTCCATCATCTCCAACATATGAGTAACTGCCTGATTGTACCTCTCCAAATCCTTCCGTTCCATTCGCTGATATGATTTTCTTCAAACTTCCTTTAGTATCTGCCTTGATGCTGTTGCTAGTCTCAAAATTAAATGCAAAATTACCTGCTGCATCATCAGTTGCTGTACTGGCAACAATTGTAGCTTCACCATCTTTTGTGGAAATTACAGGTTTTTGCACTTGTGGAAATGCAAGTGAAATGCAAATTAATGCAGTCAGAGCTGTTAGGAACTTGAACATTTTTTAATTTTTGATTTTAATTTGAAGACTGAAATGGAACTGATACAAATACTAGAAAAATGCTTGATTTTTATAGTCAAAAAATAACAAAACTGTTAATAGATTTATTCATGAAAATTTTTGTATAACATTGAGATTGCATCTTTCTTATTAATAACATGTGCAATATTTTTTACGGTCGTGATTCATAAGTTATTGATCTGCAAGATATAGCTTGCACTTTACTTAGATGCCCATCATAAAATAACTTTTTGTCGATATCCTACGAAAGAATATATTTCAATTAAAATTCTGTTAGGAGTCGTTCATAAATGGCGTCCAAGGGGAGAGTGGAGATTGTGGTCAAAAACAATTGAATTTCTTAGAATTCTTTTGTTATTTTTTGAAAAAGTACCATTAATTTCAGACTTCATTTATGAACAACTCCATATTAACATTTTTCATTATTATTACCATTTTCATCAGCTCCAAATTCTACAATATGTAGCTGTCCGTTATGATCAGTATACGAATAATTTCCATACTCTCCTTTTCCATAGATTATTTTACCATTAGGTGCCCTATATTTCCTTAATGTTATTTTTGTATATTGCTTAATTTTGTCTGTTTCGATTTTTGTGTTTGATTTGGGAATTTCTTCTAAGAATTGAACCTTATTAGAATCACCGTGATCTATTTCTCGTGTCTGTCGTTCTTTGTTACTATTGGAGTTTCCTTGTGGAATTAATAATACAAAATAGATTTGACTAGATGCTAGAACCAATAAAAAAATTATTTTGAACATTTTTTTTTTCGTTTTTTGTATCAAAAGTTAAAGAATGAATATTTAAGAATGACTATTTTAAACAAACTGAAGCTCTAATAAGAAATGTCATTGCTTTTTATAGGATGCATCAAAAAATATTCTGGAATTTCTTATCAATTATTGTCAATTATTTTCTGAGACAGTTTGATGCTAATTGAAATTTAATAACCATGCAAACCAAAACAAAACTAAAATCTGTATAAAACGCAATTTTTCTTTTAATCATCACAGAACTGAAATCTGTAAACTTAAAATAATAATTATTATTAAAGAGTTCTAAAATGTCTAATTAAAAGAAGAATTTGAATTATAATAAATATTTCATTTTGAATTTATTGACCATGTCTTTCTAGTATTCCAACCATTCTGGCGCTAGAATTAATTAGATAATACTTAACACCTTCTGATTCATTTTTTCAGTCATGGGATGAAAATTTCTTTAAGCTTTACATCCGTGTTTATCATTTGTATTCTGAAAATTTAAATAAAGAATGTGATCTAATTTTGAATCAAATTATTTTAAATGCGTTTGAGAATAGAGTCATTTTTATTAGTAATAAAGTAAAAATAATTCTAGATTCAATTTAACGGCTTATATTTAATAACAAAACTATAATCATAGTAAAAATTATGAAATAAAAAATGAAAAATTGGTGAAATATCATTTTTGGTATGTAGCATATTTTTCTTCACTTAGAAGGTTGTGGGGCTGGCGGTGGAGTTGGAAGGAAGTCAGCTAAACATTTTAAAAAGAAAAGAAAAGTTTAGAAAATCAATTGCCAAAAGAATGAATTTAACAGAAATTTTTTTTGCATCTAATTTGTGAATTTTTCTTACAAATTAGATTAATTTTTAAGGTTTTCTTCTTTACGCAGATGTCGCCTTGAACCTTTCTTTAAATGAACATATCCACATTGTGGTGATCGAATTTTTCTCTTACCTTGTGGTTGGAAACCTGAAAATTGGTAATAAGCACTTAATTAGTTCAAAAATATCTTTGACATATCAATTAACTCACCATTTTCATCAGCAATCCATCTAACTTCATAAGTCTTTCCATCATCTCCAACATATGAGTAACTGCCTGATTGTATTTCTCCATAAGTCTCAGTTCCATTTTCTGATGTAAGTTTCTTCAAACTTCCTTGTGCATCAGCTTTAATATTGTTACTGGTCTCGAATTTGGCGGCAAAATTGCCTGCTGCATCATCATTTATTGTATTTGATACCACGACTGCTTGTGCATCCTTTGAGGAACTTGTTGATGATTCTGGAGCTTGTGGGAATGCAAGTGAAATGCAGATTAATGCAGTCAACGCTGTTAAGAATTTGAACATTTTTAACTATTTTTTTTGGATAATGTAAAGTGAGTTTTGAGATTCAAATAGCAACTGATACACAAAATAGACAAGTTAATAGTTTTTATAGTTAAAAAGTTGCAAAATTCAGCACAGTCAAATTTGACATATTCATTTTTTGCGCAATATTTTAACAAATAATTAGCGTCTATGCAATTTTTGTTAGTTACATTCGTGATGTTCATCTTACCGAAAAAAAAAAATCGAAAGTGCTAATTTTAAGTTACTGAAATATTTGGAACTTAAAAAAATGACCTTGACTTGGAATTATTTTGAAGATAAGGTGTTAAAAATGTCTGATGAGTTAGATTGTTAGTATCTAAGGTCATTGAACTTTAAAGATTTGAAGAATTTAAATTTAAATTGCATAATTGAAATATAAAGTTACGAAAATTTGATGACCACACAAAAAATCCTTAAATTTGATTATAGCTTCAATCAAAAATTGATAATATTATAATAATTGAGAATCTATAATTTCTATTTTAATTCAATTGACAAATTAACATATTAAAATTAAACATGAAAAAAAAGAAAAAACTGCAAAAAATATATAAAACTCAATTCAATTTTTTTTTTGTTAAATATTTTTTTATTATCCCTGTGCACACTAAATTATGATAAAATATTCATTCATACATTTCATTCGCACAATTGATTTATGAATAATTATTTACAAAACTGTGAAAATAATAAATTTTCATTACGTATACAATGAATTAAACATTTATTTTTTGGTATACTCTTTTGTATTTTTTTTTGGTCCCCCCTGCATGAACCCTTTAACTTCTTCATAATGATTCATTTTATGGATGCTAATTATCATGTAATTAATTACTTAATATCATGAAATGATCATTTGTTGCTTCCAAAAATTATTAAAATTAATATTTTTAGGCACTTTGGCATAGTTTAATTTAATTTATGACGTGCCACTAGCAAATTGTTGTTTCATATGCTGTGGAAACTTTCCCCCAAATTATTTCTTATTTCTTCCGTCAACTTTGTATTTTTTTCATTTTTCAATTCATGAAAACAACTTAAAAAGTTTCAGCGAAAAAACTTTTAATTTCCTCAGCACTAGAAAAAGTTCTAAAACTGTACTGGAGGGGTGTTATGTTGAAGGAAGTAAAATAATAATAAAAAAAAACTTAACAAAGTATTAACTCAACAGCCAAACATAACAAATAACAGAGGAACTTAAAAACTAGTTAACAATAAAACTTACACATCTATATAACAATAACAGCTTATAAATCTAGTTAACAAAGATTTTCTGTGTGTTTAGTGAGCTATCAACAAAACTTTAACTTGTTCTTAAAATCAGATTATGTATTAAATTGATTGTGATTAGGTTGATAACTTTATATGGAGGGGGATGGGTGGTAGTTGGTGTGGATTTTTAAATTGGTTTATAAAGTTTGAATTCTGATGTTAAGGAACTTGCTTGAATTTCTAAGAATTTACTTCCGAAATTCTAATATAATTTTAATTACTTTTAACTTACAAATTTTACTTCCACCTTTACATTTTGGTTCGTAATTCCATCAGCAGCAGCATCATTATAATTCTTACATAATGTCTAAGGGGCTGTTCACTTAAATTGTTTGTTTTTTAGGAGAGGGGGGTCTAGGATTTTATAACAGGTCAAACAAAAGAATTTTTTTTCATACAAAAAGAGTAACGTGGGGGGAGAGGGTAAAAAATCATTATTTTGCGTAACTTACTAAGTGAACGCCCCCTAACTTAAATCCATGTTAATTCCATTTTCATTGAAATTAAAATTTTCGTGATAAAATTAAAATTGAGGCATGAGGATGAAGATGTTGATTAGAAATGAGAGAAACTTTTGCATTTATTTTCATCGAGAAAAAGCTTTTTTTTATCATTCTTTGTGAAAAAATTAGAAAAAAGTTTTTAATTAAAAAAAAAAAAAAAAATAGAGCTGGGTATCGAGACTCTCAGTAGAGGAATGAAAAATTTGGAATTTTCAGTTTTACTCAGCTCTGATTCAAATGAAAAATTCCAAAAGATATTTTTTTTTTGTTTGTGGGTTTGTAAGACTTAAAAACTAAGAAGATGAAGAAAAACACACGAAAAAAGGCACACAAAAAGTTGAAAAATAAAAATTGTAACTTAGTCGTTGCAATTACGATGGGACTGTTTGTAATCCCAGTGATAATCCTTATTCAATAGGATTAAGATGAGAAAAAAAGTTTTTCAATTTTCTCTCAAAAAAAAATTCTAATTGATTTTATGTGAATTTTTTTTTCTCTCTCAAATCTGTTAAAATTTTTGTCGATTAGTCTTCGTCCGTAAGAGTCTTATCGTCAAGTCCTTAAAACACAGCATTAATTTTAGTCGAGATTTCCTTAAATTAAGCTGCTCTTTGGTTGGTTCTTTTGGGAAAAATAATAACAAAAAAGCAATAACAATAACAACAAAAAGAAATAACAAAAAAAAGTTGAAAATTGAAAACTTTTTCTTGTTCTTCCTTCACAATAGCAAACATTTTACTTCCTTTTTCATTGGCTCGTGTTGATGAGTTTGATGATGAAAGATTATAAATCTGGGTCTTATTGGATTAGTTAATGGTTGTTTTTTTTGTAGTTATAGATTTTTATGTAATTTAAAAGATGGTCTTTGGGTGTTTGGCTCTTTGGAAATTATAAAAAAAATTGAGTGAAATTATAATTAATGGAACTGATAAAATGATACAAAATTTAAAAAAAATAGTAAAAAAATTTTGAACATAAAAATATGAAATGAAATTAAATTTATAAACTAAAACAAATTGTAATTCAACCAAAAAATTTTAAATTGAAAGAAATTAAAAATTAAAATTCAAATTAAAAAAAAATTAAAATCAAGTAAATTAAAATCAAAATTCAATTCATTTTAAAAAATTATAAAAAATTTAAAATTAGACAAAGCGCCTAAACCTTCGAAAAAGCTTCAGATTCATTTTAAATTCTGATGAAAAATTCAAGATCTTTTTTCAAAGTTTTCTTTTCTTTTTTTTTTATTTGATGTAAATTTTCTAAATTTAGAAAACTAAGCAAGGAGCAAAAAAGAAGTAAAAGTTTTGAAATTGCGGAAAAGAACAAAAAAATTGAATTTTCAATTTTCATTCAAACAAAACAAAAAATCAACAAGAAAAAATAAAAACTTAACAAAAAAGTGAAAACATAACAAAAAACAAAAACAAAAAAGGATTTTTCCACTCATCGGAAATAACAAGTAACAAATAACGTGAAAATGAGATGGAAAAATCGATAACAATCTCAAAAAATGTGAAAATCATTATTTTGTCGATTTTGTTCCTTGCGGGCAGATAGACACTCTCAAACAATAACAAAAACAAACAAAGTTAGAGAGTTTATATCTTGTCGTAGTCGTAAGGAATCAAAAGCAAGAAAATTATGATATTTGAGATTAAAACTTAACAGCACAAAAACTCAACAAAAAACAAACAACAATCTTTTTTTGGCAAACATAAACACAACATCAATTAGATAACGGATAACAGATTCATGTCCTGAATGAAGGGATAATTGGAAATGATTATCATCACCCCAAAAAAAATCATCCATCCAGTCCAATCATAACAAGTAATAATAACAAACATAACAAATAACAAAAAAACAAAAACTTAAAGTGAGAGATAACAAGAAGTGAAACTTAACAAGTAACAAGATGTTATTTTGAGGATATTTATGAAGCATCATAATGTCATTTTGTATTAATGATTTGAGGCACGGTAGGTGATGATTTGTTATCAATAATATTATTTTGGTTGAGGGCACTGGGGCTTCGTCTGTCTCGGTCGTAATGTCTCTTAATTATCAATCTCACATTCTTTCAAATTATGGTTTCTAATGCTGTGTATACAACATCAAGAAACCCCAACATTCAATCAAATTTCAGTTAAAGTTTTTAGATAATTGTAATTAAAATTAATGAAAAAAGTTACTTAATTAATTAATTATTTCATTAAAAATTAAATGTAAAGGAGAGTGAGAGAGAGAGAAAAGACTTTTATCGAAATATTATGTTAGTTGAGCTTTGTAGGAACGTAGAATGTCTTTTGACAACTCAATTATAATTAAATTTATTGAGTTTTGAAAGAAAATTTTTTCAACTTCTTGTTATGAATTTTTGGATACTTTTTAATGACTTTTTTTTGAAGAAAATTCTTCAAGGTTGAATTTAACTTGGATGTGATTTTCTGTAGATTTAATGAGCATTATTAATTTTATGACCATCGATAAGAATTTATTTAAAAGTTGAAGCAATTTATTTTAAAATTAACTGTGTGATTTAATGTGAATTGCTTCAAATCAGTAGATTTGTGATTAATTGAATGTGATTTATCTTTTGAAATGTCTTGTTGGATGATTGAAGATTTTGTAAATTGATTCTACAGAAATTTTAAAATTTTCTATTAGAAAACTTTAACAAGATTCAATGAATTTAACCAAAATTTAATTAAATTTCTAGTTTAAACTAATTTTAAAAAGTTTTATAAACTTTGTTTTTTATGAATTTAATAAAAAATTGAGATACAGCACCCCAAATTGTTCAAAAATTCATAAATTATCAAATTAAACTTTTCAAATAATCAAATAAACCCAAAGACTCATTTTAGGACCAACTTTTGTTCCGAGACAAAGAAAAAAATCTTTTATGCCATAGAATTCAAAAATTTAAATTTAAATTCAATTAAAAAATTTCCAACTTGTAAGACTTCATAACAAATAAATTTTCCAACCGAAAATAAAGTCCATTCAACCCTCATCTAATGAGAAGAAATTTATAAAGCTTTAATTTTTACATTTCTACAATTCACAACCAACACAATTTTTCAATTCTTCGTTCTGGTTCACACAGAATGTATTGTAAAGTTGAATAATAAAAAATAAAAAATGAAGAAGAAAAAATAGTTTTTCAGGAAATTAAAAAAGAATGAATGAAAAAAAAAAATAGGTCATGAAGGAGGCAAAAAGAAGTGTAATAAAAACCAAAGTAGTCTATTGAGAATTTTCTTGTTGGCTGTAAAACTCAAAAAAATTGAATTCTGAGTACCAAAAAAAATTATTTTTAGTCATTCTCTCTCTTCCTTCCTTGCTTTTTTACATCATAATAAATTTGACTTAAATTCTAACAAGGAACACGCTTGAAAACTTTTGTGCATTTGAAGCTTAAAAAGAGTATCAAATTTACGCAAAATGTATGTGGAATTTTATGAATATCGTGTTAATCCTTTTGAGAGTTTTGTGGCAGTTTTATGTAGTTCGTATTTAAGTGATTCTCTTGAATTCCCACAGATTGTTGTGGCTTCTGATGGGAAAAATATTTTTTTAAAGATAAATTTTTGAAATCTTCATGAGTGACAATTCTGCATAAATTTCATGTCACAATAGCAAAATATCCATAAATCCCCAACGTACACAATGCAATTTTTACACCAGTTTAGCTTCACGCACCTTACATGTCTAGGCTTTTAGGTATGAAAAAAAAAATCTTAATTAATTCAATGCATTCCGAAACATCCTATTTATATGCAAATTTTCCAGGATGTTCATGCATTGAACATAGGCACTCAGAAAAAAAAAAATATAAAAGTCACACAAAAGTACACACGTACACACACATATGAAAACAGATACATGATTCGAAAAAAAAATATGAAACTGAATTGGCATTCAATTAACGCTTATCTCTGATAAATGCAAATGAAAAGTTTCTGCTCAGTTCCAACAAACTATCACATTTCATTTACAAAGTTCCTCGATTGTCAATTGCAACTTTGTTTGTCTCTATAGTTTGGAATTTTTACTCATTGTCGTTAATAATTAAATTTTTTTTCATGCTGTTGCTGATGCTGTAGTTACATGAGAAGAAGCTCTAATGAAAAATATTGTATGGATATTTGTTCGTATATTATAAAAAAAAATGAAAAATGTGATTACATTCTGTAATTTTTTTTTGCGTTCGTCGTCACCGACAATTCGTAATAAAAAATGATTTTTTTTGTGTACATTTTTACACAGTAACAGGAATTGAATGGATGAAAAATATACCGTGAATGTAGATTGAGATAAATTTAAAAATTGCCAATGTGAATGGACTGTCATTTTTGTTTTTGTTACCTGAAAAAATTCTGCTGAATGAGAATTTTTTGTTGTGTCCGTGAATTGTGAGACAACAAAACAGAGTATTTTTTGCTGTTGTTGCTGCTGCTTATTTACCATTGATGAAAAAAATGTAGAGATTCTATGATGTGCGTTGATCTATGTTGTGATGTTGATGATGATGATACTGATGCCTCAACTGTCACTTCTATCTCAGTTTTGTGCATGTAAAATTGATTTGATTTTTGTGCCTGAATCTCTCTGTCTCTCATGTCTTGTCGTACGATGTCATGTCACCTTCATAATATTTCTCTGATATCTGCAATTAAAACACTGATAGATGGATGAATGAACATGTCTGAATCCGCGGGCGATGAATAGCTATAAACTTTTCAACTGCTGCTGCTGCTTCCTCCTTCTGCTTCATCATGATTTGTAATATCTCGATACAAGAATATTTTTTTTTATTTCTGTTATTTTCCTCCTGCCTGTCGATATCTGACGTGATTTATGCAATTTGCACATACATCCGTAACATACACATAGTCGAGTATATTGTCAATGTGTCTAGTGCAAACTTTATTTCATTAGATATTCGAAATGCATTTCAGTTACTGCTGATTGCTCCAATTTTTTTAATGTTTGTCGTTGATGGCTGAAGCAGAGGAATTGAAATTTTCACTTCAACATCATGCTCGGTTGAATGGATGTATCATTTTTTTGGATGGTGTGAGTTGACATGAATGAAAAATCTGTGAAATTTTTGTCATGTGAGGTTTGGAATGAGAAAAGGCGACAATTAGACTTTTTTGCTTTATTCCTGCATCATCAAAATGGATTTCATTTTTGTGGATGATGAATTACTCAACGTACCTGATCATTTCTCATATTTTCATGCGTAATAATCCAAAATGTTGTTCACACAAAAAATAATTTTGAATTTCACTTTGAGGCATTCATGGACTAACTGGATGACAAACTGTCCATGAAGAGGCCTCCTTCTGTCACACACAGAACTTAATTATGATTTTTTTGTAATAAATTTCACTGGGATGTTACTCCAACTGTTGATCGAAATAAACTGAAACTAAAATCACAGTAAGTAACGGACTTTTATAGTTACATGCTGGCTCTTTACCTTCACATTATCGTTCATCCCTTTTCCCCTTCTCCTTATGTGCTGTTCTATTGTTAACAATATTTTTAGCGCATTTTCCTCTTGGGAAAAGGACGCTATTATCCGCACTTTGTCCGTCTGTCCGTCTGTCCGTCTGTCCGTCTGTCCGTCTGTCTGTCTGTCTGTGGAGCTATCTCCTCCTCAGGTTTAAGCTTTTTTGATGCGGTTTTTGGCTTAAAATGTGTGTAGTATGTCTGGCTAGAGCTGGCGAAAAAATCAGCACGAATGGTCACTTCCTCTGCTGGAACCAGCGTAAAAAGTACCAAAATGCCATTTCTTTGTATGTGTTAGTGTGGTCGAATGCACTAAAATGTTGACTTTTCAAAACCTTAGCTGTCCTCGGTTCGAATCCCACCGATGACAAAAAATTTTTTTTTGCTTTTTTTGATACTTTTTTGATTTCTAATGACATATAATATTAAATCATGTCATAATTTTCCATTTTCACAATTTTCCCGAGTTTTTCCGACGATTTTTGTTAAAATTTTCAATATTTTCATACAATTTTCATAGATAATTACTTTTTTTATATTTTTTTGATATTTTAGTTGCTTAGTTTTCTATTTTCATGGATTTTTCATAATTTTTCCGGAAAATTTTGTGAAAATTGTAAAATAATTCACTTTTATTAAAAAAAAACTCATCAATATAAATAATCAAATTGCCACTAAAAAATTCTAAAAAAAGAACAGCAGTGGCGTAAGTGTTAGAGCTCTCGATTACTACCGTGGAGTCTAAGGTTCGATCCTAGCTCCCTGCAAGTTATTTTTTGCTTTTTTTACATCTTTTTTTACTTTTTTGATTTCTTCTGACATATAATATTTATTTATGTCATAATTTTCCATTTTCACGAATTTTCCAAGTTTTTCCGAGCATTTTTTTGAAAATTTTTAATATTTTCATACATTTTTCTGAAAAAATGATTTTTTTATTATATTTTAGCTGTTAAACTTTCCTTTTTCCTAGATTTTCATAATTTTTTCGAAAAGTTTTGTATATATTATAAAAACTTACATTTATAAAAGAAATCTCATCAATATAAATAATCAAAATGTCACATTAAAATTTAAAAAAAAAGGGCATCAGTGGCGTAAGTGGTAGAATGTGCGGCTCCTACATGAGAGTCATGGGTTCAAACCTAGCCCGTGACCAAATACTTTTTTGCTTTTTTTTTTTTTAATTCTATGTTGCATATTGTTTTTCTTCCATTTTTTTTGGTCAATTTTAAATTTTTGGGTAAATAAAGAATGGTTATAGTTAAATATTTGGCTTTGTACTTTTGGGGTTTTAATTCTTTTTGTATTTACTGATCGCGGAAAATGCGCTTTCGTCGGTCACGAGTGACCACCGTTATACTTGTTTTTCTTAGCTTTGTTTGTGTTAAGCTTAACATTTCTTACGTCTATTGTGCATGTATGTTTGTATGTAATATGATTATTAGATTTTTTTGCCGTAATTGAATAAATTCTTAGGGATTTTTTCGTCTTATTCCTCAAGATTTGTTTTTTTTTTTACAATTTCTCCCCTTATTAAAAATAATTTCACACACATTGAGACACACATACATGCATGAAGACAATTATAATCAGTAATTCCTAAAGGCAACAAGAAAGAGAGAATCCATGGGAATATTCATTCAAAAAAATAAAGTTTTCCTTCACTTTTTTATTTATTTTCATCTTCAACCCCTTAAGAAAGTTTTTTTTTTTTACTTTAATTTTTATTATTCATGCTTTGAGCTAGTTAGAATGATTGTTTATTAATATGTGATTAAGGTGCATTTTAGGTCATGGGAAAAAGATTGAGGAAGTTGCTAAAAATGGGTTTTGTGTTGTCACGGAAGAGGAAAATTCAGACTTTATTTTTTTAGTGGCATACATTATGTTATGCATTACATTTAAGTCAGGATGCATTACTTTAAGCCTTGATACAAAAATTTCTTTACTGATAAACATTTTTTTCTCACTAATTTGGACTTATCAGTTCCAACATTCCAAACAATTCAGACAAAATGACGTCATGTCTTCCAAAAAACTAAGATAAGCTTCTATGACTCACAATAATGGATGAATAGCTCGCTTGGCAAAAAAAGTTTGGTTTCCTAATTTAAATATCTTCTTAGTTATAACAAGAAAGAAGGAAAAAAAAACTAAGAACGAATGAGTAAGTCGAAGGATGTAAAGAGACGAAGAGAATGGAATGAATTATAATCGTTAATATTCCTCTGGCTTTATTCTGTGTTCTGATTCATTCGTATGAAATTTTTTAAATTTCAAAATGAAATGAGACACATAATCAGTGCTGGTTGTTCCAACGTTAAAGGAAGAAACGAATGAAAAGAATGGAAAATGAAAAGAATTTAAATGAGAAAAGACAGAAATTGTCATGACATGGATATGTATATACACAGCACTAATCATAAGAAAATGGAGAGGATTTAAAGGAACTCGTTTTCTCGTTCTTCAAGTCATTTGTTTGATTCTTGTTGAAGGATTATGGAAACGAACTAACATGACGAAGTTTTTTTAATTAATTTTTTTCCTTCTAGCTTGTGTTTTTTTTTGTCATCCTTAACATTGAGTAGCTTGCGCAATTCTTGTCGGAATTGCTATTAACAGATGTTTGGTTTCTTACGAAATTTTCATTTAAAAATATTCATAAATTTAATTCTCATTTTATGATGCTTATAATTTAAAAGAGTTTTGACTATAATTTATTTTTTCAGCCTTTATTGTTATGTCCCATGTGATTGAGATTATTTATGCATGAATTATCTGATATGATGTGGAATTCTCTGGAAAGTGAGGATGAATTTCAATTATAGGATCTGGATGAATAATATGTAAAAATAATTTTAAATTACGTAATAATTTGCAATTGATATTAGCAAGTTCCTTCCATACACATATACAACTCGAAACATGCCTTATCTTGTCTATTTTACTTCAATAAATTTATGACTGTAAGCTGCTTTATCAGTTCCTACTTTATGTCTGATCTTCAAACTTGATAACATGTAGATAAAATCCAAACATTAATTATAACAAAAGATCCACATAAACATGGAATGATAGGTTTTTATGACTAATCATGTTGCTTCTAGTCATTGAATTTTCTATTCACTACTTCAAAAACAAAAGCTACACATTTCAATTTAAATCTTCATTTCCATGATTACAGAATTCTCCTTTTATTTACTCAGAAAATAACATTATTTTCATTTGAATTACATGCATGCATTTCTCTTCAACTTACATTCAGCTCTGACTGACTTCCATTATAATTACAGATCCAGCTTTTTACCTTTCAAAAATGGCATATTTTCTCAGTTTGATTAACATTTCCATCACTTAATGGATCACCTCATCTACCGACCTTTTTTCATTAATCATTTTCGAGATATTCTCATTCTATCTTATACCTTTTGTGGCATTACTCATTCCATGTCATAAAATAAAATATTTCTGGAAAATGAGACCTTCCCTAAATGAAGAAGGAAAATCATTTCCATAATGAAGATACAAAAATAATTTTTTTTGCTTCTTCTTTTCAATTGGAAACAAATTAAAATTAAATGTTTCATATTAAATATTCATCTTATCTAGCGTATCATTTTAATGGATGAAGAAGAATCTTGAAAAGGTCAGAGCTTTCCACAGCTTGAGAATAAGAGGAAGATAGCGGATGAAGAGAAAAAAAGGATCAAAGGAATATTATCGTTGATTAAAAGTTTTTCGCTTCATGAAGTCGATTATGAAATGGGAAGCATAAGAAGAAGGTTTTTGGATGGGATCCTTGAGATGATGGTTGGATGGGTGATGTGGTTTTTGAATTGTTATTTGAAAAATTTAACTTTAAGGATCTAATTCTGAATGATTTTGATGGTTTTAATAGATTGCACCTGGATTTAAGTTAACGTTGTAAAATAAAGGGGGTCCTCGATTTGAATAACCATATAAAAATTTAAATTTTCAGGTTTAACGGTCATTTTTTATACGGTTTGATTTGAGTAGAAAATTTTAAAACAAAACAACTGTTCAAATCGAGGACCAATCTAATATAAATGTTCACAAAATTTTATAATTTTATTGAAAATTTAACAAACTTACATAAAAAAATCCTTAACCCAATTAAAAATATCCTCAACCTCCTCAAATTTCTCCCAAAATCATTCCAACGGATTCTGAAAACACAATAAAAATCGAAATAAGAGAAAATTTACTTAATTAAGCAGAAAAACAGTACGAAATAAAGCTACAATTCAGTTACAAAATTTATATAAAATAAAGAATCTCAGTCCCTGATAAAATAATAATGAGGCAAATTAGAAAGTCATCAGCGGGCATTTGCCATCAATTTGAGGAGACAAAAAAAAAAGTTTCTAATTTACCAATTAAGCATGGAACCCTTGGACTTTATCATTTAAATTAATGCTGATGGCAAAAAAAATATTCATGCACGCTTCATGAGATTGAAAGAGAAATTGAATTACAAGTTAACTTTATACGGGTCCATTTCCTAAATTTATATAAATGTAGCATAGTCACAGCACCCTTGAATGGTAGCAATATTTGGCATGAGTTGGTGGATTTTCTTGTGTAATGATATTAAAATCAAAATCAATCTAACGAGGGAATAAATGCGGGTTCTTAAAGGTTTTGTTCTAATCGGAAATAAAAATTTTATTCCAGAATCAGAAATTTCACATGGGAATAATATTCGATGGGAAAAAAATGAAATTATATTATGCAGTCAATATCGCACCTTCGAATGATTGCGAAAAATTCGTTATGAGCTCACACATGTCTCAAATTACCTGAAATACCCAAACAACACACAAAAAAATCTTCCTTTCCTTCTCCTTGATCTCGTAATTTAAAAACATAATACGAATAAATTTGGATAATTCTTGCACCATTGTTATTGAGAAAAGTAGAATTTCGTTATTTCTTTTCCAGTCTTTATGTCCTTTCTTCTTCTTCTTTCTCTCCTTTAGATACATTCTCAAAAAAAGAAAAATATTTTTTTTTGCACATACACAAAAGGGATGAGACTCAATAATGCCTCATTCTCGTTTTATTTCTTCTTCCTTCTTTCTCGTCTTTAAGGTGCTATTGAATGAAATAGGGATGTGTATAATGTATATTTGGAACAAAACTAAACGTGATTTTATTTTCTGCTAACGAAGTTTTTCTTTCATTCTTCATGAAAATCACTTTAAATTTCTTTCTTATTTTCAGTCTAGTCTATGCAGAACAGACATCTGGCTAATTAAAGATTTGCTCTGAATCAGCATTATGTGAACAAAAAAATAAAATAAATGCTGATCTAGATTGACTGTTAAAGCGCATTCAATGTTATGTAATTGGCAATGCTAAATGTTGATTCTACGTTTTTGGATAGTAAATACGAATTGAGGAAATTGACGTGGTTGTGATATTGATAATTGGAGTTGATTTCGAATGTTGTTTTTTGGGGATATATTTGTTGGGAAATTGAGGATGCTGATGCAAAAATATGGTGGTCTATGGTTGTAATTTGAGGGAGATTATTAGTAGTAATGCGAAATTGAATGTGATTATTTGAGATTTCTTATCAATTGGATTAATTTTTGGTATGGAACATGGCAATTAGAAGGGATGGAATTTAATTAAATTTGATGTGGAAAATGAGTCTTAAACATCAGTTTCTTATTAGTAGCACAAAATCCCAGCGATTCACACCTTGAAGTAAAATTTCAACTTCCTAAATGTTCAATCCCTAATAGACAAAGAGCACGTTGAGAGCATACTCAGATTTTGGGTGAGCATACTCTATTGAGCATACTTTTTCATAGAGAAATTGATGCCACTACTTTACCCTAAAAATGCACACATAAGAGTGGCGTTATATGAGCACACTGTGAGCATACTTTTGTAAACAATTTTTTTTTTCATTTATAAGTGTGCTCACAATAGTACATAAAGAGTATGCTCTTCTGAGCATGCTTGACTGAGCACATTTTAAGTATACTCTTGCGAGCTTCTTTAAAAAAATATTATTTTTTTTATTTCCCACCACCCCCCCCGGTGGGGGGGGGGGGAGGATTTTTTTCCTTTAGATCTGTAATTGTGAAGTATATAATTATTTGCTGTAATTAGAAGAAAATGTTAAAGTTTGAAATTTTCCGCTCATGCCGAGATTCGAACCCATGACCGCTGAAGGATTGTTGGCACCAACTCGCTATCCTCTGCTCTACCAAAGTACTTTTTGTTGTAATTATATTTTGGCAAAAAGCATAATATAAACTATTATGAAATACAAAAGAGCAAAACTTAGTCTAAAATATGATTTAAATAAGAATTGGCGAATAAAATAATTATTCATCATTTTAATAAAATATTTTCGGTTTTTATATACTTCACAAGAGGAGTTTTCATTAAAAAGTATGCTCTGAGTACATGGTTTGTTTTCAACATTTTGAGTATGTTTTTTCTTGAAATTTAAATTAAGGGCCATTCTTTTTTCAAAAAAATAAATAAATAAATAAATAAATAAACATTATTTTTTTAAATGATTAAATTTTGTATTATTAAATCATTTTTATTTTTGTTTTTTGTATTAGTTTCACTTGTATTGGTTTCACTTGTATATTTTTTCGTTAAAAATATTTTATAGCTTAATAATTGAAGCCTCTTAACATATCCTTTATTTGACTTTCAAAATTTGTATTATTTTTTTTTAACTATGCATGTGAAATTATTAAATGAAAAGAAAGAGTAACATTTTCTCACTTTTTATATCATTTAAAAAAAATGTGAGAAATTTGAAAAAAAAATTATCAAAAATGGTAAAATTTCAAATTTTTTTTTGAAAAATTCTTATTGATGATTGATGATTAGTAAAAAAATATCAGCTTTTTTTCAAAGATACAAAAGCTAAAATTTGCATTTATTTAAAAAAGGTTTTTAAAATTATTCTATATCTTAAAACATATAAAACATACAGATATTATAAATGTCTAGGTTTTTTTAAAAAAAAATTTAAATTCTGAAAGCAAAAATGTTTACTTTTTTGCATATTTCTTTAAATATGAAAAATATATAATATAGGCGCAAGTTTTTGAAAATTCAATTTAATTGAATCTAATAGATAAGAAATTATTTTTTAATATTTTTTTTTAATGTTTATATTCTTTCTCATCATTTTATCATTTTTTTAATTAATCCTTGGTTTTACAATAAAAAATCAGGATACATTTACACTTTAAATTTATATCATATCATGTATGCTTAAGCACATTGTAGATAAAAGTGATAAGTCAAACAGACATGCTTAAAGTATACTAAAGAGTATGCTCAATCAGTATGCTTAAGTGAGTGTACTATGAATGTACTCAAGAGTGTACATATTGATCATACTTAACTGATCACTTTTCAGTCAAAAATGATAAGTCATGAAGATGTGCTCAAAGTATGCTCAAGAGTATGCTCATTAAGTAGACTCCAGTGAGCGTACTCTGTATGTACTCAAGAGTGTATATAATGAGCATGCTTAACTGAGCACGTTTCGATCAAAAGTGATAAGCTATGAAGATGTGCTCAAAGTATGCTCAAGAGTATGCTCATCCAGTATACTTCAGTGAGCACATACGAAGTATGCTCCCAATGTACTTAAGAGCGTACATATTGAGTACACTTAGGTGAGCATACTCTCAGCATAATAAAGTATGCTCAAGATGTACTCAAGAGCACACTCACTGAGCATACTCAAGAGAGCACATTGAAATATTTCATGTTTTATGAAAGTGTACTTAGAGTATAATCAAGAGCATGCTCAAGCAGCATACTCATCTGAGTACATCATATTGATGTGCTCATAGTGTACTCACGAGAGCATACTCAAGTGAGCACATTGTTGTTCTAGAACTGAGCATACTCTCTATGTGCTCTATTTTGTGAGCATGCTCTTTGTCTATTAGGGAATTCTACCATAAAGATTAAATCTAACATACAAACAATAATTTAGATTAAAATCAGTAAAATTACAGCTTCTGGCAGTAAATTTTAGGTAGAAAAGAAAGTTGTGACCAGTTTTGACAATAAATCACATATGGGTAGCTATTAGCACCTTAGACAACATAAAACTCATACATCAAGCAGCTTCCGAAGTTCTTAAGTGTCTTAAGAAAAGTTTTGAGTTTCTTTTTAAGAAGCAGCTGTAAAGAAAAGCAATTATATATTGGATTTTGACAACCACGTGTTTAGAAGTTTTGTGACCCACGTGTTTTGTCTATTTTAAGTCATAGAATTAATGTTATAAAGAAATTCAGACTGGATTTTACAATTTTGGCGAAAAAATCTCAGTTTGACAAAAAACATCCGCTATGTTGCTTCATCCTTGATTCTACCCCATTAAATCTAGCTTAGACCCAAAACTATTGATGTCTTTTTAATCCCACTCAAATTCTCATATCATTGATAATATCCAAGATTAGATGATACAAGAAATCATGCGTGACAACATACCAAGACATAAACATCTGTTCTTTAATCTTCCTTACCCTTAAAAGAATTGAGCTAATAAATTCCTTTTATTTATTGAACTTTCTTCAATCGATCATAAATTTTGCTCATAATACGCAATCTTTTTAAAAACTCATGAAGTTTAATAATTGATCATTTAAAGGGTGAATCAGGGTAAGCAAGAAGCTAACAGGCAATGAAAAAAAAACATAAATGTGTATGTGAGATGGTTGAAAAGAAAAAAAAAGGTTCGATGTGATCATCGAAGCATCAGTATTATTATTAAATTTTTTTATATACATTTCCCCTTATCTCTAAATCCATTCCATTCCATTCTATGAAATGAGCTTCAATTCACAATTTTCAATTGGAGCGGGTGAAACGAGATTTAAAAGAGTTCATAATGTGGAACATTTCATTCATTCTTTATAGAATTTATTTGATCCGTCTTAAATAAAACTAAGATTCAATTTCTATTTAGTTCAGCTTTACTTTCATTTCACTTCTTTTCTCTTTTCATTATTATTATTTTTTTTTCAATAACTATAAAGATGTGTGTTTTGAAATGGGGCATTGGCATTTGCCGTCATAATGAAATTTTTAACTTTTACTCATGTAACATCTTGCGAAATTTTCTTTTCTTATTGTTTTCTTTTCTTTAGCTCTTTCTGCTCATTCCATTGTTGTCCTTTGATTAAACCATTCACAACTTTTATTTCTTTTGCACAAATATGAAAGAATTGAGGTAAGAGGATCATCTTTTGGTTGGTGGTAGGGATGTTTGGTGCGCATTTTATTTCTTAATCCTATGCTGAACAAATGCTGAATTATTGAATCAATTCTACAAAATGTTGGATTTTTTACAGCTGAATCCGATTCTTGATTATCTGTTGTGCAACTATTTTGCATACTAATCTATCTATAACTTAGGAATCATTCACTTAGTACGTTACGCAAAAAATGACTTTTTAGAGCCCCCTTGTTACATTTTTTGTATGAAAAAAAATTTCTTTTATTTGACCTATTACAAAATCTTAGACCCCCTTCCCCCTAAAAAGCGAACTTACTAAGTGAATGGCTCTTAAAAAATTACTTTAAATTTCACAAATTATTTAATCAAATTGTCTAAATTCCATTCATTAAATCAGCTACTTAGGTATCCGACAAAATTCATACAAGCATGCTGTTCATCAGTCAAACAGTCAGTCAGACAAACAAGCTAATCAACGAATCACACAAAATTCCCAAAAAACATCTGAGAATAAGAAAGGATGACAATAAGAAATTAGATCGTAATGCTGAAAAAGGACGAACGTGTGCCCCAAATTTCAGGTCAATTTAAAGAAAAAAAAATTCATTTCAATGTTTACCGAGTGTCTTGGATGTATGAAAAAGAAAAGAAAAGAATTACAGAAACGTCTTGAAGTCACACAACTGCATTCAATAAGGTTCTCCCTTTTAACCATCTCTTTATTGCACAACAAAACAGAAATAATAATAATAAAGGAGAGAATGTGCTGAAGGAATTACTCAACCAAGGAAAATTGTCCACCTGGACAGAGAGAAGAATTTTTATCGAAGAAATAAATCTTCGTATTGTTTGTGCTACTCCTGCTGCTTGTGCTCTCCTTAAAGCTATATAAAATCCCCCATATTGACTCATTCTCTTTCTTGGTGCTCTTTCAAGTGAGTATTGCATACATAAAGTATGTAAAAATCTTTAAAAAAATTTCTTTTGTCTTTTTTTCTTTCGGCATTGTTTCTAACACTCATGCCTTTAAAGATTAAACAAACGTAATTTTTGATGAAATAAAAGGAGGCAGGCGTAATAAGGAAGAACGTAAAAAAAATCATGCGGAAGAAGTTTTTTTTGTTGCTTAAGGTAAATTTCATCACGTGTTCGACAAGAAAGAAAAAAAAAATTGAATTTAAATTGTGCCATTAGTAAGTCTTTAAATTTACGATTTCTTTCCGCTTTCCTCCCTCAATTCTCATTCTTTTCATTCATATTCCATGTTATGGTTTTAAATAATAGTCTTGTAGATTTTATATACTTTGAAAATAAAAAATAATATATGTAAATGTGTAGGAAAGTGAAAGAAAGATTGATATAGGTGCCAACGGTTAAACTGCTTTTTTATGCACAATGATTTTCTGGCAAAACAAAAATCTCATACACATTATTCTTGTTCTATTTTTTTTCTTGTGTTTAGCTATCATATTTCCTTACACTTATACTTATATGTTTTGAGGACGTAAATCAAAATTTTTGACAGAAGCTCATGATGATTATAGCTTGCGGCATTTACCTTATATGAATTTTTATAAATGCTTTATGTTGTTTGGAGATTCTAAAAAATCCATAAAATAAATTTTCATTCTTGTCTCTTCATCTTTACGACCTCATGACTTTCTTGCTGCTAAAGTTACGAAATTATTTTTTTTTTGTTCTTAAAGATGTGGAATCTTTTACTGGCAGCATTTTAATTGACAATGGAGAGCCACATTACCTACTGTGATTTTTTATGCGCATTAGTAGCTGTTTTTTTGTTGAATGAGGGTTGGATGATGTCATTTTGACTTCGCACCTAAAAATTTTATTGAAATGACATATCCTAATTAATTATAATGAATTAATTAATATCACAGCATTGATAAAAAATCAAGGTACCAATAGTCAATTGCACAAAATCAAATTTTGATCTAAATTCCATATCTATTGACAAATAAAGGATTACGCATCATTTTCACATGTAAACATATTTATGTACAAGATTGACATGACTTACAACGACAAATTCCTAACATCTATGATTCATTCCTACACCCAAATATTTACAGATTCACACAAAATTCATAAAATTTTCACAGGTTTACAAAATCATTTGATTTATCAGACTTCAAGCAAGTCGTAAGATAGAGATATAGACATAGACATATTGATAGATGAATAGAAATTTAAATAGACAGTTTGATGAATGAACATCTGGATTAGAAAGTATAGGCCATCGTAGTTGAATAAACACGCAAGAGATTCAAGGAAATGTAGATAAATTGAAACGAATCGATGTTACTTAATTGATGAATGGCTGTTCCAATGCGCACTAATTCATTCACGTTTAATGTCTTCTTAACTTCCTTCCGTATCAAAAGTCCCTTTGTTCCCATCCCTTCTTTACTTTTACCTCAATTCTCTTTGTTTCCTTCCTTCCTTAAGTTAAATATTCTTCTTTTTATTTCTCATGACTCATACCATTGCAAATCGAAGACTTACATTTCTAGTTCTTGTACATTACGCAAGTAGTAGAAATTACGCAGGTAAATTGTCGCTCACCCTAAAAGAATTGCTTTAATTTTCATCCCCTACGACAAAATAAGAAGCAGTTCAATTTGCATCGAAATGAAATATATCGTGGGAAAATTATTTGCGATGGAAATTTCTCAAGATTTATTTTTTGTTATGTTAGATCTCTCGACTTAGAATAAATCAACATCTTTTCCCATTTTTTTTTTTCGTGAGATATCTTTCTCTTGTCATATTCACACCAAATTTTCAATTTGGGTGAATATATTGCTTTTGTATAAAACTGAAAACCACATTTTCTAACTTGCTGCTTCAGGATTACAATTTTATCCCATACTGTCTATGGTGGAAAGTTTGTGCCTGAAAATACCAATCTAGCAGTGAAAACCGCATCTCATTTGGTGCTTCCAGTCAAGAGAAATCGCAAAAAAACGCATTCTGTCATTTAGCAAGTTAGCAAGTTAGCAAGTTAGCAAGTTAGCAAGTTAGCAAGTTAGTTTCCGCGATAACTCAATTTCAACGAAACGTTAAGACTTCGGGTTTTTTGCATTTGATTAATATTGGCCCAAGGAAAACCGGTATAGTTTTTGGAGTCATGAGCTGCTTCCTGTGAGGCACAATGGACAAAAATGTGCCATTTTTGACCAAAATATGCAAAAAATTTTACATTTTCTTTAATATCTCAGACATAACTTAACCAAATGATTTGAAATTTTCGGTGTTAGATTAAGCATTATTTAAGGTATAATTCACACTATAATGACAAAAAATTTTCATGCGCAGTGTAACAAAAAAGTTGAAAAATCGAAAAATTTTCGAGTTTTGACACAAAATTGTTTCGTTCTCCTCAATATTAAGTCCAAATGGAATAATTCCAAAAACGTCTAGAGATATAGATGCACAAAATGTATATGCAAAGTTTCAGCTCATAAAAATGAAACCAATGAGTACTAGGTCAATTTGAATTTTTACCTAAATATACCCTCTTAATGCGCATATTATGAAATTTTTTAACATATACAGTGTTCTAGGACCTAAAAACATCTAAATACATCGAATTCTATCAAAAAAACCCGAAACCATACTTTATCATATTCACACCAAATTTTCAATTTGGGTGAATATATTGCTTTTGTATAAAACTGAAAACCACATTTTCTAACTTGCTGCTTCAGGATTACAATTTTATCCCATACTGTCTATGGTGGAAAGTCTGTGCCTGAAAATACCAATCTAACAGTGAAAACCGCATCTCATTTGGTGCTTCCAGTCAAGAGAAATCGCAAAAAACGCATTCTGTCATTTAGCAAGTTAGCAAGTTAGCAAGTTAGCAAGTTAGCAAGTTAGCAAGTTAGTTTCCGCGATAACTCAATTTCAACGAAACGTTAAGACTTCGGGTTTTTTGCGTCTGGTTGGAAACAGTCTATAGATTTGCTGTATAGTTTTTGGGGTCATGAGATGCTTCCAGTGAGACACAGTGGACGAAAATGTGCCATTTTTGACCAAAATATGCAAAAAATTTTACATTTTCTTTAATATCTCAGACATAACTTAACCAAATGATTTGAAATTTTCGGTGTTAGATTAAGCATTATTTAAGGTATAATTCACACTATAATGACAAAAAAATTTTCATGCGCAGTGTAACAAAAAAGTTGAAAAACCGAAAAATTTTTCGTCGGCGCCGACGCAGGCTGTACTTTAGTTATAGTGCTAAATGCGCGCTGAACAGATGTAGGGTTTTAAAACGATTAATTATGAATGATGTAATCTTTAATCAGTAGATAAAGTATAATTATTTTTTTCTCTAATTGAAATCAAAAGAAGTTCTACTGGTGGTGTGAATATACCCATGAAGCGTGATCCGCTTCATTACTAGTTTCCCTTTAATTTTAACCATTTCTATTCAATATTGTTTACAATTTTCACATTTCTATTTTTCCATTCCTATATAGACAGTTTGTGTATGTGAATTTTTTGTCCATAAACAATTATTTATACGAGATTCCTTAAAATTTATTGCAGAGCGTCCTAAATGTTAGACAACCAGCATTGCACAACCGCTACTGGGAAAAAAATGGCACAATCAGCACAATGTAGCCAGCAAGTTGATTTAGAATGCTTCTCAAACTTTATTTATTCGATTTCTGCATTGCACTTTTATTCCATCACGTTTCTGAGGTGCTTTTTTATGGTTGCACTTAATGGAATTAGAGTTGTATTGCTGTTGTTTCTATTCTTAAATCTACTACGTATAAGAGAGTCGATGTGCTTATTCTCTATTTTTTTGCTTGCTCTATATTATTGGACATTTAGCAACACCTGTACGTGATAAATTGAAAATCAATGACTCTAGGAGCTGAAATATTGTGCGAAATTATAAGTTTTCGAGGTGGATATGACGCATTTATTAAAGGTTTGTTAGTTAACTAAGTGCCTAGTCAAATGTTGTTGCGGGAAAGTCAATGAGACATTAGACTTAAAATTTGCATAAAAATTCAAAAGTTATTAGTTCAAATCCTTACAAATCTCAAATTTTATGTTTTTTCCAAATTTAATTTCCATTTTAACTGTTTTGGCTGCTAGCATCGAATTCAAGTAATTTCTATCCAAAAATCAAGCAATAAACATCAATCAAGCCAACCAGCCAAACAAAACACAAGTCCACATCTTCCATTTTATAAAACAAACCAAAAAATGCCATTTCCATACACATATGACAGTCAGTATGCTTTAAAGTGGACATTAAATTAGTCTTATGTTGTCTGTGAATAATTTTAACGACAATAAAAGCACATTAAGGAAGTTCATTTTAACATTTCAAACGATGAAGATAATCTAGCAAAACTAATATAAAATGGATATCAAATGTATCTTCATGATTGTCTTTATATTGGCACTAATAAGTAGAATGAAAGTCAATAATAAATTAGATAGGTACACATTAAAATTGAATGAGAAATTTAGAGGCATAAATAATCATGAACTATACGAATTTGTCATGAGAAATCCACACATTGTGAATAAGGTAATTTTATGAATAATTAAGGATTTATTATCACAATAAATCATTTAAATGTATAATATCATTTATTTTAATGTCACGTACACGATTCATTTACACATATGTTATGGAATAACTACAACTAACATGCTTATGTGTTTAATTCTAATGCCTGTCTTAAATTTTTTTCTTCTTACTTGTACTTTTAGTGGATGGACTCGATAAGCTATTTTATGGAATCTAATGAAATGCCACATGGCGTGGGAAAAGTTTATGAAGTTTTTGTAGGTATGCTGATGACTTTTATTATTTTACAAGTCGTGCTGTTAGAGACAGTCGTGTTAGGCTTTTTAATTGATGTTTCAGTGGAAGAAGGTTTGTGTGTGGAGGTTTGATTTATAGCGGTTGAAGGATATGGGTATGCAGAAATCATAGGGGAGCATGATTAAGCATAAAAATGTGACAGTTTCGGGTAGTAAGTATTTTAGATTAAGGGAGCATACTGGTTGCTTATTACAGTTATTGACTGGTTCAATGGTGCTGTTTAATGAATATTTTTTATGATCAGAATTAAGATTGGTTTTGGTTTTCTTCTTCTTGTTTTTCCATGTTTTTCAAGCTTCAATTCTATGCTTAGAATAAAAAAAATATTCATTCATATGAATTTGACAATTATACCTACAAAACATCAAAAATTCAAAAGCTTTCCTTTAATATAATGTTCACAGAAACTATATGCACAACTTAACTTCATTGCATTACTTAGAATTCTTAGAAAAGTCCACAAAATATCAACAAAATTCCAAGAAATATCTTATGTGAATGTAAAGCTTATTGACTACAAAACATGAAGCAAATTTCATTTGTTAATCTTCCAAACGAGCCAACCCAATTTACGCCTGCAATCTTCTAATTCTAAGAATTCCATTCAAAACTACTGACAACAAGCAATAAATAAACATTTTCATCAGAAAATCAAACTGGGAATCTCATATGTGCTTTGATCGTTTTAGTTCCTATCAGATATACACGTAATCACTTCCGAGGAAATTGTCAATATCAAATTTTGTCAATAGAAAAAGGTTTTCTTTTTCTCTCATTGACATGGAGGTGGGAAGGAATGAAAACACAATAATATCTTTTATTGGACCAAATACAACCTGATACGTAATATTTGGGGAAGTATTTTTGTGTAGAAGCAATTTTGTTTGAATAATTGAAGATGTGTAGATGTACTTTGATTTTTTTTGAGGTTGTTATCGGAAGGGGATTGTGTGAGGATATTGGGATGCTGTTTGATTTGATCTCTAAAAGATAATGTAAAATTTATTCAAATGTTAAATATTTTTTGAATTCTGGATAGAAAAATCAATATTGTAGAAATTCACAAACATCTAGTCTACTAACATCATCAACAAATCATCCCTCAAGTCAATAAAAAATTCTTATTCATCCATTTAAAAAATATCAAAAGAAGCCTTTTACAAAAAAGGACTAAATCAACCATGAAATAAAAAATATATTTTCTATCCATAATATATCACGTTTTTCATCTTCTTACATTTCATTCCAGGCACTTACTCAGTCTATTTTGTAGCAACGACATTTGAAGAAAGGAAATCTATCACAATTCAAACGGATTCATATTTTCTATTTCTATCATCCTTTTCAATATCATTTTATGAGAATTGTAATTGTTCAACATTGCAAATCGAGCATAATTTCAATATTGATTCGATGCTTTTTCAAAATCTACTCGGGGATGTGATGAGGAAATTTCTTGAAGAACGGCTTCAAAGAGCTTTGAAGAATCTCAAATTGATGCTTTACAATCTTCAATCGGATGGATTACTTGTGAATTGAGATGGATGTAATGAAGCTCTTTGGGAGTATTTCTTTTGAAATTTGGAGATTTTTTAAGGGGATTTAAGTTTTTTTTTGAAGCTGGTGTGATATCAAGGTTGTCTGTGGATGAAGGTTTAAATAAATTCAATAAAATTTTACAAAAATTCGGATTTGAACTTAAATTTTGAGGTTCCATTGTATACTTGGGATTTAAATCTTGGTTTTGACTTTAACTTGAAACTTGGGATTTGAACCTGGTTTTGAAGTAGAATCTGAAATTTTAAAAACTTGAACTAATTCAAAAGTAATTCCAAATAAAACTGCGACTTTATTGCTTTTTAAAATTCTCGTTTCTTTATTGATTTCATTTTGGTATTAAGATCAAGTTCCTTAAGTCATTCCTTACATTTGTAAAGTATAAAAGTACAAAATAAAAAAAGTTTGTAAGATTAAATGCTATATTAATGCATAAAATACATATAGTTTCTACTAGATTAAAGTAATTATGTAGAGGAAGTTGGATGAAGGTTAAGGGAAGGGGAAATTGGTTTGTAATAAAGCTTTGATTTATTGTTATATATTTTATCATCATTATTATTCGCTCTTCATTTCCAAATTGGCTGACTCAGGCTTCTTTGTATCGGAAGCGACTGGTGGATTTAATCCAGTTCCGGTATTGGCATCGTCATCTGAACGTTCAAACAAATAGCTACTGCCTAAAGATTGTGGTCGGCCACCATACGAAGTGCTATTAGTGGAGAAAGAAGAATGCTAAATTTGTCAGCAACAAAATTCATTTTTTTTGATTTATTTTTTTGTGTGTATGAGTGGAAGTATGGAACACAAAAGTTTAAGTTTTTCGTATGTATATATATTTTTGGGATGAATATATAAATGATGATGGATAGAGAAAGACAAAGAAAAAGAGAAAAGAAGAAAAAAAGAAAGAAAAAAATAAATTTCACATGCAAAATGATATTTACAATATACAGCAATTGAAATGTGATTCTGGACAGTGAAGCACCCTTATTACTTTTCATCTCAATAGCTTTTATCGAGAACTTTTTATCCTTGGATACTGATATACGTTACCATTGTTACGTTAAAGTTGTGTATGTGTCATGTGTTGGAACTTTTTTTTTGTCTATTATTTAGCCACAGATTCTGTACAAATTGTGTTCAAAATTATAATTAAATGGACATGTAACTGCATGGTAACATATAAACATCATGTGGTTGTCTGGAGGGTTAGATTTGATATTAAATTGGAATGACATAACATTTTGTATTTTTAAAGAGGATAATAATTTTTTTCAGAGTATATGCTGTTTGAACATGGATAGTTCATAGTAAAGTTAATGAATATTTAAAGTATGGAATAAACATTTTCATTAACTTTTAGAATACAGGGGATCCTCGATTTGCATAACATTTTTTCGGTCCCAAATAGTAAGGCAAATCGATAACCACTTGTATATTAAAACATTGAAGACCCTGTAGTCTTCGATTTGAACAGTTGTTTTGTTTAAGAAAAATCTAATTAAAACTGACTAAAACCGATTTTATTCAAATCGAATCGTATCAAAGATTTCCGTTATATTCAAAAATTTGAGTTTTTGTATGGCAAAGTTTTGACTATATCTTAGGTATCGTTCATTTATTACGTAACAAAATAACGGTCATATTTCAAAAATGAACAATGGAATTCTCAGAAATTCTATTGTTCTCCTCTCGACCCCTCCCCCCCCCCCTGACTTACGTAATAAGTGAACGAGCCCTTATCAAATGTGTTCAAATCGAGGACCCTCTGTTCTGTATATACTATGAAACTTAAGCAGTAAAGCATGTGAATACAGCAGGAACAATATTAACTATTACAAAATTAACAACTTTCATTACTTAAATGAAGTTTCTACTGTTCATACAAGCAAGTAAAACATTTCTATATGATTCACATAAAACATCCTGAAGTATTTCAAGAAAATGAAACTTCCTCCTTGAAAATACTTTAGAAACTATTTTAGTTAACAAGAGATATTTACATTCTTATACATTGTTGATAATTTCATAACAAACAATGATACAACAAGGAAGTGCTTCAAACTATGAAGTGCAAAAATATTCTCAAGAAAATTTTAATAAAGTCTTGAAAACACACAAAAATGTTTCTACGTCTACATAATTTACACACACATGAACTTAATAAAAATTTTAGATGAAATTTATGTACAACACAAAACACAGGAAAATATTTAAAATTTCTTTCTGTCCATTAACCCATTTCAAATAATTCTAGATAATTTTGATAGGTTGGATTTTTGTGAAATTTGCTATTATTAAGTTCCGGTAAAATTTTCTAAAATATCATCATTAAGTATGACCAATAATCCAAAAAAAATAGCACAATTTTCACAAATATCTATCATACTATTTAAATGCTACATCTACAAAAGCAAAACATGAAAACCAAAACAAAATTTAAGGAACATAAAAAATTTACCTGGCTTTATCCTTATTATCTAATTCTTTATTGCTATTATTTTTATTATTATTCGATGCTGAATTTCCACCACTATCTACCCCAATTGTGTTCGATGAGACAGTTTGTGTGTTTGAGGAAGAAGAGGATGAGGAAGAAGAAGAAGGGGATTGTGCTGGCTTTCCTTGATAAAATTCTGGCGGTATCAATGGTGTTGTGTGTGGTGAATATTGATGATGCGATTGAGATGATGGCGGTTTATTATAAATGCTATTTGGACCAAGTGGCCTCTGTGCTTGTTCATAGAAATTTGATTGTGGTGGATATTGATTTGGAGGGTTTGACGGTGGTAGTGGTGGCCTGTAATTGCTTGGTGATTGAGGTTCGAAAGGAGGACGATTGTCTATTTCGTTTGCAAAGTAATAGCCTCTACCCGAAAGATCGAAACCAGCTGTTCCTCTATGTATTGCATAATTTAAGTTTTTTTTTGTGTTGCATGTTGTGTGCAAATTTATTTTATATTTTTTTTGTGATGTGGATATGGGAAAAAAAAGTAATTGTGTGTGTAGGGATGGTAGAGACACATAAATTAAGAACACATATTTGATATTCATAGAAGAAGCCGTATTTGCCATAGAAATAGAAAATAGAAAAAAATAGAAACAACATAAATTAGTTACTCATGAATTTTAGTGACATGATAAATTAATCTTGCAGACACACAGTCATACATAAATATTTATTGCTGAAGTGAGGAATTAGATTCAAATTTTTCATTTTTATGCCCATTCTGACATGCAATAAAAAGTTGAATAAATCTTGGGGTCTCGAATTATAGGTTACAGGGGGGTCCTCGATTTTAAAAGTTGTTTTATTTCGGAGAAATGTTACTCAAATTGAGACGAATGAAAAATGCCCGTAAATGAAAAATTGATATTAAGTACGGGATTTTTTTGGTTCCTCAAATCAAGTTTGTTCAAATCGAGGACCCCCTGTACTTAAAATTAAAGGATCATGTTGAATAAATTTAAAAGTACTAAAAATCATTCACATTCATATCCACATGTTGCAACACAAGAACTTTAAAATAATCTCCATACACAGCCTACGGCAACAGCAAAAAAAAGCTTTGGGATTAAAATTAAATTAGAAGAAAGAAGCCCAAAGCAGATATGAAGAGAAAAATCATGCCTTTCCTCCTCATCGTCATGATATTAAATATTTAATTTTTCTCTTACGCACAGAGTCTCCAGAACATCATCGTCATAGCTATAAGCTTATGTATGTTATAATAATGAAAATTCCTTCATTCTCATATTTCAATTGCACACGGCCATAAAAAAGCTTTTAAAATAAATTTTGTATGTCGAGAGCTATTAAACATGCGAGCCATACAATTCACGATATTATGTATTATGTTATTTTTTTTCACTGGTGCTGTTCCGTATGAGAGTGCGATCAAATTAATCTTCTGTCTCATTCTGTTGCTGCTTTACTTTTTTTTAAAGTGGAATTTATTTCAATACATTTGATTGTTAAAATGCAAATACCACCTCCATACATAATATAAATGTGCGCGAGGCTTGATAACACAAAAATTCATTCATTCCATTCAGTTATCCAGCCATACTCGGTATGAAATATTTTAATTGAATTATTTATAAATAATTTGAGGTTGGCAAAAGGCGCTTAGCATATTGCATATGTGAACACTTTACTTTAGATATATAATGATTTTAACTCACAACAGCATGAATATCATATCATAACAAACACATTTTCTCTTGCCTCTTAACATCAACATGAATATTTTCGATGCCTGTGAAATTATGTGACAATATTATGTTATGCATATGATTCGCTTTTGCTAAATAAATTTTTAATATTCAACCACCTATCGCCTCGTTCAGTCTAATTTTCTGCACATTATAGATTGTGTCTTCTGTGTTGAGGAGGATGGAGTCGATTGAATTATTAAATTAGAAAGGTTTAGGATTATATGACTAATTTCTGAATTTAAATGTTATGAATAAACATTACGTCTAGTAGAGGCAAAAATTAGGAATTTAATTTAATTCAAAGCGTGGAAGTTCAACAATCCAAAAATCATTAATTTTATCATAATTTGTTTCATCATTCATAGCAATATTGACGACGTAGAGGTAGAAACTTTTTTATGTTATTTTTTATCAACGGAAGTAGAAAAAATTAATAATTCATATTGAGCACTAAAAACATAATTAAACTTTTTTTTCCTCCCAAGCTATGCATTTCATCCGCAAAAACAATTATCATGATGCAATTTTTTATCGCTAATAAAAAAATCAATGTACACATAACTTATAGAGTGTTAGAGATAATGCATTATGAACTTTACTTCCTGTTTTACATGACTGTGTTTAAATATGCTGAGTCAAATTGTGTAGATTCAATATACATGCTGATATGTGTTGATAGTGTCTATCTAGATGATTACATGAAAAATAATGTCAATAGGTCTTTGACACTCATTGCATGACACTTTACATCTTTACTGATTGCAGTATATGCAATTTCATGTGATGTTGCTGATAGTCATCATTATAAATCGTAGTGACTGCAGACGGATGAAAACATAGCATGAAAAATTATGTCAATAACGTTTAATAGAATTTCTTTTCAATTTTCACTAACAACCAAGTCATACATGAGGATAGGATGGAGGAAGTACTTTATGGTAAGATATATGCTTGAATAAAAAATGAGTTAGGGATATCATGGCGAAGAGGAATATATAGGAAGGAGAGAGGAAATTTTACGCAACAATGGAGATTTTCATTCTGCTAGACTTGGAAAATTGTTATGGATACATAGTAATTTATTGGAGAAAGAATGTAAGGAACAAGGAATGGAATAATAATTGGGTTATCGATGGGAATTGTGAGAATTTTTACTGCTGGATTTTTTTTCTGGATTGGGTTGAATGATGGTGTTTTTTATCCTGAAAAACTCTATTGCAGCAATGATTGAACTAATTATAAGAAGGTGTCAATTCTGAACTTGTTATTGTTTTCCTTGTGTTCAGCATGCATGAAAAATCGAATTATGGTCCATGGTATGAGATTCAATCAGCAACAACAGCATGATGTGACGTAATATTTTCAACATTTTTGAAAATTCATCCAAAAAAATTAATTTTAATGAAAATTCCACAAATCACAAATATTGGATGTTACCATGACATTTAAATTTATTTATCACAATGACCACCACAAAATTTCATCAAAATTACTGTGTCAATGCTAACAAAAGCCTGCCATCAAACTAATGCAATTAACATCCAATAACACGAAATCCAACCATCAAAGAATCCAATTTCATTCATAAAAAGCTACATAAAAAAGAGAATTTGTTGAGCTCTAAATTTAGATTTTAATAAACTGATATCAGTTACGTTCGTCTAAAGTATAATGATTCACATGAATGAACAAAATTGCTTGGCTTGCGAAAAATAAATTTAATTTTCATTTATATCCCATTGGCTATGTGTATTTATTTATGTGTAAATATGTAAGCTAGCTGCACACTTGTGCCATTATTGGAAAAATATTTGTAAAGGGATGAATAAATATGTTCATACATAGCTTGACTCATAATCCGAATAGCTTAGACGTAATAAAGTGAAATATTTTGTGGATTTGCAATTTTGTTTTGGATTGAGTTTCTATTCAGTTGTTTAGGATGAAATTTTTAGAATAAATAAAATATATTGAAATTTCGATTGTAACCTCAAATTTTTAAATTCATGGACTCCCTCAAAAATTTTCCATATTTTCCTTCTCCATCATCCAATTTAAATGTTAATCACGTTTTAATTTTACAGCAATAAATATTTTCATTCCAATTCTCCAGATCATCATCATGCATACATCCATTCACACAGCATACATCCAACATATGTGCAATTCTGGTAGAAAAAGTCCTATCAGGTTTTTAATAAATTTGAATGAATAATTATTAAAACAGAGAGAGTTAAATTGCAAGTTATCTATAAACGGATTGCATTTTAGTTTCTTTATTAACCTTTAATAAACTGAAAACCTAAAACGGAACTGATTAGTTCCAAAAGTACATTTTATGTCCAAAATTTCTTGTCAACTTTGAACATTCATAACTTCTAAACTATTTAAGTTTTTAAGATGATTCTTTCAGTAAACTTTAGTTAAACATAAATCTTATGATTTTTTTGTTACGTCATATTTTATTGAGAACTGTAACATCACTTTTTTTCGCCCCCAATATTTGAAAATATCGAAAATTCAATGCATGATTTCTCAATGACTATAATAGATAGAGACATGCAGTAAAAACTGAAATGTTTGTTTTTGACAGTTCTTTTAGAAACATGATGAAAAAATTGGGGAAAGTTCGTTAGTTTTGACAAAAAATTAAAATTGTGAAAAAATGTGCTTTTTGTTATCATTAAATTGTTTATTTCCATTATTTGCTTAAAGAATAATCAAAAACAAATTACATAACAATATTTGCCTTCAAAATACAAATGAAATGATATATAACACAGTAGGCTTTGTACGTCAGTTAGGGAGAAAAATTGTTTTTTGTGTTTTTCATACATTCTTTTAAACTCATTTTTTATTTTTATACAGCAATAGATTCCTTAGTTCAAGTTGTTTTCAGGTATAAAGCATATAAACAGTAAAATAAAGCATATTAGTAACTAATTTTGACTTTTAAAATTATGTACTTTTTGTTGTTGTTGTACTCAAATTTTCAGAATATTTTTAAAGTTAAAAATTGTTACTAATATGCTTTATTTTACTGTTTATATGCTTTATACCTGAAAACAATTTGAACTAAGGAATCTATTGCTGTATAAAAATAAAAAATGAGTTTAAAAGAATGTATGAAAAACACAAAAAACAATTTTTCTCCCTAACTGACGTACAAAGCCTACTGTGTTATATATCATTTCATTTGTATTTTGAAGGCAAATATTGTTATGTAATTTGTTTTTGATTATTCTTTAAGCAAATAATGGAAATAAACAATTTAATGATAACAAAAAGCACATTTTTTCACAATTTTAATTTTTTGTCAAAACTAACGAACTTTCCCCAATTTTTTCATCATGTTTCTAAAAGAACTGTCAAAAACAAACATTTCAGTTTTTACTGCATGTCTCTATCTATTATAGTCATTGAGAAATCATGCATTGAATTTTCGATATTTTCAAATATTGGGGGCGAAAAAAAGTGATGTTACAGTTCTCAATAAAATATGACGTAACAAAAAAATCATAAGATTTATGTTTAACTAAAGTTTACTGAAAGAATCATCTTGAAAACTTAAATAGTTTAGAAGTTATGAATGTTCAAAGTTGACAAGAAATTTTGGACATAAAATGTACTTTTGGAACTAATCAGTTCCGTTTTAGGTTTTCAGTTTATTAAAGGTTAATAAAGAAACTAAAATGCAATCCGTTTATAGATAACTTGCAATTTAACTCTCTCTGTTTTAATAATTATTCATTCAAATTTATTAAAAACCTGATAGGACTTTTTCTACCAGAATTGCACATATATATTAATAAAAAAAATTATCCTGTAACAATGCACGAACAGAAGAGCTCATCAAATAATATGTGCGGTGTTTTGGAGGAAAAATGAGACCGATAATTTTAAATCCATCCATTCCAATTATAAATTAAATTTTAAAACGCATATATCCCATCATTGATTGATAGTCACAGGCATAAAAGAAGTAAAATATTTTTTGCAAATGAATAAGTTGAGAGATGAATGGATATTGAGAGGATGGCAAATAATGGAACATTACACATGTATTTCACAGCAAATTGTATTTTTAATAAGCTTAACTGCTCATTGATTCGGAAAATATACTTCTGGTATGTGCATTTTTGTTTTTGCTCTCGCAATATCGATAATTGACGTTTTTCGAGGTAATTAAAAATACTATTTACCTGTATGTTTCATCATATGGACGGAAATTGCGGTTGTCATAATAGCCACGATATGGTCTGTCATAGGATCTATCGTAGTATTGATCATAGCCATAACTGCGTTCTATAAATTATGATGAAATGAGATAGGAAATTATAAATTAGTATTTTCTAGACTATAAAAAAAATTTACGCAAAAAAATCCGTGCAAAGAGATTAAAAGTAGCTTTCTACGTGATGAAATGAGATATGATGTGCGAGATAGAGATAACGACTAAATATAGAACAAATTAATGATTTCAAGATAAAGCTATAATCTTGATTGAAACAAAAGCATGATAAAGCGATTTGTGCTACATGATACAGCCCCCAGCTAATTATAGAACTTAATTTAAACTTTTAAAAGAAAAAAAAAATGAAAAAAGAATAAATTTTAAATTACTTCAGGGATTACTCGATTATAATTAACATATGAAATGAATTATGAAGAGAAAACTAATAATGAAGGAAGGAAAAAAGAGTGAGAAGAAGCATGCAGTAAAAGTTAAAACAGTCCGTTGTATGAGGAACTTGCAACTCTTATTTTTCACTTGGAGCAATTAAGAGATTAATTTATTGCGATTTGTAAAACTGTTTAAAGTTTCATTATTTATTGAATTGTTTGTAATTAAAGAATCTTAGTAATCTTAGTGTGAAAATAATTGCCATTTATGATTCGAGATAATTTTGATTAATTTTGAGTTCGAGAAAGTTATTTAAGGATTTTTCGATAAAGCAGATGAAAATGAAGTTTATGATTTATTCAGTTGTGGAAAAACTCTATCAGTAAAGGTATGTTCTTACTTATAACTTTTATTTAGAAGGTAAAATTGTTCAGATGGAACTTAAATAGCAACGGTTCTTTCAAATTTAAATTATATTATTCAAAATTCCATATTTTTTTATCTTAGTTGTTTACCCCTTTATGTAAACTTTCAAATTTTGTTTTTAAAGAATTCTCGTATTTAAAGTATTAAAATAATTCCATAAATGATTCAACTACGAAAACAGCATTACCATGCCATCATAGAAGTCAAAAATACCATAATTATCCCTAAAAAACATGACTTATCAAATAAAAGTTTATCCTTATTACAGGAATCAACTAATTAGCATCAAATTTCTACAATAATTTTGAATTAAAATCAATTTTAGATATCAATAACATATCGAAATTTCATAATACCTGTCAAATATATCTCATTACAAACAGATTATCATTCTCATTCAATATATACAAAGTGCTGCCCGAGGCACTTGAAATAAGAATCTAATTTGATGCTATCATTGTAGATGTAATGAACAATTTAATGAAAGTAATTAAATAGATCAATCTTCTCAGTCTTGTATCAAGTTTCCTTTGAAAATGCTACAATTAAAAGCTATTCTTTCACATAATTAAAATTTCATAAACGAACCGTCTGTGCAAATTTTACGGAATATTATTTTACAGTTCATGGACTTATCCGTTATACATTTTTATAGGTTAAAGACCTCCCGATTTGCTTCATATAAATTTATCAACTAATTTTAACTTTCAATCTAAATAATATATTTTGATTCCATCATAAATGGCAATTTCCACCTAACTATCCAAGTGTCAATAAACTCCTCGTAATTGCTTCAATAAAAAATAAAAAACTTTTTTTTGGTTTTAAACATTTACCACGTTGGAATCGATCTCGCATTGCTTCATAATACGATGGATTTAAATTGTCATAGCCTAAATGTATATACACAGGTACGATTTAAAATAAATATAGACAAGCATATAAATATAAAGAATTAAGTTGTTAAGCAAAGCGTGGCTGAAAATTTGTCGCAATTTTGGACATTTTTTTCGAGAATAGAAAAAAAAATTTAAATTAAATTTACCGTTTCCGCGATAGGAGTTGTAGTTGTAGGGATCATATTCATATTGATTCGTTCTTCCGTAATATCTATCATCGTATCGGTTGTAGCTGTCAGTTAAAAAAATTATTTTACGATGTAAATTAGTAAATTGTACGGTATGTTGAGTTCATTTGAGTATAAACAGCACAAAAAATAATTGGAGCTAAGGACGAGTGATTTTTAAACTAGATTACTGTATTTTTGACTTTAAAAAATTGTCACTTGAACCTCTTCCAAAATTTCTTGTGCTACCTTGCTCCACCTTACCCGTAATACCTAGAATCTGGATATCTTGACTCTGGTTGATAGTACCAATTGCGATCACGGTAATTTCCATAAGTATTACCATAATACTGATCACGTCCGTAATACATTGGATCTTCACGTCCTCTATAGTAGTCTCTATTATAATAATCATCATAATATCTGTTAATACCCAACACACCAAATTCATCAAGCACAAAATCCATCCGGATACAAAATAAAAAGAATTTTTCAATCAGTTTAATGTCCGAAAAAAATATTTTTTATGCAAATTAATTTTGTGATGCTTTTTGTTTGAGATGAATTTAAAAGAACAATTTGCTACCTATCTGCATAATTTCCGTAACCAGCTCCATATCCTCCATAACTTCCAGTACCACAACGTACACATCGTTGACCTCGACTTGATCCAGGTTGATCTATCAATTCTTTATCTGATGCTTTTAATGCAGCTGATCTGTAAAGCGTACCGACAATTCCTTGCGATGTTGGAACTTGTGATCGTGTCTCATCATTATTGACAGCAAGAGTCCACACCAATTGAGTTGTCAGTGACAAAAGCAGACCCTGAAAAAAATAGGGAAAAATGTCCACAATTACGTCATAATTAATTTATGTGATTGTACTTTTTATTTCATAGCGTGCAGTTACGATAAATAAATGCGAATCATTGAGCAACCGCAAGCGTCTAACCATGAGACGAGTTAAAAAAATGGAAATAGAAATGAATAAATGTTTACAAAAAAAAAGAGTCCGCATATGAAAATAAAATGAATTTGTTCACACATCAAGTCAAGTACATAGAGTCGTGTGACACGCACGACTAGTCAACCAGAATTCCATTTTCATGATTATTTTGTTGTTGGTTCATTTTTATTAAGCGTCTAGTACTGTGACTGTGTTTATGTATATATACATAATCCACACAGCAGGCTTAATGACTCTCATGAATATATATCAACAATATCGCAACGCTAATTCGTCATTCTAAATCATTCTCTCGTTAACAATTTTGCAATCGTTTAAAATTCAATTAAAGTGAAATTTTGTAGAACAAGCACGGAAAAAATATCGAATTACCATATGGCTGCTATATATGCACAGAAAAGCTGTTGATTCCAAAACTTTTTTTTTCTCGTTTTCATTTATATTATTTAGTATAGATTATTTTTTCAGTATGTGCATTTGAATTTAGGTCAAATGTTGATTTTTTTTCTTCTCAGCATATTTATTGACATGTTGAATTGCAATACGGAAATGCTTTATTTCTTTTTTCATCATATTTATTTTATTTTTGTGATTGACTGATTGAAATGAATGCGAGAATTTTGTAAAGATTTGAATTTTTCATTCAATCCTCATCGAAATGTGTTAATTGAAGTTATATTCATATTTATTGATATAAAAATGTGGATTTGATTGAAATTGTTGGAAAATATTGAAATTTGCTTTTTGCAAATTGGAATTTATTGTTAATTAAAATATGAATTTATTTAGAAAATGGCTCTGAATATCGTAAAAATATGGAGTTTTTTGGACCTTCCGCTCTCCCCAAAAAAATCCAAATATTAAATAAAATTTATTTTTGACAAATTTTAACTAACTTTTGATAAATTTGTAAGAAATTTTAAATTAATGCCTCGAAAAATTATTTCTAATCTAAAATCTTAAATTTAGAAATCAAAAGCATTTTGAACTCAAAAAATTTCCACAAAAAAGTAATTCTCAACCAAAATAATCCGAAAAATTCTTAAAAACACCACAAATAGCCTAATTTATCTTTAATGACTACGTCTTAATCTTCTCATCTATAAAAAGGTCGACCTCACACAGTGTGAGTCACACTCATCAACTCCATCATTTAAGAATTGAATCAGAGACTAGACAAGACTAAAGTGATGAATTGTTCTAATTTTATATCCCGTTAAATTACTACAAAATTAGAGATTTATCTCTCAATTAAGACAAATCAAGATCTTGTGAGCAGTTCCTCAAGACCCTTATAGTAATAATAAAACAATCGCAAAAATTAATTTTCCATAGTTTTTTTGAGACATTAATTTCATCATTAGCTAATTTGATTAGTTCCGATTTAACAAGCTATGCAAAATAGCTAAGCACTAAAGAATAATTAGGCGTAATTTTGCTTAGATTTTATCTAAATTTAGTTTGTCATAATATCCTTTTAATTGTGACATTATGTCGTTTTAAGGAACATAATTGCGATTATGAAAGTCGCACGGAAGCTTTCCTGGAGGCAGTAAAGTGCTTGTGTAAAATGAAATGAATGAAATTTTTTTCAGGGTGAGGTGGCTGTGTGGTTGTGATGTTTGAGAATGATATTAAAGGTGAATGGGTTTGGGGTCTATTGTTAGTTTTTAATTTTGTTCTTACACTAGTTCTATAGAATATGAACTGAAAGTAATTATTTGTACTTCGAAAACATTCTTATCTCTAGAACTTCCAAAAAAATCAAACATTACTTCCAAGCCTCCCTATCCCCAACGAAAAAAAGAGATTATTATCATAGAAATTTTATCTCATTAAAATTACATTACCATAAATACGCCCTCATATGCTCAACATAAGCTTTTAAAAGAAGCTTAGAAATCCCTTTTTAATTAAATTAAAGCGACATAGGCAAAAAATTGGAAAATTCTCTCAACTTTTTCATTCTCTTCTATATCAATAATTTATTATTAACCTTCAAAATTCAGACGTTGGAATTTTAAAATACGGGAAGTACTTAAACTTAGTAAACTTAGTAAACTTAAAATTAAAATCTTCAAAATAATTTACTTCCTCACAAAAAATTCACTCATCCAAGAAGAAAATCATTTCCCAATTCCCACGTGCAAAACCATAAATTTTACGTAACAAAGATCCAAAAGGATATAAAATTAATGATGCTCTCAAAATTAACGAGGAATTTATTTGTTTGGAAAGCGAAAAGGAAAGTTTTCCTCAATCAACACACAGCACACCAACAAATGATGAAGATGAAGAAGTTAGCATGCTGTCGCATGGAAAAGTTTCATTTTCCCTTTTTTTTCATTCTTCTTGAAAGAAGCCTCTCGCCTCTTTTGTTTACTCATGTTTTCTCATGAACTTTAATTAATTTTTTCCACCTTTTTTTCCTCGTTTTTGGTGCTGGTTGAAGGAAGGAACAAGAAAAAAAAGGAGGAAAAGAACAAAAATTTTATTTTCACGCAATAAGCTCTCGCTTCTCGGTATTTATTATTACTTTGGAATATAATGAAACAGTAATGTTCACAAAATATCGGAATGAATGAATATAAATGTTGTCAGGAGGTTGGATTGTTGGGTACGGGGGGTGTAAGGAAACATAAAAGTCTATAAATTTTCAATGCCAGCAGCTTTCACGTTAACAACAACCTCTTACCTATAATTTTTCATTAGAATTTTTTTCTACCCATTATTATGTGTGTATATGCGGTTGGCGTACATTATTTAGTAGCATAAAGGAACTATCTACAAACAACAAGTCATTTTCAGTGAGATCGCAATTTAAAGACTGTGAAATAGAATTAAGAAAGAACATAATTTTGTTTGCGTGACTTACAGTAGAGAGTCATTCAATTTACTCTTTAGGTTGATTTTTACAGGGAAATAAGGGTTGAAATGTCTTGAGTTGTAGCTTATTTTTTAGGTTATGTTGATCATAATAGTTTTTTTGCTGAATTTTTGAATTCTCAAGTTCAAATCCTAAAGTTTGCTGATCATTTCAAACAAATGCGTCATAACCTAAAAATCATGGCTATTTTAAATTTTTCGAACAACACCTCTACTAGCCCCCAAACAAGTAACAAAAGTATAAAATTGAATGATGGAGTTCTTCCCCGACCACTTTTCTTCTTCAACACGCCTCACTGTTACTGTTTTAATAACCTTTTCGTGTTTACTAAATATACAGTATAAAGAAAGGATTGAGGGCGCAAAGATTTGTCGCCTTTTTCTTCTTTTCTTTTTTTGTGTATATTTTATTGCCTTTTAAGGTACAAATAATATAAAAGCGTCTGTGAAGGTTGAAAGCTTTCCTTCTGGCTATAATTAGTGAGAACCTTTAATAATAAAAGAAGGGTTCAATCAATGCTTTTTTTTGTTCCCGTTCATCACCTCTTGCCATTCATGATATTGAGACTAATTAAATATTTATCAAATGCTGTGCTGTACAGAGAAAATATGTAAGGAAACACTCAATGTACAACCATTCAGTTAGTGAGAAAAATTATGTTCTTTGCAGTTCAGATATTGAATGGAGGTGGATGTTGGTGGTTTACGAAGAAAATGTAAGGAAATTCTTTTGAAATTGATGACTGGCAAATTGACTCTCAATTAAGAAGTTAAATATCGACATGAGAAATTCAATGACTTACATTTCCTTGACATAAAGTATCCAAGAAAAGAAAGAAATTCTTACAATTTCTGATGAAAATGTTATTTTTGGTGAATTTGCTTCGTTCATAAAGTTATTTTTAATTATGATGTAATTATTATTAGAAGTTTCTTAATTAATGATTTTCCATCTTTATCATCATTTTTGTTTTTCCATTTAATTGAATAACTCAATGTGGACAACGTCTGAAGAATTAAGATCAATAAACGAGAAGAAGGATAGGATAATTGAATTAGAAATTATGCGATTTTGCAGCTGTATCATTTCATGGACTAGATACTTAATTAAAAATTTCTACTCATTGACAAATTAAATTAAAAAGGAAGATTCACAAAAAATGGACAGTAAAATTATTTTTAATCCTTTTTATTTATCATTGATCCCATCAATATAAAACCTGTAAATGACCAAAAATTTAATTATCTCTAACTCTACGTTATCAATTCTACCTTTATCAATTTCATTTGGTAATCAATATGCCCCCACAAACCACACATGTCTATTACGAAACCAATGCACACTATCAATAAATTTAATTAAATATCGATTCCATTGTAATTTTAGTTCCAAAATGCCCTGGAAACTAGTAATTCAATAAATTAGTTACTTCCATTAGAAAAAAATACTAAAACTTTTTTAATTGCCTGTGGTTAACACACATACATACACAAAATTAACAAACTAGCCACAGCCGCATCAACATCATAAAATTGTGTCATTCTAGATACCTAATAATAATTTTCCGGCTATTTAAGTTGCGCTCTTAATTTTTTTTGTATGGTCATTTCTACCAAATTAAAAACTTGATAACGCAATATTGTATCTGTTCTGCCATAATGTCGAGGGAAAAGTTTCTGATGCAGCATAATAAAATTATGAAAAAAAATCTCATTCTTTGTTTTTTCATAAAAATAAATAGTTGACGTGTGACGTTTTTGCCTTTACTATATTCATATTTTTTTGTATGTATCTCAGATCTTCCGTTCTTTATCATTAGATTTTGCAGACAGCAGAGCAACTTTTTTCATTCAAAATATTTTTTTTTCTTTTTTTTCGTGTGATTCGCATCCGTAGAGCTGAGAGATAGCAAAAAAAAAAAAAAATGAATGAATTCCATAAACTGTATGAAAAAAGTGAAAATAAACGAGAGAAGCAAGACAAGGATGAAAAAAAGTCAAGTGAATAATTTATATTTTAATTTACTGGAGAGTTTTGAAAAGTTTATGGAAATTGTTAATTAAGGACGGAGGAAAAAGAAAAAGTTAATTCAAAATGCTTCGAGAGACATTAATGAGCTTTCTAAAGTTCCTCAGACAAAGAAAAACTGTTTCATTCATCAAAATATGACATGAATCATGTGTATGAAGGATGAAAACTTCTTGTCCTATGTAAATAATGAATTTGGGATTTATGTAAGATGAAAAAGTTGGCAGAGAATGATGAAGTACATGCTGTAAGGAATAAGTTATGGTATGGGACTTTTGGACTTTATGTGACGCATTTTGATGGATTTAGAACTGAATTTTGCTAATTTACAACCTAAAACTTTTAAAACAGCAAAAAAGTTAAAAATTCTAGACAATTTTCAAAATATTCTTAACACACGCGACTGCATTGTATAGACAACAATAAGTTGTTAAAAAGGAAACTAATAGCGCAAATTTCATGCCTTCATAAACCACAACTCTAATTTTCTTCAATGTCAAAACAAACAAACAAAGTTCAACCACATTTATTTGCAATCACATGAAACTTTTATAAAGATATTAAAAAAATTTAATTGTCGTTGACAGGCATGCAAAAGATTTTTAGAACTTTATGGTTTGAAAATTTTAATGAGTGTGCTTGAAGCACTTAGAAAATGATTCTAAGAATTTTAAAATCTCCTTATGTAAAATTAAAGAAAAGAATAATAAAATACAATGTTGAGCATATTGTAGGTTATAGTCTTGCCTATTGCCTTTAGCTATGAATAATTTAATATGGACTACAAGATATTTCTGACATTTGCTAGCCTGATGCCATTAAAATGTAAATTAGAATTGTTTTGAAGCAATTTTGTTAGTTTTGAAAAGTTTTTGGAGAAAATTTACATTTTTATTTATTTTTCGGTACTTTTTGTAGATCTTTCTAAGAGTTGTATGGCTAGTGTACGGTCAAATGAGATTTAAGGCTGCAAGTCATATATTTTAATATTTTTAAGAAAAATTTTGTTAGTTTTTTAAAATTCCTTAGTTTAGGTACTTAATAAAATAATGAGAATTTTTTAGTGAATTTAATTTATTTGTGATTAAAGAAAAAGAAACAAAATAAAAATCTCAAATTCTAATTAACAAGAATTTTTTAAAAAGCAAATTAACCTCAATTAGTCGCACAGCAATCAAAATCTTTGCATTCAAATTCTCAATCTAAAGAGATTCCAAAATAGCAAAATTTAATCAAATCAACATTTTTACAGTCTCATCTTCCAAAATAATCATCAACACTTAAAGTCTAGATTTAGTCGAATTAGATCTTGTGAAATTAAGCCCAGACAAGCATGACTACGTAGGCATTCAGACAATCAAGTAAACAAATGTTGCTAACAGCAATCGTAATGAGAATCCCACAAAAGTCTTATAAAATGCTTAACAAAGAGCATGATGAGGACGTCAATTAAATTGATTGTTCCACGCATTATTCTCGTTGTTATTCAAAAAAATTGAAGCATAAAACTTTCAAGCAGTCATTAAAAAAGTTCAAGCGCGCATTAAAATGAAGGAGGTTCACAATGATCACTTATGAGAAAAAAAAACTTTATTAATGATTACATAATTAAAAAGGTAGCTGTTTGCAATTATGATGAATGAGTTAATTACAAATGAGAAAAAGAGAATATTTTTGGGTCAAAATTATGAATGAGAATTCTTAAATAAACACGTGTTGTTGGATGAATTCTTCTCTCACTTTTTTTAATACTTATGCAAACTTGGCCTTTTTTTCTCGAATCAACCAACGCGAGTTAGAACAATTGATTTGGACACGACAGTTGGTGGAATAGCTGATGTGTTAAATGTGTGTTGGATGTTCAACTCTTTTCCATGCAAAAGGTCAAAAACACACGTTCATGAATAAACGAATTATGGAAATTTGTCCATTTTATCTACATAACAATTTGACCTCAACTTTATGCTGATGACTCGATTTCTAGTGGAATTTTCTGGTGAGTTGAGTTTTGTAGATGGAGATTTTAAAATGACTGACTGGTTGACTTATGTAGTTCTTCTAAGTTTTGGTCCTGACTCATTTAATTTTCTTCCTAAAAAGTTTAATTTTAAAGTGCGTAAATCTATCAAAAATGTGTAAAAAATGCGTTCAAATCCAGCAACCTCACTAACACTCTCAACTCTAAATCCATACTTTAGGAAGAATTGTTTCAAATCGTCTCTGTCGCATGACATTTATTCAAAATTCTTTTTTTTTTTCATTTATTTAAGCATCTATAGAATTTGCATTTAGTCCAAAATTTGCGTAATAATACATTTGGATGATCACATTCAATTTGAGTAAGTGCCATTGAACGTGGAAAATCCAACTGCGACACGATGTATGGAGAAGTTTTCATTATTTAATGATGAATTTTTTAAAATAAAAAAAAATGCACATGAAAGTGAAAATTTATTGCCCTTTATGCAATATTTCAAGTTCGTTATTCACTTTTTTATTTTTTTTTATTCCACCTCAGTCATTCATTCATTCTTCATCAAATTTTCGATTTCATTGTGTGGGAATTTATGGGTTTTTGTACACATGTTGGGTTCAGTTGTTTGTTTACTTGTACTCATGTTTATTCGGTATGGTAGCAAAGTGTGAACAGTTTTGTAGTCTTTTTTGAAGGGGGTTGTACATTTATTGGGGGTCTGTATTAAAAGAAATATTTGAACTTTTTGTCCAAAAATTTAAAAAATGCGAATCAAGTTTTCGAAAGTTTTGATAATTTTTAATTTTAAACTTGAATTTCTATACCAAGTCAAAGTTATCTAAAAAATATTCAATTCTAAATGAATTAATCAATTATTTACTCTTCATTGTCCAAGATCCAGACACCATCAACAAACACTTCCCATAAGTTCAAACCAGAAATTTGTGTAATGAAAATTTGTTTTTCTAATCAAAAAGTTTAAAACTAAATTGAAAAGTTTGTATCGTTTGTGTAGCTATAAAAAATTCTCTCTGAGGACGTAGATTGAATAAATAACAGAGATGAATTTATTGTTGTTTCCACCACCCTCCCAACTTACATACAGAAAATTGATTTATTTAAGAAACTATTATGGCTGCATTTTTTTTTAAAAAAAATATTCATAAAAATTTATTATTATCCCTAGCAACAATCAATGAATGAGCAAAAGAATGGAAAATATTTTATGAATTTAAAACAATGAAAAAATCTTCTAGATGCTTCATTCACAAAATCTTTATGCAAAAATTTCACCACAAAAAATGCAAATTTTGTATCCATAGCTGGAACAAAGGAACTTGGAAAATTTTTCATATTTTCATTAAATTTGTTTTTTTTTTTTTTTTAGTAAGATATGAGAGAAGAAGCTCATTGACTTTTCTAAGGCATGAAAAGTTTTTATTTTGTAGAAAATTCTTCTTTGAATCCAATTTAGGAATTTTCAGAAAAAATTTCTTGTTGTCTGATTTCTTGATTGCTGCTCAACTCAAACAAATTTGTTGTTCTCAAGTTGTTTTGTAAAGTACTTCTTATTGGATTGCAAGTTTTTAATGCTTCATAATGAACTTAATTGGCAATTCTCTCATAATTTGAAAGAGTTTTGTTCGTGGGAATTTTAAAAATTGATTTAATCTGGTTGATTGCATCAATTGTGGGTAGTTTATGAGTAGCTTAAGATTGATGTAAAAGAAGTGTAATTGGGTTTGTTATTTGAAATTTTAGTCAATGAAATTTGGAATTTAGTTTTAAAGAGATCTTAAAGAGCTTCTAAGAATTCTAATGCGAAGATTTGTTTGACAATTAATTAACTTAATTAAAATTCTTCAAACTTCAATTTAATCTAACAAATTCTCAATAAAAAGCTCCCCGCTTATGTTTCCTAGAATATTAAATGCAGAAATTTCATCAAATTAAAACTTTTACCATGTACCTACGTCTCTACTTAACGATAACTTCTATTGGAAACTTATGATGTGAAAATGAGAATTTATTTTATCAAGCCTCACATTCACCAGAAAATAATCATAAATCTCCAAACTTTAACGGGAGGAGACAACCAGAAAAAGTTTTTTAATTGAAAATCGATTGAATGAAATTTTAATTTTGAATTATTATGCCATATGCTTCCATCCTCCCTTTTATCCTGTATGTGCCAAAATATAATATCATATATGGATGAGAATTTATGAAGCATCCATGAAAATGTTTGCTGCTACTGCATGCGGTTGGGTTTTCGAATAACTCGACTCATAAATGATATAAAAAAACGCATGGATGACCCGATTTTATGATAGTCGTAAAGCTCACCTGAATAAAAAAGTTCTCCATAGTCTTCATTGTTGGCGGAAAGGATTAAGCAACATAAAATGGAATCAACGAACAATGAGCACTAAAATAGTTTCCGTGATATGGTAACTTCTTCACTTCTTTTATTTTTTTTTTGTCTGTTTTCACAATTGAATTTTTTTAAGCCACTTGTTAGCTATTGAATGGCTGAACGTCGTACAGGAATTGTATACGGAATGGGAAAAGAAAAATCCTTTCAATACTTCAACTAGCTTTATTTAATCAGCTTATCATACTGTGAATTATTTCTTTAAAATTGTTCTGACACTCTTTTCTCTTCCTTTTTTTCCGTCCACTTTTATTTCTATTGTTTTCACAACTCTTAATACTTTTTTTGGAAATGCTCTTGTACGTTAACGCGAACTTTATTTTTCTTTTCGTCTCTCGACGTCCAAACAATTCAACAAATGATATCTGAATGAGCAGAATTTCATACATGGTGCATGATTTTATTTAATTCTTTCTTTCCGATTCTTTTACAAGCTTACCGCTTTGTTGAGTGGATGGATGGATAGAATAGCAATAGTTTTATTAGCTTTTGATTTGAGAAAAAGTTGGTGTCAGTTTGTCTTTTAGGGGATAAGATTGAGGGTTGTTGCAGTATGATATTGAGCTTTGATTAGCTTTTCTTTAAAATGTTGTAGGTAATAAAAAATAACGTATTTTGGATATTCAAATATTATATTTTATTCAGTAGTTTTTTCCCCTTGGACAATACTCAGTCTCTTTTAAGATACCAAACGCATTTTACATCATTAAACTTATATTATTAAATTAAGAAGTTGAAACGTGTTTATCAGTTATAATAAAAACAGTATAATAGTTTAAATATATCAAGTAATCATTTAAAGTAAGTATCGCTCTTTAAAATGTCTTAAAATCAACTTAAAATTTATAAATTTTTCAACAACTGCTGCAAATGAACTAAAATTTCAACTTTAAAAAAAGCCATCAAATTAAAAATGCGCTCTATCCAAAAAACCTCAAAACTAACCTTCCCTAATAAAATTTTAGATTCTCTAGCAACTAAAAAAAATTCATTTGTATGAAAATGCCCAACACAAATACGACTACACATTTCCGTGTATTGCTCCATACACACGAATATTGCAAGATAAACATCATTCACCACGAAAAGTCATATAGTGTCGCTTTGATGATTTGATTTGCGTCGATGATTTTGTGAATGCTCGCTTAATGTTGGAAGCGACTAGGTATTATTATTGCCGGTCTCACTCTTTTCTAGTTGATGTTGTGTACATTAATTTTTTTTTGCTATTTGAATAAATTCTGTGAAAAAAGTAGATTATGTACACCGAGTACATAAAATGTACATCAAAAAAAGGTGGATGGAAATAGAAAGAGAAAGAAGAAGAATGTTCTATTAGAGGTATTCAACTCGAGTGCAGATTAAAAATGATTTAAGAACTTGCCATGCATTTGTGTGTGAAAAAAAGACAGCACAGTGACTCAAGTGCATCATTAAGAACAATCTTCGCAGTTGTATGTCACATTTTTGCATTATTGCAGGTGCTTTAGCGGTTCTTAGGAATTTTCTCGAAAAGATTCTCAAATGAAAATAGAAATGCAGTTTTCAAGTGAATTTGAAGATTTGAATCGTGACTTAAAAGTGAAAAATTTCTTTAGATGGATTTTCACACTTATGATGAATTTTTGAGTGTAATTTAAGGAGCTTGTTGTGGTTTTGATCCTCTTATCCTCGAAATTTTAGCATGTCTAAAAAACGTCTTGGTAAAGTTTATAAGAATCAAAAAAGAGTCAGAATTAATCCTACTGGATTCTTTCACTAATCCATCTCAAAATCCACTTAAAATTTCCCATCAAACAGCATAAAACCACACAACTCATTCCATCATCCTCACACAAACAGATGTCACAGCAGCAGACATAATTTATGATTATATGAGAAAAGATTTTTCATACTCACAATCATAATAATAATAATAATTTAATCTTTCATGTATGAATGTGCGCTCATTTAGACCATCGTCATTGTCATGGATGAATATATGAATGCAGTATTTAATTTATGCACATTTTTTTAATTATTCTTGTGCTTTCTTTTGATTGTATGGTGAGAACAATGGTAACAACACTTGTTTAATTCATTGCCACTGTGGTTTGAATAACATACATATGAATTGGTTGGTATGCAATGCGTGGACAATAAAAATGCAAATTTAAACTATGCACCCCTCACCAAAAAAAAAAGAAAAATATTTTTGGTATGTTGCACGCATATCTGTATGCGGTAAAATAAATGAAAACGTACATGAACATTTATCTCCTAACTTAATGGTAAGGTTGAGGATTTTTCCGTAGAATTTAAATCTGACTAAAAATTATGTTCATGTCAACTTTTAAACTCATTTTCATGGTACTTTTCTTTCATGTCTGCCATTCTCATCTTGTTAATTCCCATCATCAAAATTCGTCATCTTGTGGCTTATGTCTTTTCTTCATATATGAGATTGCTTTTCACTATTGTTCTCTGATCCTAGATGCTGATGTCGAGAAGCACAAAAGGCAATCCAAACAAACACATAAATATTTTTTTTTATAACCACAAGCTGATTGTTTTAATTTTTCTTTGTCACTTCACAATATTTTTGGTTTTTGAGCCTTATCAACAGAAATTTTCTTTTTTTTTTGTGTTGAATTTATTTGTTGAACTTTGTTGCTGTGCAATAATTTTGATTTTCTCACTTATTGTTTCTTTAGTTTGGATAGTGTGGCTATATGAAGAATTTTTCGTAGGAATGCTTGGTTTTTCGTCATTATTAGAGTGAATTGGAACTATATATTTAAGAAAATTAAGATTTAAGCAGAGGAACACGTCAAAAAATTGAAATAAAAAAGAATTCTTAGCCGAAAGCCTCAGAAATAATTTAAAAATTTATAGTCACTCTAAAGCTCTTCCATTGTGCATTTAAATCGCAAACAAAGTTGCTTTTTATCACAAATTTATTGTAGAACAGGCTGAAATGTCAGTGGTTTTTACATCAATTTAATTTGTATTGCAACATTACATAATTTTGAACACTGTTGCTATCTGTTTAGTGATGATAATAGAAAGCTTCTGTACATCAACAATTTTGAATAAAAAAATTTATAATACGTAGTTTCTGTAATCAAATTTTAGAGTCTGTCGAAACATTTTGTTGCAAAAATATTTGCACAATTTTATTGACGACCTTGTGAGCTGTGGAAATTGATTAAATTCAAATTGAGGTGAACGTTCTAAAAATTGAAATTTGACCTTATTTGAAGTGCTCGATTTTATCCTCAATCTAACTTAATATTCATGAAAAATACCTCTAGCTGCCTTCTAAACTAGGTCAGCATAAAATTATATTTCAATATTCCAAAATCATAACTCAAATCCCAACAGAAAATTTTAAATTAAAATCCACACGACACATGACTAAATTTTCAATTTTCACAACCTTTAATTTCAATATTTAACACTTGACATAAATCGTGCGAGGCGTGAAAATTTACTAAAATTAATTTACCACCCAAAAGCAATATTTCTAACCACCTCTGCATTTTTTTTTTCTCATCCTGTACTGTATGTAAAATCTATCGCATGTATACCGCAAAAATAGAATAGAAAATCAAAGTGTCAGGTTCATGAAATTTGCATTTCTCGAAACATAACATCGACTTTGTATGCTTTGAGGATAATATTCTGCGCAATTGAATTCGTGAAACTGAAACAATATTGCTCGGAATGAAAATGAATTTTATGGCGTGGATGTTTTAATTTGTATGAAATGCATGTTTTGATGGCTATTGGGGGGATATTAGAGAGAATTTAGTGAGAAATCATAAATTTTGATTCAAATTATTTTTTTTTTTTATAGCACATTGCACGTTTTGCCACAAGGGCGAAAGTAATAAAAATTTTCTATAAAAAAAATATTTAAAAAAAAAATAGTTTATTGGTGCTAAACCAACTAAAATGAGCGATAGTGAGGAAGAGATGGAAATTCCGGACACTTCTAGGAAGAGGATACCATTCCCGGGAAGTCCACAAAGAGTTGATTCGAAAAAACCCAGAGTCAACGAACAAAAATGTCAACAAGCGAAGTCAAAACAACAACAAAAAAGTCAACAAGCGAACTCATCGCATAAAAATGTAATTCCAATTCAACGAGGAGATGATATAGACACTCCAAGTAAGGCTGCCAAGCCAATATTCACTGCTGCTGCACTCAACGTGGTAAGAACAATATGCCAAAAACTCAACCTTGAGGCTAAACCAACCTACAAAGTAAGCAACAATTCATCGACGCAAATTATCTGTAAATCAGCTGATGACAAAAAAAAAGTGATCCAAGCACTTAAAGATAGCAAAGTGGATCATCATACGTTCTGTGAAAAAACGGAAAAAGCCTTTAGTGCTGTATTAAAAGGCTTCTATGACATCGAGCCAGAGGAGCTTCTCAAAATCTTGAAAAAAGAGAATGTTCCAGCAACCAAAGCAAAAACTCTATTCAAAAATGAGAATTATTCATTATATTTGGTAATTTTTCAGCAACACAGCACCAATTGCAACGTACTAAATCATGCTAATCGTGTAATTGATGACATCTCAGTGAAATGGGAACCTGTCAAAAATAAATCAAATGTGCCATTACAATGCCATCATTGTCAACGTTGGGGTCACTCAGCAACAGGTTGTGGCTACAAATTCAGATGTGTCAAGTGCCTTAATAGCCATCAAATAGGCCAATGTCCGAGAATAACAAGAACTGAAGGATCACCTCAATGTGTCAATTGTAAAGGCGATCATGCAGCTAATCATAAAGAATGTGCGTCATTCAAAGACTTTATGAACAAACTGAGCATTAAAAAGGCTCAACAAGCACGTCCAAATCAGCAATTGCAAGATAGATTAGTGCAAAGCAGAGCAGAATTCCCAAATCTTACAAGAGCAAGTCCAGCGAGTCCTGCAACTCCAACAACATCAGCTGCTTCAAACCAGACTAAAAGACCAACATATGCAGAGCAAGTTAAGCAAACAAGTGCTGTTAATAATTCCAATGAGTCATACTCTAAATTCACCCAGCTATCTGAGTTGGCTGGAAAGTTAGAAGAAGTGCCAAATATTCAAAAATCCCTCAATCTCCTCAAAAAATTAATTGAGAAACTAAATCAAGAAACATGTGATAAGAAACGTGTCTATATTATCTTACAATATTGTTGCGATTTCAAAATTCCAGATCAAAATGATCTCGATGAAGTAGCACTTCTCATGCCCTCTTCATCTCATAATGGAACTTAAAATTCTGCTCATTCGATCCGAAATAAGATTTTGGAGTTTTCAAATTTCCTAATTAATCATAAAATTGACATTGCATTTATATCAGAAACTTGGCTTGAATCCCATAATAAATTTCATATTCACAATTATAATGTCTACAGAGCGGATAGGAAAAAAGGAGGGGCACTTTTACTTATACGGTCAGACATTCCTCACAATTCTCTGATTAAAACACAGTTCGACTATGCTGAGGCTGTAACTGTAAATATCCAATTCAACAATAGTTGCGTATACTTCACGTCACTATATATCTCTCCAGCAGCTTCCAGATCGCAATCTGAAGCCTTTTTTAGTAAAATACTAAACTTTCCCGGCCAACACCTGATTGCGGGAGACTTCAATTGCAGGCATCAAGCGTGGAATAATTCAATTAATTCTCATAAGGGAAGAGACTTACTAAACCTCACAAATTTTCATAACTTCAATATTTTATCTCCAAATAGTCCAACACACATACCATATCACGGTGAGCTCACCACAATAGATTTTGCAATTAATAGATCTTCACTATTTATGTCAAGTCTAATCACAGTGAATGAACTCTCATCAGATCACCTTCCAGTTTGCTTTACAGTCGACTCTCACTCGAATAATATCTCACACGCCAACAATGAGATTTTCAATTACTCTAAAGCAAATTGGAAAAGACTATGCTCCTACATAGAGACTCACACAAGTTCCCTAAATCTCAATCTAGCGTCTCAAGAGTCGATTGACAATTCCATCTGTGCATTTAATGAAATAATTAAAAGTGGAATAAATAAATTTGTTCCAAATGCAACACAAATCCACCATTGAGACACAAATTTTCAGCAAATGTACAAAACTTGATTAAGCACAGAAATCACTTCCGTAACTTGTATCAAAGAACACTTCAGAACTCTCATAAGTCTGCTGTGAATCAATTAAATCGTATGATTAAACGCGAATTAGCTTTAGAGAGAAAAGCTGAATTCTCTCTTAAACTCGAAAATTTAACATACGAAGATAATTCTCTTTTCAAATATACCAAGTCCTTAAAAAATAGCAAGAAATACATTCCACCAATCCAATCAGGTCAAGACTACGCTTATTCAGATAAGGATAAAGCTGAAGCTCTTGCAACTAAATTCTGCGAAATTCACACTAATTCAGCCTCTATGAACTCAAATTTGGAGCAAATAGTCAAAAACTCAATAGAGCAATTAGAACAGGATCGAATTCCAAGTTTTGAGTACTTTACCAATGAAGAGACAATTTCTGTTATCTCGAATCTAAAAACTCGCAAAGTTGCTGGCTCTGACACAATACCTAATTGTGTCCTAAAAGCCTTACTTAATTCCAATAATTTCATATCAAAACTCACATCATTATTCAATGCATGCGTAAAATATTCTTACTTTCCGACCAACTGGAAACTAGCTAAAATTGTAGCAATACCAAAAACCGCCCCAGCCTCAAGCAATCCCTCAGAATATAGACCAATTTCACTTCTCAACGATAGGAAAAGTTTTCGAGAAACTTATCCAAATAAGACTTAATTCGTTTGAAATTGATCATAAAATCATTATTAAACAGCAATTCGGATTTAAATCTCGTCACTCAACTACTCAGCAAATACTTAGACTCACCGAAAAAGCGGCCTTGGGCTTCAATACTAACAGGAGCTTGGGAGTCGTTTTTATTTTCCTAAAAAAATACTATGATTGTGTCTGGCATGATGCCTTGATACACAAGTTGATCAAATATAAGTATCCTTTATACTTGATTAAACTTATTCAATCATATCTAGCTGGACGTACAGCATTTGTATCGATCAATAACTCAGTCTCTGAGCTATTTAGAATCCTCGCTGGCGTCCCTCAAGGGTCAGTAATCGCTCCTCATTTATTCAACATCTTCATAAATGACATCCCTATCCCCTAGCAGTGGTGAAATAGCTCTGTTTGCGGACGACACCGCATTTTTTATTGAAGCCCAAAACTATAATTTCAATTATATTAAAAGCTCACTATTAAAAGCACTTCAATCATTTCAAAAATTTTTCAATAATTGGAAAATTGAGCTAAACAATTCAAAAACTGAATTTATCTTATTTACAAAATCCACCATAATGTTAAATAAGTGCCGTTCAGATGTTATCAATTTCAATGGACTCACCTTCAAATGGAAAGCTCATGTTAGATATCTAGGTGTTCACTTAGATAATAAACTTCTTTTCAAACACCACATTAATACGGTTCTATCGAAAGCCAAATCATTGTCATTCAAAACACTTTATTGTCTCATGAGTAGAAAGTCGAGTGTGTCAATAGACTCAAAAATCAGAATCTATAAATCATTAATTCGCCCGGTATTCACTTATGCCTGTCCAATTTTTGTCAACTGTGCTGCATCCCACTTCAATAAGCTTCAAGTATTTCAAAACAAAATGCTACGTCTAATTTTTAATACCAAATGGGATGATTTCATAACTAATGATTCACTCCATCGACGTGCCAACCTCCCAACAGTGAGAGAATTTTCATTAAAATTAACCTCACGATTTTATAACTCCAATAGATCAATAAACAATGAATTAATTTCCAAGCTAGGGAATTATGAGTATGACTCCTTGGAATTCAGAGTTAAGCATAAATTACCGAAACCCAGATCGCTATGAGTAATCTCGATAGTCTCATTAGTCAATAGTCTTACTAGTTTTAGTCTTATTAGTTGTAGTCTTATTAGTTATTAGTATATAAGTTAAAAAAATTTTAGGATGTTTTTTTAAAAATTTTTCATCCAAATACTTTCAATTACAATCAAAATCAACAAACAAAATAATATTCAAATTGTATTTAAATTAAAACCGATAAGGTTGGTGTTAAAAATAATCAAATGTACTTCGAACATTAAATCAATAAATAAAAAGAAGAATTATTATTTATAGGAATCGAATCTTCATTTTGAGTTTTTGATGTATTTAATTTTAATACTTTTATGATTTATTCAAAATTGGTTCACAAACATTTCGGTGGAAGGTTCCTGAATTCTGGTAATTTAACATGCTTAACTCATGTCTGAAAAAACAAAAACAACTCAAAAATGAATACACTACAAATTTTCACTACAATCAAACCACAATAATAATGTTAACGACCCCATTTTCAACACAATATCCGTCTCATTTAAGGGATTATAATCATTGCTTTAATGGATAAATTTTAAATTCCTCGCATTAAATTACTCGCAAACGATAGTAATTAAAGAATTACAAAACAATTCTCGGTAATGATTTAAAGTATCATCCTGTAATGAAAACAATTGTATATAGTAGCGGATAAGCTGTATAATCCAATTTTAAAACATTCAAGTGCAATCGAGTGCAATGAATTTGCATTAATTTAATATTTAATAGAAAAGCTTCCTTCCTTTTGAAATGCAAAAAAAGATAAAATATTTGCAGTTCACGGAAACGACCAAAAGGCACATCATTTTTTCATTCATAGAAGCAGAAGTTCCATTCGGACGAGTAAAAAAAAATTCTTGCCTACAAACACATCAAAATGCTCGTTAATTGCGCTCGAATAATTGAAATTTTAAAAAAAATATCAGCACAGTCCATAAAGTTCTTTTGTTCACATCAAAAAAATATCATTGATGGCCTTGACATAATTTTTTCACATCAAAAAAATATGTGCTATGTACAAGAACAAATAAATATGGCATGTACTACATATATTCAAATGGCAAATCAAGTGACGGAAAATATCATTATTGTGTCGCTTTTGTTCGACTGATAGAGCCAGCTGAAGAGAGACGAGAGTGAAATAAAAAGTTTTGTGCATTAATTATTTTTTATGCTTTTTTTACACAGTGCTGTTGCTTTTTTTTTGTTTGTTTATGATGTATATATGCTGCTAAACTTGACATAAGCTACATATAAAGCAACATAAAGTAAAAGGAGACAAAAATGATGGCATGCTGTTCTGAATAATGTTTTTTCTGCTGCTGCTGCTTATGTTTGGCATCATAGACGAGATTGTTGGTTGAATAAAAATATAAGCAATAAGATCCTTCCTTAAAGCATGTCTTTTTGAGTTTGACACATGCGGATGTAAAGTTTTCTTTTACTAGCTTTAAGGATATCTTGTTTAAAGGAGAAGATGGTTGTTATTGTTTTGCCAGGCCCTTCCGCGAAATTCATAATTGCAACTTGATATGATGGCATGTAGGTGCGGTAGATGTTTGTTACATAATTTCCCACACAAAAGACATAAATTGTCATGGATTAATGTGGGCGATACAAAGTTATCATTTTCATTGGTTATGATTGGAAATAAAAGCCGATACTCTTAAAACAGGATGAATTTCAACAAGGTACATAGGAGCCATTTACTTAGGACGTTAAAAACGACTTTTCTCTTTAGAACCCCTCTGCCCTCCTGTTACGTTTTTTGTATGAAAAAAAAAACGTTTTTTTCGACATACTAAGTGAACGACCCCATAGTTATTTAAGTCAATCTCAGAAATATGACCAAACCCGATGGAAGATATCATTCAAGATTCGCGAATTTTAAATATTTTAGTCGTTCTTTATTTCTTTTAAATATTTGAAGTCATTCTGAACTTAAATCTACTGACAATTACAAATTCTATGACAAGTTTGAATCGGACAAAAAAAAACATTACCAATGTAAATGACGTAAACTTTATCACATGACACAAATATTTATTACTTAACGGAACAACAAGGGAAATCATGATTGATATTAAAACTAAATGAGGAGCACAAAAAAAAAATAAACAAGCGAAAAAAAAGAGAACAATCTATCATCATCAGCACTTTGGTGGCACGAGTTAATTACCTATCTTCATTACATTTTCGTTATCCACTCAGTTATGCATATTCATACATATTTTTATAATCTACAAGGGATCACAATGATTTTTCAGTTTATTCATATTTTTTTTCTTCTCCTCATTGTGGCCAATTATGATGATGTGTATGGATGAATATGAAAAACAGAATAAAAAATTGTCTGTCATGAGTCATGACACTACGTGACTGTTCTTTGTTGCTCTTATTTTTTTAACATAAAATAATTATTTTTATGCTTTAGAAAATTTTTAATTTTATTTTAGTATCTAACAACCTCATTAAGTCACAAAATGAGAAGATAGAAGCTAGAAGTCAACGTTCTGCTTTTTCCTGTAAAAAGATTCGCAATTTTAGTGAGCAAAGTTGATTCATTAGTGCAATTATGAGCCTCAACATTGCGATGCAAAAGTAATTGTCGGCATTTTCTTCCATTGTTTGTGTTACACATCTATTCCTCCCTTCTTTTTTTTGTATATTACTTACTTACATGCCTGGACGAGCTCTCATTTTCTGGAAATTTGCACACACGCTCTTTTTGCTGATATGTGACTTAAAATTTAATTTTATATATATGCGAACAAAAGATTTTTTTATTGCGGAAAAAATTGTCAGGTTAGAAGAATGTCATTAAAGTTCTTTGCCTTGTATGTACTTAGATTCTCCATCCAGTTAAAACAAAAAGATTTTCTTTCATTGATTAAAAATTTCTTTTTTGAAATTTCAGTTTTTATTTTTTGTGATTTTTTTTTTCTTCATGTTTTGTTAATTATTTACAGTTATTCTTTTGATTAATGTATTAACAATCTACGGTAAATCTACTTACTTAAAAGATTCTTTTTTAAGGTTCTATTTTTTCCTTTTGGGGGATTTTGTGAGAGTTTTTTGTGTGAATTGATTTTTTGGAAAACATTTTGTTAAATTTTTAAAGGAATTTTATGAATTAAATTTAAATGGGTTGAAGCCAAGTTAAAGTTTCAAACCTAGCTTCTGAATTTTTATAAAACCGAAAAACTGACCCTTTGCATTCAGAGTTTTAGTTCTATTAAAAAAAAAGATCAAAAATCAAAAAGTTGACAGATATCTGTTCATTACTCACAGATCTGTTAATGAATAATTCATCAGAATCAGTTTCAATTCATCAAATCAGACTAAAAAAATCTCACAAAATCCTCCACAAGGGATATCTTAAAGTCATTTACGGATTTTCTACTGTTTATTAATAATATTAAGAAAATTATTCATGTGAAATAAACTCACATTTTCGGTTTTTGTGTAACATTTAGCTGTGTTTAATTTTTTTTGCGAAAATAAAGTAAAGCAGAAATGTGGAAAACATTTGTTTTGTGGATTTAGATCAGGGTTCTTTGAACTTTTTTTTTTGTTGTAGACCTTCCTTTGGTTTCAATTACGAATGTGAATTATATTAAAAAAGTTGAAACGTCATTTTCATGAATTTTTAAATATAGAACTTTTCGGTACGTTTTTTTTTTATCCCCTCGATTTTATATGAAAGATTCACTCACGTATTTTATATCTGCTCTTAAAAAAAGGGAACTGAATATATGGAACGAAACTTCAAGCTGCGTTCACAAATTGAGATTTATATTTAGAAAGTTTACTGATGGGGATGATAAAGAAAATTTTGTGTACGTATTGACTGGAAATACATTTTAAGATCTTATCACAGAAGGCTCAATTTTCTACCGACGAAAGCTACACAGTAGGTGCGGATTTTGTTACAAAATGGTTTTATCTTATTTTTTGCTATTTATCATTGAAATATCGATTTAATGGGAAACGAAAAAAAAATTCTAAGGAGGGGAATTCAATTATTTGATAAATATTATGTTCCAAAATACTTAGTTAATAAGTATCAGAGTTCAAGGAGATATTTGTAACATGCTGTGCTGCCTGATGTGATTGAGACTTGTCAAATAATAAATTAGGTGATTATTTTGACATTTAGAATCTACTGAATAGGCTACTGATGTTTGATTAATAATTGGGATTTCTAGAGCTTGAGATTTGAATTTTTTTGAGATAATTCAAAATTTTAAGACGAGCTTACGTTGAGATGATAATCGCAATATCATCGGCTAGTAAAAGAATAGTTCCTTACGAATGAAATATTAAAACGATGTTTATTGTTCAAAGATCAGAAAAAGAGTAAATATTTGTGTAAAGGGGAAAATAACTTTACAAAAAAGGGGAAATCAACTACTGAATACAAATATGATATTTGAATATAAAAAGGACGTTATAGTTGTATTTTCAACACTATATCAAAGCATCAACTAAATTTTGATAAAATTCTACAAAACCAATGTTTTCCTTCATTTCTGACTCGATAAAATTAGACTAGTATTAAGTTTTTATTTACTCATCGATCACAATTAAATTTTCATTTTGAGCTTCATATTATTTTACAATAAAAATATTCTTTGTGTTGATAAATATTTTAAAAATGATTTAACAATAAACTTAGTACAACAACTTAGTAGATTTTCATAGAAAAAAAGAAATTACGATAAAAAGTTAAATTTATCTTCATTAAATTCTATTGTGTATCTTTGGTTCACTTAGCTGTAGTTATCAAATACATTCGATCTCTTTTTTAAAGAGACAAAAAAAAATAATTTTCTCGCTTATTTACAAAACAGGAAAAATTTCATTTCCATTTTCGTCGATTACTTTTTTTTATTTTGTTGTTTACGATGTCAACACATCATAATAACTTCTCTCATTTCGTCCTTTTTTTTTATTTACGAAAGGAAGTTAAATATATTGTATGTATATATGTGATGAATATATGCCAAAGAGTCTTCGATACACTCATCATTTATTGAAAAACTTTTCAATTGGAAAAGTTTGATTTATTATATCGAAAAAAAAGTTTTTTTTTTTATTTCATAACATTCTTCTCCACATTCGCTTACGTGTTTATGCATAATGTAGTAAGCTCGTGTCATGAAATAAAAAAAAAATCTCTCATGTCACCATTTCTCAATATTTTGTTCTGTCTTTAAACATGCTTACTTATATTGAGTTTTGAGTGATATTTTACTTAGTTTGCGAGTGTTTTTTGGTTTTTGATCTTGGAACTTACTAGGAAAAATTATGGAGACTAAAAATTGAGTTCATTAAGATTTAAAACTTAACAATCTTTTGGAACTTTTAGAATTTTCGAAATTGTTAAAAAAAGTCCACTTTAACCTCAATTATTGAGGATCTAACTTGTATCTTAAAGAATTTTAGACTTAAGAAGCTTTAACTTGATTTTATTAAAACGACCTTCGAATTCCACCACAACAACAAAATATCCATAAATTCCTAGTAAATCCAATTCCCTCAAAGCTCAACCGAAATCATCTTCATCTACACTGCATCCAAAGAAATTTAATATCTTCATTTCGCACATCCAATATCAAATTCATGAGAAACTTCATTTTGATTAATATGTTGTGAGAATTCCTCATTCGGCATATGTTTATGTTCGTATAGATTTTTTTTTTATCTTACGAATGTTCAAAAACATGAACAGATACACATAATAATTTATGTATACATGCTTATAAAAAAAAGAACTGCTGATTGGAAATACATGAACAGTTCTGATATTATTATTTTCATTTATATTTAAAATTCAATTTTCCAAAAGCTCTCTTGATGTATTACGAAAGATCATGTGGCTTTTCTCGTGGTTGATTGTGATGAGATTTTGGCACGAGGACTTTTCGTCGTTGCATGTTGCTGTCGATTCGAATTTATTTGCCTTCTCGTACTTCTTAGCTCATAGACACTATTATTATTGTTATTACTACTACTACTATTATTGTTAGAATTAGTAGAATTAATATTATTATTATTATTGGAATTGTGATTTATTTCAGTCTGATTATTTAACATTAATTCATCGTGGAAGGCTAAAAAGCCAAGTTGTGGATGTGATGCCTCATTGAGGGCCCTTGAGCGTATACACGCACGATATTGATCAGCAGACATTTTTTGCCCATTTTGTGAACCAGAACAGACCTTTAGTACGATGCGAAAAGAAAGAAAAGAAAAAAAGGAAAGAAGAAAAAGGAATGAGACCGGAATGTAATCGAATTAGGATTCATCCATTCATTTTCTCTGTCTAGATGTGCAGGGTTGGAAGATGTTGGGAAGTATCGAAAATTCATATAAACTACATCAAAAAGCATCGTCCAACCCTGTTTACAAATCTTTAAGTATCTTCTTTAGTTCCAACAGAAAGCACAGAAATGCTTTTAATCTTTCTCACCTTTGGATGCCAAATGTGAAATATCCCAGGATCTGTGGCTCGAATTACTTTAATATTTGACCTAACATATTTACGATATAGCATTACATCCTCATATCCCCAACTTTATTTATCAAATCGTTTACATGTAAAATAAGAAAGAAAGGAAAGACAAAAAATTTATTAAATAATTTCAATCAAAAGCTAATTCAGTTGAAAATTACCCAACACTCTCTTCATCGAATCCTCGAACCTTTAGGAAATCAGATCGATATTGGCATGTCATACCGTAGCCAAAGTCACGCCAAAATCCAGTATCTCTTGAGATTACAAGTTGATCCGTTTCAGATGGCATTTCTTTACCTTGCAATGTATAAACTACGTGTGGATTATATAGACTGAAAACTACCGGATAGTAAACCTGAAATTACAGTAGATAAGAAGACGATAAAATGAGTATAATAAAGAGAACGGAAGGTTTTTTTTGTGTGCTGCAGAAGAGAAAACGAGCCTCGTAATGAAATTGTGGTGAGAAATAAGGACACGGCGCTTTAAGGAGATGATTTTAAGCGTCAATGAGTATATTGTAAATTTTTGAGGTTATTTTTTAAAATCTCTTGATTTGAGCTTTAGAATAGCTTATAGATCAAATAATTGTATGGGTCAGCTGACTATAATATCAATGATGTAGAATTTAATAGATTTTAGACAGCCAGAAAGCATTAAAAGAACAAAATGAAGATATAACCTCAACTAATTCAAAAATAGAGGACATTCATCGGAAAACAAAAGGATGAAGGAAGAAATTCATTAAAATGTAATGAGGATTTTTTATGTTCTGCGGCAGTAGCTGGTCACAATCAATGTTGAGCTTATGGCTTTATTTCACCATGTATATAAATGTTGATAGTAGGAACTATCAATTCAAAATGAAACTGGGTTGGACAAATTGAACACGGAAATACAATTTCATATAAGAGGATATGTCTTCTTCATCACGAGCTCATCGATTCATCTCAATAACTCACTTTACGATTTGGCTTAGTATTCCATCGACATCGATCTAGGAATTTAGCACTAAATACAATATCCACATCGCACATAAAAAGTAAAACGTCCTTATTATTCTTCCCTCGACTTTTATCCTCATTCCATATTTGTTCAGCTCCAACTCGAAGTCCTTTTGCTGTTGTTTGTTGCAGTCATTATATTGAAAATTAAGTGTATGGCGATTGTGTAAAGGAAGAAATAAGAAGAAATGCAATTAAATACTTCCGTACGTTTTATTTTTTTTTTTTTTGCTTTTGGGAAACATAAAAGCATGAAGATAGGAAAATCTAGCCATTTATTCAGTACAAGGTCACTTACCTCTAGAAAATGTTTCATTTAAGGCTAATAATTTTAAATTGGAAGAATAAGCACTTTTTTGAGCAACAATACGTTTCATAATTTGTCGTGCCTCAGAGAGACCCTCTTCGCCAAAATAAACGACCGTTAACTGAACACGACGGTCATTTTTAAGAGCAATTTTTACAAATTTATCCATAAATCCTTGAAATGTTGCTATACGTCCGGATAGCGGTAAAATGATGTGAATTACTTCCTTCTCGGCAGTTTTGGGAAATTTTTCTATTTGAATTGTCTGCAGTGGTGCAAATGGTCTCATAACAATAATTTTTGTCGTACCATGATCATTATGATGTGATGATGATGACGATGGTATTGGACTATTTGTCTTATTATTCATTTCTTTCGTACGAAAATAAAGTTCATATTGTGTACCAGTTGTTGGTTCATTACGATAAATTCCTTCAATAAAATCATCCAGTGTGTATCGTTGATTTGGAAGGGTTGCATTCTTATTTAATGACTCTAAGGCTCGATTTAGAGCATCAAGAAGATCTTTACGTTTATAGCCAATTGGTTTCTCAACTACTCGTTTACCTAAACCTAAATCTATTGGATATACTCGACTGAATGTAAAATGATTGAACGGAACTAGCTCATATTCATTATTCATTGACATTCCATGAAGTATTTCAGCATTTCCAACTTGTCGTCGTATATAATTTGTACAATCTAGTTGATACGATGCAGATTGCTGCTGTTGTTGTGGTGATATTGATGCTGACGTATTTAGTGCCATCAGCTGGTCCGATATTATTGCATTATCTGTTTAATTAAAATTTTATCAAAAATTATCTTTAATAATGATCAAAGAACCTTACTTTTCATCTGAAACAGCTCTAATTTAAGACTTTTAATCTCAGCTTTAAGCTTCGCAATTTCTTGCTGATTTTCTTCTTCTCGCTGTTCCATTAACAACGTATGTTGCTCTTCATTACGCAGAGACGACCGTACAGGATGTGAAATGGCTAAATTAGTTTTTAGGGATGGTTTAAGAGAAAACTTTTTTTTGGTACCGAACAAAAAAAAAAAATCTTAATTAATTAGCCTACCCTCATCGATTCCATTGTTGTCTAGAGCACCACTAAGTCCGCATTTTGATAATGCCAAGAGTGATATTAAAGTCACAGAGGAAATCAACAGCAACATTCTTGCCAATATTGTTATACCCATGTTTAGTCTCAAAGGAAAATTGTCACATTTTTTGTCATTATTGAGTTCTCTGGAAGAAAATGGAATTAGAAAAATTTAATTAAATTAAATTGTTAAGGAAAATTGGATAATTAGGCTAATTTTAATGGTACTGATGAGGAAATTAGAATTTTTCAAGAAAATTATCAAAGCAAACCGTCATTAACGGAAAAAAATTTAAATTTCAAAAATTTACCGGTTTGCAGACATTTGAGGGGCAAATATTGCACAATTTTGTGACTCCGCCTGATCATTAAAAGTCATTGTTGTGAAGAAGTCTGAATATATTTTTGATTAAAAATATTATTTTTTCTTTATTTTAACGCTTTGTGGCCTTTATTATTAACAAAATTACTTGTAAGTATCTCAATAAGATTATCAATAAAATGTGAAAAGTGAAGGAATTATCTAAAAAGTTGTATAAAAGTTTATATCATCAAAAAAGTGCAACAAGTGAAATCAAAACAATTATTACTCGACCTCTCCTACATTTCTATTAAATTCCGGAACATTACTTTAAGTGCTAATACATTAAACAGTGAATCATCATCTATGAACTGATTCCATACTGTTAAGTAAAATATGTGAATTTTTTATGGAATATTCCGGCATGAAATGAGTCATCAAGTTTAGATTTCCACTTATGACATTAATTTGTATCTTCCAGTAAGATATATTGCTTGCTATACTTACTACTCTTATCTTTAATATCATGTACAAATACAAATACAAACATCCAGTGATATAAATATTCATACGCAAGCAAAAAATAATAAAAATCCATAAAGAAAATCTTTGTATTATTTTTTTTAAAGAACTGATTATTATCGTTAATTAATGTATTCGTCGTAATTTTTCTTTCTCTTTGTAGATATATTTTGTCTTCATTAAACAACATCAAATTCATTGTCTGAACTTCATAGATAACTAATAAAAATCGCACAATATGGCAGATCAAGGATCATCAAATGGAGCGTAAGTTATGAGGCAACATAAATATTTATGATTATGTTTCGTGATTGCTTTTCGTAAAAAAAAAAAATAATTTCGAGCTAATTTACTGTAAATTTTACTTGTTGTTGCTTGTCCGTGAAGCAAGCAACAAGTTTTTTGATGAGATGATGACGTCACTTTTCGCTTTTTACAATCTTTATTTAATTTTTTTTGGATGGTGACGGTAGTGTTAATGGAATTTTTTATTCATAATTTTATTTATTATGGACTTAACACAGTTCGTTTGTTATGGATTCTTGACATTTTCATAGCTAATTTTTACAGAGTTGTTGGATTGATAATTTTAATTGTGAATTAAAATTGAATTTTTGCCGGTGTTTTTGCTTCTGTGTTGAGTGATTTTATTGGAATTTTTACAATGATTAATGCAGAAATTTTTCAATGTCGTGATTTTAAAAGCAATAAATTATTAATTGAGATAATTTTAAATTACCTAAAATCTAGAAAATTTAACGTATTTTCTTAAAAATTCAAATGGTCTGGAATAAATTAAACTTTTTAACGGAAACTTAAATTTAAACTGAAACGAAATTAACTTTTTAACGATTTTTTCGTTAAATTTTTGAACTAAACTAAATTGAAAATTTTAACGGTTTTTTTATTTAAAATTTTGAACTGAACTGAATTTAAATTTTTATCAATTTTTCGTTAAGTTTTTAAACTGATCTGAATTGAAGTTTTTGACGCAGTTTTATTTAAATTTTTGAGTTGATCTAAATAATTTTTAACAACTTTTTCAAATTTAAATGAACTAAACAGAAATGAACTTTTGAAATGTTTTGAAAAATAAATTTTAATTCATTCCAATTCATTAAAAAAAAAATCATTTAATCCAAAAACATCAATTCAACTTGAACCGGCTTGAATCAATTTTAACTCCGACAATTTATTACAAATTAAAATTTCCAACAAAAAACAACACAGTAAAGCAAAGCTATTCGGGTGTTTCCTAAAAAATTTCCGATTTTTCTTGTGTTTTTAAAATCTTAATATCTCTGAAGTTAAAAGAGATATTGAACTGAAATAAAAAGTATTCGTTCAGGTAATATAGCGAAAAGTTTTTAGAATAAAAATCTTGGAAAAATTTTAATCGGAAAATTCAGGAAAAACTTCCAAGTACAGTGGAAAATTTGAGTTTTTTGATTGCGTTTTCTTACTTCAATTTTCTGAAGAATTTTTCCACTACGGAAAATTTTCTTTTACATTGCATCCAAAGCTACTAAATTAAGCTACAATTTGGCACTAGTTTCATAATTTTCCACTAAGTGGTTTTTCCGGAAAATTGATTTTTGTTGAACCTACAAAAATGTAGGAGTTTTCACAATTTTTAATTTTTCCGGAAAACTAAGTTGAATTTGGAAAAACTAATAATGCATTTAGATAGGTATTATAATAGACTATTTTATGCCACCGGAAAATAAGGAAAACAATTTTCCGAAAAATTTTCCATTTTCCGACGATTTTCCATTTTCCAACTTTTTGGTGGTATAAAATAGTCTATCATAATACCTATCTAAATGCATTATTAGTTTTTCCAAATTCAACTTAGTTTTCCGGAAAAACTAAAAATTGTGAAAACTCCTACATTTTTGTAGGTTCAACAAAAATCAATTTTCCGGAAAAACCACTTAGTGGAAAATTATGAAACTAGTGCCAAATTGTAGCTTAATTTAGTAGCTTTGGATGCAATGTAAAAGAAAATTTTCCGTAGTGGAAAAATTCTTCAGAAAATTGAAGTAAGAAAACGCAATCAAAAAACTTAAATTTTTCACTGTACTTGGAAGTTTTTCCTGAATTTTCCGATTAAAATTTTTCCAAGATTTTTATTCTAAAAACTTTTCGCTATATTACCTGAACGAATACTTTTTATTTCAGTTCAATATCTCTTTTAACTTCAGAGATATTAAGATTTTAAAAACACAAGAAAAATCGGAAATTTTTTAGGAAACACCCGAATAATAATAAAGTTTCATAAAACGATAATGAGCACAATGATTTTAACATTTTCACTCTACATTTATTTTACGATAAACATTAAATGAAAAATTTGCTAAAATCACAAATTTACATTTCCATAATCATGAAGTTTCATTTTAAAGTCTATATTCCCAACCAGACAGAAAAGTATCATCATCATCATTATCATCACACTATTTAATCATTCTCTACGAAAACTTTTTAAGTGCGCACCTTTTCGTGTTTTCCCAAAAATTTATAAGATTTTTTTATTTTTATTTTTTTTTTTTTGTTAATTTGAATTAATTTGCATAAATTTTTCTCTGTTGCTTTTCCAACTGCATGCCCATCCCCAAAAATTATCATAAAAAAATTAACTACATCTTGAATACATTTAATGAATGAATGAATGAATTTAAAAAATCAAAGTTTTCCATCACTTCCACCTCCTCCAAACAGCTCGGCGAGTAATGCAAAAAATAATCGTTTAACACAAACGCAACAAAAGGTCGATGAGGTTGTTGGAATTATGCGTGTGAATGTTGAAAAAGTATTGGAAAGAGATCAAAAATTATCGGAATTGGATCATCGTGCTGATGCTTTACAACATGGCGCCTCACAATTTGAACAACAAGCTGGTAAATTAAAGAGGAAACAATGGTGGGCAAATATGAAAATGATGATCATTATGGGACTTATTGGCGTTATTTTATTAATTATCATCTTAGGTGAGTTTGATTTCGACTGATTTTATGTCTTGGACGAGGACTTTATGATAATTTTAAAATTTATGTGTCTTACTAATTTGTGTTTTGTCAACAAAAAAAAATGTTAATTTTTAATAAAAAAAAACATATTATTGCTTCTAACAAATAATCCTGCATAAATTTTCAGCCTAACACTATCTGTTTACTCTGAATATATAATATTTTAATTACTATTCCTTTTCATGCTTTTTTCTGTACAGCAATATAACTAACATAACATAATTGTACTGTATATATGCGTTTGTGTCTGTATCGTGTCTGTTGATGGTTGATAAGACTTTTAACATGTGTTTTGGATTACATGAATTAATTTACTTTTTTGGTGGGGCTTGTCAATGGATTGTGGGGTGTTGATTAGATTTATTTGAAATTTTTAATTGAATTTGCAACGGAAATTTTTGAAATTTTTGGTCGTTAATTTTTGAAATTTTATTTATTATCAGGGAACTTTTTGATGAATTGTAAGATTTTTCATGAAATTTGAAATTCTCATGAAAGGATTTTATGCCTGTTTGAAAAATCTAGGGGGTCGTTCATTAATGACGTTCGATATTAACGGTCATTTTTCAAAACAGAATAATTGAATTCTAAGAAATTCTATTGTTTTCAACCTCAGTCTCGCCCTCTTTTGGACGTCATTTATGAACGACCTCTAAAGACATTTCACATGGATTTGTAACGGAAATTTATGAATTTTTTGATCAAGAATTTTTAAAATTTTATTTATAATCATTAAATTTAAAATTTATTTGACCGTTTGAATTTTTGCACTTAATTTACACATTTTAAACACTAAATTCAAATGCTAGCACTCCCCATTGTCTATTGACATTATATTAAGCTCAAACAACAAATTATTCAAATAAACTAACCCAAAAATTGATATTTAACAATTAATTTCTCAGAAATTAAATTTATCAACATAACTATACTGCAATTGATGATATTTAATTATAATCTCGTGATGCAAAAGTATGGGATGATTATTTAGGCCATTGTCGAGTTTAGTCACATAAATTGCTATGGAAAATTTATCATATCTAAATATTTTAATTGAATTCTATCCAAAAATTGGATTTGTGTGTATGAGCAACATGCAAACAATGAATATGAATCATTAGCTGTCCATTTCAAAATAATAAATCAAAATCTACTCGCCCTCTTGTTTCTAGCATCAGCCTAAATTCATATTCCGTTGTTATAGGAAAATAATCAGGGAAATAAAAGAGAGAGCAAAAAAAAAAGTTTTTCATTTTTATTTCATAGGATATGAAAATCTCGGCACGTAGAAAATGTAGTTGAGAGTATGTTGCGTAACCATTTCGCATAGCATATAGAATTATGTTGAAAAATAAATCAAAAGCTTCTGCTACATAAATCAAACGTTTAAATCAATATGCTTTCTGCTCAATCTACGTGAGCGACTTGCTACATTTTTTTCGAAGCGCATTTTTTGTGCTTTTTGTGTATTTAGTTTTTGTAAATTGCCAGATTGGATTGAATATATTGAACTTTTTTAATTCTATGAATTTTTCAATTTTCAACGGCTAATTGAATTTTGAATCTTAATAGATTTCTAGAATTTGAAATTTATAAAATCTTAGAACATTTAAAATTTTAAATAAATTGTTGAAAAAGTTAAATTTGATTTAAAAATTCAAATTTCAAAAACTCTTTAAAAATTCAAATGTCATAAATTCGTAAAAAAAATTCAAATTCCAAAAATTCGTTAAAAATTCGTATTTCAAAAATTAGTTGAAAATTCAATTTTCAAAAATTCTTTAAAATTTCAAAAATTCAAATTTTAAAAATATTAAAAAAAATTTAATCTCAAAAATTCGTTAACAATTCAAATTCTCAAAATTCGCTACAAATCTAAATTCATCAAAATGCGCTTTAATCTGCAAATTTGACTCAATTCTACCTCCATCTTTATATCCTTCATACATTATATGAGTGCACAGTTTATTTTCCTTCTAAATTTATGTTATTATATCGATTTCAATTTAAAGTATATTCATCTTCGATGAGAAAAAGATTGATATTATATTATATATTTTGTTTTTGTTTCGTCATTGAGATATGATAATATGTATGAAATATACAGCTAGCATTCCATAGAATTTATGTAAATGTTATGATATTGCGGTAATGTAAAGTTTTAATGATGATACTGTTGCGTAGTTACTGGTAGAATAAAATTATGTTTTTTCAGCATATTTTCATATTTATAAGGAGAAATTATGAGTTGAGAACTCAGCAGAATATTTTTAACCTATTCGTTGATTTAACAAGGAGAAATAGAAATGGTTACTTTAAGCTTAATATATTCATGATGCTCATTAGCATGCAGGCGATATTGCTTGCTGCAAAATTCTTCATTTCCTTTTCATTCTCAACACTTGAGATGAAAAAAAAAAAAAATTAAAATGAATGAAAATATCCGGCATTTTATGTTCATAATAACAATAAAAATAATTATATTTAATAGAATAATAACCCAAGCACTCGAGTTTATTCAGAAAATGAGTAGAAAAGTTATTGTAATTGGATATGATGTAGTAGATGGAAATGATAAAAAAAGTTGTTCAGAATGAGTTGTTAGGGTGAAATTAAGGCCAATAAAGCTTCTTAGCTTTTATTATCATTATTTGATGAGAATTATTTAAAGTTAAAATGTTTTCCTTTATTCAGAATCAGAAATAACAAAATTGAAATTTAACGGTAATTTTGGATTTAAATGTTTGCTTCATTTTTGTATCTTTACTTTAAATTTAAATTCTTATCCATTGAAATTTAAGGATTATTTTCGATTTAAATTTTTGCATCTTTTCTCGCTATGGCACAATTGAAATTTAACGGTTGTTTTGAATTTAAATTTTTGCTTCATTTTCACGTCTTTCTTAGATTGTAAAATTAAATTTTAACGGGTTTGAATTTAAATTTTTTCATCCTTTTACTTCTTTTTTATGAAGACAGCTGAATAGAAATTTGAATATTTTTTGACCGTTAATATCAAATTTCTTGAAATTTTGGAATTTGAACCAAATTTATATAAAATTAAAGTTGATCAGTTCAGTAAACTTTTCATTGTCACTGTAAACGACTAAACGAATTTGTAAACACAAAAATATTTGCATTCCGACAAAAAAAAAAAAAGAAATAACAGATAAAGAAGAATCTTAATTCAACGGATGATGATTATAGTGATTGTTATGTTAATTTCCTTCTTTAAAGCAAGCAAATAGCATTTTTTAAATATTCTGTATTTTTCTTTTATTGTATTGTTCTGCGATAAAAAAAATTTTGCTTTTTTTTGCTAATTATAATTTTTAATATCTCTTGTATACAATTAATTGCCTTAATCTTTTATGCTTTATGAGTTTAATTTATGAACTTGTACGAGATTAAATTCTTTTAAAAATGGGAATTTATTGAATTTAAGTTTTGAGAATCTTTTCTTCTTTTTAATGTTTTTCTAAATATTCTATCTTAAACTTCTTCCTTAACATCAGAAAAATAATTGGAAATGGATTGATAACTAACAGAAAGATTTCATTTTATTATTGTATTTTTAATTAATTCAGTATTAATATGGTGGAACTTTTGGAGAGAAAAATGATCTTGATTAGCATGTGAGAAGCACCTAGAAGTGTGTTTGGGTAACTGATTCTGATTACTAACTTAATAAATAAATTTTAATATTTAAATAATTTTAAATCAATTATAAGAGTATGAATGAGTTGTGAATAATTTTTGGCCAGAAATTTAAGATTTTGAAGCTTTTTTGCTGCATTTTTCATATTTTAGATTAGAAAATTGATTTTTGCTGGCACTTTTTGACTTTTTAATTTAAAAAGACAACTAACAGGACTGTGTCCACGTAAATAACTAAAAAGCTTACAAACAAAATTTTTCTTGTTTCTTTTTCAGTTATGCTCTTTAAGTAATAAGATATCCACATTAGGTGCATCAAATTTTAATGTATTTTTCTTCATAAACATGCGGCAGAGCAACAACATACTATCATTAATCATAATTATGTTATAAATGATTATAACTTTCTGAAATTATTATTTTTTTTTGTATCATTTCTTTGTGTTCTTTACGTCTCTATGAAAAAAAAAATTATAAAAAGAAAATATATAAATGTACTTTTTTTCTGGAAGAAACATATTGACATTAAATCAATATATATATTTTTTATTGCTTTATTTTGTGTGTTTAATGTACTAAAAAAAAGAGAGAGTGAGTACGTTCCTTATGCATCACATAAAATGAGGAACTACCCATATTATTGTTATAAAAATAAATTTATTATATGTAGCATCATATTCACTGATTGGGATACATGAATTTCATTGAAATTCATTGCATTATAATAAAATAAATATCAATTATGAACGGATGAATAAAAATCGTTTCTGTGGTTTATCAATCAGCTGCTGTTTGTGGTCAGACTTGAAAATTTATTCCTTAAAAAAGCTCAAATTTTAATCAAATTTTGTGATTCTGCAATTTAAAAATAATAAAAAAGTATCTTAAATTTCAAAAGTTTGAAAAGTTTGACTAATTGAAAAATTAAAAATTTTAAAAATTGAACAATTTACAAACTTTATTATTAAATTTTAAATTTTTTGAAAATTTCAATTTCTTTGAAATTTCAATTTCTGTGAAATTTTGATTTCTTTGAAATTTTGATTTCTTTGAAATTTTGATTTCTTTGAAATTTCAATTTCTTTGATTTTTTTTTTTTTAAATTAAAAATTTTTGTGAATTTTGAAAATTTCAAATTTTTGTATTTTGTATTTTTGTATTTTTTAAATTTCAAATCTTTTTAGGTAATTTTAAAAATTTCAACTCTTTTGAATTTTGAAAACTTCAAACTATTTGAAAAAAAAAAGTGAAAATTTCAAATCTTTTGAAAGTGTTTTAAATTTTAGCCTAAAATATTTTAACTATTTCAAAAATTAAAAAGCATTTTTGAAAAATTTTCAATTGTAAAAGTTTTTAAAATTTACGCAAAAAATGCTTTCATCTATAATTTCGAAAAATAACATGATCACAAAAAAAAAAAACAAAATCAACAATCAGCTCTTACTCCATTCAAATTATTTTTAACTCAATTTTCACTGAAACACGATAACAAAATCACTTCATCAACAATTTTAAATTATCTTGTAAAAGTATACAGTACACACGAGCTCCAGCAATCAATCAAACAACTCTTTAACTTTTTTGCGTGGGTGCCGTTGATAAATTTATCAACAAAACATTTCAACCTATCAAGTTTGTTTACAAAATATAATTCATTCAATTTATTTCGTCTTCTAAAAATAAAACGGCAGTCGAAAAGTTTCTTTGAGCTGTCAGGAATTATTTAAATGATGTTGTGTTTGAGGAATTTACAGCTAGTTACAGGAGATTTTTTTAAGGCAATAAAAAATAAATTTTCAAGTCTAAAAATATTTGAATTCAAAAGTTTAAGACTGTAAACAGTCAATGCTGATTGATGACTATTAACTACCTAAAAAATCTTCCAATTTAGAATATCCTTTGAGCCGTACTTGAATTAATAAAAATACCTAATTTTAAAAATTAAACAACTATTGTACTCAATTATTTCCCATCACTGTCAAGACACAAGTCAGTGAAAAAAAGTTTAACTCGAATAAAAAAATTATGTTTTTATAAACATTGAGAAAATAAAGGAAGGAAGGATGAAATGGATGAATAGTCATAAACTTCCATCATTAATTATAATAATGAGTGAGTCTATAAAAATTATTCAATTAAATAGGGAGCTTTTACAACACCAAAAAATTTTCACATTAATTTTTAAGAGCTGCTTTTCCGCGAATGAAAAAAAATTGCGGTATGCTCATCGGATGTTAATGATTTAAACGCATTTCTGCTCTATTGATCAGGAAGGAAAAAAATGTTCATTTATAGTGAATAACGAAAGCGAAAGGAAGTTACAGGAAATGAAATTTTAATAATTCAAAAATATTTTGAATAAAATTTCGTTAAAAAATTTAAATAACAAAAAAATAATATAATTTTATCAGCTAAATAAGATTTGCTTAAATGGGAATTGAACCCATGAGTATTCATAATCTTCAAAGGTGAACTTATTTCATTAAGTTTTGAAGGCTACAATTATGTTTGACAAAACGTCAATCTAAACCAATAAGTAGAGACAGATAAATTTCGCATTTACGAAATAGTTGCGAAATTTCGTCTTTTTGTGGCAATAGATGCGAAATTTCCAAATTTTTTAAAAAAATGCAAAATGTGAAATTTTCAGTTTTTAGCAAAAATTTATAATTAGAGACCGATAAATTTCGCATTTAAGAAATAGTTGCGAAATTTGGGCTTTTTGTGGCAATAGATGCAAAAATTCCAAAAAATAGATGCGAAATTTATCTGTCTCTACCAATAACCTTAAAAAAATATATTTTGAATCCAAATTCCAAAAACTAATTTGATAATCAAACGGTTTAAAAACAAAGAAAAAGTTTATAATTAAATTCAAACCTACATGCTCATAAAATCTAATAAATCTACACCTACACGCACATCACAGACAACCACCTCATCAGTCAACAAAAGCGAACACAACCGCAAATTTACTTTATTCCAAAACACGGTAAACATTAATAGATTTTCATGTTTTATGTTCTCCTTTCATTTTTCCTTTATTTATTTTCATTGTTATAATTTGTTTTTTCATCATCATTCTTTTGAATTAATTAAATAATAATGATATCAAAGGGAAAAATTTATTATTATTGTTTTGTGTAATAAAAAAATTTTCCTTTTTTATTTGAATTTCTTTGTTATGGAAAAATATTTTTCAATTTGATAAATTGAGACAGACAATTCTTTGCTTTTGGATTTTCCTTCTAAATCCTTCTTCTTATTGTCGGTCTTTGTGGATATTTATGTATGAGTGCGAGAGAGAAATTGCTTGCAATAATCATTTGTAACTAAAATGAGGTGCTGCTATTAAGTGAATGGGACAGACACAAGACAGTGGGGAAGGCTATAAAAATGATAATAACAATATATAAATTTTCTTATTCATCTCTTGTCATGGGGTTTGTTCTGATATGACGTTGATTAAGGACATTTAGAACTAGTAGCTTAATCTAGAAATATTGGACGTCATCTATGAATAACTCTAAGCATTCTCATACATAAGACAAAGTCTGGTATAAAACATTCATCTATCCATCTTTCTCTTATTTCCTTACAGAAGCACTCCTATGAATCTCTTCTGATAAATGGTCAGCTATTTTTATGTTCTTAAGGTTATAATAGAATTTGACCCTGCTTGTATATAGTACATAATACTGACTGACCAAATGCTTTTCTTCTATTTGCTGACGGTAGAAAACATATGCTCAATATGAGCACAAAAAATCATATTTCATTGGCCTTACAACGACTTCCTTTCTTTAAAAAAAAGAAAAGCTAAAAAAGCTTAAAGTTATATAAGTTAAGATAATATTGAGAAAACATCTTTGGCATGTCCTTCCATTTGTGTTTTTATGTACATTTTTTTTTTTTTTTTTGTGGTATTATAAAAAAAGAGGAGACAATAAAAGTAAGGAAAATAAGTTTTTGCAAAGTAGCCCCAAAAAGTTAAATGAATTAGGAGACGAAAGTTTTATGTGCTAGTTTAGGGTTAAAATTAATGATCGTAAGCATTCATAAGAAGGTTGAAGAGTAAGTGTTTTAACAGTTTTAGTATTTGATTTCTCAACGGTTTATCAATAGAAAGTGGATGGGGTTTTAATGACTAGGAACTACCCTCGTCTATCAAATAAAATTCATCATAAACATTTGATCCCATAATACCACCTAGACACCACAAAAACTTCTCCTTTTTCCTTTAAAAAATCCATAGTCATGACAACACAGTTGGACGACATGACTTTGACAGTACGTATCCCTTTTCCAAGACACTTTCCGTTTTAATAAATTATCCTTCATTATTTTTGTCTCGTGTCGTGTGTGTGTATTCTATGAGATCTGTAAGTATACACAATGTACAATGTTTTGTCATGCAGAGGAAGTAGAAGAATGACCTATATATCCTTCTTACACGAGAATGTAAGTAAGACATCTCAATTTCTATAAAAATAAACATGTGTGAATGATGTGATAATAAATGATGTGAAAATAAAATGATGGCAATTCAAATTATTCTCTCTTCAATATTTCTTGTATGTGATTTTCTTTTGCTTCCTCCTTCCAACTGCTGTATACATCCAACAATCGACATTTGTAGTGCCTATATCAATTGATGGATATTTTTTCTTATTTTTTTATCAACATGCTATGGATGTATGAATCTACAATTTATGTACGGATGAATTGAATGTGAAGACTATCTCTGAGGATTGTTACCATGTCCGTAATCTTTTTGTGTATGTATACATAAAGATGAATGAGAAAAAAATATTATTTCTCTTTCTATTGCTGTATGGAAATGAATTGGGTGGCACGAGGCTGTAAGAAGACTTTTTACTCGACAATGAATCTTGGAATAATTTCATCGATTGCTTCCCTCATTTATGGTGCCACTTCATCCCTCAAACCCACTTGAAATCTTTCTTTCTTGTTTGTTTGCGTTTGTAACAAAAATTGTTATCAATTGAAGCAGTTTTTTTCTCTTATTGTACTTATTTTTCATCTCATCTTCCATTTTAATTTTCGACATTCACTTCAATTGAACTGAAATTAAATTTGTTTCGCTTTTCTTGCTTCTTCCTCAGTTCTTCGTTCTGCATCTCAGACGTCCAATTTCCTAATAGAAATAAATCAAATGTGGGATTTTTTATTTGTTAAACTTCAATATGTATCCACATTGTTATTAAGATATCTTTTTATTGATTCTTATCTATTGAGATCATTGTTAAGTCTTATGGGATGAATTCGGAAGTTGTGCTGAAATGTTTTCAATTCTAGAGGGTATAAGTGATTTATTTATTTGTAGTCTAGCACTTTAAATAATCTTGAAGTTCTGGAGATTATAATACTGATTATCAAAACCTAATCACAACATCTGCTAAAGTGTTAAGTTTACGATCGAATAATTCCCAACTAAATTCTTCAAACTCTTGTTCAGTAAGACCATTAACTTAATTACCAGACAATACCAATAAAATTCCCAAAAAAAAAGTTTATTTTCTTCCCAATAATCTTATTTAATCTTAATTCCTATCCTTCCGTAATGCAATATTTTATTTACAATAGCTCATTCGTAATATATCAAGCATATCCACTTCTGAATTCAGAGTGGTAGTAAATTAGATCAAGATCCATTAAAAATTATATGTTCTGGATAGAAAAACTTTTAGCATGATAAAGCAAAAAGTAAAAGAATAGGAAATATGTGAACGTGAATGTAATAGAAAATTAGTGGACTTTGCCCTAATATTATATCCTCTAATGCCTCATGTCTCATTTGTTATGTTTAGGAACAAGAAAAAAAAAGTAAATGAAATCATGTAAATAAAGTTCTTGTGGAAGGGGGACATTGAAGGGTTTTCTATAATGTTTGGTTGTGCAATAGGACTTGTAATAGAGTATATCATATTTTTTAGAGATCGATATCAAATTGGTTGTAATTGGAGCTTTAAACCATGTCAAAAAATGCTGCAAAACTTTCAGAAAATTCCTCTCATTCCTCTAACCTTCATCCTCGCACGTACAATCGAATTTTTCCCATGAAAAGAGACTCAAAACGAGCAAGTTGTCTACAAACAGCACAATCATTTCAGCGGCAGAAGCACATAGCATATGCAAGAGAGCGAGCAGCAATAATAGTTAGTTTCCAAGTGTTTTATTGTTCTGTTGAACATGATGAACATGATTTGATGTTTACTTACTACATTACTATTGCCATATATTTCACATTCATACATTCACTTTAACATGAAAATAATTCATTGTGTACAAGTTCCTATTTTTTTCGATGCAGATGGAGGGGGAAGGAAGAAGAATGAGGAAAAAAATGGCACAAGGAAATGAGGGTTTTTTTCTTCGTTGGCTGAAGAATATGAAGAAAAAAAAACTTTATTGTTTAAGTAGAAAAAAAAATAGAAGAAGCAGAAACAAAAAATATTCATTCAAGCAATTTAGGGTGAGAATGTTGTAATATGTAGGAAATTTTACTAAATACTTGGTAGGAGTAGGAATAGCAAGCTGTAGGTGGAGAAGCAGTGCTAGTTGAAACAAATGAGGTTGTAGTTGAGTGATGTAGTGACGAAGACAGGAAGAACATTTTTACGCATATACAAGATGTATAATGTTGCCATTCCTAGAATGTCTCTAATGTTATTACGCTCATGAATCACACTAATTGATTTCGATTAATTGTACAGCAATTAATTTTTTTCTGAGATTGATTTTTTCCACTTTTACCACTTTTAGGCTGTGTATTTCTTTTGTGTGGTGGAATGGAAGGCTATTAGGGCAGCATGTATAACTTTAAGTTGGCTGTGTTAAAATAATGTTTTGGGAATTTTTAAAGCTATGGTTGTTCCTAAATTGAACGTATTACTTTTAAATCTCAAACAAATTTGCAAACAGCTGACTATTGCTTACATATAATATGAAAAAGTCAAGAATATGCTTCCAACAATGGCTAGCTACTTCTTACTTCTTTAGCATCCTTTCTTTTGTATCAAGTTATTCTATCTTCTATTATCAATATTTACCCACCCGAACAGACTTTCATATTCATTGTATGTATGCGTGGATATGCTTCAGGAAAAGACAAGGAAAGAAAAGTTGATGAGTTTCGCTTATTTCTTCTTCCTCATTTAGCCGCGTGAAAAGGATAGGAAAATGTGAATAAAGAAATAAAAGAAATGGTTGACGCAATAGATGTCAGAAGCAGATTTGCAAGCTAGCTAAAGACTTTTTCCATTCTTTTCTTTTTTAAATATCTTTAATACGCTCATTTCTTCCTAAATACTTGCTTTTTTTGTTCTTATCTATTTTCATTTCCTGCTAAAACGATATTTTGTTCCACGCGAGTTGAAAGCATTTTTCTTGCTCTTTATTTTCTTAAACGTTGCAAATTTGAATGAGGAAATGAAATGCTCAGCATTTTATAGAGGATGCTAGTGAAATTCTTGCGAAATCATTTTGGTTTTAATTAAAATTTGAATTTTTTTAAGCTTTGTAGGAAATTTGAAATGGGATGTGGATTGATCACTAATGACGTCGATATTTAGCGTACTAAATAATGTAGCTCAAGTTACCAATTTTTATAAAAAACAACATTTATGATCCCGTTTTCTACATTTTAAAGCAACTTAATCAGATAATTTATTTTCATAATGCTGTTAAATAATTTAAGAGCTTAATCCGGAATCTGACAAGCTCTTTATGCGATTATCCACAAAAAAGTTAATTTGTCCGAGGATTAAACTTTTTGTGTTTACAATAGATTCTGAGAGATTTTTAACATAGTAGCTGCAGTTGATCAACATAAAACTGTCCATAAAAATAATTTTCAGCTGAAAAGTTTCATAATTTAAACAATTTTTTTTTGTTATCTACATCATTTTTGCATTGTGCAACTGTCAATTCCAAAAGTTCACCAGCTCAGAATTGATGGCTATTTGTGCTTGCGTCAGTATTAAAAGTTTAGAACTTTATTTTGTATTCAGTTGAAAGAATTATTTACAATTCAGTGAATATTCGTTGCTTCCTCATCAAAGTCTGTTGCAGAAATTGACAGATGAATTGTTTGTGGTTGTCAGTTTAAAACAAATAAGCAAAATGTTTCATGCTGAGTTCACTTGTTCATTGAATTTTGTGCAGAGTAATTCTGCTTTTTTCAAAATTCAGTCGATGGAGTTGACATGCTTGAAAGTTACATGTCAATTTTTATGAAATAGTAGAAGTTTGAACATTTTGATGCTTTTGAATTTAAATATTTAAGAAGAAAATTGTTATCCTTGAACAATGTAGAAAGAAGCTTAGTCAGCATCATTGAATAAAACTGGAAAAGAACATTTCTATTAGTGACAACTTTTTTTGGGAGAAAAAAAATTCTTTCAAAAAACTCTCAATATGCATGACATCATGAAAGTTCTCTGAATAATAATCAAGATCACTAGAAAAATCCTCTCACAATTAATTTTAATACTTTTTTCTGTGTACTCCTTTGTCAGAGGTGTATTGGATGTAGTTTGGAAAAATTTAAGGAAAGCGACTAGGTTTAGGAATATTTCGGCAAATGTAGCTTCATACCAATTTCCATTTGAACAAATAAAACACCCAAATTTTCCTTATACATCCCTGCCTTCGGTAGAGTGTTTTGTCAGAAATTCTCTGTGTATTTTATTTATTCTGTCGTTTATTTTTGTTATTTCCACTGCATTTTATTATTTTATTTTTGTTTTGTACTTTTTTTCTGTGTAGGATGAAAAAAAAAAAGCTTTTTAGCAATTTGTGCATTTTTCATAGAAAAAAAAATATTTTCTTTTTTCCTCTCTGTTATTTGAGGCCTTCCATTTAGAAACGGGAAACATACATTTTTATTTGAAACTCGAATATTTCAAATCGTTGCAAATTATATTTGGTATCGTTGGATAGGTCTTCTAAGTAGCTGTATACTACCATAAAAAGATTTTTACAAAAGAGTCACTGCTGAGTGTGGTGAGGGTCCAAAGTTGGTAAAATGCATGCTATTTTCAAACCCTATTATTGTGTATGATTTTTAAATATTTTTTTCTTCTCGTAGGTGATTTTAAATAAGTCAAATAAACACTAAAAACGAGTGTTTCGATTTTTTTGTTTTAATGCCATGCATAAAAGAAATTTAGTTTCAAAGTTTGTCATTTGCTGAAATTCTACCCTCCATTTATCGGCTTCTGTCAACTTGTATTGACTTTAAATTTCTTTAATTTTATTATATTCTTAATATACAATGTAATACGCATCCAACAAGGTATAAAACATGATATATAGTCAAGATTTGGCCAAGTTATGATCGAAAAACTGAAAAAATGGTTGATTTTGATATCTTCCAATTTACATTTTTGACCATATTTCAACAAAATTTTAGCTATATGGTACAAATTTAGTATTGTTAAAAAGGTTATTACTGTTGAAATACATAAAAATAAAAATTTTAGTCCAAAAGCTCTACTGTGAACCAAAAATTTAACAGACGTTTGACTAGACCTCACTTACAGTCATAATATAAAAATTTTTTATTTTTTCGTTTTTTTGCTTATTTCATACCTAAACTTTAATTATATAAACGAAACAGCATTTTAGAATCAGTAGTTGCTTCAAACGAGCTCATAGAAAAAAGTTAAAATTTTTTGAAAAATTCTAAATTTTTATTTTAATTGAACTTTTTTCTATGAGCTCGTTTGAAGCAACTACTGATTCTAAAATGCTGTTTCGTTTATATAATTAAAGTTTAGGTATGAAATAAGCAAAAAAACGAAAAAATAAAAAATTTTTATATTATGACTGTAAGTGAGGTCTAGTCAAACGTCTGTTAAATTTTTGGTTCACAGTAGAGCTTTTGGACTAAAATTTTTATTTTTATGTATTTCAACAGTAATAACCTTTTTAACAATACTAAATTTGTACCATATAGCTAAAATTTTGTTGAAATATGGTCAAAAATGTAAATTGGAAGATATCAAAATCAACCATTTTTTCAGTTTTTCGATCATAACTTGGCCAAATCTTGACTATATATCATGTTTTATACCTTGTTGGATGCGTATTACATTGTATATTAAGAATATAATAAAATTAAAGAAATTTAAAGTCAATACAAGTTGACAGAAGCCGATAAATGGAGGGTAGAATTTCAGCAAATGACAAACTTTGAAACTAAATTTCTTTTATGCATGGCATTAAAACAAAAAAATCGAAACACTCGTTTTTAGTGTTTATTTGACTTATTTAAAATCACCTACGAGAAGAAAAAAATATTTAAAAATCATACACAATAATAGGGTTTGAAAATAGCATGCATTTTACCAACTTTGGACCCTCACCACACTCAGCAGTGACTCTTTTGTAAAAATCTTTTTATGGTAGTATACAGCTACTTAGAAGACCTATCCAACGATACCAAATATAATTTGCAACGATTTGAAATATTCGAGTTTCAAATAAAAATGTATGTTTCCCGTTTCTAAATGGAAGGCCTCATTTCATATTGCATCGTTTCTGTTGTTTTTGTATCTTTTTTTACCATTTTCATTTCCTTTTTCTGTTTGCGTTATGTGGATGTATGAAGTAGTTAAAAACTAAGAGATGGAGAAATGCTTTTAGTCATTTTCATTCTACCCCCACAAAAGCATTTCAGTACACTCAAAAAATATATAAAAATAAAAATAAAATTGTTAATAATTTATTTGTTGCAGTTCTCGTTTGGCCGTCAAGCGGAGGAGGAGGTGGAAGTGGAGATGAAGGACACTAAATAAAGAGCATAGAAAAAAAATATTCACCAAGTGAGAAAGCACTTTAGCCTTTATGAGCTGCTTATACTTTACTAAACAACTACAAAACAATACACTGAGCATGTTAAATTCACATTTATGTTGCGATTCTTTCCTGAAAAACATTTCTTTTTTAAAAATCTTTTCTTTTGTGATTTTTTTTTTTTTTTGTTTGAATTATTTTCTAAATCAGGAAATAAAAATTGAAAAAGAAAATTTTTTTATTTATCGAACTGTGAAGAAATCATAAAATGATATAGAATGTTTGGGAATCAAGGGTAGAGCATTGCATTCTTAGGTTTAAGTGCTATTAAATGCAGTAAGTAAGTTGTGAATAGAAGCTTAGTTCGAGGGTTATTAACTACTTATTACGAGGGACATGTGACTGCAAATTGTTAAATCTTAGTTATGGATACAGTTGTGGATACAAGGAAAACTAAATATCAGGCCTGGACATTCCTAAATGTATTCCAGAATACTTCTTTGTTGCATGAAAAGGTATTCCAAATTTTCTGAAATTGTATAAAATGTATTCTGTTTTGAGGGGGTTCTACTGGTCGACGTTTGTTTTTGGTTCGGATCTGAAAAATTCATTAATATCAAGTGTAAACCTTGCGAAAATAGGGGGGACCTCCAAAACCCCCCAGGCTACGCCCCTGTTCAAAATTATCTTATTTTTGTATGAAAGTATTTCGTATAAAGTATTCCAAATATCCCAAATGATTCCAAAACATCTACGAGTATTCTTGAATCGTTCAAACTTTCCAGACCTGGAATAAATGCAGTTTTAATCTTTCAAGAAATTCTTTAAAAAATACTTCAACAACACCTTCAAAAATTTCAAGTCAACTTTCTACTTCGTCACCCCTTGACTCTTCATTTCCTTTAAAAACATATAAGAAGAGAAAAAGACAAAAAGTTCTTCTTCATATTCTTCTTACTTATATTAAATATGTCACGTAAGTGCAATCATTTTTTTGTTCTTTCTGTTCTTCATACTCTTTATTTCATGAAAAATGATTTTCAATTTGCTGTGTCTTCTTTCCTTCTTTCTGTACTTTATTGTTGGTGAAATTTTCCTTTCAAGATTTTTTTTTTTTTTTTTCATGAAATATTCATTGAAAAATTGAAGCTTTTTGAGTATTTCTAGCAAATATATATATATATTTCTTGCCCTCAAGACTTGCTTCTTACTGTCATCAACATACGCGCCTCTTGAAAGTTTTCCGACAGAGACGAGAAGAAATATAAATTGAGGAACAGACAATTTTTTTTTTGTTGGGGACAAATTTTTGGTTTGTCCTTAAAAGCATGAAAACTTTTCTCTTATTTTATATTTTTTGTGTCTCAGCATATTTTATAAGCCTTAGCAATTTTCATCTATCTTTTTTTTTTATTCAATTATATTCAAGTTTTCCATTAAATTTTGTTTACTTAAGTTGATTGAAATATTTTTTTTTTTTTCATTTCAACAGACATGATAGTTTCTTCTTATTAATTTCTTTTGCGGAGTATGTGATGAATTTCTAAAAATTTGAAAGCAAACCACATTATGAGAATATTTTTGATTTAATAGTTCTGCAGATGTACAAGAGTTTTGAAATTTATTGTAGACTCATTTATAAATGTTAAATCATTAAAATTTCCACAGAGAATAGAATCCAATACATTAAGGCTCAATATACAATCAAAAATCAAACATATATTTCATATTCGACATTTACTTCGTTACAAATCCAATTTTATTCATTTTTCTAATGTGAATTGCTTACGTGATTTTTATTTGACATTTAAATAGACATGAACGACATAAATTGAAACGAGAAAAAAATATGAAATAAATTTCATACAATTGAAATTATCGATAAAGAGAAGATGGGAAAATTAAATGTGGAATATGACAGGATGTGTAATAAATTGAAAAATAATTTTACAAAAAGCTTTTCATTTACAATGAACAATTTTTGTCTGATTTTAGGATATTACCTGGAGAGAAAAATTCACTATTGTCTGCGATTTTGTTTAATTTTCTGCTTGATTACAGTTAAATTGATAATTTTTGGGGTGCTGTAATGAAATGGACTAGGTTGAAAATATTTTTTAATGATTTCAACAAAAATTATTATTTTTTTTTTTTGTTGCAAGTTAGCTTAATTTTAGTCATTTTAAACTTTATATGTACCGTCGCATTCAATCCTACAAAAATTCAAAAATATTTCAAATTATTTTCCTCAGATTTTTTTCTGCCATCATTTTCAAAGTTTTGACAGCTTCTGATTTTACCCTGAAATGCAAACTGCATACATTTATATCATATTAAGCTTATTACGTAATCAAATTTATATCAAAACCACATTTTTATAATGCAATAAAAATCAATAATTTGAAAAGCTTTTTTTTTAACAAATATTTCAATTATCTCTCTCGCTTTCAGCTATTCTGTGGCTGCAATATCTATGCAAAAACTTTTTTTTTTTGCCCTAGCATAAAATTTATGTTAATTTATTTATTTTTTCTACGTGAATTTTTCAAATAATTAATTTTGGCGTGAAAGGGATAATTTATGAACATTTATTTTGTGTGATTATTTATTCTACTAAACACGATTGTGTATTTGGTGTTGTACCTTTCAGTGCCCTCTCGGGTTATGCATATAAGAGAATTTGAAATTCATTTATATTATTTCATTTTAATCAATTTATTTATTTAAAAAAAAAATTGACTGTATCTATATGCTTATGAACAGATTATGCATATGGATTGTCGGTAAATATGCATTAGAGGTTAATATGTTCATGTTGTTGGATTAACAACTGAAATTGAGGCTTGAAGGTTGCATGTTGTTTTTAAATATTTGAACTTCTATCAGAGGGAGTTTATGGGATCTATTTGAGTAAATAAATCATGGATTGTTTATTCATCATTGATGTAAAATTTTGCTATCAAATTTACCAAAAGCTCAAAAATTTAAATTTTTACTAAAAGATAATGTAAATCATTAAAGAAATTCAAAAATATTTCAAGACTCTTTAACTTTTGACTAATTCCTTCCAACTAAACACTTCAGCCTCCTTAAAATGAATTAATTTTTTCAAATAAGCACTCGTAAAATAATTTTACAAATATACTCGAAACCGTCTTCCAGCTCAAAAATTGAGTACTCTAAAAATATCATTAATAGAAATTCCATTCGAACTAACAAGATTTCGTTAGCATCATCAATTACGAAAGCTGTTATTTCAATGAAAAGAGGATAAAAATTTTGTTTACGCATTTTTTTCATTTCTATATTTTTTTGTATTCTCATAACAATCAGAATAAATTATCGTCGTTTTATTCCAATTGAAAATCATTATTGAAGCTTTCCTAGAATTTTGTTGTATTTATCTTTACGCTCAGATACAGGAGCAGAAGTTGAGGATTTTAGGGAACTAGGTTTGAAATTTTTCATTCAAAAGGCTAAATTTGGAGGTTAGAACTGTATTAAAAATAGAAAAAATCTACAAAAAATTCAGCCTAACCTCAAAATTCTCTTTAATTGCACCCCTGACTCACTCCAATAAATCATCATCAAAATATACAAAAATAGACTCGATGGGAGTGTTTTCCATAATTCCACATTAAAATTTATTATTTGCAAATTAAATTTCGTGTGATTTTTGTCAATTATACAAAAATAAATTTGTCTGTGTGCCTGAACAAATCCCAGAATCAAATTCTCCATCGACAATGCTAACTGAAGTTGAGTCAAAATTAATGTAATTGAATAATAATAAATTGAATTTAAATATTGAATCAAAATAAATTTTTCATAAATAATAATATTAATCACTTCACATATCACACAATTAGCATAAATATGTTGCTGTTGCGCTCTTTATCTCCTCAAATGTAGCCATATATTATCGTTCAGATAATTCAAAAACTGCCAAGCTCATAATAATAACAATAATAATGAATATGTGTGTGTACACAGAGCAAGCAAGCATGATTATGCAAATGATTATAACGAGAGATTAAAAGCATCGAAAATAACATTATTCATGAACTTCCCTTCCTTAGTTTCTTTCTCTCACACTCTCGGAACTATTTTTATTGCTGCCTCATTTTTGGGTTCACATTTTTTATGACTTCCATTTTACATTTTTTTTTCTGGTGTCAAAAGAAAGTTTCTTGAATAAAATTCTGTATCCAGTCTATTTTTATACTTAATGATGTCTAGTCTATGGACACATTTAATAGCTTTGTTGTGCGTATGGTCTTCTTTTTATTTGTTTGAATTCCCAGTGAACATATTTGATTTAATGAGAATATTAAAGTTTTTGGAAGTAATTGTGGATTTTTAAGAATGATAGTTTGAAATTGTGGGTATTGGGATAGAAACATAGGAAAAAAACTAAACTAACGTTCACTTATGACGTCCATCAAAAACATGGATTTTCATGCCACCCTCAACCCCTCTGTCACAAAATCTTGATTCAAAAAAAAAAAAATCCCAATGTTCAAAATTATCACACAGGCTCTTACCCTCTTACCTCCTAAAAATCGGATACTATGAGTAAACAACCTTAAATTGAAATTTTAATTTTGGAAAATTTCAATTTTTTCACAAGCATACTCTTTCAACGTATCATCACAACCTCCATCCACCCCCAAATAAATGTTCATAAATTTCCATCATCCAAAAAAAAACTTCCATCTAAAAATATTTCCATAATCATCATTTACTTTAACTTCCTTCCAATAAATTTTATTTAAAAGCCTTGGCCTAGGAGGTTAAACCACAAAAAAAGTCATAAAAAGAGCAATTTTGTATCGACGGGGACGAGCTCCAAAATAAAGGAAATGATAGTCCATAAAAAAAAGTATGATGAAATATTATTTAATGAATATTTATGCTTGCTTCTCTGATTTCTTTTTTTTTCTCATCCACATTTGCATTTCAACAACTTTTTTTTTTTGATTCACATAAAACAATATTTTTTCCTCCTTTGTTTTTTTACAGTCTTTATTCTTTATCTCCATCTCTCCATTTATTTTATTTTATTTTTTTGGTATGGTAAAGAAAATTTTTTTACATACAGCAATGAATATTTATATTAACGTACACGATAGTCAGTATAAATATTTTTGCAATCATACTTTATGCTTCCATGCTTTCATTCTCTGTATTCATCTTTCATATTAAAATCATTGCCTCAACATCCCCTCATTTGAGATTTTATGATGTTATTCTTTATATATTTGAGCAAACAAATTTTTTTGGCGATGTCTGTGTGTATGTGTGACTGTATTTAGGATGTTTTGTGACAAATCTAAGAGTTAACTGCAAAGCTCATCATTTATTTATTTTATCATGTTTGTATTCTTGCTCATATTTTTGTGCTGCCTTTTATTATTGTAATTGTGTTGTTGTGATGTTGAGCAGGAAGGAAATTGAGTTTGCAACTAGTGGACGGAACGTTTAGCGAGTTTATGGTGAGTTGGATGATAAGCTTGGTAAAAAAATGTGATATTATCAGATATATGGATGGATGAAGTAAATTTAATTGTAATATTCAGTTTTTGATAGAAATTTAATGTTTTTAAGGCTTCATCAACATTTTTAGTCATTGATAGCCATTTTAATATAAGGAAAAGCCTGAAACTTATAGGAAATATTAACCTCCAAATATTTAAATCATATAAAAATTTTCAAGAACCTAATTGAGAATATTTTTGCACAATTTTCTTCTACTTCTTCTACTGTCATTCACTCCCACATCACACATGTCTATTTTACATGAAAATCTACTTCCTGTATTTTTAAACCGAATCCCACTCAAATTCAACTCAAATCCTTTGAGACTTTTTCCTAAAATACACCTCATACGACAACCACTAAAGGAAACCATGTCTACATATATCCACAAAAGCATTTTCAAAAGAAATTTCTCTTTTGTTTTTCTGATTCTAAAAAAAATATAAATTCTTCCATCAAATATATCAGTGCACATCTGTACAAACATCTCTATCCATACATCTCATCCATGTGTCTCTTTATATATATGTTTACATAAAGTGCTGTAAAAAAGAAGAATTTCTACGGAGAGTTGGAGGATTTTAAATTGGCCATCAAGTTGTTGGTTTCATCGGTGTGTAGATAGAGTGGAGATGAAGAGAATGGATAGGATGAAGGAACAAGAAAAAAAAGATGATGAAACAGCATGGAACTGAAAGAGTTGTGTTTGCTCATCATTTTCCATTCTAGATGAGATTGAGAGAATTATTTATAAATTGTAGAGCTACTCTATCTACACAAAAGCGTCATCATCTTATCGTCTGTGTGTTTTTTGGTTGGTAAGGTCTGTTGTGCCTTGTGCCTTACCATGACTGCCAAAAAATAGATAGAAAATGAAAATTTTCTTCCATCTTCAATGTTCCATGTTATTTTTTCCATTTTTGCACACATCATTGCCGCCCTGCGTCTCTAACATTATAATGAATATGGAAATGCGGTTTTCTAAAAAGGAAATGGCAATGAAAAAAAAAATTCTTGTGAGGATATTGAATAAATATGAGCTGTACAGCAAGTCTCAATAAATTAACTAAGATTATGGAATAATGAATAATTGATTGAATTATTAGTGTCCATCAAGTAAAACGGAGACCTAACGAATTGAGCAATATGCTATGTATGGGTTTTTTGTGCAATTTTGTGAAAACCAAAAAACATCCTCTTTGAATTTTGTGAACGTCATACTTTCGAGATATGAGCATCTCAATATGTAAAATTGACAGATTTTTCCATTTTTACTTTTTTAGCCATAACTCTGGCATGACTTGATGAAAATTATTCAAACTTGGCCTGTTTTTTGTGCATATATCCCTTAATAAAATAAGTTAAAAAGAATTTTGAAAAAATGTTTTCTTGGAAAGTTATAGCGATTTTAATGTGTAAACTAGGTCAAAAAAAGCTATTTTTTTACATTTTTGGCTATAACTTTAACAGGACTTGATGAAATCTCTTCAAATTTGGCCTGAATTTTGTGCAGGCAACACTGAACAAAACAAACCCAAAAGAATTTTGAAAAAAATTATTTTTGAAAAATTATAGCGATTTTAAAATGTAAATTTGGACAAAAAAACCTATATTTTTACATTTTTGGCTATAACTCTGTCAAAACTTTATGAAATCTCTTCAAATTTGACCTGAATTTTGTGCAGGCATCAATAAACAGAATAAACTTAAAAGAATTTTGAAAAAAATTATTTTTGAAAAATTATAGCGATTTTGATGTGTAAATTAGGTAAAATAACCTATATTTTCACATTTTTGGCTATAACTCTGCCAAAACTTTATGAAATCTCTTCAAATTTGACCTAAATTTTGTGCAGGCATCAATAAACAGAATAAACTTAAAAGAATTTTGAAAAAAATTATTTTTGAAAAATTATAGCGATTTTGATGTGTAAATTAGGTAAAATAACCTATATTTTTACATTTTTGGCTATAACTCTGTCAAAACTTTATGAAATCTCTTCAAATTTGACCTAAATTTTGTGCAGGCATCAATAAACAGAATAAACTTAAAAGAATTTTGAAAAAAATTATTTTTGAAAAATTATAGCGATTTTGATATGTAAATTAGGTAAAATAACCTATATTTTTACATTTTTGGCTATAACTCTGTCAAAACTTTATGAAATCTCTTCAAATTTGACCTGAATTATGTTTGTACTTTGCACAAAATTTAGGTCAAATTTGAAGAGATTTCATAAAGTTTTGACAGAGTTATAGCCAAAATTGTAAAAATATAGGTTATTTTACCTAATTTACATATCAAAATCGCTATAATTTTTCAAAAATAATTTTTTTCAAAATTCTTTTAAGTTTATTCTGTTTATTGATGCCTGCACAAAATTCAGGTCAAATTTGAAGAGATTTCATAAAGTTTTGACAGAGTTATAGCCAAAATTGTAAAAATATAGGTTATTTTACCTAATTTACATATCAAAATCGCTATAATTTTTCAAAAATAATTTTTTTCAAAATTCTTTTAAGTTTATTCTGTTTATTGATGCCTGCACAAAATTCAGGTCAAATTTGAAGAGATTTCATAAAGTTTTGACAGAGTTATAGCCAAAATTGTAAAAATATAGGTTATTTTACCTAATTTACATATCAAAATCGCTATAATTTTTCAAAAATAATTTTTTTCAAAATTCTTTTAAGTTTATTCTGTTTATTGATGCCTGCACAAAATTTAGGTCAAATTTGAAGAGATTTCATAAAGTTTTGACAGAGTTATAGCCAAAAATGTAAAAATATAGGTTATTTTACCTAATTTACACATCAAAATCGCTATAATTTTTCAAAAATAATTTTTTTCAAAATTCTTTTAAGTTTATTCTGTTTATTGATGCCTGCACAAAATTTAGGTCAAATTTGAAGAGATTTCATAAAGTTTTGGCAGAGTTATAGCCAAAAATGTGAAAATATAGGTTATTTTACCTAATTTACACATCAAAATCGCTATAATTTTTCAACAATAATTTTTTTCAAAATTCTTTTAAGTTTATTCTGTTTATTGATGCCTGCACAAAATTTAGGTCAAATTTGAAGAGATTTCATAAAGTTTTGACAGAGTTATAGCCAAAAATGTAAAAATATAGGTTTTTTTGTCCAAATTTACATTTTAAAATCGCTATAATTTTTCAAAAATAATTTTTTTCAAAATTCTTTTGGGTTTGTTTTGTTCAGTGTTGCCTGCACAAAATTCAGGCCAAATTTGAAGAGATTTCATCAAGTCCTGTTAAAGTTATAGCCAAAAATGTAAAAAAATAGCTTTTTTTGACCTAGTTTACACATTAAAATCGCTATAACTTTCCAAGAAAACATTTTTTCAAAATTCTTTTTAACTTATTTTATTAAGGGATATATGCACAAAAAACAGGCCAAGTTTGAATAATTTTCATCAAGTCATGTCAGAGTTATGGCTAAAAAAGTAAAAATGGAAAAATCTGTCAATTTTACATATTGAGATGCTCATATCTCGAAAGTATGACGTTCACAAAATTCAAAGAGGATGTTTTTTGGTTTTCACAAAATTGCACAAAAAACCCATACATAGCACATTGCTCAATTCGTTAGGTCTCCGTTTTACTTGATGGACACAATTATTATTATTTTTTTTACTGTGGATATTCGAGGATGGCAAGGAAATTATCATTTGTAGCACATTATCGTATTTTACATATTTTATGTGATTTTATGAGGGAGTGGTCAAATATGAACTAGGAATGAGTGAATGTCCATAGGAAAAAAAATCAAAAGATAAATCCCATGAAATAACCAATATTCCCTTAATCTATTCACAGACATCACATAAAAGCAAATAAACCACTTACAACATTTGATTTCCATTTAGTAAAATCCTCTTTGACAATTTAAATTCATCAAATATTTTTTTTGTGCTTCCAGAAATGCAATTTTTATGATTCAAACTATATAAATCTCTTATAGTCTGTTTGTCAACATTGTGGCGAACATAAATCTACACTCAATGATTTATATATAAAATAAAAACAGTAAGGATTTATCTCTCAAATATTTACATGCTCTATTTTTTTATTTGTAATTGAAACTCAAATATTACTCAAAACTTTTCAATCCACCACAAAACTGTGGAATATTCTTTTTCAATTCCAATTCTTTTTTTGTTCTGCTCATCGATGCAAATGACATCTAATTTACATTCAATCGATATGAACATGTTGAGCTTCAACTTTCCACATGCCCAACCACTGAATGATGCAAAAAAATAAAGAATTTTTTTTTCTCGTTTATTTTGTTGGACATGAAAGGAGAAAGAAGCTCATATGTTGTTTACTCATCCAAAATATAGACATTGTATGTGTGTGTATCTGTGTGAATTGACAGAAGGTAGCCAGACATCAACGTTAAAGTGTATTCAAGTGATATGATGACAGAAGAATGTTCGGAATAAGAATGGAAGATGTGTATTTACTGCCATGATGGAGAGATTGTCTGGTAAATGTGAATGTCAGGCATGAATTCTTGGAAATATGAATGTAAACTTAATCATGTTTTTTGTGTCTTTTTCGATGTCATTAAATACTACAGAATAAAGGTAGAAAAAACACGAACATTTTGTCTATTTCTAGAATATATCACATCATCCTTATGCCCCTCCAACTTCAATATTCTGAATAACCCACATCGGAAAAAAATAATAAGAAGCTTAAAGCTTCTAGAATGTTAATTACAACAGAAAGTACCGTTCATTAGGTATGGAAATATATTTCATCTCTATCAAATGTTTTTGCTTACTCAGTACTGTAATGGAAAAAAGTAGAACAAGTTCCAAGTATTCATTCATATCTCTAATCATTATGCAGTCTTCTTATTTTCATCCATTAACCGACACGAGAAACAGAAGCATCAGCAGTTGTTAAAGTCATGAAAAGCCCTTCTTTTTCTCTATTTCTGTCGTTTGTTAGTTCATTACCATTCAACATTCTTATGCTGTCATACAATGTCATAATGTCTTTAATAAAGTGTGTCTCTCTTTTGTAAGCTGTATTAAAGTTTCATGGACGTTTTTTTTCTCATTTTCTCTTTTGTTTTATGTTTGGTGTCTGTTTAAGTTGATGGAATAAATTTTTTTCTAGTTTTGTAATTTTTGTTCTTAACATTTTGATTCTGTGAATTCTTATTTAGGTTTAATTTGCCAAAACTTAGAGTTTTTAAAAATTAAAGAAATAATTAAGGTGTTGGCGCGTTTTTCATGAATTTTTAAATCCAATTTTCCTCTAAAAAAAATAACAAACTAAACACTTTGAAGTAAAATTTGCTGATTCGTTGTCTAAATTCCAATAAACCTTCATCAAATCCCTCGACTTATTTCAAAAATTAAACATTAAGAAGAATTTTTAATCAAAAATAATCTTCAGTCATTATTCAAGCTTCATTTTTAATCTCTTCACATAACCATTAAGATTTGTCGTGGAATTAGAGTACGAAGAGAATTTCCCTACTTTTTTTTTTTTAATCTTATAAGAATGTTCATTGCATTGCACATTATCGTAGCAAAAGTCATGACTTATAACATTATTCTTTTTTCCTTATCTTCCCCTCACTTTCATCATTCAATGTCGATTTGAGTATCAAGTACATATAAATACTGCCAGAAAAATGAAAGAAATTTAGTTCATTTTTTTTCCTTCAAATAATGAAAAAATAGCAAAAGTTGATGCTGTTATCATATATGTATGTTCTGCTGTACATAGCTTCTTATATCTATGAACTTAACTGGATAAATGATGAATGGAAGTTGCTCAACTAAAGTCAGAAAAAAAGAAAGAAATCTTTTGTGTGCATCACAAGTTAAAGCTGAACAATAAACAACTTGAAAACGAGTTATTCACTATACTTTATAGGAAAGATGTGGAATAAAAAATGAGCAATGAAAGAAAAATAAAGGAAAAGTAGCTACAAAGATTTTCAATAATTTTGTACGAGAAAACTTTCTTCTTTTCATACTTTTGAATTGTGAAGATTGTTTTGAATTAAAGGAAGTGTTTGGACTCAAAAGAGATTGTTGAAGGATATTCTTGAACTGGAAAGATTGATAGAATTTTATTTGATGAGTTGTGAAGAGATTTTGTTACTTAATATTTTGGATTTGTGACATGATGTGCTTTTTAAGTTTTTATAAAATTTCTTTTTAAACTTATTTAAATTTGAGCTCGTCCAAATGAAAATGGTTCATGGCATTTTTTACGTTTGACGTCATTATTCATCATAATCTTGATGATATTTAAGGGCGTTTTCAAAATTTCAAAAAAATCTACTTTAAATGAAAAATACTTATTTATGTGATGTAGAACTTTGAATTTTATAAATTTGGCCTTTAATCTTGTTTATAAGTGCATTCATTTGGGAATAATTTCGTTTTTTGTGAGCGTTACTTGGTAAGAAAAAGTTGAATTTAATTTTTTAAAAAGTAACGCTAATAATTTCATAATTAATGCGTTTGGAAGGAAGATAATAAGAAAAATGAGTAGAATTCATTGTTTTACTCATGAATAACTAGTCATTGCATCGTCTAGATATCTTAATTTAGAGAAAATTGATTTTTGACCGAAATTTTTGAAAAAAAAACATCCGTGGAAGTTCCCTTAACATATTAGGTATGTTGGTGGTTGGAATGAAGCGTAGCCAGAAATTTTCAAAGGGGAACTCAAAAAGTTATGAATTAAAATTATATTCTGAAGTGTTTTGCAAAATTAACTTTAAGTTTTCTTGATCAGAAAAAATTGAATGAAAAACCTTTAAAAATTCTTCTAGTACCAAAAATAAATTCAGAATAATAATAAATAAATATTTACCTGACTGCTGTTCATTGAACCTTTAGAATTTTATTCTGCAAATAAAAAGAAAAATTTAAAGATTATTTTCCTCAGTAAACTTTGAACAAAGTTCAAAAATTAATAAAATTTAAGTTTAGTTTAGTTTTGGCAATTTTTGGCTTTAAAAAAGTTTTGTTTTGTTTAAATACTTTAATATGCTTAAATGAAGTAAATCGGTGTTAAAAATAAAATTGTGAATCAAATAAATTCAAATTAGAAGTATATAAATTCAAAGATGGATCAAAATCAGATTGTGGATCAAGTAAGTTTTTAAACATTTTGATAAGAATGAATTTTGCTACAAATTTTACTTTAAAGCTTAACCGAGTACATGATTTAGTTTTCTACATGAGAATCAAATCAAATTCCCAAAAAATCCTTTCAACCTTTCTTGATTCTCACTCATCAAGCAAACTTAAATACAAAAAATTCATGAAAAATGAGAATGAAAAAAATCACAAAAGAAGACTTTGATTCTCTTTTTTTTTGGCAACATTGTTGTGTACTCGACTATAAATAATTTACTACCTTTTCAATCCACTTCATCACTTTTCATCGTTCTCACACTTGTATTCAATATATTTTCTTCTTTTTTTACATTACTCATTGTTGTCTCATTTAATTCCTTTAGAAAGTAAATATTTTCTTTTCTTCCTTATCTCTCATCACAAACTGTCGATGCTCACTCAATCAAGAAAATAGCAATCTGACAGAAGTTATTTAATTGGAAATGACCCCTAAGATGAATGATGAGGAGGAAAGAATGTCGTGTCGAGTGACCGAAAAAAAGGAAAATTTTCAAGTCTAAGTTATAAGACTTTGAAAACATAAAACAACAAAATCATTGTGGTCTTAATAATTTATGGAAATTCATGGATCATTTTATTCTTCTTAGTCATGGTCCTTCTGACCGATTTGATTGGATAAAAAATAAGAGGAAAGAATTTGTAAGTCACAAGCATAAATGAAGTCTGTCTAAATTTATGAGAAGTCAAATTGGAAGCTGTATATAATTTATTTTGAGACATATTAGTTATAATTACTGATAATTACTACCCACAACCCTAATCAACCTCTTCGACTCCCAAAACTTAATCGCATCATCACACAACCATAAAAAAATATCATAAAATAGTATAGACCAGAAAAAAGGATTAAAAACAAGCTCCTTTTTCCAGGTGGTCGTAAAAATTAATTTTCTCACTCATTCTTGTTCATTGAGGCGATAAATTCATGTTTGTAGTATTAATATAACATCAGCATACATAATCATGCAGAAAAACACGAAAAACTACCATTAGAGGAGTTCGAAAAGTCAATAAATTCATAAATTTGTTACATAAATGGTAGCAGATGTGTTTGATGGCTAAAATTTTTTTTTTGGCTGGAGATGGTTCAATGTATTATTCATTCGTTTAGATGCGAAGCTTTACTGACTTACTTGTGGATGTAGAAAAAATTGTTCTTAATTAGAAAAAAAAGGATTTTTGCATTTAATTACTTTTTTTGGTATACACATAAAGCTTAGATGATGATAAGATGGAAAGTTCTAATTGCCCTCAGATCCTTTCTACAAATTTTCATGAGGGTTATATCCAAGATTATCAATCGGCTAAAAAATAGCACACATATACCGAAATTTTAATGAATATTAGGTTCCTTTATCTCTTTTATATTTTTACCCCATTTTCTTGAGGATGCAAGAAAAAAGATCTAGATTGACATTGTGACTAACTCGATGAATAAATATATCCTTTATTTATCTGAGGATGTATTTGTATGCTTATGTTATCAAACAGAAAGGATCACACAAAAATAAACAAACGAGATGAAAAATTAAGCCTTAGAGGAAGCATATGTTGGGGATTAGAGCGCAATTTATGTGAATAACTTTAACAAATAATTTAACGAATTTTTAAAAATTTAAATTTCTTAAAAATTAATCCATTTTATAAAACTTCACGTATTAAAGAAAGTTTTACAAAATTGAAGCCATTAAAGCAATTTAAAAACCTAAAATCCATCGTAAATTCATCCACAAAGCAGCATAAAGACACAGACAAAAGTTCAAAACATCAAAACTTTCTCTATTATCCTATTTAAACCACATTCAACACATCATTCATTCTCTCAGTCAAAACATACACAAAATCCCCTTTCATTCTACAGACATGCTCTTCCAAAAAAATTTCCTTATATATCTTCACAAAGATGAGTCTTATGTGTGTGTGTGTGTGTGCATTGAGAAGAATGATGAGAACAGAAAATGGTCAGATTATGTTAAAAGCCCATAAATCCAAGACTATATAGTCAAAAAATATAAGCGATAAATAAATAAACACAAAAAAGGAGCTAAGCTTTCGTAAATTAGACAAAAGGAGGATCAAAGAATCTACCCATAAGAATTTTAATTTAGTTTCAAGATATTAATGGCAGAGGTTTTGTTAGTGCAATTGACGTTACTGTTATTGTTTATCATGTTTATGTTTGCTTACCAAAATCTATAAAGCATGTGAAATGGTGTTTGTGCTTAATGTTAAAAGGATTGAATTGGCTGAATAGAAAGTTTCAGTAACCAAAGTTTAATCTACAAACCATAAAGCTTTTAGGAAGATGATTCTTAATTGATCTTTGAAGAAGATTTGGTAAAAGTACTTATATGAGTTTGTTTGTAGAGATTTAAGCTTGAATATGCGCTTGAGTTTAGGTTTGTTTGTTGATTTTTGTAATTTATATGCATATACATGCATCTACATTCTTGATTAGTCAACATACTGAATCTTGAAATTAAGATTCTGAATATGATATTATTCATTTAATAACATGATACATTAAGAGCTGTTCACTAAGTACGTTTGCTTCTTAGGGAATTAAAAAATTTAGATAATTAGTGACTTTCATCATTTTTCGATGCATAATTTAGCTCAATGCTGCTACTCTAAACATCACGAAGCTATTTCCCTAAAACAGTTTCTGATTTAACACACAAATCCATTTTGGCTTTATGGCTTATCTTTATGATACATACAAGAAATAAATGGAATCAAAAATCCATTTTGCAATCATAATTTCCATAAAAATCAATAGTTGACCAATACTTTTCTACCTAAAGAACTGCTTCAAAAGAGAATATTTGATGGGATTATTTTATGTTCATAAAGATTATTTTTATGGTAAAAAGGGGAAGAATAAGAACAGTAACATTAGAGGAACATCTCCATTTCTCATCAATATTCAATAGCTCATCGGTTAGCGATGATGATGATGATGATGATGACCTACCACTATCAATAGAATAAAGATATAAAGCCATAAAGTAGGAAAAAAAGTATGGAATTGTTTTATGTATGATAAATGTGTGGACAGAGGCATAGTTGATATATATTCAATATATATAGGAGGTAAACTATGGTATTATTAAATTATTATTATGGCTATTATAATATATGAGATGTAATCTAACTCGGATCTATAAATAAATGGCTTTTGGTGCTGTGCACATATTCGTTCGATAGTATTAAGTATGTGATTATATTTATACATTTTGCCCATTCAATTAATGCTCTGGTCGTGGCTCTTTAGCTTAGCCATTACAATACATTCGTTACAAGCACAAGCTGTAGTTAAAGACGACGACAAAAAATTTCTATTTATGGTTATTATGCGACTTGTTATAGGTTTTTTGTCCTTGATATTAAGCATCGTATTCTCCCCTTTTTCACTAACGTCCAATAATAAACCAAAGGGAAATTTATTTTTATTACCTTTCTTCTTCTTCCATCCTTTTCCATCCACAATTTTAATATCCAAACACTTGCTGAGTTGCTTTACTCAGGCTTATATCCATTCTATTGATGGCATTAATTTTATTGAGGTCACAACTACAGATGCAATTTTTTCCATTTTTTTTCTCTTCATGCTCCTTCTGATCTTAAATAATTTCATTTTACAAAGTGCCTTACATTTATTATGATGACTTTCATATCAACATATGTGATGCATACTTTTTCTTTCTTCTCCTTACAACATAGTTCGTGTATAAATTATGCTTACATTCATATTGCATAGAATCAAAAGGTTACTGGGTGGTAGTAGTTTTTTTTATAGTTTTCAATAAAGAATGAAAAAGATGAGAGGAAAAACTGGATTTATATTCAATCTGCGTTATTTTTACTTATGTGGATGGATATGAAAGTTTCTATATAATAATCTAAGTTAAATACATACTAGCTTTAATTTTAAAAAAATATGAGCAGATAAATTTTGAGTACTTTTTTAACAAAATTCAAAATGGCGAATTTTCAGCACTAACTAATACTTTTCAGATTTATTTTCAAATCTAATAATATTTTATTATTAATAAATCAAGTTAACACTACCTTAATTCACCGAACATTTTTTTACACTAAGAGACCTAATTAAATAAATAATTAAACAAAGAATCACAACTACAAATCCCACTCAAATAAACAAACAGACTCCCAGTAATTTCATAATAAAATCATCTCTCAAAGGAGTCTTCTTTAGAGTAACAAAAATTCTCTACACAACCTTTTATACTTTTAAAAATACACTTTAATCATAAAAAGCAACTCAAGTGCACTCACTTTATATGTAAGCTTGTTGAAAACATTTTCTAAATGCTTTTTAATGGAAGTTGTGAAATCTCGATTTTTACAGCAACTACATTTTCTGTTTCCTTTTGTTTTTTTGCCTCCCATTCGTAATTAAAAAGCATTAAGAATATTTCAAGTACTAAAGTAAAAAGATGTTACACATACAACACAGCTCTCAACTCTTTATGAATCAACAGCTTCAAAACAGTTAATGTTATTTAACAATATGTAAGAGACGTAAAAATAATATGAGAAAAAGAGCTGCTGTTAAAAATATGATTCAAGCTTTTCATTTGTAATGTTTTTTTTGCTACTGCTTCAAAATTTTCCTTTTTTACATTGTAACATGGGAAAATCGAATGCTTTGTAAATTTTCATGTTTTTGTGCTTCTGTTCTGTGAATTAGATTTAGATAAATAGACTTTAAATGCTCAGTTTTTGTGAAGGAATTTTGATTTTAAAGGCATGAGAATTTAGTTTCTTTACAAAAGTGAACCCAGACTTAAAAATTTGGAAATTGAAAAAGCTTTGAATAATTTTAACCCTCCCCCCTAAGAGTTAGACATCATAAGACTTATAGTGTCCAAACTATGCTCCGCGACACTCACTTTTACATATTTAAAAAAATAGTGCTGTGTTATAAATTTTTAATAGAAAAATGTGTCGTGACACAAAAAAGTTTGGACACCACAGTCATAAGTGAACCCCTTCCCCCGGTTTCTTCAAGAATGTTGCCAGAAATCAAAAGTTCAATACAAAAAGTTTATCAATAAACATTTAAGCCTTCTAATTAATTAATAACAGCCATACAAACTATAAACTTCAAACAACCCTTCAATCAAGAATTAATTTATCTTAATGCACACCACTTCATCTCATATCAAATATCCAGTACAAAAATTAACTCACATTCACAATAAAATAAGCAATTTAAATGTTTCAAGCGTTTTTCAAATTCCATTATCCTCTAGTGTTGTAGTAATTAAACAGCATTTATGCTCATTATAAAGTTTTAACAGTAAAGTTTTCAACTACCTCTTTACCTTGCAGCACTTTCCATTAAACGAATCTCATGTTTATACAACAAATTCCTCACTAACTTCTCCCTCTGTTTTTCCTAGCACTCGTAATTTATTTGCTGGAAAGCGGAGATGCTTAATATGAAAATTACAGAAATAAAATTAAAAAAAAATACATCTCTCATTGCGCATAAAATGGCAAACAACATTTTATATCATCCATGTACATCCGTGAAACATCAAAGAGGAAATGTAATGATGCTTCCATTAATTTTGAAAAAATAAGAGAAAATTTGCTCATTTTAATTTAATTTTAACTGAAATGATGAAATATAAAAAAAAATTCTCTGAATAGTCTGGTGGAGGTTGGAGGGATGTTTTTAAAGGAATTTGGTGAAAATTTTGTTGAAATAAATTGAGGTTTTGGATGAAGGATTGAAATTTAACAAATTTGAATTTATTGCAATTGAAAAGATTTATTTTTATTTCATTTTAAAAATAATCATGTTTATAAATTTTAACTTCTTGTTGCTAAATATTTTGTATCAAATTACTCAAAAATTCTTAAAATTTACATTAAACAAATTAAATTTTGCGAAAGAAATTTCATCAAAAATTCCTTCAAAGAATAGCAAATCTCATTAAAAATCATTAAAAATTCCAAACAATACAAAAATATTTCATTAAATTCTCATGACTCTATTTGTACTTGACGAAATTTCTGTGTAACAAAAGCAAGCCAAAAGTAATGAGCATATACTTAAATATATTCACAGAACAACAACACACAAAAAAAACTTAATTAAAAACACAAAAGGCTAAATAAAAAGCTCATTTCCTTCATTCACAAGAGCAACTATACACAAAATTTATGTGCGTATGTACATAAATATGCGACAGCACAAAAATCATTTTCCGAGCAATTGAAAAATTATTCAATGGAACAGCAACAAAAAAAAAGTCACAGAACGAAAAACTTTTATTCCTACTCATTCCATGTGCCTCTATTAGAGGCAAAAAGAGCCTAAAAATTAATTCACAATAATTTTGCCATTTTTCTGTGTTTGGCTGTCAAGTTGGAAATAAAGGCAACAGCCAGCAACATTAAACAACGGGTGGAAATATTAATGGCGGAAATATTGAAGCAGTTGATATAAAAGCAGGCTAAACAATTGAAAAATTGGCACACTTTGTAGATATGCATACACTTAGCTGAATAAAAACTTTTATTTACAATTCAGTGGAAAATTTTTATCCTTCTTCCTTATTCTTGCCATTTTTTGCCATTCGTTTGAGTTTTACTGTTAAATCTACAAACATGAAATATGAACATACATTAAGCACTAAATCATCTACAAAAGTAAGTAAAAAGCTTTTTTGGATTTTATTTTGCATTTTGCACGTAAAATGTAAAAGAAGAGAATTTTTCGGAAAAAGTTTGGAAAGATTCGAGTCGAATAATGTTAAAGCTAATTGAAAAATTTTTTTGGTTTTAAGACTATGGCTCAAATTCACTTTGGGCATTAAAATTAAGAAAAATTTGTTAACCTTGGTATTTGAATATCTTTTAGAATAAAAATGATATTGAATTTCAAATTATTTCTTAATGAAGCTGAGAATTTAAAAAAGGCATGCCTTGAGATGATTTTATTTATTTCAAAGATCAAATATTTTAATTTATGTGATTTATTGTTTAGTTTAGTTGTTTAAGGCTTAAACTTTAAACTATAAAAATTTAAAATTAATTATTTTACAAACTTTTGAAGAGACATTATGGAAAAAATCAAAACTATTCAAAATATCCCCAAACTTTAAATACTTTAGGATTACAGCACTGTCCGCCTACAAAAATGAAAATAATCATCAAGAAACTAGTCAAAATTTTTCCTTGGGGAGGATCCAATTTTTTTTTGTTTGATAGAAACATTTTATGGGGGGTTAAATGCTTTTCGTTTTGAATAAGCTTAACAAAATGGCTAAATATTTAGTGAAAGGGGAAACCTCTTTGGACCCTCTTCCCTGCTATTGAGATCGTGAAAATATTTTTCGCTATTTTTTTTATTGCACAGCACTATGTTATCCAAAAAAATTCATCCATAAAACATTTCTCTCTCAAAAAACTTATCGAAGACTGACCATAAATCATAAGCTTCCCTTAACTACTTTTTATTCAACATTAGCCTTCCAATTTTTTTTATTCACATTTATATGCACATAAGTCAAACAGTTTCTCACCACACAACATGAATAAATAAGGAAATAAGGAATCAGTTGAGAATATTTCTTTTCAATATACATGAATGAATTTTTCATGATCCACTCATGTGCATCAACTTAATGATTTATCCAATATAATTCAATAATCATTATTGCTTGCGGCATCAAAAGAAATAAAAAAAATATTATTGCTTTATACAGCACTGCACGCGAATGTAGGCAACATGTATCACATAAAAACAACTACTTTTCGTAAATGTGTCCTCGCTGTGACTTTCATTTGATCTGGGCAACTATATATGAGCAACAACTAATCAAAATAGTCAGTCAATTATCTTCATGATAAGCGGACACTCGTCTATATTATTTTTGTCAATTAATTTAGATTCTTATCAATTAATGTAGTGAGAGTTGTTAAAACTAATTCAATTAATCGATTGGCAGTGACAATTGGCAACAAAAAAAAAGTTTTCAAAAATTATCTCAAAATTTAGGTAAATAACAAGTTGTTGACATCTTTCATTCTGATTTCGTAAGACATAAATAGTACAAGACATACACAGAATCATGAGCAGTGATAAGAAAGTTCGAGGATTTTTTACGCAAGCATGTATGCAAACAGCGGCTGGTGGAAGTGCAGGTAAATAAAAAAATACCAAAAATTATTCTCGTAAATATTTACAATCGACCATAAAAATGTTGTTTCAAGGTTTCGTGGAAGTATGCATTATGCATCCACTGGATTTAATTAAAACACGACTTCAAATACAAAGTACACCGGCTTTGGCTGGAAATAATGTGAGTTTTACAATCCAATATCTAACTATGAGGCTGTCATGTCATTGTTCTACAATTCATTGTAATTTTGATGAACTTTTCTATTACTGTGCATTCACAGGTTTACTATAATGGTGTATTTGACTGTGCGCGTAAAATGGTTCAAAGTGAAGGATTGTTTAGTGTTTACAAAGGAATTTTGCCTCCCATTCTGGCTGAAACACCCAAAAGAGCAGCTAAATTTTTGACATTTGAACAAACGAAGCCATTGTTCCTGTTTGGAAGCGATAAGCCAACACCACTAACATTTTCATGTGCCGGATTGGCAGCAGGAGTGTTTGAAGCCATTCTTGTCAATCCTTTTGAGATGGTGAAGGTAACACTGCAGGCAAATCGTAGCAAGACTGGCGAACTGCCAAGTACAGTAGCAGTTGCAAAGCAAATCATTGCCAAAGATGGATTTGGCTTGAGAGGACTTAATCGTGGTCTTACAGCAACGATTGGTAGAAATGGTGTTTTTAACATGATTTATTTCGGCTTTTATCATTCTGTTAAAAATATTGTGCCTGAATATAAGGACAATCCTGTTAAGGAATTCTTCCGTAAAGTTGCTATTGGCTTCATATCTGGTACATTAGGTTCTGTCATCAATATTCCATTTGATGTTGCAAAATCGCGTATTCAGGGACCACAGCCACAACCAGGTGTTGTTAAATATAAATCAACATTCCAAGCCATACGACTTGTATATCGCGAGGAAGGATTTACTGCTTTGTATAAGGGATTAACACCTAAAGTTATGCGATTAGCTCCAGGTGGTGCTATTATGATGATTGTGTACGAGTATGTCTATGAAGCTCTGGACAATTACTTTTGATTTCGTTCTTTGTGTTCATTTTGAATGTTTTTATGAAAAATATTTTTGGAAGTGAATTTTTTGAATCTGATGAAAAATTATTCTAGCTCAATTTTTAGGCGAAAATTTTTGAAATTTTCTAACAAACAAAAAAAGTACATAGTTTGTAAGTTTGATTGCTTTTAACAGATTAACTGCATTTACATAAATACTGACTGTTTGAAATAGACTTAACAAAATATTCATATACACAATATACAATAATTTTTCGCATTTTCTTGAATTCTATGCGGGTTTGATACAGCATTACATAATTAAATGTTTTTATAAAAGTAGTATGTAGTTGGTGCTGAAGCATCAAGTTGTTGAAATTTATTTTTTTTTTTGTAAAATATTTTAAAGAAACAGAAATTATCCGTCTTGAAAAAGTTTTATTTTTTTTTGTGATTTTTTATGTTTTTCTCAAAAGACATCAAAAATTGAGTAGTTAGCTCAAAATTTAGAAGAATTAAAGTCATCATGCTAATTAGATATTTTAACACTTGAAGATATGAACAAATTTAGATTATTCAATATTAAAAAAATATGTTGATCGTTCAAAATCAGTAGTGAATTAAATGAACAATTTAAGGTCATTAAAATTTTGTAAAATATCAAACATTTTAAAGTTCAAATCAATCTAATTCTCGACTGTCTAACTAACAAAAAAATTAACTGAAAAAATTTAAAAATTCTTTTATTGAGATAAAGAAATCAAAAATTGATGGTAAAACCAAATTATACTCAATTTCATTGACCTTTTATTCATCCTCGTTTAAAGGTCATTAGAAACAAACAAGTCATTAAATTAAAGATGACATTTTTTTAAAAAAAAAGAAGAATAACAGTTGCGATTTATTGAATAAATTTTATTTTTTGTTAAAAATTTTATATTTTATTAAATTGTAATTTATTTTTGATAATCAATAAAATAAAGTTTTGGATGCAAATGATTTTGATTTATAGAATTCTAGCTGAGAACTAACCCCTCTCTCGCCAAAAAAAACCACCCCTTACTTGATTTTCGAGAAAAATCCTATCTAGTGAAAATTCAAGTTTTCAATCATTCTTGATTCTCTCAAAACATTCAATGATACCTAAGAGCAGCTAAAAGCTTCAGAGTTTATAAAACCATCGACATTATTTGTTCAACAAAATTGATCTTATAATGTTCACAAAACTCTCTTCATCTCAATTTCACAATCTCTTATAAGTACTTGAGAAAAGAAAATTAATCGCCATAAGTGTCGACAGCATTTTAAATGCTTGATGGAAAAATTCTTTTTACAGTTCACCAAACGTGACGGAGAAAATTTCACGCCATAAGAAAATGAAATAAAAAAAGAAGAAAATTCTTAACAAGTGTAATAATTAAGCATTAAATTAAGCATGCTGTTTGAAATTTTGCGATTATTTTACATTTTTTTACTTGGGTTTAGTGACTTTTAAGCTGTTCACATTGATAAAAACAGACCATCCATGAATATGCAAAGTAATTGATGAGAATGAAACATTGACAAGGCGGGATGTTGGGAGAAAATAAAAACAAAACTTTAAAACCATTTTAATTCATTTATTTCCATGCATTTTTTAATCTAATTTAAAATCCAAAATTGGCACAAATCAACCAATTCTACCAGTAAATGGAGGAATTTTGAAATTCCAATCCCATCTCTTTGAATTTGGGTTTGAAAATTGTTCTACAGCCGATCTTATAGTTTGAATAAAGTCATTTGCAGCTTGTCTGATAGCCATGTCAAATTGTGCTTGAAACTGGTCATTCATTGGTTGGGCATCATTTTGATTGAATCCTGTTACGGCAACAATCACAGCCAGGAAGAATAAAAGTAAAACCTTCATACTTTATTAAGCTTTTGATAACTTATGGAAACAGTAACTGTAACTGATTTTCTTATGGAAATTTTCATTTGATTTATATTAAATAATTTAATGCTTTTTTGATTGATATGTTAAATTACAAATTAATTGAATCATTTTATAGTGCATATCTAATGTCATTCATTTAAATTACTTAATTTATGAATTAATGCATGAACATATTTTTCGAATTCAACCGAACTAATTTCATTTCGAAAATCTTCTAAATATTTTTTAACTGAAAATTTTAAGTTGTTTACCCAAAACCATTCACTTATTAAAAATTTCAAAATTGAATAATTATTAAAAACTAATTTATCTTTTCAAATTATTATATATCATTTCATTAAAATAAATAAATTTGTAGGGTTTCTGAATTCTAATTGCGGCTTTCTCAAAACCAACCGCACAACCTCACTTTTTGGGCTGAAAATGCGATTTTTTAAAAAAAACTACGGTTTTGGATGAAATTCAATCTTTGAATTTTTTTTGAAAAACTTCATACGTTTGTATGAAAACCTAAAAAACCACAAAATAGCGATTTTTTCGAACCCCTAGTTTTAGATAATTTATCAAAAATCAAGTTCAATTTAATTCAGTGAACAAAATGCGCTTTATTGCTTTTATTTGCTTTTATCATTTATATTTTGAGTCATACAAAAAATGATGTCTTAACCTCTTCCTTTGCCTCTCCAGTCATCATTTTGATTGTTGGTATATCCACGATTCCAGTTGTTATTGCTGTTTTGTTGCCAGTCATTTTGGTTCTGATTGTTGGTATATCCACGATTCCAGTTGTTATTGTTGTTTTGTTGCCAATCATTTTGGTTATTGTTCTGATTATTGGTATATCCTCGATTCCAGTTGTTATTGTTGTTTTGATTCCAGTCATTTTGGTTCTGATTGTTGTTTTGTTGCCAGTCATTTTGGTTCTGATTGTTGGTGTATCCTCGGTTCCAAGCATTGTTATTATTTTGGTTCCAATCGTTTTGGTTTTGGTTCTGATTGTTAGTGTATCCTCGATTCCAAGCATTATTATTGTTTTGGTTCCAATCTGCTTGATTATTGGCAAATGGAAGACCAGAACTAACAGCTATAACTGCGAACAAGAGAACAAAAACCTTCATGATTGTTATATTTTACTTGATCCTATAACGATGAATTAAGGACTGATGAAATTCATAGTTGCAATTAAACGTTTTATACTGAAAATTCCTATTTGATTGTATGTCCATGCTTGAATTATATTAATTAGTTAATCAAGTAAAATGCATAAAATTTGATAAAAAATTTATTTTTAATTTTACATACTTGTTTAACGGTCATCAAAAATTAGAGTTCATTAGCTTTTGAAAAAAGTGTATTTAATCTTTAAAAATGAAATAATCTGGCGTAATTAGAAATTTTTCGAAGAAGGGATGCGAGGGGGGGGGGGTATAAAATTTTTTTGCATGAAAAAATCTGCCGCCCCTGCATAGAGTAATTAGAATTTTTTAAAGAAAAACAAGATATTATTATTACCGAAAATATAGATCTGCAAAGTTATGATGTTGATGGTTTTGTTAAAACATATTTTTCTTGTAAAAACTCTTATTATAAAATGCCAGCTTAAGTTAAGTATTTACTAGATGATTTATTAATAAAAAATTGAATTCTATAGTATTTAATAATTTTTGATAATTTCAATCAATTATTTTTTCAAAAAACATTCATATGAATTTTAACAATAGCCTTGCAATAGCCTTGATTGAATCCTTGTTTTCTTTTCAGTACCCAAGAGGGTTTTTCCACCCATAATAAAAACAAAAGCGCAACGAAGACAAGTTTCAAAATTTTTCTACGGTTTGAAATACCTTCCTGACTATACTACTGATCCTTTCATTGGATTTTGGATAAGAGTTTTTTTAAACATTTCTAAATGTCATACATATTTAAATTAAAATTAAATATAATTTGTTTTATTTTCAAAAAATCTTTTAATGACAGTTTTTCATTTAAAAAAAAATCAGAAAATTTTGAAAAGGGAATCCTTATAGTTTCTTATTTTAAATAAAATATGTCCTTAACCTCTTACAAAGGGTTTCCCGTCATTTTGATTATTAGTATATCCTCCTCGGTTCCAGTTGTTATTATTATTTTGGTTCCAGTCGTTTTGGTTCTGATTGTTGGTGTATCCTCGATTCCAAGCATTGTTATTATTTTGATTCCAGTCATTTTGGTTCTGATTATTGGTATATCCTCGGTTCCAAGCATTGTTGTTGTTGTTTGTCATCCAGTCATTTTGGTTTTGGTTATTATTGTTGGTGTATCCTCGATTCCAAGCATTGTTATTATTTTGGTTCCAGTCGTTTTGGTTCTGATTGTTGGTGTATCCTCGATTCCAAGCATTGTTATTATTTTGGTTCCAATCTGCTTGATTATTGGCAAATGGAAGACCAAAACTAGCAGCTATAATTGCGAATAATATTACAAAAACCTTCATTATTTTAATTTCTAATTTAATTCCTTAACGATGAATAAACGACTGATGAAATTCCAATTTATACTAATAGTTTTATACTAAAATTTGTGATTTGATTGACATTTTATGCATGAAGTAATAATTATTACGATAATTACAAAAAATACATTTTAAAAAAATACTGCAATAATAGTAATAATGAAAATAAAACAGATGCGAAATATATTGTATAAGAGAATAATAATTAAGGGTTTTATAAATTAAGTTGCATATCTATATTCGCTTAAAAGTTTTTACTTTTAAAATTTTGGAATATATTAGTTAAATTGTTATTAGGAATATACGGGGCCGTTCACTTAGTTTGTTCGCTTTTTAGGACGGAGGGGACCAAGGATTTTGTAATAGGTCTAGTGAAAGAAAAAAATTGAAAATGTATGCATTAATGCGGTATAGAAGCGCATTTTCCTATTTTAGAAACTCCATCGTGTTCATATATATAGAAGCTAACACTGTGCCAAATTTCAGGATAATTGAAGCTTCTCTGCGAGATTAGTCAAGTCCACAGACATTATTACGGTATTACGGACAAAGTGAGGACAATAGCGCCTTTCAATTGAAGTCGAAAAATTCGCTAAAAATCATATAAAAAGCGTAACAAGGAAAGGAGATGGTCTAAAAAGTCGTTTTTTTTGTGTAACGTACAAAGCGAATGACCCCTGAACTATTTCAATATTTTTAAAAAGAATTAATAAAAAATATGTAATTGAATTATTTTAAGCAAATTTATTTTTTTCTAAAATATCTTTTATATTATTTGAATTTCATCATTCATGTCGTTTTTTTAACAGGAATCTTCTAGCTAAACCAAGGTCTAAATCATTTTGACCTAATCCTTGTCTGCGGTTATATCCTTGACTTTGATCATCTTGTTTAGTCCCTTGATAAGAATGTCTTCTATATGGCTCCAAAATATCATTTTGAGTATAGCCTCTTCTATATGGCTCCAAAATATCTTGTTGGGTATAACCTCTTCTATATGGCTCCAAAATATCATTTTGAGTGTAGTCTCTTCTATATGGCTCCAAAATATCTTGTTGTGTATAACCTCTTCTATATGGCTCCAAAATATCTTGTTGGGTATAGCCTCTTCTATATGGTTCCAAAATATCATTTTGAATATAGCCTCTTCTATATGGCTCCAAAATATCATTTTGAGTATAGCCTCTTCTATATGGTTCCAAAATATCATTTTGAGTATAGCCTCTTCTATATGGCTCCAAAATATCATTTTGAGTGTAGCCTCTTCTATATGGCTCCAAAATATCATTTTGAGTATAGCCTTGTCTACGAGTATATCCTAGATTTTCATCATTTTGAGTTTGTTCTGGATTTAAAAATCTTCTTAGTAAAACAAGGTCTAAATCATTCTGATTTAATCTTTTTTGAGACGTAACTGGATTCCAACCATTTGGTAGACCACGACGTATTGATGATTCAGACACTGATTGTGCAGAAACACTCGCGATGGCAAAAAAAATCAAAATAAATTTCATTTTTTTTTAATATTTCATAAGTTATTGGAGACTTGTCAAACAGAAATTTAGCCATTGTAGGAAAATAAGCAAGTCTTTTATAGTAAAATAAAACTTAAAATTGAAATTTCATGCATGTTGATTGATTAAAAATGACATTATACTTTACTTGTAAATAGAATGAAAAAGTTTATTTTAATTTTGTGTGGGCACAAAAACTTGAACACTAAATTTTCATCCAAATTTCCTAGGGGGAGGGAGGGGACCTGAAAATCCAAGTTTTTGATGAATGTCATAAGTGAACGAGAGCTATGACTTGTTTTATTAGCTTCTAACTGAGTTTAAAACTTTATTTTATCAATTTTTAATTTCACAAATAAATGTAAACAACAAACAACTGCAACTTCAAGTGATAAAAAATTTAAAATTTTATAAACCGTTGATTTTTAAATTTTTTCAACCGTTATTTTGGACATAAAATTTCATTATTTATTTTGAATTTGTGTGTATGAAACTATGTGATTTTGACGCACGATGATGGGAAATTGTAAATTTTGAAAATTGATAATATGACTAATTATAAACTTAACCTAAAGTTAAATCCAAATTAATTTTTATTATTTTACTTAAATTCTAAATCTTTTTGAAGTGGGTACCTACATAAGTATTGAAAAAAATGACAAAATATAAAATTTTTTATCACAAATCAAAATGAGCTTTATAATTTTTTTTAAATGTACAGTCAGTTCTTTTAATAATTAATAAATTTTTCGAAGGGATAGAGGCACAAGTTCAGCATATAACCCCCGTCGTCCCCAATCATTTTGGTTCAAATTATTATTGTTTGTCCAATCGTTTTGATTATTGGTATATCCTCCACGGTTCCAGTTGTTATTATTGGTATATCCTCGATTCCAGTTAATGTTTTGATTGTTTGTGACCCAATCATTCTGGTTATTAGTATATCCTCCGCGGTTCCAGTTATTATTGTTATTCATCATCCAGTCATTTTGGTTATTGTTATTATTATTAGTATATCCCCCTGCTCGATTCCAAGGATTGTTATTGTTCCGGTTCCAATTATTTGGATTCCATTGACTAAAATTTTTATGAACTTTAGTTGACACTCCGACTATCAAAACAACAAGGAGAAGCAATATTGTTTTCATAGTTGAAATTGTATGAACAAATTTCGATGGACTAAAATAATTTTCCAAGTTTTTGAAAGTTTTATATTGCGAATCGAAAAAAAATTGATTTCTCTTTGATTGACATTTTATTCAAACTTAAAAAAAATTAAAATTGCATGAAATTAAATTAAACATGATGATTACATTTAATTTTTGCAAATTAAGGGTTGAAATTTTATTTGAAACCTGAGGTATAAAAATAAAAATGATTTTTTTTTAAAAAAAAAAGTATAAATCAAAGGGGTCGCAATGTTAAAAATTCGCCAACTTGGATTAAAATTTGACTGGCAACAAAAATTTTTGATTTCAAAAAAATTTTGTATGGAAAGTGAGAAAGTGTGCCGTGATGAGAGAAAAATCAAAAAAAAAATGTGTAATGAATTTTTGTTCCTTTTATCTAGAATATTAAGTTTTTGAACGAAAGTTGAATTAAGCCTGACCACAGAAATGGCTTTATTTCCAAAAAGTATTGGTTAAAACCTTTTAAAAATCAAATTTATTTTAAACTCATGGCATACTTTCTAACTTTCCATACAAAATTTTTTTGAAATCAAAAATTTTTGTTGCCAGTCAAATTTTAATCCAAGTTGGCGAATTTTTAACATTGCGACCCCTTTGGTATAAATTCTTTTTTTTTTCAAAAAAAATTTTCCGTTATAAATTTTACTTTTTAAAAACTGGGACAAATGACTTTAAATTGACGCTGCTCATGTCTATTATTGCCTAAGCATTTTCTTTTCTTAAATTCTCGCATTCTTTCTCTGTCTAAACGTTTTGGTGAATAATCATTCATAACTAATGGATCCATACGATTTAAAAATGGTTGTGCTGATACAGCAATAATAATTTCTCGTAAATTTTTACACGTCTTTTATTGATTCTTGTGCAGACTGTTTTCTGTGAAAAATTCAAAAAAGACTGAAAAATTTTCACTAGATTCATTAATTTTTATATAATTTATTTTATGTATCCTGAATTTTGATTCATATAATTCAAATTGAGATGTATGTTCTGACGAAACTCTGTATTGAATTTGGATTAATTAATTGAAATTTCATTTAAAAAAGAAGCGTTTTTATCGAATAAAACAAAAACAAGAAAATTATTTATTCAATTCTTATTATCTTCAAAATACTATTCCTAATGGAGTATCTCCAGACATTGATGGCCACGGTCTAACTCTTAAATCAGTTCGTTTATGACTTTGTCGTTGAATTCTTGTCAGCATTTCAAGGAATCTCTTAGAAAACTTATCAAAGGCCCTATGGAATCGTTCAAATCTGTGTTTGAAATCCTCAAGATCTAGCTCCGTATAGCCATCATCTTGTGCATAAATATCATTCCAATTATTTTGTTTAGGCATCGACCGTAATATTCCATCCCAATCACCTCCAAATCTTCGAGTCATTTTCGATCGTAAAATTCCATCCCAGTCACTTGGTTTCCAATTGTCTAGTCTCGAATTTCTACGAGTTAAATAATCATTTCGATCTAATGGAGGCCATCGTACTTGTGCATGTACGCAAGCAGCTATTGCAGATAAAAGAAAAATTGAATATTTCATATCTGAATACTATAAAGTAGTCAGCTCAACTACTTCTAAAATCAGCAAAGCGATTAAAATGATTTTTAAAGTTTTCAAACTTTTTTAAATTTTTAAAGGAATGCTTGTTTTTTGAAAAGTAATTGTTAAGTTTGATTGACATTTTAACATTTTATACTGAATTAAAATTAATGCTGATTGGATTTATTAATTTGTGTGTCTGAACAAATGTATTTCATTAAAATATTCATTTTTGAATTGATAACACATGAACAACAAAACTGTATTCTAACAATTATTTCAATAATATTTAATTGTTCACAATTTCTTGTAATACAAGACTTGTATCCATAATTAATTTGATCTATAATGCTATAAAATTTAAGCAAAACTCAACACTCGTTTTTGTTTGTTTACCTTTTATTCGGAAGTTTTGATATTAATGAATGATTGGCATCAAACTGGTGCTCATGTTTGGTATTTGTTGCACATTTCAAATTTCTTGAAATATAAAATTTTTCTTAAATTTACACCTCTTTTAAATCTCATAATTTACGCCACAAATGTTTCCCAAAAATTCTGCAACATTAAAATTTGAAAAATTTCAGATATTAACACAATTTTTGTCATTCATCAAGTAAAAAAGCAAACATTTTTCTTATTTATTTAATGTCACGTCACATGCTATGCTTAACTTTTCCCTCCTGTTTTTTTTACTTCAATGTAATCTATTATAAAAAAAGGCAAAAAAAAAATACTTTTTACATACTGCATACAGAAAAACAGCAAAAAAAGTCAGTCTCGACAATTTTCGTGATAAAGAGTTTGTCATTTACAGACTTTACGATGTTGAATTTTCAGAGAGAAAAAGTTTCATTAAATTTTTCTATCTTGAAATTCAGCTCATTTTTTAAAATTACAATAAAATTATATAAGTTAAAAATTTACTCAAAACTAATGGGGTTTACAATTTCAAATGAATTGTTTTATTTTCGAAATTAATTTCCTTAAATCAGTGATGGCGCACTAGTATGCCGAAATAAATCTCAGGTGACACGAATTTTTTTTAACCCAAAAATGACTATTTTTACATGTAAACGTAAAGTTGGTGTGATACAAAAAAAAAAAAATGTCAAAAATGCTGAGACACTAAAAGGCTGGGCACAAAAAACTAAATTCTAAAATTCATAGTTACGTCTAGCTGAAAAGTTAATTATCTGAGTCACCAATCAAATCAAAACTTTTTCCATATGAAACACAATAGAGCATCATTGTAAACATACCGCTCAGATTTAATTGCACATCTCATCCATCGCTTACATTGCATGCAATAAAATGAAGAGGATAAGGGATGCGATTATTCATAAAACTGTTGTTTTTATTTCCATTCATATGACTTCATGTACAAGCCATTCATGATTCAAATGCTTATAAAATATTTATACATTTAAAATGAGAAATCTTAAAACATTACGGAAGTAAGTTTCACAATTTTTTTCCTCTCTCTACAATCCACAACGACTGACAAGGATGAATAATAAGGAGAGTTGAGTTCATACAAGCAATTTAAAATGAAAAGAGTCTACGACAGGATTGTCTTGCTTGCTGTATGTTAGTTATGTACATAGTTTGACATGTCATCTACAAACATACATGAGATAGTTCTGACGTCTTTTATATCAAACATTTGTGGAAAACAAGAAGCACAAAATGATGAGCATGACAAAGTAAAGCAAGCGGAAGATGAGAAAGTCTTATTTGTGGTTTCCTTTCTTTCACTTTTTCTTATCTTTTTTCGCAATAATAATAATAAAAATCATTGTGTGAGGATTATAAGAGTTAAGTAAAGTTACCACATTACGTTACAGTTTGAGTTTCATTTAATGTGTTCTATGACATATCATTTTCATCATTCAACCCTGTTTCCTCTTTTTCTTCATCTGTGGCTTTTAGTTTTCAAACTTTCATCATTACATCTTCAGATGAGCTTTTTTAAATGTAGAATTATGTAGAGCTTAATGTATTGTCGAATGATTATTTTAGTTTTAATTCCTTGGGTTTTTGAGGACCCTTTTTGTTTGATCGTTGGTTTAAATTGATATTAAGAGAACCGTCATGTAATATTTGCTATTGATGACTGAATTAAGGTTGATTACTTTTAATAATTTGTACACTGATAAAAAAAATTTAAAAACTTTTTTAAATTTGTATGGAAAATTTTAAAAACTTTTTTTAAATTGTACGCTTAATAACAATTTTTAAAATTTTAAAAATATTTTTAAAAATTTTAAACTTTTTTTGACCGTTAAAAAAATTTTAAAAAAATTCAAAAAAATTGCTCGGAGAGGGAATCGAACCCTTGACCTTAGGAATGGTAGACAGGCACTTTACCACTGAGCTACCAAGCCATGTGACCTACACTGGCAATATGTTTACATATACAGAAATATTTTTAAAAACCAGTTTTTAAATTTTAAAAATAATTTTTAAAAATAAAATTTTAAATTTTCATATTCACACCGTTTCACGTTGTGAATATATTGATTTCGATACACTTGAAAAATCGTTTTTTTAGTTTTTTGGCGCCAAAACTCTAAATTTTCAACAACTGTTCGGTGTGAAAAGTTCGGCCTCAAAATTATCTACAAAATACAAAAAACCGCATTGAAAAAAGTTTTGATGCCTCCGGACACGACCCCAAATAGTGGTGGTGTATGCTTACAAGCACGTTGGTTCGTCGCATAACTCAACTACGAAAAAATAATTTTTTGTCAAAAATGTCTCAAAATGTGCGCATTATCACTCAAAAGTGCTGTGAATCTTTTGGTGCCGATTCATGCAGACTATTCCGAGAAATTAACAAAATAGTGTGTTTTTTAAGCATTATTTAGCCGATTATTGCAAAATACATTTAAAAAATTTCACACAAATTGCGAATTAAACTTTTTTGATCAGAATCAATAAAATAAGAAGTTTTGTTGAGAAAAAATGCTAAAAAAATGTTTGACCACCAGTACATCCCCCCACAAACCTAAATTTTGAAAAAATTCGTGTGGTTCACTGTATGGATGGATTTTTGTAAACTTTTCTGTGTTTGATCAATAAATGCATGAACTTTTATGGAAAAATAACAAAAATATTTTTAATCCAATTTTAGTTGGTCAAAAAGTCGAAAAAGTTCAAAAAATCGGCATTTTTTTGGACATTTCGCCCTCCTGTCCCTACAACTCAGAATTAAAAATTCTAAAAACTTGTGATTATTGTAGCTTATAATTAGACCTAAAAGTTTTACATACGTTGTCATGTTCAAAAACATCAATTAGTGCTTGAAAATTAAGTTCAAATGTGAAATTTTTCGATTTTTTTTGGAAACTTAATTGTCAATCATATGCAAAGCGAAGCTTTGCTGACCCGATCGAGCCTTAATCTGCAATCTTATGCAAAGCGAAGCTTTGCTAACCCGATCGGGACTTAATCTTCAATCTTATACAAAGCGAAGCTTTGCTGACTCGATGGAGGCTTAGTTTTCAATCTTATGCAAAGCGAAGCTTTGCTGACCCGATGGAGTCCTAAACTTCAAACTTATGCAAAGCGAAGCTTTGCTGAACCGATGGAATCCTAATTTTCAAACTTATGCAAAGCGAAGCTTTGCTGACCCGATCGAGCCTTAATCTGCAATCTTATGCAAAACGAAGCTTTGCTGACCCGATGAAGGCTTAATCTTCAATCTTATGCAAAGCGAAGCTTTGCTGACCCGATGGAGTCCTAATCTACAAACTTATGCAAAGCGAAGCTGCTATTGTCGGAATCCTAATTTTCAAACTTATGCAAAGCGAAGCTTTGCTGACCCGATCGAGACTTAATATTCAATCTTATACAAAGCGAAGCTTTGCTGACTCGATGGAGGCTTAATTTTCAATCTTATGCAAAGCGAAGCTTTGCTGACCCGATGGAGTCCTAAACTTCAAACTTATGCAAAGCGAAGCTTTGCTGACCCGATGGAATCCTAATTTTCAAACTTATGCAAAGCGAAGCTTTGCTGACCCGATCGAGACTTAATATTCAATCTTATACAAAGCGAAGCTTTGCTGACTCGATGGAGGCTTAATTTTCAATCTTATGCAAAGCGAAGCTTTGCTGACCCGATGGAGTCCTAAACTTCAAACTTATGCAAAGCAAGCTTTACTGATATGGAATCTAATTTTTCAAACTTATGCAAAGCGAAGCTTTACTGGCCCAATCGAGACTTAATATTCAATCTTATACAAAGCGAAGCTTTGCTGACTCGATGGAGGCTTAATTTTCAATCTTATGCAAAGCGAAGCTTTGCTGACCCGATGGAGTCCTAATCTACAAACTTATGCAAAGCGAAGCTTTGCTGACCCGATGGAATCCTAATTTTCAAACTTATGCAAAGCGAAGCTTTGCTGACCCGATCGAGACTTAATATTCAATCTTATACAAAGCGAAGCTTTGCTGACTCGATGGAGGCTTAGTTTTCAATCTTATGCAAAGCGAAGCTTTGCTGACCAATAGGTCTAAACTTCAAACTTATGCAAAGCGAAGCTTTGCTGAACCGATGGAATCCTAATTTTCAAACTTATGCAAAGCGAAGCTTTGCTGACCCGATCGAGCCTTAATCTGCAATCTTATGCAAAACGAAGCTTTGCTGACCCGATGAAGGCTTAATCTTCAATCTTATGCAAAGCGAAGCTTTGCTGACCCGATGGAGTCCTAATCTACAAACTTATGCAAAGCGAAGCTTTGCTGACCCGATGGAATCCTAATTTTCAAACTTATGCAAAGCGAAGCTTTGCTGACCCGATCGAGACTTAATATTCAATCTTATACAAAGCGAAGCTTTGCTGACTCGATGGAGGCTTAATTTTCAATCTTATGCAAAGCGAAGCTTTGCTGACCCGATGGAGTCCTAATCTACAAACTTATGCAAAGCGAAGCTTTGCTGACCCGATGGAATCCTAATTTTCAAACTTATGCAAAGCGAAGCTTTGCTGACCCGATCGAGACTTAATATTCAATCTTATACAAAGCGAAGCTTTGCTGACTCGATGGAGGCTTAATTTTCAATCTTATGCAAAGCGAAGCTTTACTGACCCGATTGTCGTCTAAACTTCAAACTTATGCAAAGCGAAGCTTTGCTGACCCGATGGAATCCTAATTTTCAAACTTATGCAAAGCGAAGCTTTGCTGACCCGATGGAATCCTAATCTTCAAACTTATGCAAAGCGAAGCTTTGCTGACCCGATCGAGTCTTAATCTGCAATCTTGTGCAAAGCGAAGCTTTGCTGACCCAATATAGAGTTTTGGAACGGTGTGAATATGCACATGAAGCGTGATCCGCTTCATTACTAGTTTAATAATATTTTTTAAAATTTTTTTTTATGAGTTTATAAACTTCACATTTGATTGAATTTAAAAATTTGTAAGTCAAAATTTTAAGCATTTTAAAATAATAATAAAAAAAATATTTCGTCGGTTACGAGTGACCACATCTTTACTACTTTAATAGATTGTTTGCATTTACCATTCATTCCTAAAAAAATCATTTAATGTTTTTATTTTTTAAAACATTCATTCCCAGAACTCTCAAAATTATAGATGAATCTTGTATATAGTCTAAAAACATTTAAGAGGCTGTTCACTTATGACGTCCATCAAAATGTTGAATTTTTAGAGCCCCTCCCCTGCTATGTCACAAAATTTTCATACAAAAAAATCTTTTGTTTAAAACTGTCATTCAGCCTCAGACCCACCTCCCCCATAAAAATTGGACATCATATGTGAACGACCCATTTTTTTTATTTTCATCTCTATTCAAATTTATTTTATGTCTTTGATTGCTACATAAAATGAAGTAAAAAGGAATGAGAACATCTTCTTTGTTGTTTGCTTCACGACTCACGACAATTTTCCTTCAACAACTTTTGTAAATAAAAGAAAAGAAAAGGAAGTAAAATTTTTTCATCTTTTAATTTGCAAAAAATAGCAAAACTGTTTTAGTAGTTGTAGTTTAATGTTTCAATGTGGAGAGAGATTTCGTAAAGCGAAAGTTATGATAATTTCTGAAAAAAATTATTTCTTATCTAGTATAATGTAGTTTTTATTTTATTCTTATTCGTTTGTACATGAATATTTCTATTTTTAAATTAATTTCAATATCTGCTTTAAAAATTCTTTATTGTTCTTCAATTTCATCTATTTCAATACTCACAATTCCTCCAAAATATAAGTCAAAATTAAAATTATTCTGTGTCTTATTTTCGTTTGATGATTTAATTCTAAAAACTTCAATCAACTCTTTGCTTAGCTTACATTTACAGACAATTGCGGCCTCATATTCAGGGTGCAGTTTTGCAAATTTGATTTTCCTGATTTTTAATTTCTTTGGTCTCATTAAACAGTTAATCAAGTGCTCACTCACAAATGCTAAAGTTGACAGGAAACAAAAAATAAGCCAAATATTGAAACCAGACATAAGATCGTATAAATTTAAAACTTTAGGCTCATCTACTTCATTTTCAGGATATACAGACTTTTTATAATAATGAATTTCAATCAAATATTGCATGATTCCAGGAGGAATTAGATTTTCAATTAATTTTTTAAACATTGGAGTATAAAATGCATTTTTCATAAACATGAATACTTCAGGATATTTTACCAACACTGGATCATCAAGTTCATTCCATTTATAATTTTTGTGCTCAAAATTTTCATAATGTTTTTTAAGTAAATCATCGACACAAAGAGCAATTTTTAATGAAGAATTTTGTGATTTAGTTTTTAATGCTTCACTAAATTCTATATCTGATAAGAATTTTATATCAGGCCTTAAATGAACATAAAAGTAATAAAAATTAAAAATATTAAATCTCAAATTTGTCTAAGTTTCAAAATATTACCATTGCTCGGATCGAGTTTTTTTATTTGTAAAATATCTCAATCCCCATTGAGAATATACATTGTAATTCATGCTAATGACTTCTTCAATAGATTTTGGTGCTGGATGTCTTGGTTCACTTGTCATGAACTCAAAAAATTTACTTTGAAAACATGTTCGAAAAATCAAACAAAAGTAGACAAATAAAATTAAAATAAATCGAGCAAAATTTTTTTCTGGCAATTTTGTTTGTGAGATTCCAAAAAATATGCTCACAACATTCCAAAAAGGAGTTTCAACTTGATGTCCATAGACTAAATTTTGTGTAAATTTTGATGTGTGATTTATAATCAAAATACAAAAAATTGTTAACAAAAAAGTTGTTGCCAAAAGAACCCAAGTTTCCAGATCAAATGGCAGAAAAAATTTTTCATATGGCGTGTACTTTTCACCTGGAGTTACAACCATGTTGATTGTTAAATCTACTATCGTAGTGGATGCTAATAGGTTCCATTGATAATTATGTAATGCACTTAATTCGAAATAAACAACAGGAACTTTGAGGGATCTATTGATTTGCACTCCGTGAATTTTATAGGGTGATTGTTCTAAAATCCATCCTTCTTCCATAAGAACAGGTTGATATTCAACTGTATAATTGAAAATCTTGGCTCCAATTTCAAATATTTTAGGTGATATTCCATAAGCTTGAAAATTAGTCTGATTGTCTTTAAAGTAACAAAATCCAGAGAAATGTGTAGCAGCATCTGCTTCTATGAAAGGGCCTACATATCTTTCTAAAACAGGCACCATAAAAACTAGTTCACATCCGCGATATTGCATGAACTTGTCATAATTTTTTAGCTTCCATGTCCACTTTTTTGACTTCTTTTGAAATGAATTGATCTTAATTAAAGCTGATTGACCACAAAAACCAGGCATATAATACTCAAAAGATGATAAAATAATGTATTCTAAATCATTTGTTATGAAGAATGTATGATGTAAAAGATAATTTGAATAAAATATCATACGTTTGAAAGCTGTAAAAATTTTATGCATTCTTATATCATTAGAAACAATATATGGGATGAACACGAAATATTTTATATGATCATCATCATATCTGAGTGACTTGTAAATTAATTCAAGATCATTAAAATCAAAAATCGAACTAAGAAAAATTATGTATGAATAACTTAAAGTCCATAAAGATCCTTTAGTACGATAATTTTCATAAATTAATATTGAACAAGAAAAAATATTTTTTGATGTTTTTAAAAATTTATCTAGAAGACTCAACGTTAAGGTTGTAGGTTTAAAAACTAAAATATTGAATTTAATATTCTGTTCGATGAGGAATTTATCGACTATGTTGTGAAGTGCTTGAGAGATTATTTCTACATCTGGATCTTTTTCAATTAGCAAAAAATGTGCTCTACATAATGATATTCCTTGAGTCAAAATTAAAATTCTCACAATTGTGACAAAAATCATTTATTTTTGTCATTTCACGTCTTAACACAACCAAGCTAAACTTAAGACTGAATTCAGTCTGAACTGACCAATTACTTTTAATTAATGTACCTACAATAATTATTCTGTATGTTTAAAAAATACTTTTTTGGTTCAATTTTATTTAAGTGATAAAAGTACCTAGGATAAAAGTAAACATTTTCAATTAATCTATTTTTTTTCATCTGATAATCTTCTCAAAATAGCCTTACTAATAGCTATTAATTTTTATTATTATATATATTTTTTTTAATTTCAAAACTTAACTTCGGACAAGCTTTGGTCATTGTACAAACTAATCAAATTTGTGATATTTTAAAACACAGTATTTTAGATGTAAAAAAAAACTTAAAATTTTTTAATCATTTTTAGATATGCTTTTTAATAGCATACTCAAAATCAAAATCGCGGGGTAAGGGACCAGCCTTTTAAGCTAGAAGCACTGCGATTCAATTAAGAAAGAATCTATTTTAACACACCTAGTAGACCTACAGTAGTTCATAGTGGGTTCCGAACCACTTGGTATACTTAATTATTCAAATTTTAACTCGTCGGACGATGCAATTAATATTTTTTTATGTTTATTATCTCTCATTTATCTGATGTTTAACTCTAAATAAAAACTAAAATAGTTTTTTCAGCCTTCAATTTTGATTCTTTTTGACATTTTTCTTTAATTCATTAATTATTTATCCTTGTAGCATTTTACGATAAATTGGTTCTTTTTAATTATTGAACGACACATTCTAGCATTCATGTTTTGAAAACAAAAAGTAAACTCTTAAAATATTTTTTGTTGTTTAGGTCGTCAGTTCCAAATTATGTAAATTTGTTGTTTATTAAACAGATTTTTAAAAATAAGCTATATAAATTATTTTTACTAGCCAATGGCAATTATTGTAGGCACTTAAATATAAATATTTTTGAAAAAAATCTTGTTTGAAATTTTATTAATTTTACACTATTCAGATATTATCTCCTGACATTGAGCTTCTTCTTCAATATTTTCTTTCATTACAATTCTTTGCAATTTAAATATTTTTAGCAAATTCACACTAAGTATACAATCATTAATCTCATCTATTTGCAATGGATATACCTTTTGAAATTTTATCTTGTAAGTTTTTAATTTCTTAGACATTTTTAAAAACTTAGTCAAGTATTCAAATAAAAACATTAAAATTGATAACAAACAACAAATAAGCCAAATGTTGAAACCAAACGTAAGATCGTATAAGTTTAAAACTTTTGGCTCGTCTCCTTCTTTATCAATATATTTTGAATTTTTAAAATAATGAATCTCAATCAAATTTTGCATAATTCCAGAAGAAATTATATTTTCGATCAATTTTTTATACATTGGAGCATAGAATGAAAATTTGTTAATAAAAAAAGCCTCATGAGTCGCTGACAATACAGGATTATCTAGTTTATTCCAATTATAATTTCTGCGATTGCTTTTTTCAATGTGATTTTTGTATAACTCATCTACGAATAGTGCAATTTTTGATGAAGAACTTTGTGATTTAGTGACGAAAACTTGATGAAAATCCTCTGTTGTAAGAATTTTTACATCAGGCCTTTAAATTAATAAATTATTGAGAAAAAAATATTGAGCATAAAATTTTTAAAATTTTTCACCATTGATCAGATCGGTATTCATCTTCTAATAAAACCGTAATTCCTAGTTGCGAATATACTTTGTAATTTCTCTTAATTACATCTTCAATAGTTCTTGGGGCTGCTCGTCTTGGCTCACTTGTCATGAACTCAAAAAATTTACTTTGAAAACATGTTCGAAAAATCAAACAAAAGTAGATGAATAAAGTCAAAATGAATCTTTGAAAGATCTTGTTTGGTAATTTAGTTTGAGAGATTCCAAAAAATATGCTAACTACATTCCAAAAAGGAGTCTCGACTTTATCTCCATAAACCAGATTTTTCGTAAATTTGGATGTGTGATTTATAATCAAAATACAAAAAATTGTCAACACAAATGTTGTTGCCAAAAGAACCCAAGTTTCCAGATCAAATGGCAGGAAAAATTTTTCATATGGCGTGTACTTTTCACCTGGAGTAACAACCATATTTATAGTTAAATCTACTATCTGAGTGGATATAACCATGTTCACTTGAGAATTTTGCAAAGAAAATACCTCAAAATATACAACAGGACTTTTAAAAGATTTATTTATTTTAATTAATTCAACGTAAGGCGATGAAAAATCCAAAATCCAATACGGTTTCATATAAACAGGTTGATATCCTACAGTATAATTATGATACTTTGATGCAATTTCAAATATGGCAGGTGATATTCCATAAACTTTAAAGTCCGTTTTATTTTTATTTGGCCAACTATAGCCAGAAACATGAACGACAGTTCTAAGTTCTATCGGAACAGGCAGCATAAAAATCAATTCACATCCATGATATTGCATGAACTTGTCATAATTTTTGAGTTCTGATGTCCACTTTTTTGACTTCTTTTGGAATGAATTGAGTTTAAGAAAACTTGGACGACCACAAACACTAGAGCTGTAAAACTCAACAGATGATAAAGTAATGTATTCTAAATCATTTGTGATAAAGTATGTATGCATTAGTATATAGTCCTTAGAGAATACCAAAGGTTCGTAAGAAAGAAAATAAGTTGACGATTTTAGTTCAGCATATGAAACATTTGGGATGAACACGAAATATTTTATAGGACCATCTTGAAATCTTAATGGAATGTAAACTTTTTCAAGATAATAAAAATCAAACGTAGAATTAAGGAAAATTATATTTGAAAATAATAAATATGTTTTGTAGCGATCATATTCAAAAAATACTGTCTCGTAACCGAAAACGTTTTTTGATGAAATAAGGAATTCACTTAAAATATTTAATAAAAAGTCTTGTGTAGGTCTGAAAACCAAAATATTAAACAAAATATTCTGCTTGACAAAAAACTCATCGGCTATGTTTTGAAGTGCTTGAGAGATTATTACTACGTCAGGATTTTCTTCGATTAGTATTAAATCTTTTGCACATAATGATGTGCCTTGAGTCAGAATTAGAAATCTCACAATTGTGACAAAAATCATTTGTTTTTGTCATTTCACATCTTAACACAGCCTAACTAAATTCAAGACTGAAAAAACGAATAACTTTTAATTTATGTACTGATAATTTTTATTTTAGGTCTATAATTACACATTTTTGATTCATGTTTCATTTAGTGATAAAAGTAAACATTTTTATGAAGCTAATTTTTTTACCAGACAATCTTCTTAAAAAAAAACCTTAATTACTTACATATTATTGATTTTTTTTTTTAAAAAAATTAAGATTTAATTTCGATATATTATTTTTTATAGCATACTTAATTCTTTATTGTTCCTGAATTTCATCATAATTACATTCAACCGATTTTTAATTTAAAGTTGAAGATTTGACTCTAAAAACTCTAATCAATTTTAAACTTAACATATTATCATCGTTAATCAGTACTCGAGAAATTATTTCGATATCAGGATTATCTTTAATTAATATTGATTGTTTTCCACATAATGATATAATACTCGTAGATACAAAATTCTCATAACTTTGTTAAAAATCATTTTTTTAGCGCATTTTCCCCTTGGGAAAAGGACGCTATTGTCCGCACTTTGTCCGTCTGTCTGTCCGTCTGTCTGTCTGTCTGTCTGTCATCGCATCTCCTCCTCAGGGTTAAGCTTTTTTGATGCGGTTTTAGCTTAAAATGTGTGTAGTATATCTGGCTAGAGCTGGCGAAAAAATCAGCACGAATGGTCACTTCCTCTGCTGGAACCAGCGTAAAAAGTACCAAAAATGACATTTCTTTGTATGTGTTAGTGTGGTCGATTGCACTAAAATGTTGACTTTTCAAAAACTTAGCTGTCCTCGGTTCGAATCCCACCGATGACAATGTTCTTTTTTTACTTTTTTTGATACTTTTTTGATTTCTAATGACATTTAATGTTGAATCATGTCATAATTTTCAATTTCCACAATTTTCCCGAGTTTTTCCGAAGATTTTTGTTAAAATTTTCAATATTTTCATACAATTTTCATAGATAATTACTTTTTCCATATTTTTTGATATTTTTATTGTTTTAATTTTCTATTTTCATGGATTTTTCATAGTTTTTCAGGAAAATTTTGTGAAAATTATAAAAATTTGCATTTATATAAAAAAAACTCATCAATATAAATAATTAAATTGCCACTTAAACTTCTTAAAAAAAGCGCAGCAGTGGCGTAAGTGGAAGAGTACGCGACTCCTAATTTCAAGGTCATGGGTTCAATCCTAGCCCGTAGCCGATTTTTTTTGCTTTTTTTATTTTTTTTTTAAATTTTATGTCGCGTAATGATAACTTTTTATTAAAAATATTTTTTTTTCCTCGTGTTTCACACACATTTTTTTTCTGTAAATTTTAAATTTCTGGTAAATAAAGAATATTTATAATTAAATATTAGGCAGAGTTGGAATCGTCCGATTTGGCGTCGGACGCCACTCGGCGTCGGACGCTTTTGGCGTCGGACGCCGAGCGGCGTCGGACGCCAAATTTTTTTTTGGCGTCCGACGCCAAAAGCGTCCGACGATTTGGACGCTGGGCGTCCGGCGTCCAAAAAATTTTTTTTTATTTTTCTCTGAAAAACACCTCAGAAAAGCGATTTTTCGCATTAATTTTTTTAATTGGGATGAATAACCCCTCGGAAAAGCCATTTTCGCGTCAATTTTCGTAGTTGGGATGAAAAACCCCTCAGAAAAGCGATTTTTCACGTTGATTTTCTTAGTTGGTATGAAAAACCCCTCAGAAAAGCGATTTTTCGTGTTGATTTTCTTAGTTGAGATAAAAAAAACCCTTCGGAAAAGCGATTTTTTGCATTGATTTTCTTAGTTGGGATGAAAAACCATTCGGAAAAGCGATTTTTCGCATCGATTTTCATATTTGAGATGAAAAACCCTCCGGAAAAGCGATTTTTCGCGTTGATTTTCTTAGTTGGTATGAAAAACCCTTCGGAAAAGCGATTTTTCACGTTGATTTTCTTAGTTGGGATGAAAAACCCTTCGGAAAAGCGATTTTTCGCGTTGATTTTCTTAGTTGGTATGAAAAACCCTTCGGAAAAGCGATTTTTCACGTTGATTTTCTTAGTTGGGATGAAAAACCCTTCGGAAAAGCGATTTTTCGCGTTGATTTTCTTAGTTGGTATGAAAAACCCTTCGGAAAAGCGATTTTTCGCGTTGATTTTCTTAGTTGGTATGAAAAACCCTTCGGAAAAGCGATTTTTCGCGTTGATTTTCTTAGTTGGGATGAAAAACCCTTCGGAAAAGCGATTTTTCGCGTTGATTTTCTTAGTTGGTATGAAAAACCCCTCGGAAAAGCGATTTTTCACGTTGATTTTCTTAGTTGGTATGAAAAACCCCTCGGAAAAGCGATTTTTCACGTTGATTTTCTTAGTTGGTATGAAAAACCCCTCGGAAAAGCGATTTTTCACGTTGATTTTCTTATTTGGGATGAAAAACCTCTCGGAAAAGCGATTTTTCACGTTGATTTTCTTAGTTGGGATGAAAAACCCCTCGGAAAAGCGATTTTTCACGTTGATTTTCTTAGTTGAGATGAAAAACACCTCAGAAAAGCGAAAAAATTAGTTAAAGAAAGAAAAAAAAATTTTTTTTTTGGACGCCGGACGCCCAGCGTCCAAATCGTCGGACGCTTTTGGCGTCCGACGCCAAATTTTTTTTTGGCGTCCGACGCCGCTTGGCGTCCGACGCTTTGGCGTCATTGGCGTCCGACGCCTGGCGTTTTGCCAACTCTGATATTAGGCTTTATACTTTTGGGGTTTTAATTCTTTGTGTATTTACTATACGTGGAAAATGCGCTTTCGTCGGTCACGAGTGACCACGTTGATACTAGTTTTCTTTAGTGTACAAAAACTAAATTCACATGATCTTTTTATTTCGTCTATCTTGATTTTTTATACATAAAATTTACTGAGTTGCTGATCTGAATTAACTAATTTCATCTTTTATTTTGATCAAAAAACGACAGAATTGTTTCAGTGGTTTTAGTTTTACGTCTCAATGTGCAGAGAAAATTTGTAAAGCGAAACTTAAAATAGTTTTAAATGAAAGTATTTCTTATCTAAATTCAGCCTACCTTAAAAATTCTTTATTTTTCTTTAATTTCTCTTTCATTTCTTTCTTTTATTAATCCTCCAAAAAATAAGTCAAAATTAAAATTATCTTGTGTCTCTTTTTCAGCTGATGATTTCGTTCTAAAAACTTCAATCAACTCTAAACTTAACTTGCATTTTGATTTATCAGCAATCCCAAATAAAGGATATATTTTTGAAAATTTAATTTTCTTGTCCATTTTGGGATTATTCCAACTCTTTGCACATAATTCAACTATGAATGAAAGAATACTAGGCAAACCAAATCCACAACATATTTTAAAACCAAATAGAAGATCTTTCATGCTCAACACTTTCGGACCTTCATCATCCACGGCAAAATTTTCTTTTATTGTATAATGATTTTCTACCAAATATTTCATAATTCCCGTTGGAATTAAATCATTAATGACTTTATTGAGCATTGGAAAGTAAATTGAAAAACTCCAAAAAATAAATGCTTCATGAGTCTTATAAAGTATGGGATCATTAAGCTGATTCCATCGATAGTTTTTTTGAGTTGTTTTTTCAATATAATTTTGAACATATTCATCAGTGCATAGCGCAATTTTTGCTGAAGAGTTTTGTGATTGAGTTAAAAATTTCTCTCTAAAATCTTCAGAACTAATTTGCAGAATTTTTGGCCTACAAAAAATAAAAAAAAAATATTGAACTTGAAAGTTGAAGCTGCTGATTCTGATTTCAATTTAATTACCATTGTTCAGATCGATAATTTCCTCCAGAAAGCTCAAGATTTTCAGATTGTGAATAAACATTATAATTCCTTTTAATTAAATCGTCAATCGTTTTCGGAGGTGATCGTCTTGGCTCACTTGTCATAAATTCAAAGAATTTACTTTGAAAGCAAGTTCGAAAAATCAAACAAAAATAAATAAATAAAATCAAAATGAACCTTGGGAAATTTTTGTTTGGCAATTTTGTTTGAGAGATTCCAAAAAATATGCTGACAACATTCCACAAAGGCGTTTCGACTTTATGTCCATAAACCAGACTCTGTGTAGATTTTGATGTGTGATTAATAATCATAATGCATAAAAATGTTAGTATAAAAGTTACAGACAGAAGAATCCAAGTCTCTAAGTCAAATGGTAAGAAGAATTTCTCATAAGGTGAATATTTCTCAGCTGGAGTGACAAGCATGTTCACTTTTAAATCTATAATTACATTTGATGACCTCAATAATCGATGTGTATTTAGAGCATGAATTGAAAATAATTGAAAAAATACAGTTGAAATTTTTAATGTTCGATTAATCTCAACTGGATAAATATTATTAGAATCTGGATTAAACAACCATTCTTGGGTCATGGAAACAGGTTGATAGTCAGCTGAGAAATTATAAAATTTACTTGCAATTTCAAATATTGCTGGTGTTAAGCCATAAATTTTGAAGTTTGTAAGATTTTTATTTGGAATTGAATATCCTGACACGTAATTAAGAATGAAATTTCCGGTTACTCTACCATATGGAATAGGAAGATTCATAATCAATTTACATCCATTATAGTTCATAAACTTATTAAAATTGATAAGTTTTGATTCCCACTGTTCGGTTCTTTTATGAAACGTGTTTAATTTTACTAAAGTTGGCAAATTACATCTAGATGGATGAAACCATTCAGCTGACGATAAAGTAATTGTGCCTTTCTCATTAGTAATGAAATATGTGTGATGTAAAATTTTATTAGATAAGAAAGCAATGCCATTATAATTTCTCAAAAGTTGAGATGATTTTAGTTCCATGTATGTTAGATTTTCAATAAACACAAAGAACTTAATAAACTTATTTTGATATCGTTCTGGATGGTAAGCATCTTCTAATTCTTTAAAATCAACAATCGAATTAAGGAAAATGATATAAGAAGTTGGTAATGAGTCATCTTCATACATTATAAAATAACTAATAAATTTTAATTCGTAAGCAAACTTCCCAGAAGATTCTTTCAATAAGTCATGCAGAATATCCAAAGTTAAATCACCAGGTTTTTTTAAAATTAACATGTTGAATTTTATGTTTTGCTTTATAAAAAATATATCCACAATATTTTTAAAAATGCTTGAAATTGTAATAGTCAACGTATTCACATTAATAGCTTCTAGAGATTCGTGGCAAAAAATTGAATTTTGACTTGCAAGCAATAAAAAGGCAAGAAACAATTTTTCCTTCATTCAGAACTGATGAAATTTTGTTTTATACTGAATAGTTTTGGAAAATAAACTAATTATTTCAGGACCTTATTTATTTTTATTTATTGTAGATAAAACTTATAGCGAGGGTCTGAAGTACGCAATTCATGTTCGACAGACTTTTCGAAAGTCTAGGGGTATTCAAATATACATCATCGGAAATAGCAAATTCACTGGACTGAATAATTTTCTTCAAAAAAATCTGCATGAAAATGATTTAATTTGAGTTTGAAATTTTTCGAATTTTTGAACAAAGGATACTTAATTCTGAATTTTGCATTTTTGCACTTTGATTTGACAACTGTTAAGAACATTTTTCGTTAAATGCCGTTAAATGCTTTAAAATGCTTTGGCAGTTCTAAATTTGAAATTATTCTCTAAATACATTCCTGCAATGAATTGTATCGTATAAAATAAAAACATTTCAAATTGGATTAAATGAGATTGAATTGAAGATAAAACTAAACAAACATGATGGAAAACAATTAGTAATTATTATTTTATTTATGAATTAATTTTAAAAAAGCTTTGATCTTTGTACAAACCAATCAAAAATGAATCGAAATCATTAAAAAATTTATCAAAATGTTCTTGTCCAATCTCTTCATTGTGGTTTGAATAATCGAAAGTTATCTCATCTTCTTGGCCGTTGAAATGAATGTCATCATTATAGTTGTTAAATTGCCCTGAATTTAATAATGGAACGCCATGAGCGCAGACAATAATTAAGAAAAGTTCAAAAATAAATAAAATTCTCATTTCAAAATTCTTTATTGAAATAGTTATCAGCTAAGAGTATGAGTTTTAAACTGAACAAGCAATTATGATTTTCGTTATTTACTGTAGAGATTGATATCCATTGAAATTGAGAAATTAAAATTTTGATAAGCATGTAATTTTCAAGCTTGTATAATTTTGAAATGAAATTAATCCAGTTTATATTTTTTAAGTCAAAAGATTTAGTTTATATTTTTAGTAGGTACATCAAAACCAAAACTTCTTTTAATATTTTTTTTTGTTAATTTTAAAAAAATGATGTAAAATTACCTTAATTCAAATTTCTCAATATTGTCCCAATATTTTTGCTTATCCACACAAATTAATCTGAAAATATACCAACAAAAACAACATATTTTAATTGGTGAAACTTTTCTAATCAAAATATTTAGATTCGTATATTTTTTTAAATAAAAAATAGGCTTGAATTTGTATCTTAAAAATTTACAAATTCTTCTTAAAAGGGATAATTTGTTATTTCAAAAAATCTACTTTTAATTTGAATACAAATTAAAATCTAAGATTTAAAGACTAGTATTATTTTTTTAAACACTTATTCCCTCGTCAAAAATGACATTTCATTTGCCCAAAATTAAATTCCTAGCAATAAAACTTTAAAAGAATTCTTGTATATCTTAATTTATTTTTTAAAAAATTAAAGCATATAAAAACCTTCAGTTAGCATCCAGTAATACTCTTTAATATGGTTTCATCGACAAAGTATACAGCTTTTAAAGAAAAGCCTTAGAAACATAAACACAAACACACTTTTCAGAGAAAACTGCATGACTGCCTCAAGTTACAATTTAAAATCAACATTCTATATTTCCATTCCTTTAATTTTTCCCTTTACGTGTATTCTGTCTATGCATGCGAAAAATTAAAATCTCTCATTTGGGGAACTAAAAAAAGCAAACTTTTAATGCATATTTTTTTCCTTCTTCATTTTCTTAAAATAACAGAGTAAGACTCAGACATGATAAAAGGAAAACTTTAAGAAAATTTATGCTTCCCATTAGGGTTGTTTGGAGATGATGTATACTTAAGAATTTGTTCTTGTCAGGGTAAAAAAAACCTTGATTTTTAAAATTTTCTAGATACAGGGGGCCCTCAATTTAAACATTTGTTTTGATCCAAAAATTTTCTATTCAAATCGAATTTATGAATTTTCGTTTGAAAAGTATTCGGTTATTCAAATCGAGTCTGTTCAAATCGAGGACCCCTTGTACGCTAATATAATTGGATACATATTCGGTTATAAAAAATTAACATAACTCATGAACAACTCCCATCTCAATGAAACGATTTGCGGTATAAATTCTCAAAAAAGGAAAAGAAAACTTTCGTCTGAAAGAAATAAAAATAAATCACGTTTCTATCTTTCAATGACTGCAGCTTTTTTTCACTGTCTTTCCTTTTGAATTTGATGATCCAAAAGAAAAATTTTTTCCTCACACAACTTTTTTTTTCTTGCCTCTCTATCTGTCTATTTCATCTTTCTTTCTCTGACTAAAAGCTGTGATAGAAAGAAAGCATAAAAAGATGAATTTTTTTCTTTTTATAAACCGACAATTTTCTGTCATCGTCAGTCTCCATTATATGGTATCAAATCATCTATCATGCGGACATTTTTCCTTCATTTTCTTTTATTTTTATTTTCTTTCCTACTTTAATCTTCTTATTTATTAATTTTTTTGTGTTTTTTATGGACTTTTATTTATTATTAATAGTCAGTTCAGGGTTGATAATTTACTTATTGAAGGGAATTGGCTTTTAAATATTCTTTTGAATTGAGAATGTGCTTATGTTGAGGTGAAAGGTGCTAGTTTTAGTTGCCATCCAAAACAGCTTACAAAATATTATAAGTATCTAGAAAAATCTGTCAGATTAAGTTAAAATCCTCAAACCAACCAAAAACCTAAACTAGTATCAACGTGGTCACTCGTGACCGACGAAAGCGCATTTTCCACGTATAGTAAATACACAAAGAATTAAAACCCCAAAAGTATAAAGCCTAATATATAATTATAAATATTCTTTATTTACCAGAAATTTAAAATTTACAGAAAAAAAATGTATGTGAAACATGAGGAAAAAAAATTATTTTTAATAAAAAGTTATCATTACGCGACATAAAATTTAAAAAAAAAATAAAAAAGCAAAAAAAAAATCGGCTACGGGCAAGGATTGAACCCATGACCTTCAAATTATGAGTAGCACGCTCTTCCACTTACGCCATTGCTGCGCTTTTTTTAAGAAGTTTAAGTGGCAATTTAATTATTTATATTGATGAGTTTTTTTTTATATAAATGCAAGTTTTTATAATTTTCACAAAATTTTCCTGAAAAACTATGAAAAATCCATGAAAATAGAAAATTAAAACAATAAAAATATCAAAAAATATGAAAAAAGCAATTATCTATGAAAATTGTACGAAAATATTGAAAATTTTAACAAAAATCTTCGGAAAAACTCGGGAAAATTGTGGAAATGGAAAACTACGACATAATTCAACATTAAATGTCATTAGAAATCAAACAGTATCAAAAAAGTAAAAAAAGAACATTGCCATCGGTGGGATTCGAACCGAGGACAGCTAAGGTTTCGAAAAGTCAACATTTTAGTGCAATCGACCACACTAACACATACAAAGAAATGTCATTTTTGGTACTTTTTACGCTGGTTCCAGCAGAGGAAGTGACCATTCGTGCTGATTTTTTCGCCAGCTCTAGCCAGACATACTACACACATTTTAAGCCAAAAACCGCATCAAAAAAGCTTAAACCCTAGGAGGAGATGCGATGACAGACAGACGGACAGACAGACAGACAGACAGACAGACAGACAGACAGACGGACAAAGTGCGGACAATAGCGTCCTTTTCCTAAGAGGAAAATGCGCTAAAAAAACATAGAAAATTCCATTTTCATCATAAAACTTTCTTGAATGTCACAATTTATTTACGCAGCACTTTTGAATGATATCAACTACAGATGCCATATCATTGTTATTTGATTACCCACAATTTATGTATGATATACAATTGCGAAACTGTTAAGGTTAAATATTACGCATATGCCATACATCTTTGGCAACCACAGCAACTTGTAAATGATACTTTTTTGTGAGTGACACATGCTTATTAAATTTACAAAACTGAAGGTGATGATGATTTTTTTGTGGTGTGTGATATTGAAATGGATTCTTTTCACGTGCTTTGCGATAGTTCTTTATGATTTTAGGTATCACTATGTTGTTTTTTATTTTTATTGAACAAGTCACGCGATGTTGTCTTCTTTTTGAAGTTTTTGGTGCTTGAAATTGTTTATTGTGGACATTAAGTGATGGTAGGTGGGGTAAGGGAGTTTCACTTAGCAGTGTTTTAGGAAATTGTTAAAACTTCTGACGAAAATCAGAAAATTAAGGATTGGTTAAAGAAATTTTTGAGTTTTTTTTTTGTATTTTCGGAAAATTAGTAAAGACAAAATCATTAAACTGAGCCGCTGACATTAAGAACTAAGAGAAATTTCGAGATTCACTAGAATTCATTAATTTTAAGTTTATATTCAGTTTTTAAGATTAGTCATCAGCTTTTTTAATCTTCTGACGTCATAACACTCAAAAATGTTTCATTTTAATTGCTTTCCTTCATAATTTAGCAATCTCGAAGTCAATCATGACTTTGGAATTTAATCTGTAGAAACTTCTTCATTTGATAAACAACAAAAATTTCAAAACTTTTAAATGGGATCGTTCATAAATGATGTCATTTGAAAATTTAAATAAATTTGAAATAATTTCATAAATTTCATACAAACAGGTATTGAGCCATAGATCTCATAATTTAATTAAAAAAATAAAAATTTATGAACAATTCCTATGTAAATCGATAATTCTGAGTTTACAAGAGTTTTAATAACATCCAATAGTGGTGCTGTTCCAAAAAGTTTTCAATGAGCTTTATCCATTTATTTCCACTGCCAATTGCATTTTTCTCTATTCAAGTTGAAAATTGAGAAAGTTTTCCTCATGCCATTTATGATTGAATTTCATCTCCAATGCTCCTTCCAATTTCTAATATTAATTTTACTTCAAATTAAATTTTTCCTTGTTTTCAGTCATGCAAGCTCGATGGAGGAGGCAGAAACAGTAAAAGGGAGTGTATAATGAAGATTGAAAGTAGCGAATTGGAATGATAATAGAGTCTATCGTTCCTATTACTCGTTATTTTATGAGTTTTTTGTAACACTAAGGAACTTTTCCTGCTCTTACTATAAAATTGCACGGAAACTGAAAGAGAAATTTTCATCTAGTCACGGTCGTTAAATAAAATAATTGAGGGAAGGAAAAGCTCACAGAGTGTGATGGAAAAGAAAAGAAGTGTCAATTGAAAGCGACATCATTAAACTTAATTAGATTCTTTCGCGTTTTTGTAGTCACGATTATCATCATCATCATTGATGTTGTCATTTCTGTCGACATCGGTATTGCTGTTGATGTCTTTTATGGATATATCCATCATTTCCATCTAACTTCAAATTATACAAATTACATGAAAAAATCGTAAAATTTTCAATTTCTCAATTTGTTTACTTTCTGCTTTCCTCTCAATCTCAATATCACTGTTACATTGTTATTAAGGTGGAATGTCAAAAAGTCTTATGACGAGTATCTTCCTACTGTCTAGTATATTTACATTTCATGCTTAGTCTATTTCGTCTTTTTTCTGGTTTCAATTTTTGCCTCGCATTTTTATTGCGGTTTTTGGATGGGGAGGTAGGGACAACATCATTTTGTCAGACTTAGAAAGTGAGTTATCTGTGTTGAATAATAAGTAGATAAGGAATGAAAATGTGGATCATCAGGAATGTGAAATAAGCAACAGTATGAAGAATTTGAAATAAATTTGAATTCATGACATTTTTTGAATTAAATTCACAGCTTTGAAGGTTGGCGTCTGATGAGATTTGAACCAGAACTGTTAGGTGATTTTTCATGATCTTCATCTTATTTTTAGATAGTTAAATTTTCCTTAATAATTCCAACAACTTCACTGAAATCAATCAAAAACACAACACCCATAGCCATAGATTAATTTCACATATGCGCTTCTAATCCCAACCACAAGCAGTATATCCTAACAACTCACAAACAATATTTTATATTTACGCTGTCTGTTTTCAAAAAACACAAAAAAACGAACCTAAAAAATAATTCATTTAATATTTTCATGTATTTATGTAGGCTTCTGTTACTTTGTGCATTCCTCCCCATTTCACCATTTATCATCGTTCAAGTCATCTTTTACGACTCCCTCTTAACAGTCTTTTTCATTTTTCCCTTCAAAAAATATTTTTATGCATAAATTTTTCAAAGTCAATATTAAGCTTAGTTGATTTCCCTCTTGCCATATGCTTATTTCATTATTTTCCATAAATCAGTTTCTATTTGTGAACCCATATAACCAAAGTATTCCATATGTATTACATTGACCTTCCTTAGGAACATGAATGGAATACATTAGGTCGATTTTGGTTACTAGGGAAGCATGTATGCACAATGCTTCGTAGATGAAAATATGTATTCTAATTGAAAAGCTTTTGCTTTCCTTAACACAAAATTTTATTTTATTATTTTTTTCCTTCTCATTTCGCACATTCTTCTTTACGACTTGTGCATTGTTGTTTAAAAAAAGAAGAAGAAAAAGAAAATTGAATGGGTGGAGTGTTGGAAAAGAAGAGAAATGGAAAATAAAAAGTAAGTACAATATACTTTATTTTAAGTGCTAAGATCTTTAAAAAGGCATTAAAAATGAGAAGAAAAAATTTTCCTTTTGTTGTTGTTAAGGGTTAGTAGTAAGTAATAGGGATTAGAAATTTATCCTATTATTTTTTGTGCTTAATTCTTTTGCTCCAGGCATGTTGAAGGTTGAAATATTATGAAAAGTTTCACAAGTTTAATGGATGGAGAACATTTTAAAAGCATTAATATCCCCTAGCAGCTAGAAAACCATCAAGACATCAAACTGTGAATTGAAATAACTGGATAACACCTTAAATCACAGTTTGATTGAAAATCACATCCACATCATTCAATTTCAAAAAATGCATGATTAATTCTCGATAATTCATCAGCTCTTAGTTTCTAATCCTCGCATTCATTTCTACATAGCTCGAACGAGTGAAGAATTCAATTACACGAGGAACTCCTCGAGTTGCAATGATAGAAGATTAATAGATTTACGATGTGATCTTTCTTCAGTTACATTCATCATTTCCATTCTTTTCTACATGATTAGTTGCTGAAAGTACATGACGTGCAGCAGCAGCAGTTGAAGCAATAGAGAATGTATTGAGTTGTAAAAAAATTCACTCATGTGGAAGAGAAAAAAGCTGCTAAAAAGATTATAAAAAAGAACGACGAGGAACGGATGAAAATGGCTGTCAATATTTAAATTCACATTTATGACATGACTTTGGGGGTCGATTGTCAGTTACGTAAATTGAATTCTTTAGATTTTATTTTTTTAGGAATTGAAAATCAAATTTTTGCATAATTTTTATTCTTAGAAGTTACTCTAACTTATGACATTGCCCATGAGAAAGATGAAATTTACCAATGAGACATAAATTCAACCCTCTCAGTAGAGTATTAAAAGAGACATGAAAGCTTCTCATTTCATTGAATTTTTCGTACATAAAAATTTATTATTATCATGAAATAAGATCCTTTTTTGAATGTTATCTGTCTGTATATAATCATATACCCCAATAACCAAACGCAGAAAGTTCTGCGCCGCAGAAATTCTGAATACTATCTGCAAAAAGCTATTAAAGCAAAGCTGGTTTTCAGCTTATTAATAACTGAACTTAAACAACTAGCTAAATACTACCTGAAAGAAGCAAGTTTTTAACTCAACATTTTTAAACTTTAGCAACTTGCTATATATTATCTACTTTTAACCAGTTTTTAGCTAGTTTGTAATTAATTTCTTAATACAGTTAGCTATCTTAATTTAAACTTTTTGAAGAAAGTATGCACGTGAAAATTTTCATCAATTTTTAGTTCAAAACAAAATTTCAAAGTGACAAGATTAAAAACAAGTATAACGGTGGTCACTCGTGACCGACGAAAGCGCATTTTCCGCGATCAGTAAATACACAAAGAATTAAAACCCCAAAAGTACAAAGTCAAATATTTAACTATAACCATTCTTTATTTACCCAAAAATTTAAAATTGACAGAAAAAAATGGATGAAAAACATTATGCAATATAGAATTAAAAAAAAAGCAAAAAAGTATTTTGGTCACGGGCTAGGTTTGAACCCATGACTCTCATGATAGGAGTTGCGCACTCTACCACTTACGCCACTGATGCTCTTTTTTATAAAATATTAATGTGACAATTTGATTTTTTATATTGATGAGTTTTTTTTAATAAAAGTGAATTATTTTACAATTTTCACAAAATTTTCCGGAAAAATTATGAAAAATCCATGAAAATAGAAAACTAAACAACTAAAATATCAAAAAAATATAAAAAAGGAATTATCTATGAAAATTGTATGAAAATATTGAAAATTTTAACAAAAATCGTCGGAAAAACTCGAGAAAATTGTGAAAATGGAAAATTATGACATGATTCAATATTATATGTCATAAGAAATCAAAAAAGTATCAAAAAAAGCAAAAAAAAGTTTTTGTCATCGGTGGGATTTGAACCGAGGAAGGCTGAGTTTTTGAAAAGTCAACATTTTAGTGCATTCGACCACACTAACACATACAAAGAAATGGCATTTTGGCACTTTTTACGCTGGTTCCAGCAGAGGAAGTGACCATTCGTGCTGATTTTTGGTTACATGGTAGCCAGACATGTCACACACATTTTAAGCCAAAAACCGCATCAAAAAAGCTTAATCCCTAGGAGGAGATGCGATGACAGACAGACAGACAGACAGACAGACAGACAGACAGACAGACGGACAGACAGACAAAGTGCGGATAATAGCGTCCTTTTCCCAAGAGGAAAATGCGCTAAAAAGTTAGTAGTGAAAATATAAATTATTTAAGAGTTTTTTAGTGCTTAAAACTTATGAAACATAAGGTAAAGTGATTGTGAACAAAATAAATATCAAATTTATTTAATTTAAATTGTTTTTTTATAAAAAATTTTGAAAATCGTAAAAAATGAAAGAAATATTTGTAAGTTTTAGGAAGGTAAGTATGAATCAATTTAAATTCAAACAATTCAGTTACTAATTGCTTAACCCTGTAATTTCAGCATTTTAATTTCTTAATAATCGCGTTTCTTTCAGTTATTTTCTTTTTTCGTTTTATATTTTCAGCATTAATTCTTTTTTCATGTGTTTTTCAGGATCTAAGTTTTTTTTTGTTAATTTTTTGTGCAAATATATACATTTAATAAATAAATTTATAGGAAATAAAATATATAAAATAAAGTATTCAGTCAAACATACATCAAATGCATTAAATTATTTAAAATTTTAATTTTCAGCTGAATTTAATTGATTTTTGCAACTTGATTTTAGCTTGTTATAAGCTAACTTTATATTTCCATCTATATGCTAGCTAAATTTATCTAGCTTTTAACTTGCTATATTCAGAACACATATGGCGAATTCTTCAAAGACTTTCTTTAAGTAAAGTACGTTACCAACCGATTAGAAATTTTTTTATTTTTGCAATAACTCTCTGTAGATATCACAAAACCTAGTGATGTTATATATTTTTGGAAAGGTATTGAAATTTCCAATCAAATGGTATGAAAATATTTGGAAAATTTCGAGTAATAAAGTCACACTGGGTTAAAAACGCATTTTAAGCAAACTATTCAGCAATGTTTTGCTTTTTTCTCAGCATGAGATGCACAAAACTTCTTGTAACTTTGCACACTTATTCTTTATTAAAAAATGAATGAATTGTAAAAGTTTCAGATTTTTCCAAGAAGCTTTTCACGAGTTTTCCTTACCTGAAATTTTCCACATAAAAGTGAATTTTTTTCAATAACTAGACAGTTTTAAATATTGTTATGAATCATGTTTGATTCCATTTTTTATTACCTTTCCATTGATATATAATAATATAAGATTAATCATAGGATTACAGAGAAATCAATAAAAAAGTGCTGCAAATGTATGAAAATTTCCATGTAATTTCGCCATCTTGAATTTTGTTTTGCTTTTTCTGATTAAACTAACTAACTTTATTTTATGTTTTATACCTCTTTTGAAAGGTTTTTGGAAGTACTTTGAATCAACATAAACGTTGTAGCTCACATATGAACACAACTAAAGTTACAGGAGCTGGAAGTTGACAATGACAAAAAAACTTCTACTTTCAAAAAAATTTTTTTGTATTTTTCAAATTATGAGTTATTTAACACATTATTTTTAGTTTAATCACTTCATTATGTTGTAAAATACCATAAATGATGTTTATCAATCAGGAATTAACAACTAAAAGCTTTAAAAAAGAAATTTATAAAAAATTTTTTGAAAGTATTAGTTTTTTTTGTCATTGTCAACTTCCAGCTCCTGTAACTTTTAGTTGTGTTCATATGTGAGCTATGACATTTATGTTGATTCAAAGTACTTCCAAAAACCTTTCAAAGAGGTATAAAACATAAAATAAAGTTAGTTAGTTTAATCAGAAAAAGCAAAACAAAATTCAAGATGGCGAAATTTCATGGAAATTTTCATACATTTGCAGCACTTTTTTATTGATTTCTCTGTAATCCTATGAATAATCTTATATTATTATATATCAATGGAAAGGTAATAAAAAATGGAATCAAACATGATTCATAACAATATTTAAAACTGTCTAGTTATTGAAAAAAATTCACTTTTATGTGGAAAATTTCAGGTAAGGAAAACTCGTGAAAAGCTTCTTGGAAAAATCTGAAACTTTTACAATTCATTCATTTTTTAATAAAGAATAAGTGTGCAAAGTTACACGAAGTTTTGTGCATCTCATGCTGAGAAAAAAGCAAAACATTGCTGAATAGTTTGCTTAAAATGCGTTTTTAACCCAGTGTGACTTTATTACTCGAAATTTTCCAAATATTTTCATACCATTTGATTGGAAATTTCAATACCTTTCCAAAAATATATAACATCACTAGGTTTTGTGATATCTACAGAGAGTTATTGCAAAAATAAAAAAATTTCTAATCGGTTGGTAACGTACTTTAGCTAGTTAAAAGCAAGTGTACAGACTTTCTATACACTTGCTGCGAAAGACTGTCTACTGGGGGCGGACATCGCAGATCTGTGGCTAGACACGAAAGTTAGTTTTCAGCAAGTGTAGAGACAAAATGTAACTAGCTGCGAAGTCGCTATACATTAACTTTTGGTTATTGGGGATAGTGATGCATAATGTTATTGCCAAAATATGTACCCACAGAAGACTATACATACATATAAAAAATTCGAAATGGTCATGAAAAAAGAAGAAAGATTATTACATCTCATGAATTATTAAAGGAAATACTATTCATCCATCCGGAAAGGCGAATAGCTGACTTAATGAAATTAAATAGTCATCTATGATCTTCTTCTTTTACTGCAGGTCAAGCTGATGTATGTAAATCATAAAAGTGCTGTAAAAGTTTATACTATTCTGTTACTGTTGTAATAAAATTTATATTGTAGGATAGATTGATGGGAGAATAAAAGGACGTTCTTTTTGAGGAAGGGACCATTTTTTGTGTTAGATCCCGACTTCTTTTTCTTCTTAAGAACTGATGTGGGTTAGACACATGTATACATAATTATAATTTCACATTACAGAGAAATGTCATGTGTAACACATTTTACTGTGTTTTATTTTAATTAAGGATAATCCTTTGAGGAAAATTTTATTATTTTTTGGGTCAAATTGATTTTTGGATGCGATGCTACCCAACTTTAATTTTTATTACAGATTTACCTTTATTTATTGTTTGAATAATTAAATTTTGTAATAAAAGTGCAAATTTCAATTTTCTTATCAGCAGTAATTCAAAAACAACTTCAAAGCTTCAAAGTTAATGCCTGCTTTTACTTTACAAAAACAAATTTCTACGATAACTGCATCAATTTTCCTTCAATTGAATTCAATTTCAACATTAATGTATTATTAAGCATGCTTGAGTACATTTGCATCTCTCAATTGACTATAATGACTTACTACGAATTTACTTTCAGCAATAAAATGGAATGATTTCCTTAATCGAAAATAGAAACAGACGTCATAGAAGAAGAAAACTAGTATCAACGTGGTCACTCGTGACCGACGAAAGCGCATTTTCCACGTATAGTAAATACACAAAGAATTAAAACCCCAAAAGTATAAAGCCTAATATATAATTATAAATATTCTTTATTTACCAGAAATTTAAAATTTACAGAAAAAAAATGTATGTGAAACATGAGGAAAAAAAATTATTTTTAATAAAAAGTTATCATTACGCGACATAAAATTTAAAAAAAAAATAAACTAGTATCAACGTGGTCACTCGTGACCGACGAAAGCGCATTTTCCGCGATCAGTAAATGCACAAAGAATTAAAACCCCAAAAGTCCAAAGCCAAATATTTAACTATAATCATTCTTTATTTACCCAAAAATTTAAAATTGACTAGAAAAAATGAATCAAAAACATTATAGAATATAGAATTACAAAAAAGCAAAAAAGTATTTTAGTCACAAACTAGGTTATATTTATATAATTATTTATATTGATGGAAATTTTTTTAAAATAAAAAATCATTTTTTTTCAGAAAAATATATGAAAATATTATAAAATTTGAAAAAAAACGCTCGGAAAAAACTTGGAAAAATTCGTGAAAATGAAAAATTATGACATAAATAAATAATAAATGTCATAAAACATCAAAAAAATAAAAAAGCAAAAATAACTTGCCGGAGGGTAGGATCGAACCTATGACCTCCACGGTATTAGTCGTGCACTCTACCACTTGCGCCACTGCCGCTCATTTTTATAAATTTTTTTTGTGACAATTTAATTATATAAAAAGCGTGTAAATATTAATGAGTTTTTTTTTATATAAATAAAAGTTTTTATAATTTTCACAAAATTTTCCGGAAAAACTATGAAAAATTAATGAAAATAGAAAACTAAACAACTAAAATATCAAAATAAAAAAATATAAAAAGTAATTATCTATGAAAATTGTATGAAAATATTGAAAATTTTAACAAAAATTGTCGGAAAAACTTGGGAAAATTGTGAAAATGGAAAATTATGACATCATTCAATATTATATGTCATAAGAAATCAAAAAAGTATCAAAAAAAGCAAAAAAAAAAAAATTGTCATCGGTGGGATTTGAACCGAGGAAGGCTGAGTTTTTAAAAAGTCAACATTTTAGTGCATTTGACCACACTAACACATACAAAGAAATGGCATTTTGACACTTTTTACGCTGGTTCCAGCAGAGGAAGTGACCATTCATGCTGATTTTTTCGCCAGCTCTAGCCAGACATACTACACACATTTTAAGCCAAAAACCGCATCAAAAAAGCTTAACCCTGAGGAGGAGATGCGATGACAGACAGACAGACAGACAGACGGACGGACGGACGGACAGACGGACAGACGGACAAAGTGCGGACAATAGCGTCCTTTTCCCAAGAGGAAAATGCGCTAAAAAGCAAAAAAAAATCGGCTACGGGCAAGGATTGAACCCATGACCTTCAAATTATGAGTAGCACGCTCTTCCACTTACGCCATTGCTGCGCTTTTTTTAAGAAGTTTAAGTGGCAATTTAATTATTTATATTGATGAGTTTTTTTTTAAATAAATGCAAGTTTTTATAATTTTCACAAAATTTTCCTGAAAAACTATGAAAAATCCATGAAAATAGAAAATTAAAACAATAAAAATATCAAAAAATATGAAAAAAGCAATTATCTATGAAAATTGTACGAAAATATTGAAAATTTTAACAAAAATCTTCGGAAAAACTCGGGAAAATTGTGGAAATGGAAAACTACGACATAATTCAACATTAAATGTCATTAGAAATCAAAAAAGTATCAAAAAAAGTAAAAAAAAGAACATTGCCATCGGTGGGATTCGAACCGAGGACAGCTAAGGTTTCGAAAAGTCAACATTTTAGTGCAATCGACCACACTAACACATACAAAGAAATGTCATTTTTGGTACTTTTTACGCTGGTTCCAGCAGAGGAAGTGACCATTCGTGCTGATTTTTTCGCCAGCTCTAGCCAGACATACTACACACATTTTAAGCCAAAAACCGCATCAAAAAAGCTTAAACCCTAGGAGGAGATGCGATGACAGACAGACGGACAGACAGACAGACAGACAGACAGACAGACAGACAGACAGACAGACGGACAAAGTGCGGACAATAGCGTCCTTTTCCTAAGAGGAAAATGCGCTAAAAACGGAATCAATTATGGAAACTTTCAATTGCACATTACTGCAGACTTAAACATTTTTATAAAAGTTTATCTGGCAATAGAAATTGAACATTTTCAAACGAGTTCGGAATGTTCAATAGTTGGCTATAGGAAGTTGAAGTAGGATGGGGGGAGAGGACCGATTGTGAGAGTTAAGATAGTTACTTAGTAGTTGTCTCGAATATATAAGAAGCAACAAAAAACGAGAGAATTGAGATTAAGAATGGGAAATGTTCCACAAAATAATAAGCTTGAAATGATTCAGATCACGAAATATTCGTTGCTCATAGTTTCTTTCAATCGCTTGCTCCACCACCCACATCTATTTTGCCATAAGTTTTTTTTTCTTCCTCATTCATTCACAGAAATAAAAAAGAAAAACTTTCAATACAACATTATACAAAAGAGATGATGAAGGAATTGAAAACAATTTTGACCCTTGAGAAATGACTTCTTTTTTTGCAGCTACTAATTTTCCTCGTTTTTTGTTAAAAAGACTACAAAAACGATGAATGAAGCCTAATAAAAAAAGCTCTTGAAAAAAAAAGTTTCATTGAAAATCCCCTCAGACAGTTGTTGACGAAAGTTTTAGGACATGAAAAAATGAAAAGCAAAATGGATCAAAAGTACAATCCGTTCTATAATCCTTGTATTCGAACCAATAGAATTTTTATTTTTACTTGAGCGGAAATTCCTCATTTTTCATATTGAAGGATTTTGTTCTATTTTGAGTTTCCTGATGGATTCCATCAGCGCTATTGGGAAAAGAATTTTTTAGCATTTACATCCATTAACTGTTTGTTAGGTTAGTTGAATGAATTTCAGTCGTTGAGCTTTTGAGATGGAGAATAGAACGGAAAACACGAGTTTTGAGTAAGGGCTTATTCTTAAGTGGCTAAATGATGGAATTGCATAATAATTTATCAATAGTTTGATTGCTTGACTGAATGATTTGCAGTGACTGGCATCATAAAACAAAAAAAGCAACAAAAAATCGCCAACCTCAAAACCAGAAGCTCCAAAAAAATAAGAAAAATCCAAACAGTATACAACGACATTTTGGTGCCACAAGTTCCTCAACATATCACTATATGGCTTCTGAACTATGATTACATCTCAATTCACGTAAGAAAGAGAAAACGATAACAATCAACTATTGTTACCCCGACATTATGACGTTGATTTTCCCTTGCCTGTTTAGTGCTTGCTTTTGCTATTTATTTTATTTCATTTTATTTTATTTTTGTAGTATACTTAATCTTACTGAGTGAGATGAAGCAATTATGCTGATAAAGCGCAACAATAGAAGAAAAATAAAATAAGCAAATGCTTTATGCTTTATGACTTAAATGAGAAAAAAAGGGAGAATGAGGAACAGAAAAGAAAATAAGAAGGGAAAAGTCATTTCACAAAGTGGTAAAGTAAATTGCGTTGAAAATAAAATGAGAAAGGAGAAAAATGATAAATTGAGAAAAATTTTTTGCCTTTTTTTGTTGGACTCACATATAAGAGTGTCGAGCACGAGTCACACAACAAAAGGGGAAATAATGAGGCAAAGAAAAGAAAAAGTTTCAGAGACTCCCATGAGAAGCTTCTATACGGTAATGTCACGGTTGTGAAAACATGTATGCGTGCCTACATGTATATTTACAACAAAACATAACGTGTAGGCATGCTGCTTCAATTTCCTCTCTTAGTGTCGATAAAAAAAAGGAGGCTTCGATGATGGAACAATCACCATTCAACTAATTCTCCCCTTTTCAAAAAAAAAAAAGCTCCTAATCTTCAATGTTGCCGTTCAATATTGTTATTATTATTACTATGTTGTATTAAGTCTTGCCAAATTCATTCTCGTTCTTTCTTGTGTTTATGGCGGGTTGGAGTGAAACAGAAATGAGTAGAAAATTAGCATTGTTAGGGCATTGCATAAGATTTGAGCTCAGAATATTTTTCAACTGCTGTGAAGCTTCGAATTGGGAGATTGTTAAGTTCCAAAAACTTCTTTTCAAACCTAAAAGTACCAAAAATGACCAGTAAAAAAGTAAAATTTTGGGTACTTAAATTGAAGCCTCTCAATATAAAAAGACCAAATACACAATATGTGATGTCAGGAGAAATTTGTTCTAGAAGTTCCAAAATTTGTTATGCTTAAAAAAATTTTTTAAGAGCACTTCAAATTCTCAAAAAACCTTAACAAAATGAAGAAATTTCTACTCCTAGTAGTGGTCTGGATCCACTTGGTCTCTCTTGGCTAAGCCTCTGTGTTTTGTTCTAAAATTTCTCCGAAATTTAAAATATTAATAAAAAATAATAATTTACAGGCCCGTATCATGGAAAAATCAATACAATATATTAAAACACCGGTGCCATTCCTACTCCTCTTCTTCTGATTGTCAAAAAGCTTTTATTTCTTCTTCCTCCTCATTTTTAACATTTTCCATTTCAATTTATCAAAAATTCTTCGCATGATATTGAGGATGTGAAATAAAGTGATAAGGCAATCAAGAAAAGTAACATTTTTTGTACCTTATCTCGTACGCGACTACAAATAATACTGACAATGACAATGGAATTATATATTTGCGAGAAAAACATTCTATTCCATTACAAACTCATCAAATTTATGAAAGTCTTAGTGGTGTTTAATGCTGTCAGAAAGAAAAACATGAACAGATAAAGAAAGTGCTTTGAGGCATAATCAATGCCTTCTTCAAGTTGATATGTATTTAGGAGCTTTTCTTTTCTTCTTTTTCGTTTGTTTAGTTACCAAAATTATTTTTTTCCTTCGTCCATAGAATGAATTAATTTTGAGTTTTTTACTGATGAGAAAAAGTTTTTAAAGATTTTTTAATTAGATGTACGAGTTTCAGGTAGGCTGGTGCCTTGCGTAGGTGTTTGAGGGAAAAACACTCAAGTGATGAAATTTTGCGGAAAATCTTTCTATCAACAACAATTGTTGCTGTGAGAATTCTCATTAAATTAATGTTTATTGTTAGGTATTTATTATTTACATTATGAGTTTGAGAAAGGTACGGAATTTAGATCTTGTTCTGAAAGTCTAATTTTAACTTGGGAATTAATTATAAATGGGCCAAAAAGTGAGCGATTTTAGACACAAGTTGTAATGAAATATTTAAGAATTTCACAAATTTTTCTTTAGAAATTTGTCTGTAGCATCATTGATTCTACTAAAGCGTCTATCAATGCTTTCAAATTCCACAGAAAAGCTTTTCTTGCCATCAAATTTTTTCACTCGTCAAAAAAATCAAATTTCATTTCAAGTTTCCATTAAATTTCTATCTTCGATTCTCCAATTTCATATTTTTCAGAATCAATTTCTAATAACAATAATAATGCTGTTCCGTAAAAAAAATGGAAAAAAAGAGCTCAAACAAGCTCAATATTGAAAGAAAAACAATCTTTTCAAATTTAATAAATCTCTCAAACTTAATGTATTCGTGCTCCATAAAGGAACATTTCAATCAGCGTTCAATTTAATGTATTAATACAAAATAAATGAGAAAAGTGAGGAAGAAGAAGAGGAGTGGAAGAGCTTAAGGCTTATTTAAAAGGGTCCTTCTGGAATATACAAGAAATATAATATTTTTCATCATTTCCATATTTTTCATTCCGTCTTCAATTTAATCATTCAAAAATGAACATTTTAAGTAAAAAGTAAATAAACAAAAAATTTTACGTTCTTTTTTCTTGTATCTGAATGGAGTTACTGAAACTTTATGTCAGAGCAAAAAAGAAAAAAATGCTTGGAATAAAAATAATGTTTTTTTTTACCTCCCCAAACGCTTCTTTTATTCATTCATGTTTTTAAATCGTCTACCTCTCATACTCCCTAGTCATACGCTATTGACATTTCATTTGTATAAACCCACCAGTCGAGGAGCATTTAGTGTGCAAATATGTATCTTTTTAAAACTTGTACAAATAGTGGATCTGAATATTGTGAAAATATGTGCGAGAAGGAAGTAATGTGAGATCTTTTCGCTGTTCAATTTTATGTGCGGATATATTCTTACTATCTTTATCGATATATCGATTTTGAATAAATACATGTGAAGCATTATATGATGATGAAATGGAGGAAAAAATATAGAATGTGGAAAATCTTACGAGCTTATTTATCGGTGAAAAAGTGTCTTGGGAGATGAAAGGTGTTGTGGGGATTTTGCTGTTTACCTGGCTGACTGAGTGTTATTGTTGTATAGATTTTAAATTCATGGGAGTTTTTGTGATGATTTTGAAAGTCTCAATATTACTCTCAGTTGCTGCATTATGGTTTTACTTCATTTTTAAAATTTTCATTTAAATTATTTAGGATTTGAACTTCTAAAATTAGTTCAAACTTGTTCAGACTTACAATTTTTTCTAAATTAATCAAATTTGATTCTAAAATTGCGTTCATACACACCAAACTCCATTTTTTAACCTAAGAACTTTTTCCCTTCATTCAAAAAATATTTTTTCATTCCGCAATTTCTTTACCATTTCCATCTTCTTTTGTGTTAGTAATGTATTATTATTATTATTATTATAGTTGAAAAAGAGAGATGAGATTTTTTTTTTCTTTACCAACAAAAGCAGCCAGCTATATGCTCTACATCATCATTATTGGAAAAATATTGTCAATACACGTCTAAAGGAACGTGAATATTGAGTTTATGAATATTGGGATTTCGAGAACTTATTCATGATTATATGGTTGAGAGTATTAGGGTGATTTTTTTTGGATATGTATTTGAAAAAGTTTTCAACATCATACATAAGGGTTATTATTGGATTTCATCATAGTAGATGAAATTTTTGTATTATTGGATTTTCTTGAAACTTTGTTTTTTTTTATGAAAATTTTTTTGCTTTCGTATTTTTCTTGGAGAAAATTCTATTATGGTAAATCAATATATACGTGTTGCTTGAGGGTAAAAGAGATGGAAAAATATTTTTTTTTTTGATGGATTACTGTTATAAGAATTGCCTTAATTGAAGAACATATTGAGGTATTTTCTGAATTTGGAAAAATAACTGATATTTTGAGCTTAGCTGAAGGCAGTAAGCTAAAGTAAATTAATCTATTCATTCATTCTTAAATTCTTTAAAAATTTTAAATTTTATTCTTAGAATTCCAATTTGAATTTCAAAACATAAAAACTCAAGTCAAATTTATAAATTCAAAAGAATGAGTTTCTTAGAAATCTGAAACTTTTGCTGTTCGAAAAATTTTTCTTCAAAACATTCTAATTTATTCATTAAAGAAATTAATTTCACAAAGAAAAATTTCTCAACTCTTGAAGCACTAAAAGTTTAAAGGAAAACTTCTGTATGTCACAGTATAAATTCTTTGAGAAACAGAAAATTAAAGGGGAAGTTTGCTCAACAAACACGTACTTCTTCTTGTCTTCAACTTTATAGTGTAACATGAGAACCTATTGTACTTCAAGTTTATAAAAAAAATTATCAAAATTGATGTTATCACGTCCTTCTAGCATTAACAACAGAAATATTAATAATAAAATTATTCTCGTTTCAACATTAAAAAATATAAACTTTCACGGGAGAAGGAAGAAGTATGTTTGATGACTGTCATAAATTTGACACTTTATTCAATTGTTGTAAAAATAATTCAAGACATTTTCTCTATCATTCAGTTTCATCATGTCCATACCCTCTCCTATTCTCTTTCCTCGGTTTAAAATTCACACAACATGTTAAACTTCCTATAAAGAAATATTAAAGAATATGCAGAACGGAATGTGTTTCTCCCTTTTATTGTAACATAGCAAAAAAATGTCAATATTAATAAAATGTATATCTTCTTTAGCAACATCATGTAAATCGAAAAGAAATGGGATTTGTAAAAGAGTACGAAAGTTGTAGTCAAATATTATTGCATTTTTTTGTAAATAATAAAATTGTTGGATATTTCTTTTCTATAAACTTTGCATACGACATTTCGTTGCCATTTTCAATATGAAAAGAAAATAATTTTTTGCTTTTTTCTGCTTGGATTCTTTTTAGTGTTCTTGAAGACATTTTGTCAGGTTTTTAAGGTGTTCTAAAATTATTTGAATATTAAAATTTGTTAAATTAGATTGAGGTTTAATAATGTTGAATTACATACCTAAATATTGCAATAATTAAGAGGAAGAGGGTTATTACAATTCTGAGTCTCTTCCTGCTTGAAAAACTATTAAATAATCTCAAGATAACGTCTAAAAGCAAAACGATAGACTCATAAACTTTCCAATTGATATAAATTTCTCACCAAATTCCATAAAATCCTGCAAGATTTTTTCTGTTAGGGTACAGCATGACAAGAAGATCCTGTACATTTTATATTCGTTCAATAAACATTTTTTTTGTTCTTATTCCATTTTCTCAAAATACTTTTTATGGAAATTTTTATAGACAGTAGGAATCTAGGTGCTTCATTTCGTTCGGATATTAAAAGAAGCAAAAAATAAGAATAAACATTAAAGAGAATTGCTGATGAGAGTTTCACCTCGACAGGTGTGTATGAGAGTTTTGTTTGTGATGTTAAACGTTTCCACCTCATCTATCAGTTTCAATGAAGTTCAAAGAGGCATTTTTCTCGTTTATGTCGGGACTGTTGTTGCAACTCACACACAAATCAAACGTAAGAGAGAAAATTATGTGATGAATATTATACTAAAGGCATACACAAAGCGCGAGCAAGTATGTATAAAAGGCGGAATATTTTGCACGCGATAAAAGTGTTTTATGTTTATTTTATGACTCTTATGCTACCTTTTCTACCTCCGCTCCCTCAAAAGCTTTACATTTTCTTACATTCTAATGCTTTTCTTTTTGTATTTTGCAATATTTTTGAATTTACAATATCTACGCGCGTCTGATGGAATGTTCTTGACGTGACAAGAATTTTTCACTTCTTTTTTTTGTGTCTCTCTTCCTTCTCATCTTTTTTTACACTTTTAAACAAGAAATGTCAAGAATGGCGAGGAAAAGTTTTGACTGAAAAAATTTTCTTTTTTTCGTCTTGCTCATGAAAATTGAATGAAAATTTTTGCTGTCATCATCGGTAGCTTAGCTTTAAGTATGATATATATTGTGACAATGGAGGGAATTTCAAACTATTAAGAGATATAAATGACTACTGGATTGAGGAGGAAATATTAAAAAAAACTATTTTTTGTGGAGTTCAGCATTTTTGAGTTTTATGGTTGATTAATGTTGTGAAATATTTGTCACATGAAGAATATTGAAGATAGAATATGATCTGTGAAATATTAGGGATGAATTTTGAAATTTTGATAGTTTTGAATACTTTTTATCATAAAAAAATGATTTTTTGAGACTTTATCCAGTTTTAATTAAATTTTCAAAAAATAAGAAACTTTCGAATTTTTCTATAGACAGTTAAAAATGAACCAATTTCTATAAATTCAAAAAAAATATTAAAATGTTATTAAATCTCTAGGTTTAAACAAATATGACAACTTAAATCCAAAATTTTCCATAAAAATCCTTCAAACTCAAACAAAATTTTTTGTTTCCATCTCACAACTCAAATTATTCCAAACCATGAATTTTTCATTAATTATTCCATTTAATCTCCTTCAAAAAAGTCTTAAATTATTCAAAAATAAAATTCATATTTTTTTTTTTCCTTAAGCCCCACACTCGCAGAATTTCATGAAAAAAATCCTCGCTTTAAATTAAATTGACAATAATTTAATTAGTCGACAATATGAGAATCGTAAATAATTTAAGTAATAAATCATGTTGACATTCCATTTCTTCATTTTATTCAGCAGAAAAAAAGAGCTTTCTTCTTCCATATCGCAAAGTGACTGAAGTGGAGGCAACGAAAAGATTTTTTTTATTTTGAAAAATTCCGCATGATTAATAGCACATGAATTAAGCTTTGAATCAAGAATGAGCAAAGGAAAGGAACTTATAAAAATCAATATTTAATGAAATTTGTTTTGCGTAAATGTAAAAATCAGATTATATCATTTCGTCGGTCCTTTGTTAATTTAATTAAGCTTGATCCATTTTGGCTATAGAAAATTATTTAATGGATGGATAATGTTAAACTTTTTTGAATTTATAATGAAATATAGACTTTAATGTAATTAGAAAATCGATAAAATTTTTGTAGAACAGTCATTAAATTTTTGTGGCTTTAAATTATTTTGAATGAGTAGGACTAAAATTAAGGAAATGAAATTTTAATGATCGAGAGATTAAATGTTAAAGTTAATGAATTGGAAAATCTTGAATTGTAAATGGTTCATTAATCTGAACTTAATATGCTTTGAAGGGATTTAGACAATCAGGAATGACTTTTCTTATTGAGTTGATGAACTGAAAAAGTTTCTCGAATCTGACTCGGTTCATAATTTAAACTATGTTTTTTTCTGAATCAATGCCCTTTAAACCTTTAAATGCCTTTACAGATCCTTGATTTGAACAGTTGTTTTTTTTTCAAAAGTTTTCTCAAAAATTTGTTCAAATTGAAATGTATGAAAAATAACCGTTAAGAATGAAAATTTGAATTATTGTATGGGAAATTTTTGGTTTTTCAAATCGAGTCTGTTCAAATCGAGGACCCCTTAAAATCCGAATTTGTATAAAACTGAATTTATTCCTAAAGTAAGTACCACCAATTGTCTAAAATATTATCAAATTTTCAAAGCTACTTAAAAATAATGAGCTACAATCAATTTTCAACACCTCATCTATTTCTTCAAAATCCAGCATCCATCACTAACTTGCAATACTTTCTGCGTAGTCGTCATTGACTTATTGTCAACAGTTTTTTTTAAAAAAAAAAAACAACAAAATTTATAACTCAAAATTTGGCATTAATTAATATTCTCGTGCAAATTCAGACACGTGTAGGATGATGATTTTAACGTAGGCACTTAATGTAGATTAATGTGTCAAAAAAAAAAAAATCTGCAAATTTTTAATATAGAAATAAAATTACTACGCAAAATATATTTTGTTTATAATTATTTTAAATAAATCTTGGATTAATACTGATTGTTACTCTCAACACTGACTTATTACTGTCTCAATAATTCACTAAATATTTTCGATTATCAGCAAAGAATGGATGAGGTAAAGCAAGAAGAAAAAAAAATCATTAAAAGAAACAAAATGTTTATTAACTAACGTAAGATTAAGAGCCAAATATCGAGCCATTGGTATTTTGTCAGATAATAAAAAAAAAATCTTTTTAACAAAAATTCCAATACAATATATCTTGAAATTCTTAAATATACACAAATATAAAAATATTCTCATTGTCTTGAGATCAAATGGACGAGAATTAATCTTTAAAGCACATAGCAATAGCAGTAAACCAAGGTAATCTCCAAAAATTGTATATACATCGTCGTCATGTTAAACCTTGCGAAAAAAAGTTGAGGAGAATCTAAATCCACTTCCTTCTCATTATAGTGTGTATATTTGTGCAGACATATATTCTTATTATACATAAGTACATATTGTATAATAAAAATTTACTCTATAGGAAATGTAAATATTTAACGAGATGAGATTTTATTTTAGTAAAACATATAAACTTTTTGGATCTGTTTATGAACCGAAAATGGGAATTTTTAGTTGGGATGGTTTATCCTAATTAAGGCTGCTTTTAAAGTTGATTATGCAGCATCATTAATGCAACTTCATAGATGATTATAAATCTACCATAATTATCAATATTTTGCACTCCCTCAAAATTCTTCATCCTAGTCTAAAAATGCGCCTTATGCACCACTCCCACAACCACCCAAACTTTATTCATTCTGCTCCTCTTGTTGCTTCATTTTTTTCTGCTTTCCTTTTAACAAAAACGACCGAGTGAGATAGAAAAATTGTGTATTTATGCAAATTATCGTCCTACGTATTTCAGCTCTATGTATCTAGAGTAAAGAAAAATTTTAAGCAATTTACTGCGATCTATAATAGCGCTTATGAAAAAATAAAGCAAAATGCGGATATAAAAAAATTCTCACTTAAAAAAAAGAGATTAGCGCAGGGTTTTAATTCCTTGAAGGAAAAAATATTTTTGTGACTTTATCTGGGTTTGATCAGCTTGGGGATGTATTTCTTCATTTTATTTTATTTTTTAGATGCAATGCTGAGTTTGAGCATCAGTCTTTATGGTAATTTAAGTTTGTAAATTATTTACGTCGAGGAACTTTAAAGCTAATCGATTAAATAAATTGTAGTGGATTATTGATAAAGTTTGTATTTTTTTTTTTTGTTAAAGTTTGTATTGAGAATGTCTTCAGAATCTATTGACTTATAGATTTTATGTCAACTTATTCCATGCTTTAGTTTTAATGCCCCAATTTCTTCGAATCTGTTTTTAGTACTGATGGAGTTTTTCTTTATTTGACAAATTCTCGAGAAAATGTATTTGAGGATTGATTTTTAAAAGAACATGTAGAAAGGTCAATGGGCTTTTCACGAACCTCTAGGGAAAGCATCCTTTTTGCTTGTGTTTTCTGCTACATGATGTTGTTTATCTTTTGACCGGTATTGTGACAATTTTTTTTGACTTGGAGCATTATAGATTGTTAAAGAATAAAAATATTTATTTTATTTTAAAAATTTTTAGATTCATAATCTAGTTGTTAATCTTGTAAATTTGTATGATAATTTTTATAAATTTTGAAATTAATTTTTAAAAAAACCTAGTTTATTTTAAATTTTTTAAAATTAATCTCATTTTTATAAAATGCAATAAAATTTTTCTCAATAAATTCTCATAAAAGCAACCCTTTGAGCAATTTTACATTCCTAACCCAATTTTATCACATTAAAATTCTAGAAATCATCGAGAGCATCCAAAAAGGCTTCTCATTTTCATCTCTTGATAATTTATTTTCATTATTCGAGCATTTTCAATTGGCACTTGAGAAAGAGCAAAGAGCAATAATACGAAAACGAGATCAGAAAATAATAGGAATGTGAAGCATAAAAAGGGTTTGAATATCCCTCTAATGCACATCGCCATTCTCAAATCACCTCATTCATGTGAATTTGAATTTTAAATTTTTTGAGATTCAGCAAAAAGTATCGTTTAAATATTCATTTGTTAAATGGCCAAATAAAATATTTAGAATGTTCAAAAAAAGAGAAAAGGAAGAAGAACCACCATATATTTCGATTACTAAGCCATTATATTGCTTCTCATGTTCAAATACGTCACAGATCTCAAGGGAAAGAACTTTTCTTTTTAAGGCAAAAAAAAGAAGAAACAAAAATTTTCCGCTTCACAAAATTATTGCAAATGAAATGAAAGAAGAAGGAACTGAGGAATTATCGAAGAGAGAAAATTTATTGGTGCGCAAAATTTAGGTCAAAAAAAAAAAATTCATTTTATAGTCTGCATTACATGATTGAATAATGACTTTAATTTAATTCTTATGTCACTATTATAAAAGGGCAAATTTCACCCTAAATTCCATTCATAAAAAAAATTCGCAATCCATTCCTAAATTTTAAGAAGTATTAAATTTTTATGTTCAAATCCTCAATAAAATTTTTATCATCGGTATTTAAATTCTTGAGATTAAATTGAAAAATCCAAAATTTAAATCCTTCAAAATAAGTTCAAATTTGTTGCCTTTAAGCTTATTTACTGCTCATTAGTAAAGTCTGTGATTTATTAGTTTGTATTGCCTTTTAGCAAAATTATTCGTAATAAATAATCATGCTCAGTTCACTGCTCTGACTGAAATCTCTCATTATGTTAGGAATCATTAAATGGATTTTACTTTTAGTTGAGTTTTCAGAAGAGATTATTGAGTGTATTTAATATTGTGCGTGTGGTGTGAATGAAATCAGCTGATTAATTAGTGATACATAATTTTATGGGCCGGGCTTACATCTAAAAAATAAAATTTCATTCAAAAAAATTTCTTAAGAAAATTTTTGGAAAATTTTCTTCGGTCTCGCTTCGTTCGGCCACTGAATCAACTTAAATTCCCCACCAAAAATTACATATTCAAATCTATAAAATAAATTTCATCCATAAGGTCACATGTACGTGAAAATAATACAATCCAAAATGTCAAGTTCACGTTTCAAAATTTCTAAGTCATCCCACACGACATATACCTCATAGCAACACACACTTAAAATTATAATAAAATAAAATCAATTATTTTAGTCAGCCATGACAAGAAACTTGAATATCAAGGCACAATTAAAAATCAAATATTTACTTTAATTCTCAAAAAAAACTGCATGGGGAGAAAAGGAAACAATAAAAATCAAATAAAATTCATACGAAACGCAAATTTCATGCGTCACGTAATGAATAATGACAATGAATTTTTTTTTCTGTTAATCCTTGATTAGCGCAGGTGGGATTCAGTATTGTTTAAACAGAAGTAGAAGTAAAATAAAAAATTTTTCACAAACGTGTGCTGTTTGACTGAAAAGGAAGCAAAAATTGTGTTGGAATTCCTTTTATGTGCTTTTTCACGCAAGTAATTGCAAAAAGAAAACCTTTTTTTATTCTTCATTTGAATTTGATTTTGCTGTCTTCTTTGTTGTGCCAGCACACAAAAGGAACTAGAATCAACACAAATACACTTTTACGAATAGAATTACACGAAGGAAGTGAAAATGTTTTCATCTATTTTGCATAACGTTCGCACAAAATTTTCTCTTCTTTAAGAGATTCAAGTATTTTTCATCTTTATAAACAAAATAATTTTACAGCAACTTTATCATTTGAACTTTTTAGTTTTTACTTCAATCTTGTTGTTGATGATGATGACAATGAAGAAGGAATTTTCGGTTGTGTATATTTTAAATTTATAATGAAATACACATGTTTTATGATTTCTTGTTTAGATTTAACAACTGGGGGCTTATTTTGAGGTAAAAGATTGTTAAGAAATAATTTCATGTAATTTTAAATACAATATTCAACGAGTTTATGCTTTTCTTGTTTACTGAAGAAAGTTTAATTTTGATGAAATTTATTTTTAGGAATAGAAAACTTAAGAGTTTGGAAGTTATAAATGAATACTGAACATTTAAATTGGTTTTAAATCTTAAAATTTAAATAATATTATTTTTCAGTTTCAAATATAAATTTGATCTTTGTTTCTCTTTGTTTAAATTCTTAAATTTGTTATTTGAACAGCGGAGTAGCCAGAATATTTGAAGGGAGGTACCCGAAAATTTTTTGGCTTAAAAAAATCACTGAGTTCATTTTATTTTTGTTGATAAGAAGTTATACTATACATTAGTTCTTTAAATCGAAAAATTTTATTCATTTCTTGCAATTTTAAAAAATTTTGGGAAAAAATTTAAAAATCTTATAAAAAATTGTATGAAACTTCGATCTCAGGCACCCAAAGCTATGCCCTTTGTCTAGCAAAAATTTATTAAAAAATAAAGATATCAAAGACACAATCCGAATGAGCAGATATAAAAATAATCGAAAAAAATTGTCTCAAAATTTATTTTTAGACAAAAATCTCATTTTTTTACAATAAATATCATCATGATTAAGTCGAGTTGCTCAGTTTTTTTAACACAAATATTTTAAAAAATCTATGAATAGAAAGAAAATGTTTCTTTTGTCACTGCACAATAATATTTTTTTTTTCTTATTAGTTAAATTTGAAATTATTCACGTCTTTTTTCATCAAATATATTTTTTTTACAATTTTTTGTATGCGATGAAAATTATAATAAAAATACGAAAAAGATTAGAACCTTCTTCATCAAGATCTTAAAAATTTAATTTCAGATCTTCAAGTAGGTACTTAAAAATTGAATTTTTAGATAAAATTAAAAAAATTGCCCATAATTTGAGTTAAAGTTTAGAATTTAGTAAACCTTCGAAAAAATAAAATTTCCTTAAAATTTTATTTTAGATATTTTCATATAAAAACATAAAATTTTTGTTGTCTCAATTTTATGTTACCAGCAGTCCATACAAACAATAATACAATTCCATCCCATAAGTAAGTAAAACAGAATCTAAGGTAGTGTAATTAAATGAATTTGTAAGAAGGCACAAATAAATAACCAAAATAGCTGACTCACCAAATAAAGAACTTTTTATTGTAAAACTGTGATGCTGGGAAATTTTCTCTTCAGCATAACACATCAACATAAACATGAGCACATACACAAAACTCAATGAAACTTGCTTCAATTAAAAAACATTTTTATGATTTTTATTTTCTTATTTTATATTTTGTTGGAATAGACACGACACGATAAAGACAAAAAGATTCTACTCGTATATTTACATTTAACATTCAAGATCAAACATTTTAATGGATTTTATATATCTTTTTTCACTTCTTCTGTATGTTCTTCTAACTTTTCGCACATCCTCAAAGACATAAAAATTCACTAAGTATTTTTTCTTATTCGTCAAACATTCTTAGCTCTTCAAACACTTCCTACTTATTCCACTCAAAAAAAAAACCTTTCGTAATTCCGATCAAAAAGCATAAAAATTTCACTTTTTGTAAATAGAAATGAAAAATTTCACCTTACACAACATTAAAAAAAATACACGACTCGAGAATGAAAATTCTTATGCGACCGGTCAGATTCAATGTTAATCTGATAATGAAAATCGACTGAAAGTCTGGAAAAATTTTTCTGGCAGAAGGAAGAAAAATGAATACAGAGAGAAATGGAAATGTTTTCCTTATATCGATTTATGTTTATTCCAAAATCACATGTTTCATTGGAAATGCCATGCTTTCCAGCTGCATTGCAATGTTTTCTTTCCGTCTCTTTCTTGTCAATGATATGTTGTTATGCTTAATGGCCTTGAATAAGGACAAATGAGAGAATTTTTTTGAATTGTTTTGTGAGATGTGAGAGAAAGTTTTCGGCAATGCTTTATTTTGGGGTCGATGATTTTCTTCTTTCCGTGTTTTCTTCTTTTTGATTTTATATCCACCTGAATTATTTTAGGTTAAATTTTGGAATTTTATTCATCAACTTAACATTAAAGAATCACATTTTGCATCAACTTAAAAACTCTTCAAAGTCACTTTTTCTTAACAATTTCATAATAAAAAGTCGTCGCTTCAATATCCTCAAGTAATGTTTTTGAGAAAAATGGTGCAAAATCATTAGCTTCTATTGGTTCGGGGCCATTTTCATTCAATGCTAATAGATTAATTGGTGGCAAGCTTTCATCAAGAATTGGATACGTTAATGGTTGATTTGGCTGTCGATATCGATATCCATCTCGTCCTTTTATCCATCCACTTTCACATGAAATAGTTCCAATCAATGTAAGCGCAAGTATGAGTAGTTTCTGTGGGAGAATTTTTAATGACACTTGATTTCGTTCTCTTTTTTTGGCAGCAACAATAAAATAAATTTTACGACTTGTTTTTTATTTCTTTTTTTTTTTTGTTTGATGATCCAAAACTTACCATTCTTAATGTGTTCTATAATCGATAAGAAACCAACAAATTGATATTGCAAGCAACTCAAATGACTGAATGAATATTCGATATCAGACATCTTTTATATCTGTGATTTTAGTCACTTTTTGGATATGTCTTGATAGCTGTAAAAAATAGATGGGTTTTGATAAGTAAATAGCATGAAAAAGATTAGAAACAAAGAAGTGCCTATGCATATTCATTCCGTTATATTCTGTCCATATGAAATACAATACTGAGAATTAAGTCGATGAAGGTCTCGAAACAAAAAGAAATCAATTAAAACTTATTTGACTTTTGTCTTTTTAGCGCGACTGCTCTATTTATTCACGTGATTGTATTCATTCTTTATATTAAGCGACAATGTTTGTATACTGAAGAATCTGCACGTAGACTGTCTTAGCTGACTTACTTAAATAATGAAGATGATGGAGATGATGACATACACAAGCTTGCAATTTTCTTCTTTTTATTGACTTGCTGGCAGGTGTTTGTGATTAGTCTACAATCAGATGACTAAACATGCCATAAAAATCGCCAAAATTTCATTATATTCTTTTTCTACATTTAATCCTTTGAGATAATCTATGGCTTATGTGTCAATCTAGTTTCTAGATGATGAATTGTTTTGTCAATTAGAAGATTGTTATTTTGCTGGAGATTTTGTTAGGTTTGAGTCAGGCTTTTGTGAAGTTTATTGACTGAGATAGTGACTAGGATTTGAAATTGAGTGCAGAATTTGGAATTTAATTGAGGAAAAGTTGTGAAATTATTTATCTTTTGAGTTTAAGCCTTAAATTTAGAGGCAAAAAATTTATTTCCATCCAAAAATTCAGAATAAGAAGCAACAAAAGACTGTCAACACATAAAGCTTCCACACATAACATAATTACCGTAATCTGTTAATGTGATACATTAAGACTCACTGACCTTCTTACTAAAAAACACAAAATACTCTGCTTTTAATCATTAAAAATTATGGAAGTTTTCGATTACGAAGACTAGAATTAAAAGCATTTTGTGATTCAAAAAGGTAATTAATAGACAAACTTTTTATGCAAACAATAAAGATTTTTTTATGGATGATTCAGGAACAGACTAGAATTTATTTGCATGCATATAATTATGTAATTGATTAGAGTATTAAATTTTGAGTCTAGTTTTTATGGTGTCAAAATCCTACATAATTATTTCCGCACAAAACTTACGTCATATCATCTGATTCGGATAACAAAAAAAAAAAACTAAGAAGATTGCCAGCAAATTAAGGCGATGACTAAATTATTTTACTCACACGACGGTCGACTTCTGAAAAAGAGCTTCTTAATTAATTAAAAAATTGCCTATTATTCCTAATTTATAATAAAAATGGAAATTTTTTTATTATTAAATTGACTCATTCAGAAGTATTTTTTTTATATTTTTCAAAAAATCACTTCCAAATGATTTTTGATTGTAAAATGCCGAAAACTTAATTTTTATCCAGATTTTTGTTGATGTTGTACAATATTGACTCCCAAGAATAAAAGCCATAAGATGTAGGATGATGATGAATAAAGATGAGAATATTGTTCAATTGATGGCTCAGCCATTTGTGGATGGACGAGAAAATATCACTTTCAAAAAATGAGATTCTTTCACCTTTTTGGACCTTGAAAAAAAAATCACGTGTTGATTTTGATTTCACAGTGCCGTAAAATTTCTCATTTTTATTAGAAATTTATTATCCCATTCAGCATTTATAAAGCCCATAAGAGCCATTAAATCATAGAAAATTTACGACAAATTTCAATTTTGATGAAAAAACTAATATGAAATGTCAAATAAAATGCGTAGAGTCAAAAACAAATGGAGAACATTTTTACTGATTGTTAAAAAAGCTTTTTGATGGCTTGATGTTTATAATATGAGCAATAAAATGGATGAAGGGTGATAAATCTCTCTATATCGCACACGGGACCTCATTGAGTTTAGAATTAATTTTTAAGAGCATTTTTTCTGAGGATTTTAATTTTTTTAAAAAAAAATCTATTAACATACCCGTTCATTTAGTATGTTAGGTAGGGTGACCATCTGCTGGGAATTTGCCGGGACACAGCTGTACTTTTTTTCGAGCTGCTGTGTCCCGGCAGAGCATCAAAATGTCCCGGATTTTTGAAAATTTTTGATAAAAAAAATTATTTTAGGTTTTTTCCATCAGAAATTAACTTTTCGTAAATTTTAATCATCAACTCGTAATTTTTTCTAACAGATCTCAAGAAAAACATTAAAAAAATTATTAATCATCCTTATTTCATGTGAAAAATTTTTTGAAAAATTTTTGGTTCCTTTTGAAGGCACGGGTTCAAGCCCAGCACTGAAAATTTTTGAATGCAAATTTTCAATATTTTTTATACTTTTTTGCATTTTCATTGCTTAATTTATCTAGATTTATAATAATAAACACTTTAAGTAAGGTGCAAGTACCCCTATGATGTTAAACTAAAAATGTCCTGGATTTTCATGAAAATGTCCCGGATTTTTACGAAAAACTTCTGGTCACCCTAACATTGTTAGGCAAATAAACGACTTTTTAGAATCCCCTCCCTAGACAAAATCCTAGACCTCCTCCCATAAAAAACCGAAGGTACTAAATGAACGACCCCATACTTAACCCTTCCAAAAATCTCAAAAAATCTAAACTCTTAATAATCCACGAATATAAATCACATCTCAATTTATATTAAGACACAATACATGTTTTGTTCTACCAAATCTAATTATAAAAGAGATACCAGACATAAATCATTTAATTAAGCTCCGATCACTTCCTTAACTTCCAAAATAAAAAAAAAAACAAATCACGCACAAAAACTTTGAAGTATTTTTTCTGGTTTCGACAGAACAAAACACAACAACACAGCTGTCATAAGTAAATTGATATGGAATTGATATCATCTCTTTTTTTTACGGACTGGATTGGACATGCAATAAACGTTTAGATTTTTATTTCGCATCTGGAATATCTGAAAAAGTCAAAATTAGAATATTTTTTCATATCTGAATATCATTGATTTCCCATTGAGCCTACAGACATATAAATCATGTTTTTTGTCAATCATAACAAGGCTTTAATTCTTTGCCGCTACCAAAAAGTCTCGTTTTGACTTTTTTTTTACATAATTTTCCCATGAAAATTTATTTTCATTCTCAAAATCTGAATTTTTAAGGGTCAATATCTAATTTATTGACTATAATTCATATTGTGTACGGTCCATGAGTCATCAAAAATTAATAATCAGTAAAAATTATGAAAATTAATTTTTCAGCAGCTCATTTATTTTTATTCTGATCCGCTTACATACATATAATTGAAATTGAGAAGAATGGAAACAATGATGATGAATGAGACTTAATTAAAATTAATAAAAAATATTCATATTTGAGAGAGGAAAATAAAAGTTTGAAGAAGACATATGAAGTGTGATACGGGTGTGGTCTGAAATATTTTTTTATAAATTGCCAATAAAGATCTCAAATCGAAGATTTTGTAGATCAAAATTCTTACAAAACTTTCAATTTTGAGTCGATGAGAAAAAATTGAGAATCATTTATATTCGACATGAGGAATAAAATTTGCAGACATATTGTGATTGAAATTTATTAGATTCGTCAACTAAAATGGCCTGCTCGTGTTTTGTTGAACAAATTTAATTTTTTACAAATTTTTTCCTTAATTCTTGTCACTTTTTTGCGTCATTTAAATAAGTCATAAAAAATTTATTCAAAAAAACAAAAAGATAATAATCATTTAGGTGTATAAGAGCCATAAAACGCACAGCAAGATATTTACGCGCTACTTAATTGCTACAGATTCGTTATTCAAAATTCATGTATTGATTGGATGGTATCGTGTGTAAATTATTAATATTGGCAATGTCTGAAAATAAATTTTCGATCATCAGTCTGAAAATGTCACTTGTTTAACAAAAATTTTCAAGAATTTCATCAATTTGTGTGAAAATTTATTTTTATAGAGAATTTTTGGATAATATTTCACATATCTTGTATTTCATATGCCAATTATGGGAATCAAATGCATTTTTAAAATTCTAAACTCCTAAAAAATCTGATCAAAAATCATTTTAAAGCCAATCAAATCACAAATCGTTCTTCTTGATATTTAGCGATGAGAACTGTATCAAATTTTATGATATGCCTTATTTATGATATAAATTCTAAAATCTGATTATAAAATAATGCCAATAGTAATAAAAAAAGCAAATTATATCAAAATGAAAATGTCAAAAATAAAATCATTTTTTTTTGTTGAGAATATCAACAGAAACACCTTAACAAGTGGATTTATATCTTCCCAACATCTTCGTTTCTATTACGATCGCGTCTTTTGAAAGCGAAAGGAAAGAAAAAAAAAACTTTTGAATGGGAAGTAATAAACAGATGTCTTGATTGATATTTTGGAGCAGATTTGGACATTTTATAGTTTTTTATTTGATTTTAAATGTGGACAATAAATTGGGAATCTTTTAAGAATCTCATTGGTATTCATTCTAGTTCCATCAAATAAAAATTTATTATTAACCGTCGTGTGAGTAAGAATCAGTCTGAAAGAGATGAAAAATCAGTTTGTCAATTTTAATGACAATCATTTGAACATTCAGATTAACTTCTATCTCATTTGTTGCGTGTGTGCACCTTAAGTCTCGATCTTCACATACGATTTTTTTTTCTTTATCTTGATTTCGATGATGTCATTGCCAAATTAGTCACTGTGAATATTCAAAAAAAAGAGAAGATGAATGGATACACGCGAACATGATGGCGATCATTTCTTTCAAGATAAAAGACGTTCCCTAAAAATTTTCTCTGTTTATTAGAGGAAATAATTTTTCAATTTTGTTCTTTTGAGAATCTCAAGCTCAGGTGTTAGAATAGATTTTTTTATTGAGTAACATTTGGGATCTAATGGTCGTATATGGATTTTTAAAGGTGTTGCGTATGTGGTTTTTGAACCTTTTTTATGAAGTTCTTTACACTGACTAAATTTGGGATATAATAGAAGGGTGTAATTAGCAGTTATTAATTAGACATTGTAAATTTTTTAATTTAAATTTTTGCTTTATTTAGTCATGCCACTATTGAAGGTTTTCACATATAATAATGAAGAACATCACATTTAAAGATTTGATCAGATTTAGTTATTTAATACTAAATTTATTTCTTAATTAAAGTTTCTATTTAAATTTTAAATTTCATAAATTTTCGACTAACTAATTAAGTTTATATAAAACTTCTTGATATGAATCTGCTGACTGCTTTAAGATACTTTTTTTGCTAATAAATTTTTATTGCATCAAGACTGTTCAAGACTCAAGATTTAAAGATTAGAACGCCACAAATTCTTGCTAAATCCATCAAGAAGCAATAAAAATCACAAAGCAGTCATTATGACATTTAAAGACGAATAAATTATGACGAAAAAAAAATTCCAAATTGAAATGCTCCAGTTTACATATTTGGAAATATTTATTAATTACGTCTTGTTACGAAAAAAATATAATTTTAAAATAGATTTTTTTGAGCTTCCTTGTTTTGGTATTTTAAATTCAGAATTTCCGTTTGATTCCTAAAATTATGAACGAATCCTAAACTATAAAGGATTAAAAAGTTCTAATGAATTCAATAATATTTCACCATTAACACAAGCCGTACACAAAATTCGTTAGAAATTCAACAACAAAATGATCTGATCCTTATAAATAAACTAAAATTATCAAAAGCTGCTTACGACAATCAAACCAATATTGCACTATAAATTATTAATTCAGAATTGCCAATTTAATATTCCAATTTCATTTCTTAATCCACTTTAATGCTCTCATTCCACATCCAATTATGATAAAGTCCATCACCGTGTAAAGTATACAATGAGCTTAAAAACAATCAAATCGAAGCCAATTATTACGATTCGATTGTGGCCAATCACACATATATAACAAAGTAAAGTTGTCATTACTAATCATCTAAAATGCGATAATCCTCACTAATCCATTTAAAATGTATATTGAATTGTTTATGAGCCAGAAATGAAGATATTAACGTGATAATATTTGCAAGTAATAAAACTAGAATTATAGTCTTAAAAAAAAGAGTTTTGTTCATTTAGAACTGGATGTGTGTGTTTTTAGGTCTTACGTCGTTTTGTTTTTAAAACACAATCATCGAAATCCGCAAAGATTATAAACATGAGGATGACAAATGAGGTTGGAGATTTATATCAGGAACTGTTCGGGTTTTAATTTTAAGCGGGTTAATTTGACTGGTATTAAGCGTTCTTCTTCTTAATTACAGTCACACAAAAACCAGAAAATTTGCAAAATGCAGAAGTCGCACGAAGCATTCATTCCCAGTTTTTTTTTCGGTATCTTAGAACGAAACTAAGCAATTTATTAGACTATATATAAAAATTATGTACATGAAAAGTATATACGTATAAAAAATATTGTCGAATGTCAATCCTGATTGATGTTTAATCTGCTGCCATAGATTTGGATGTTGTCAATTTTCGATGTGTCTGATAAAGAATTCTTCTGCATTTTAAGATGTCTGTTTAGTGTCTTTTGACAAAACGACGGTAAACTTTGCGAACTTGTCTACGAACTGGAAGTTGTCTCTTCTTTTTGGCATCAGCTGCTGGTGGAAGGTAATCTCTCAAGTTCTCAATATCAATTGGGATATCAATATATTCAATGATTTCATAAACTTGTTCTTGATCTGAAAGTCCACAATCTTCACTGTCTGATCCATTGATGCAACAGTAAGGTCCTGATCCTCCATTAGGACACTGTAAAGAGATTATTAGTAATTAAAAGTCAAATAAATCAATAAATAGACTCACTCCTGGTGCTGTGGCTTCTGGACTGAATATTTGTGCATCAGCAAATGCAACTGGCTCTGGAACAACCTCAGCTACAACTGGTGCTGGTTCGTCAACAACTTCTTCTGTAAATCGTGTCTCTGGTACTGTATAATGATATCCAGATGCATCTTTGAACCATCCGTCACCTTGTACAACATGTGAGACATCACACGAGACAGCAACAATAAGAGCAAATGCGATGATGAAGATTTTCTATTGACGAAATATGTCACACGTTTTAATGACTGCATCAAATATTCTCAATATCAAATTACCATTTTTATTTTATTTTATTGATTTCCCTTTATTAGATAAACAAAAAAGTAGATTTTTTTTATTGTGTTGTTTGCAGTAGAACGACTGTCGATCGAATGATTATTTCCGATTTCATACACCATCTTTATATAATAAACGATAACAATGTTTCAGTTTAAGTGTTAAAAACAAGAAATATTATGTATTTAAAGAAATTTACCCAATTCAGTCAATATGGAGACACAAAAAAAAAAAAAATAAAATCAGGCTGCAATGAACGAGATTATTCTTTGTTATCTTTATGTATATTAAAAGGCATGTGAGACATTTACCAACATCATTAAATCGATTTATTTCTTAGTCTGTTTTGTTTACCATTTTGTACCTGATAAAGTCATCAATCTTAATATACTGAATATTTAGAAGAAAGCTGCTTAGTTTATAGTCATTTGACTAAAGCTTGAAACTGATTGTTTCTATTTTAGGTGACAAACGAATTGACAAAGCGTTATTGATTAAGTCACACGTTTTAGATTTTCTGTCCGTTGAATTGAAAACATAAAAAAAATCACAACAAATTGACAAGCTTCTTCTTTTAAAGAACTGAACTGATCATTTGGTATATAATATACAAAATTATTTTTGTGGATAAGAATGTAAAGTTGTTGTGATGATATTTCTAAAATGGGAGCATTCTGGCTTTTATGAATTTTTAAACAATTTTTTTTAGCTTCATGACTTTATTTTAAGCAAAGCTGGTATTTTTGTTGATTCATCTTTGTACCTACCTGTTGAAGGATTTTTAATTAAATGGAATTTTTCTGTCGTTTACTGTTGAGGACAAGAACTGAGTGTGTGCTTACAATGAGAAGAACTGAGGTTAGAATCTGCTTGGAATGATCGTATATTAAAGATTAGTTGTCGTGTTCAATTGAGTTTTTAAGTCTATGGCATGGCATTTAGGGTGTGACACTAACAATTCTGAGTTATGGAATTTAATAGTTTGTTAAATGATATTCTGATGTTTTTTGAAGCCCTCTTGATATAAAATCTTAGTTCCATAAAAATAAAAGACAGTAAAATATTTTTGTCCAAATTTTAGTCGCGAATTCTTCAAAAACTTGATTTTTAATTATTCAAGTCATCTAAAGCCGTTCATTTAGTACATTACGCAAAAAACGACTTTTTAGACCCCCTCATCCCTAAAAAGCGAACAAACGAAGTGAAATCCCCCTATTGGTAAAAAAAATTAAAATTTCAGTGTCCAATTCTGCGTCTCATCTAACCATGTAATATTTCAAGTAATTAAAACATATCGGCAAAGATCAGTATTGTCGTCTTTACAAAGGCATTGTTTTATTTAATTAGAAACGAAAAATACCTTTGTGAAGATGCTTACATGATCAATACTGGTTTTGAATAGAGAGACAATAGATAAATCCAGCAACAATATGATATTCATAGGCATGAGTACCTACTCAAAAATATATAGAAACATGATAGCTTTATTAGTTTGAGATAAATGTCTGATAAAATCACACGAAAATAGCTCATAAAACAGCATGTATTTTAAATAATGGTAAAAATATGTCAATGAGTATCACCCAGAAGTCGAATAAAATATAGAATTGATCTATTATTTTTTGTGAATTGTGTTTATGTCTCATTTAAATGTGGAAATAAGTTGGCATTAAGATTAATCTTGTTGCTTGCAACTTGTGATTGATTATGTGGTCTTTCTGAAAATTAGTAATTGATTATTACTATAATCCTTGCATTGTTGTGGATTATAATGTTATTGTTATCGCCTGAACGACAGCATATTGATTATAGTTTGTAATTATTAATTACAAATTTTGAGAATAGAAGTTATATGTATTTTGGGATTAGTCTGACAAAATTTTGATAAGAAACTTCTAATTAGCTGTTTAACACTTCATGTCTAACTTCCTACATATCTCTATATTTAGATTTTCATTCAATTCCAACATAAAGAACTTCAATATTGAATAGATATCAATAGAATGATGAATTTAAGCATCATGATGACAATAGCACGTAGCGTTAACACTTGATGAGAATTCATTCAACTGACTCATCCAGATTGCATCATTATCTGTAGATCTGTAGCACCTGCTGAGACAATTCGATTGTCATCAATTTCATTTATTATTTACGTGTGTCCATTAGTCGAAATCTAATATTTCAAGATTAGAGAGCAAATTTGCTGATGTCGGGAAAATTTATGAATCACATTAATTTGTTAATGCTAACTTCAATCAGCTTTTCGGATGCATTTTATGTGCTTCATTTTATTGATGACAATTATTGCTGAGATGAGTGGTTTATGGAATATTGAATTTCAATGATCTGAGTCATGAATTAAAGAATTTTAATGGAGTTCAAGGAGGTTTTCAGACATCGATTATCTTTTTTAATTTAAAAAATTGCAATTTATTTCAAAAATTGTGTAAAAAACAAAATGTTCATAACAAATAAATAAATATTTTGAAAAAAAAATTCTCAAAAACGATTTGAACATGCCATAAAATTTACTATCTCATTTACCATCAATCACACCATTTCAAGTACAAAAAACACAGCCACTTTGATTCAAAATTGAATTAATGTCTCTTGACTGGCACAAATCGTCTGTAAACTTTACGAACAACACGACGAACTGGGATTTGTCTCTTTTTCTTAGCATCAGCAACTGGTGGAAGATATTCGTTGCTGACTTTTACTTCTGGTACAACTTCAGGAATTGGATCAGCAACAACCTCAGCAACAATTTCTGGTTCAACTGGTGCATCAGCAGTTACAATTTCCTCAACAATGACTGGTTCAGCTGGAACCTCTGGTGCAATTTCAACAACGACTGGCTCATCAGATCCAATGATTGGTTCAGCAACTTCATCAGCAATGACTGCTTCTGGTTCGGCAACAACAGCTAATTCTTCTGTGACTGGAACATCAGCAGCAATAACTTCCTCAACGGCAACTTCTTCTGTGAATCTTGTTTCTGGCTTATTGTAATGATATCCTGATGCATCCTTGAACCATCCATCTCCTTGCACGACATGTGAGACATCACATGAGACGGCAACAATAAGAGCGAATGCGATGATGAGTTTCTGAGGAAATTTTAAGTTGGCACACTGTAGTTACAAGCAAGTTGATGATTTATTCACTTACCATTTTTTTGTAGTTTTTTTTAAAACTTTTACAAGATTTTGAGTTGTTTCTAGAAGACTAGTCGAAGACTGAATGATGAATTTGCATCCATTTTCGCCAACTTTTATACTATCAATGATAACGATGCTCAACAATAGCAATAAAACAAGAAGTTTGCCATATATAGACAATAAAAATCATATTAGATATAGAATAGCTTGTCTATATCATCGTGCAATTAATAGCTATAAATGTTTGTTCACCAACATACATAATTAGTTATATTCAGATTAGGAACATATAAAAAGTTGATTTGGCATTTCTATAAGAATATTTAAAGGTTAGTTAGTTGTAAAGATCCAGGAAATTTCTTTGCCTTGAGAAATATTTGGTTTCATTGATTTTCGATGCGTAGTAAAGTTATAGTATTGGAATTTCAGATTATTTTCATGGCATTTTGGACCTTTGTGCATAAACGCATTTTAAATAATTGAGATGATTGCTTAATTTTTATCAGTGAAGAAATCTTAAATTTAAATTTTATTTTTTTCAGTAAAAATCAGTAAAAATTTTATAAAATATTTATTTTCAAATAATATTAGGGACCGTTCACTTATGATGTCTGATTTTTAAGGGGGAAGGGGTGTCTGAGGTTGTGTGACAGTTTTAAACAATGAAATTTTTGGGGTGGGAGGGGCATTTTAAAATCCATGTTTTATGATAGACATCAGAAGTGAACGGCCCCTTAGGGACTAATTAGATTTAGTTTTTTAGCGCATTTTTGGAAACTTGTTTTCAAAAAGGAAGCTCAATCATACACTTTGATCGGCAGCAAATTTTTGAAAAACTATCTTTTGATCTAGACATCGTAGAGAGCTCGGGTTTGTTTTATTAGCTTCGTTTCATCGAGTTATTGGCGGTAAATGTATTTAAAAGTCCCAAATTTGTGTTTAAACACCTTAATTAATTAGTTTTTAATTTCACAAAGAAAAATAATCAGCACATGACTGCAACTTCACGTCATAGAAATTTCAAATATTTTTTGACCGTTGACATTTGAAAATTTTTTGACCGTTATTTTTTACGAAAAGTTTTTTGTTCAGTTTTGCAAGTTATTAGTTTGTGCATAATGAAAACACACTTGTGCATGAACAATGAATGTGAGGAAATTGAAACTGAAGGGTTTTTGATTGTTGTTGTAACATTTTTGTAAAATTATCGTTATTTTTATGTAGAATACTGCAAGGTCTGTCCTGAAAGTTGATATACTTTCAATTCGTAGCTCGATTACTGATCGCCGCGCCAAAAATGCGCTGAAGTCCCTCGATATGAAACACGAGGACTTTTGTAATTTTTTTTAAATATTTCTGACTTTATTATTAAAATTGATGTTCATCGTTGAGTTATGTACGTAAAAATCATCAAATATCATCAATTAATTCCACGACAAAATTCACAAAAAATATTATTAACAAAAATGGGTAAGAATTGGAAAATTTTAAAATAAAAAAAAAACGATGAAAAAAAAATCAAACATTGTTTCTAAAAAAAATCCATCAGGAACATGAACAAATTAAACAATTAGTTTTGAAGCCAACAAGCTGTCTCCTTTAAACTGTAACAATTAATTATGTCATTTAATTCCTAAGAAAATCCAAAATTTACATTGAAAATTAATTTCTATTAATCCTAATATTCCCTGAATAATTTATTGATGCAGTTTCTTTATATCATTCACAATGAAAAGAATCCCCCAAAATAATTCTCAGCTGCCTTATACCTGTTGAAATTAAAATATTTATTTATTGAATAAATTAAAAAGTTTATAATTCTCCTCTTATAGGAATTTGCGATTTATTCAGAATTATAAAAATGAGTAGAAGTTGAACATGAGAAGAATTAAAAAAAATGTTTTCGAAAGAATCCCAAAAAAAGAAACCCAAGATGTCATCTAATATAGATGCTATCACTTTCGCTTTTTTCTTTCCTGTTGTGTCTGATAATTTTTTAAAAGTTTTTCTTCATTGCGATGATCTTTTTTTGCTTTTTATAATTTTTTTTGGATGGCAATTGATTTAGTGTCTCTTGACTGGAACGAAACGTCTGTAGACTTTACGGATGACACGACGGACTGGGATTTGTCTCTTCTTTTTGGCATCAACTGGTGGAAGATATTCATTGTTAAGTTTTGGTGCTGAAACTTCTGGAACTGGATCGGCAAGAACTTCAGCAACAACTTCTTGTTCAACAGCTGCTTCAACTGGTGCTGGTTCGTCAGCAACAACGACTTCTTCGACTGGTGCTTCTACTGGTGCTTCAACTGGTGTTTCAAAAGGAACTTCAACAACGACTGGCTCTGGTTCAGCAACTTCAACTGGTGCTGGTTCGTCAGCAACAACTACTTCTTCTACAACAACATCATCAAATTTGGCAGCTGGTTGAGTATAATGATATCCAGATGCATCTTTGTACCATCCATCTCCTTGTACGATGTGTGAAACATCACATGAGACAGCGGCAATAAGTGCGAATACAAAGATGAGTTTCTGTAAAGAATTAAAAGAATTAATTCCAAAATTAAATATTGTCAAGAATCAAATTAATTCTCACCATTTTTGTTGATTTTATTAGATTAAATGACTTTCTATAAGAAAATATTTTGTGTTGTTTTCAGTAGAACAGCCGAAGACTGAATGATATTTTTTCGACATTCTGTCCCATCTTTTATACAATCCACGATAACGCTGCTCCACATAAGTGTTAAAAAAAGACAGAATCGAGAAGAAAAACTTGAAATATTTTGTTAAAGAAAGAAATTGACCAATTCTAGTCATCAATAAAAAAAATCAAATTGCAATATCTGACAAGCTATTCTATATCATCATGCAATTAATGGCTATAAAATTTTTTACACACACACTACATGCATAATTAGTTGAATTTGTATTTTATATCCATCATCTGTTGATCACACGTATTTAAAAGAATTTGCAACAAAATATGGAATTCGTCACAATGAGATGTGCGATACACATCCATAAAGTCAATGAAAAAAAAAAAATATTTATGTGCGCAACAAGTCGATATTTTAAAATGTTATGTCCATTTATGAGTTTTTATTTCCTCGTGCCTATTTTTTTCTGATTCTGCATATGTTAATCCAATTTGTCATTTAAAGTTTAATAACCTGAACGAGAAAAAGCTGCGTTGTATCAATTTGTTTTTTATAGATCATGAAATGAAAGTGAGAATGTGATACGTGCTGGATGATGTAAGCTCTCGATAGAAGCGGATTATACAGAAGATTAGCTCAACCGCGTAAATATTCAACAAGATAATTTGGATTATTGTTTATGGCACACTGACTGCTAACGATCATAATGTGATGAGTTAAGTAAATTCTGTTGTGATCGATGGACACTCAATGAGCTTTTAATGAGGATAATCTCTCATTTTAGCAGCAAAATTCATTGATCTGTTTTGAGATTTTTTTCTGGTAATTTAATATGATTTTTCGGAATTTGGCTCATACGCAGTTATTTAACCGTGAAACATAAAATCAGGATGTGCAAGAATTTTAATTTTTTGATTTTTTTTTTTACTTTTTTGAATTTTTTTAATTTAAATAATTTAAACAGTTTCAATTTTTTTTGACAAAGTTACAACAAGAATAGGCAAGAATACTTCTGTCCGATATTTAGTAAATTCTTAAAATTTATTAAAAAAGTTTTTTAATTGGATCTTAGTTGAAAAATACTAAATAGAAAAATTTAACATTTAAATTAATCTGAAATCATAAATTAGGCTATTTAATTCCTGGCACAATTCGGCAAAAATCATGAAAAACACCAAAATTATTTCCTTTTTATAGGAATTTGCAATTATTTATTATCATAAAATTTAACAACAAACAAAGAATTTTTTTGAACAGAAAAATTGTACATTCTTAATAAAATCTAAATCGAATACCAGCCCTTAAAAGAATTTTCATTGATGTATGAACATCTAATGTAGATATCATCATCAACCGATGTTGTTCAAGCTTTTTCTTTCGATATTGATTTATTGCTTTGTCGTAGTCATAAATCGATCAGTCCACATATACTATAATGATTTAGTGTTTCTTTGCAAAACGACGATAGACTTTGCGACCTTGTACTTGTCTCTTTCTCTTGACTTCCTCTGTCTTTGGTGGAAGGTATTCATTGTTTGCTGGTGGCAAGTAATCATTTGATGGCACTTCTTCATTTATGATTTCAGTAACTGGTTCTTCAACTGGTTCCTCGGTGGCAATTTCAACAACTGGTTCATCTTCTGGAAGAACTTCATCAGGTGATTCAAATTTTACTTCTGGCTTACTGTAATGATATCCAGATCCGTCCTTCGACCATCCATCACCTTGTACAACATGCGAAACATCACATGAGACGGCAACAATGAGAGCGAATGCGATAATGATGCTTTTCTGTAACGTTAGGTATGTTTACTCATTAAAGTCAATAAGATCCAATTTACTTTAATATTTTTACCATTTTTAGTTAGTTTTTTTTTGTATTGAGATTCTACTGCTGTCGAATTAAAGACCGAACACTGAATGATAATTTCTGCCCATCTGGACCTTCTTTTTATAATCCAAAAATATTGTTTGACTTATCCAACGTCATGGTTGAACAATTAAAAGAAATTAAATAGTTGATTCTAATTGCAATCAATTTTAAACCAGTTTTAGTTAATGTTTACATTTATTCATGCAGCTGAAACAATATGTAGCTTTGTGTATGTCTATTTTATATTTTTGCACTGTTTATTGTTGAGGATGCTTGAGGACATTTCATTGAGCTACTGTTAAGATTTCCTGCTGTTTGTTTTAAGTTTATATTGAATAGTATTTTTGAAGCAATATTGGAGGCTGATGTTAAGGGATGGCATATATTTATTAAAAGAAAAGTTAACGTTTACTGAAGATTAAAAATTATTCGAAGGTGTCCATTAATGAAATTTTCAAATAAGCAAAACCAAAAAATTTTGTAATGCCTGCAATTATGCCATTTTTGAATATAAAAAAAAAATAATAATGAGCTGTATTCTGAAATTCGATACTTTTAAATGTTCTTAGAATTTATTTGAAATTAAATTTTGATCACACTTATAATATTGATTTGGGGTCATTCACTTATAAAGTTAAATTTTTAGGGGAGGAGGAAGAGGGGAGTCTGAGTCTGTGTGGCAGGCTTAATCAGTTAAATTTTTTTGTTTGAAGATTTTTGACAGTGGGTACAATTTTAAAATTTAATAAGTTATTTTAAAATTTAAATCATTAAATCAATGCATTTTGAAGAATATTGAATCCGATTTAAAATTTTGATGAAAACGTAATTTCAATTTGATCAATTTTATTAAAAATAAAATAAACAAATTTCATAAAAGATTTTAAAAATTTCAATTTGCTAATTTTCATCTTCACATGTACAAGCGCCTCACTTAGCAACAAAATATTTTCAAATCGTCTCATTAACTCCATACAGAGTAAGAGATACAACAGTGCATCCAATAAAAATGTTTATTTTGCTGTCAAAATCGCATCATCTTGAAAATGAAAAAAAAGATTTTTTGTTTTGAAGGTGACATTCAAAAAAACGTGAGGAGCATCCAATAAACGAGACTGAAATTAATTGCTGCAATAAATTAAAGGAAGAATAAAAAATAATAAAAATTTATACAAAAAAAAAAATCCTTTTGAAAGGAGTTGCGATTTATTGAATGAAAAAAGAATTCTTTTGAGTGAGAGATTATTACATGAAAGTGAGAAAATAATGCCTATTGAATAATGCCTGCCATTTGGAAGTAGAAAAAAAAATGTTTTGTTTTCGCATGTCCGTTTCCATTTGCCATGGTCATCTATTTATTTTAGCTTATTGATTTTTGTCTAGTGTCTTTTATAGAAACGACGAACGATCTTGTTTCTGCGGACTGGAATTTGTCTTTTCCTCTTAAATTCGTCTTGCTTTGGTGGCAAATATTCACGCAATTCGTCTTCCTTTGTTGGGGTGATTTCTTGAATAACTTCAACGACTTCATCCTGAACTTCAGGTGCGCTGTATGGGGCAAAAGCTCCAACTTCAACGACTGGTTCCTCGACGGCATCTAATTTTGCTGCTGGTTCAATGTAATGATATCCAGTTTCGTCCTTGTACCATCCATCTCCTTGTACGACATGTGAGACATCACAGGTGACGGCAACAATGAGAGTAAAGGCAATGATGAGATTTTTCTGTAAAATTTTAATTATGAAATATTTTTCAGATTTTATAGAATATTATGAACATCATTAGATGCAATAAAAATTTACAAATTTCCAGACCCAACTTACCATTTTCTCGAATTTCTTTTAAACTTTTATCACAAAAAATTATTGAAAAAATTAAATTGCTTCTTACTCTCGTCGACAGAACGATTTAGAACTGAATGATAATTTTTGACTTTCAGCACCTCCTTTTTATATTACAGAATTCTATTTGAATTATAGCCATCATTTTTTTTTTCAAATCAAATAGAATGAGAAAATGACATAATACTTATTAATGACCGCTAAGAACTTTGCTGCAATTTTATTTCTCGACTAATGGTTGAGTATGGATGTCGGGATTCAATAAATTAAGTCATCTAATCTCAAACAAATTAGTTTATGTATGGAGATGCTGGATTACATCATGTAGTATCAATTAACTACTGTTTTGATACAATTTGATTGATGTTAAGAGCACTTTCTTTTGTGTGAATTAACAAGTGTTCTTTTCAATGAATTCAAGTGGACATGATTATGATTTTGTTTGTAAACAACGGTAGCTCATATTGTTGAGATTTATAATAGCTTTGTTGACCTCCGAGGTCATATTTTTTTGGACGCCACAATATTTTTGAAATTAAGTCTTTAAGCTGATTATTATGGCATGGAATAATATATTTTTGGAAGTTTTTGATTTTTAAGTCATGTCTGGTCGAGTTTCTTACCAATTATGGTGCATAATTTTTTAGTAAAATGCAAAAATCTTCAATAATTTGGTCAGCTGAAAAGAATTATTGAAGCTACGGATATTTTAAGATTTAATTAATAAACCAAAAGTGGCACTTAAGATTCTTTTCAAATTGATCGTATCGAGTTCAAATAGTCATGAAATCTTGACATAATTAACTACTAATTTTACAGCTTTTGCACTTTAAGTACATTTGCATTATAAAATTACTATTTTTAAAATAATATTTTCAGCTACCTAATCCGGATATATTACTTTTAATTAAAAATCACAATGACAAAATTTTTCAAAGTTACTGCATGCATTCTTCTTTAAAATTTAAGTTCAATCACCTTTCCATGAAGATCATCTGTCGATCAAGGTTAGTGCTGTATGAACAAATAAATCATATTTCATTAATTTTGATTTATTGATTCAAAACAAACATTGATTTGATTTACTAGCTCAAGACTAAAGGTGGCCGACTAAAATGTTTAATCGTGGATATTCTGAAAGAAGCATTGAAGGTTGTTTAAGTCGATCATAAGGAAGATCATTTTTGGCATAGTCAAAATTTTTGTAATGTTGAAAAATTTTGTGATTTTATTTTTTTTTAATTCTTTTTTTAATAAGATCGTCCAAAAAAAATTTATATTCTCAAAAAAATTTAAATTCTTAAAAATTAAAAAATAGATTTTTAAATGACTTAATAGACAAACAGTCGGCATATCAACAAATCAAAGTTAAACATCATATTTGTGTTAAAAACCCTTTTTGTGTACCTAATTATTATTCTGAAAATCAGCTCAAAATTAAACAGAAAAAATTCTCCTTTTATAGGAATTTGCTATTTATTCAGAATCTTAAAAAATAAGTAAAAGTTGTACATTAAAGAAAGAATAAAAACGCTGAATATTGTGTGATCTTGAATGATCTAAAAGTACCTAGATGCTCATCATTATTCAAGATCCTTATATCACATATTTTTTTCTTTCCGTTGTGTCTGACAAAAGTTTTCAATTTTTTTTTATCTTCCTTAAATAATCAATTTCAATTTCTCAAACGATCAGTCCAGGTTCATACTAAGTTCGTTGCCTAATTAATTTAATGTTTCTTGACAAAACGACGGTAGGCTTTACGGACTGGAACTTGTCTCTTTCTCTTGGCATCTTCAGTCTTTGGTGGAAGATATTCTCTCAAGTCATTGTTTGGTGGCAAGTAGTCATTTGGTGGCAAGTAATCGTTAGCAATTTCAGTAACAACTTCCTCAACAACTGGTTCCTCGGTGGCAACAACAATTTCTTCAATTTCAACTTCTGGATTATCAAGTTTTCCTTCTGGTTTGTCGTAGTGATAGCCAGACTCATCTTTGAACCATCCGTCACCACTGATGGCAATATGTGAGACATCACATGAGGCAGCAACAATAAGTGCAAATGCAATAATGATGAGTTTCTGTGGATAGACAAAGAATCAATCAAAATTTTATGTCAATATGACAATTAAGCACAAATTTTTACCATTTTGATAATTTTTGGGATTCTACTGTTGTCAATATGAAGACTAAAGACTGAATGATAATTACTGCCTATCTGAGCCTTCTTTATATAATCCAAACTCTTCAAATCATAATGTTTAATCAATCCAATGATTGACAATTCTAGTCAATAAAGATCTAATTGCAGCCATCGCTTTATTTTAATCTAGTAAATTTACAATACATTTTTCTGCTCATGCAGGTTATAGACACAGATATATATTTGCTCTCAATACACACTGTGAGGTATATAAAAGGTTTTGTTTAACTTTCTGTGTTTTATCGACATCTGCTGACAATTATTTTGGAATTTGTATGTCTGATGAAAAGAGATGAGTTTATGTGAAACTTTTTGTCAGGTGATTTCGTTAAATATTTATGAAAAATTATTGGATTTATGTTGTGCATGGATTATGAGTCATTATGTTGTAAGTTTAGTGATGATTCTCATGTAATGTTGAAAATAATGTAATTGTGATAAAAAATTATAGATTTTTTTATATTTTTCAAATTGGGTACTTAATAAAAATCTGTAAAGTATGAAAACTAGAATTTTCAAGCTCTTAAAACTGATTTTATTTTGTAAAATTCAAAAATCACACATTATATAGTTTCCATTTACCAAAAAATAAACAAAAAAAAAAAATTGAAAATCCTTCCACCTTGTGAACGATTTCTCATCTCCTTACTTTCTAGGTTGATAGTTGTCAATGCATACTTTCAAATCCTTCTTAATAGTATTTTTTCCGAACAACAATTCCCTAATACATACATTATTATCAACACCAAACCAATCGAGATTGAAATTATCAAAGATCTTCTGATCAACAGCATTAATCTTATTATCATCAACGAAAATAAAATTCAATTTTCTAATATTTCCAAATGAGTCTGCATGAATGGTCGTCAACTGATTTTTTTCAGCAGATATGAAATCCAAGTTGACCAAGGAACTGAAAATATTTTTGGGAAAATCTGAAATTTTATTTTTACCGATGACTAATTTCTCCAATTTTGCAAGAGATTGAAACCAGGCTGGATTTAAATTTTGAACTTTATTGCTTTCAAATGACAAGATTTTGAGGTTGCTGAGAGGTTTGAAGATGTTCGGTGGGAAGGAAGTAAATTGATTTTGTTCCAATCGCAAGAATTTTAGTTCCTTTTGTTTTGAGAAAATAGTTTCAGGCAATGATGTCAATTTATTTTCAATCAAGATGATTTCATGAAGTTTTGGATTAGCAGAGAAAAAGTTGGCAGGCAAATCACGAATTTCAGAGTTAGATACTTCAAAGAGTCTTAAATCTCCATAATTTTCGATAGCATTGGCATCAATATTCTTGATTCTTTTAATTGAAATTCCCTCCATGTTTTTGAATCGTCCAAAAAATGCCGTTTGTGTTTGTGTAAATTGAGAAACTCCAAGCTTATTTCCATCAAACTCAACAGCCTTGACATCATTGTCATTTTTGCCACTCAAATGTTTTTCGCGTTTATCACGCAGGATATTGCAGCTATAATATTGCTTTGTCCAATATTTGGTGTTTTTGAACTCACATTTTTCAGCAAAAATAAATTCTGATTTCATGCTGATTACAGCAATCAAACATAAAAGGCTAAAGTTCAACATTTTTGACATAATTTTGGAATTTCAAAGAAACAGATAAGCTCAGTTGTAAGCGTCAATTTTCAATGAGAATCTTCTCAAATTTAATTATTTCACTAAAATTTTTGTAATGTCCTTGAATTTAGCACTGTTAACCTTCAACAATTATTTCAAAATATTTTTTCTTAAAACCCAGAAAGAACTTCAAAGTTAACCTCTTCGATTTGAGCGGAGAATCGAAACTGATGAGATTTTTATGTGATTCTTGACCTTGTGGTAATGAAATCCCTCTTACGAGAACTTTCATAAGCTGAAATTGAGATTTAATGTTTCTTTCTGTGTTTTTTTTTTCTTCTCAATTCAATGACAAAAATGAAAAGAATTTTACGTTCACTTTCTGTGAATTTGCACATTTATTCATAACTATTAAACATCACATTTTAAATAAATTTAATTAAGAAGAAGAATTGCCATTTTTTTCTCAATCATTAAAAAGCTCAATTCTTCTTCTTAATTTTCTATTTTTTTTAGAGGATAACTTTTTTTGTCCTTTAAAACAGTTTTGTTTTCAGTCTAAAAAAACTTTATCCAATTTTGTGTGAACATTTAATGTCTTCGGACGAAACGACGGTAGACCTTGCGAACTGGAATTTGTCTCTTCTTCTTGGCTTCAGCTGATTGTGGTGGAAGGTATGTATTTTTTGGTGGCAAGTAATCTTGTTGAACTTCTACGACAGCATCAGCAACAACTGGTGCTGGTTCCTCTGGTGCAGCAACTTCAACAATTTCCTCAGCAACGACTTGTTCTGGCTCAGCAACAATTTCTGGTTCTGCAACAACTTCAGCAACAATTGGTGCTGGTTCTTCTGGAGCTGGAAGATCTTCAACAACGACTGGTTCTTCTGCTGGGACAATTGGTTCTTCTGGTGTTGGTTCATCTAATTTCACTGCTGGTTCTGTATAATGATAACCAGTTTCATCTTTGTACCATCCATCACCTTTCACGACATGTGAGACATCACATGAAGCAGCAGCAATGAGAGCGAACACAATAATGATGCTTTTCTGTAATCATATTAAGCACTTTAGTACACAAACCTTATTAAATTCACACAAAATATTTTTATTACCATCTTTAAAAAGTTAAGACTGAGAATCTACTGTTGTCGATTGAGCAAACGAAGACTGAATGATAATTTCCAGCATCCAGCATCATCTTTTTATAATAAGAGATTTTTGCATTGAAAAATTACCACAATTGTCGTATCTAGGAAACATTTACAGTGTTGATCATGTAGTAAACAGTAGTAAAGAAGAGATTACCTCACAAATACAGCGATGATCAATTCATATATCAATTATGATATTCATTCATTCAATGCTTTGTCTTGGCAGTTTTTTTTTCTTTCCGTACTGTGGATAAATATTTGGACCGATTAAGTTCATGAATTATGAGTATTATGACGTATTACAATATGGATTATGAATATGATTTCATGTGGATTTAGTTTGGATGTATTTGAATTTAGATTATTTTTTAAAAATAAGATTATTTTGTTCCTTGGAATGTTGTATGAGATTGTTTATTCTGCTGTCATTTCTGAACTTTTTTGAATCTAGAGTAAAATTTTCTTCAATTTCAAATTAGTAAAAGAATAATTTTTAAAAATCTTAATTATAGATTTTAACAATAAAATTCAAGTTTTTATTATTTCAAATACAATTACAATGAATGGTCCCTAATTAGTTGTTGTCTCAATGTAAAATTCTCAGTCATTAATAATTTAAATCATTAACAAAAAAATATTCTTTCAAAAACACTTTTTATTGCTACTTAGGTATATGAAAAATTCAATGACAATGTTATTTTATTAAACAAATGCTTTTATTTTATTTCTCAATGTTGCAAAAACTCATTTGAAATTTTCAACAGCAAATATTCAGTTTCAGATTGGTTTCAAGAAATTCACTTTATTCGAATTTAAAGTTTATTAAGAGCAATAAAATAAATGGAAAAAAATTGCCGGAAGATTTTAAAATTTTACAATAAATTGTCCAAATGATACTGAAAATTTCAATTCTGCAAAGTTAATAAATCCAGTATGTGCAAAAAATGTCAATTTTTAAACTTAAGACTTTTAATTTTATTTTTCATTTAAAAAAAATTTTAAATTTTAAAAGTTTTCATCTTGTTACAACTTATTATTAGTTTTCTAATCTTTGAATTATGAATTTCAATTTTATTGAATGTTTTACTTCTTTTCCTTCTTGACATCTGTAGAGAAAATTTTGGAGGTGTTTGAATTTGTTTAAAATCTTAAAAATTTGGAAAAAAATCATTTTTTCATTAAAATGTTAGATGTAAGATTTTTTAAGGCTCCTTATTTTTTAAAAAAACTTCATCTGAATAAGAATTATTAATAAATCTGGATAAATCTTGAAAAAATCTGAAATTTTAAACATTTTTGTAAAAAAATTAAGAACAAATAAGAATTTTCACTTTATGTGAGTTTGCAAAATTTATTTATAATTTTAAATCACAATTAATATTTTTTTCCGCGAGAAGAATTGCCATTTTTTGATTCAAAAAAGTTCAACTTCTCCATTATTAAATTTTTTTATGGATAACTTTTCAAAATCAATTGCATAATTTGGTATAACTTTATCCAATTTTGAGCACTTAATGTTTCTTTGGTGAAACGAAACGTCTGTATACTTTACGAACAACACGACGGACTGGAATTTGTCTCTTCTTCTTGGCATCAGCTGGTGGAAGATAGTCATTTGATGGTTCTTGTGGTGGCAAGTATTCGTTGGTTACTTTAGCTTCAACGACTGGTGCTGCCTCTGGAACAACGACTTCATCAGCAACGACTGGCTCTGGTTCAGCAACTTCGACTGGGGCATCAGCAACAACAACTTCCTCAACAATGACTGGTTCTTCAGCTGGAATGACGGCTTCTTCAACGACAACTTCATCTAATTTAACTTCTGGTTCTGTATAATGATATCCAGATGCGTCTTTGTACCATCCGTCACCTTGTACAACATGTGAGACATCACATGAGACAGCGGCAATAAGGGCGAACACGAAAATGATGCTTTTCTGTAATAAAATTAATCAGTAAGTCTCACGTGTATCAATCAATCCAATTCTTTATCGTTCTTACCATTTTTAATATTTTTTTTTTGGAGATTCTGTTCTTGTCGTTTAAGAAACTGAAGATTGAATGATAATTTTTTGCTATCTGTAGCTTCTTTTTATATCAACAGAATCCTGCACTAAAAAAATTTAACACAATTGTCATATCTAGGAAATCGTTCAAAAAAAAAAATTTATTACCAATTCAGGTGGTTGTAAAAGAGTTTTACGTGACAAATACACTCAAAAGCGACTTATATGTCGAACAAGACATTCATTCATGTTTTCAATGCTTTGTCTTACAAATTTTAAAGCTGAATGAATATTTGGACTGATTAAAATGCTTGATTTATGATTACTTTTTTGAATAAGAATTTTTTTGGTGATTTTATTGATGCGTGTGGATGTATTTACTGCTGCCCCACTTGAGAAATTTTTGTTAGCATTTTAGAATATAAAATTATTTTCCTCCAAGCGGTTGTGCATTTTGAAGAATTGTTCTTATTTTTTTTATAAATTTATAAGTTTTGAATTTTGAAAGAATTTTTTAAAAAAATTACTGAAAGAATCGGTAAAAATCAATATTTAGGAATAAAAATTAAATTTAAAAATATTATTTTAAATTGTTAGAATATCTAACAGTATTTATTTAAGACAATCAGTAAGAAAAAAATTATTTTTTTAAAATTTAAAATTAGTTTTTTTTTAATTTTTAAATTTTTTTTAAAATAAAAATAAAAAAGATTAAAATGCTGAAAATATTGAAAAATTGTCGAATTAAATAATTTTCTTTTATTGTATAATTTATTTCAAAATAGGGCAGTTTATTGAACCAAATAATATTTGTGTTTTTTATATCAATAAAAAATTATGTGTAAAAGCAAATGGTATGCATACATATGTACGCATGAGTAATTGGTAAGTAGAATTTTTTTTTGTTAAAAATTTCAAATGTTCCTAAAAGAAAAGTGAAATAATATTAAATATGACAACTATGTATAATGAAGTTCAATATCTTATATTTTTATCCAACTTTCATCAAAAATAGTTTGATAATTCAAAAGCAAACCTTTAATTATCAAATTTTCAAAAAGAAAAATATTTGAATGCTCATGAAATGTTTGGAATATTTTAAAAATTTGTAAATTAATTTTCAAAAATCGAAAAGCAGACATTTTAAAAAAATTTGTTCGAATTTTAAAAAATCTAAATAGTAAAATTTAAGTAAGCATTTCTGAAAAAATCTAAATTTCTTATAAATTAAAAAAGGTAAAATTTCACTTTCTGTGAACTTGCAATTTATTAATTACTAAGAGACATCACATTTTTGTAAAAAGTTGAACTGCCATTTTTCAATTCATAAAAAGCTCAGTTCCACTTTTTAAATTTTTATATCTAATGGATAACTTTTTTCCTATTAACAGCATCAATTTGTCATTATTCTAAAACTTTATCCTATTATGAACATTTACTGTCTTCGGATGAAACGACGATAGACCTTGCGAGCTGGAATTTGACGCTTCTTCTTTGCTTCTTCAGATCTTGGTGGAAGATATTCATTGTTGTTTGGTGGCAAGTAGTCATTTGGTGGAACATATTCATCGACAATTTCAACAACTTCGTCATCGACAGCTGGAGTTGGTTCTTCTGGAGTAGCTACATCAAGTTCAACTTGAATTGGCTCATCAGCTGGTACAATTGGTTCAATTGGTTCTTCAACGACAACTAATGGCTCTTCTGGTGCTGGATCATCAAATTTCACTGCTGGTTCATTGTAGTGATATCCTGAAGCATCTTTGAACCATCCATCACCTTGAACGATATGTGAGACATCACATGAAGCAGCAGCAATGAAGGCAAATACAAAAATGATGTTTTTCTGTAAGTAATTGAAATGTTTTAGTACACAAACCTTATTAGATCCACAAAATAATTTATTACCATTTTAAAGAATTAAATTGAAGATTCTACTGTTGTCGATATGAAGACCGAAGACTGAATGATATTTTACAGCTACCTGCATCATCTTTTTATAATAAAATATGTTTCTGTACCAATATTCAGTACATGTGTCATACCTAGGAAATTAATATCATTCAGTACTTCTTATTCCAATAAAACTTATGTCGTAGTCAATGCTGACGATGTAGTAAGTGATAGTAGCACCAACACATTTGCTAACATAGACATTCATTCATTTTACGATTTTAAGCAATTGCCCATGAATTTCATGTTTGCGTATAAAGAATTTGCAACAAAAAAATGCGGCAGTAAAATGGATCAAAACTTTATCAAACAGAAATGTCTTGTGTCCACAAAAGTATGTGCCATTCAAAGAAGAATACGATCAGTGAATAAAATTGACAATTTTATGGGAATGTCAAGCATTTAAAGACCTAGAAATAGATGACAAGATTTTTTAGTCTAATAAAATTATTTCAAAGAACATCGTCAACCTCATGTAGGTGGATATTGATCTACGATCCATTTTCTGTGCCTCACATATAATCCTCAATTTTATGAAATTTCTATTCTAATTCTAAATTGATTTGCCATAAACAGTAAGCACGTGAAGAATGTATAAACATGTGAGATTCACACAGACAAATTTACGATGAAGTAATTGAATTGTGACGTCATTTGAAGAGGTAATGAGACATCATAATCATTACCTGTTTAAAAATAGTTATTGGATAAATGATATGGGTTAAATATTTCCAAAATTACTACTCAATTTTATGACATCATAATCAACGCTCAAAAATTCTTGATGATTTCTAGCTAAGCTATTAAGTTATTGGCATTTAAAGAAGAATAAGAAGTTCCCTTTAATCTTAAATACTAGATTTTTTTATCGAGCAGCTATAAATCATTAATAATGAACACATCATGGTGTAGCGTAGCATGTAGCGTGTATGGATAGAAAATGTTTTTAAATTCTCAAGTTTAGTGATAAATGCTTGAGATTTGGAATTTTTGTTTATAGTCACGCAGGTGCCATCTTTAGCTGATTTGCCGAATTCTATTTGTTGTGTTTAAAGAATTCTTCCAAGAGTTTGAGAAATGTAATTAAAGATGAGGTTGAGTCTGGAATTATTGAGGATTCTAGATCAAAATTTGGGTTCCTTAAAAATTAATTAAATTAAAAAATAATTCAAAATATTTTAAGTTCTACCGATGAATCTTAAAATTCATAAATCTAACCAATTAAATATTCAGCAATAAATTACTATTCATCAAAAAATTTAAGATCATTCCTCGAATAAAAAGTTCTACAAACCAAATCACTTAAGAGCAGAAATATCAAATATCAATAATCATTCTTGCATTTTATGACTAAGAATAAAAAAAATTACAAAAGTCCTCGTTTATATCGAGGGACTTCAGCGCATTTTTGACGCAGCGATTAGCAATTGATTAAATAGAAAAGAATGTCGAGTTTTAAAACTCTATTGCTGTTTCTTTATTCATAATGCATTACTATAAAAAAGTTTAAAATTAAAGATCTAAACTCCTTTAAAATTGATTTTTATAATGTTCAATGCAAATAATAGCTTTACGATTTACCGGTTTTTTGAAATTCAAAATTAGCGAAAAATTTAAATTTCTGAACACATCCATTATTTTTCAAATTTCTAAACGCACTTATATTTGTTTTGTATGAAAAAATTAAATGTTAATTAATTAAGGTGTATGAAAGAAAAAAATTTAATCCGAAATAACGGTCAAAAAAATTTCAAATTTTTTAACGGTTAGAAAAAATTCAAACTTATCATCAGCATAGCTTTGCCCTGCATTGTTTACATATTTTTTTTTTGAAATATAAAATCGATGAATTAAGCTATTTAATGAGTGTTTTTTGACTTTTCAATAAAAACGGCGGGAATAAAAACATTCAATGAAGCTATTAAAACAATTCCGAGCTTGCTACGAAGTCTAAATCAAGAGATAATTGGGACCCGAACGACCGAACGACCGAACGACCGAACGACCGAACGACCGAACGACCGAACGACCGAACGACCGATCAAAGTGCATGATTGAGCTTCCTTTTTGAAAACAAGTTTTCAAAAATGCGCTAAAAACCGAACAAAACAAGCATCTTAAATCATATCAGCTAATGACTCATAACTCTCATTCTACTGCCATAATCTTTAAGTGCTACGCGTTTTGATAGTTAAAAAAAAGTTAGAAAGCTGAAAATTATAATCAAGTTTCTCACGAAGCTCTTCCATGCCTTGGTAAAAGTGCCAAAATAAAAGTGTAGCTTCTTAATTCCTCCTCGAGTGTAAAAAAAGATCTTCTTAGACGACTAATTAAATAAAGACAAGGTCAAGAGGCATTGTACGAAAAAATAAATTTCTTATTGCTTAGTTCCTTACAGACAATAGTAATGACTTTAAAAAAAAAATATTTTGTCGAGAGACATAATAGGCGAATAAAAGTCCTCATAAAGCCATTAAGTGACTATAGTAGTCGTTATTTTGTAAAGGCTTCGATTTACTGTCACTTGTAGATTACGTAACAAACCATAGACACAGATGTGTCAATAGAACATGGACTTTATGATCATGAATACAATTTATTGTTCTGGAGAGGCAGAGGATCTTTAGAAAAGGCTTTAAAGAATTTTAATTACGACGAGGGGTTTTTTGACCCGAGATATATAGGAACTGTCAGGTTGTATGGTGGCTTCCTGTATATGATATTATACTAATTATTACTATTTACATTGATTTTTTAATTGCATGAATTCTCTATTTCATATAAATTTTGACATGTCATGAGTGACTCGGGTCAGAAAAAAAAATCCGACATGCAAAGTGTCACGATCTGTTGTCAAGAGTGCGATCTCTAATTAAAGAGGAATTTAAATCCTTTTCAAAGATATTCCTGCTTAAAAAATATTTCAATAAATTTGCATAGTCTCTGGCGATTGCGATTGCATAACCTCACTGAATGAGATTGCAAGAAGTATTTCTTATTCCAGTTCGATTTTATTTATTTACCAATTTTAATCTGTGTTTTAATTTGTCATTAAAACTCGCTCGTCTCGAGACTTTTTTTATTTCATCCACATATATGAGATTTACATGTTTATCATCCATGCAGATCAAACGATGTAGACTGACTGTGTGGTGTGTGAATAATGATCTATAAAAGTCACATCAATTGATTTCTAAAGTCTCTTATTTCGAGTTAAAGATCTCACACGTTTAATATTTCCTGTAACAAATTCAAGAATCGTCGATTTGGAAGTAATAAAAGCTTAACAATTAACGTTGATGTGAATATATATTTTTAAGAAGTTCCTTTTAAAGGAATTTGCGATTTATTCCATTAATCAAAAAAATATAAAAATATATAAAAAAGTTGTACATGAAAAGAAAAAATGTTTTTTTTTTTTTTTGAATGCCAACCCTGAAACGCGTAATTTAGACGCTGCCACTTGTTTTGGTCTTTTTTTTGTGTGCTTTTTGTTTTGTATTAATCAAGGTTCAACTTTATTGTTCTTTTTCCCAGTTGTGTCTGATAAAAAAAAATTCTTCTTATTGTGCGATGATCTTTAATTAGGTATTGCTGAGGATGATTGACTTAGTGTCTCTTGAGGAAACGACGGTATACTTTTCGTACTACTTGACGCTTTCTCTTTGATTCATTTGGTGGAAGGTAGTCTCTCAATGTATTTGGAACTGGTGGAAGATAATCATTATTGAGTGGTGGCAAGTAATCTTGATTGACTGGTGCTGGTTCATCAGCTGGAGCTGGAGCAGCTTCTGGTGCAGCATATTCTACAACTTCTTCAACAATGACTTGTTCTGGTTCATTTACAACTTCTGGTTCTGCGACAACATCAGCAAATACGGCTTCTGGTGCTGGGGCTGGTGCATCAAATTTAGTCTCTGGTTGTGTATAATGATATCCAGTTTCATCTTTGTACCATCCATCTCCTTGGACAATGTGTGAGACATCACATGATGCGGCAGCAATGAGGGCGAACACAATAATGATGCTTTTCTGGAATAGATTTGATACACAATTAATTTATTGCACTGAATTTCATAACACAAACACAAGATTCTTTACCATTTTTTAAAAAGATTCTAAATCACGCTTTCTATAGAAAAATATTTATTTAATTTTTTTTTTGTGTGTTGTCGATAGAACGACCAAAGACTGAATGATAATTTTTGATTTTCTGCACCATCTTTTTATAATGCGCGATAATTTTTTTTTCCTCACACATCTTCATCATCGTCATCAATAGAATCATCGTTCTAGCGGCGGCAGCAGCAATGGGGATCTAACAACATTTTAATATTTTACAACAAAACGACAAGGCACAGAGGTAGGAGAAATAAAGGCAATATGTGAGCAACAAAAAAAAAAATAACAAAAATAATGACGATGATTTTGATGCTAAGTAGATCATCAAAACATCCAGAATAACAATTTATTAAGCTTTTGAGCCTACTACTACTTCTACTCCCATCAGCTGTTGATTCATTTAAGTATGCTTACATAATCACATTCAGGTGGACATCTTGAGGTATTTGCCATCCTTCAGTCTCGCTTCCTTTCTTCTTGTTGTTCTTATTTTGAAGATATTAAAATTCGTAACAAATTGAGCTGTCATGTTTGTGTGCTGGTCATTGATTTTTGTGATTATTAAGATCTCTTTGTGAAGTTTTAATTTCCGGGAATTGGGAATGATTAGTTGGTGAATATTGTGGATTAATGTGCAAAACTGACTTTGGTGCTGCCAGTATGTTGAACTAGAATTCTTCGTGAAAGCTTCTTTCACTTTGATTATAGCTTTTGTTTTCTCAACTATCACTTTTTATAAAAGAAAGTACTTTATTGAACCTCGATTTATGCCAAACGTAAGACTCTTGATTCTAAAATATGATATGTTCCACAATGGTCTGAAATCGAAAAAAATGTTCAAAAATACAAAAAAGTCATGTCTTTTAAACCTCATCATTTAAATGCAGTATTATAAAGCATAAACTGACGCATCTTCTGTGAAAATATCAAGCTTCTAATCGTTGTCTAACTCTGTCAATCATTAACGAAAGTTACAAAAAATTTGTGCACAAAAACATCATGAAAAAGTTTTACAAAAATTTTCCGCTTTCTATTGTTTGATCTATGTTCTAACTATTGTCAATAGCTTAACTAATATACAAATTTTATGTTAAGACTTACAAAACATTAGCCACTTCCCTTATCATTAGGGAAAATGCAATTAAAATTTTGAAAATTTTCACAACTTTAAACGTTCATAAGTTAAAAGCGGGTTTTTCAGGGTCTCTGAAACCTACCAGAATCCAAAGATTGAGTCTTTATTTAGCTTCTAATCATGCTCTGGTAAGGTACTTTGATGCACTTTTCTTGATATTAGCATTTTAATTTCACTTGTTTTTTCAAATTTTTTCATACAAATTTACTCGTGCATAAAATTTTTTGAGAAACAATTTCAAATTTTTAATGAAAAATCATCTTTATCCTTAATATTATTAGCTAATATTTTCAGTGATGTATGATTAAGACATGACAAAGCTGTTGACACTTTCAAAATAAGGAAAATCAACTAAAACTTTGGGGCCTCAAAAGTTTCCACCAAAATATAAATTTTGAACATTTTTTTCGATTTCAGACCATTGTGTGTTCAGTATTTTTAAATACAAAAGCTTTATGCAACGTCTTAAACTCGCCCGCAACCAAGTGCAGTTTCAACAAAACTAAAAAATTTCCATAGAATCCTAAATTATATAATTAAGCAGCTGATTTGACAAAAATACAATATTTTATAGGTCAAAATTCTACGATTATCTCAAAATATAAACAAATTAAAAATCTTGAATTTTTAAATATTCATAAGTTTGATCAAATAATTTTTTTTAATCAGAATTTCAAATTCAAATCTGAGATTTCACAACTTAAAACAGCTTTTTAGAATCTTCTTAACAAACACAATTAAAATCGTAGCATATAGAATATTTAATGAACCTATACTAAAGATATAAGATAATTCGAGATTTTTGTGTGGTTCACTGGCTATTCATTCATAAATTATGTATGGAGCTAATTATTTTATTTTCTTAGTAAGTAGTTTTACCGTATTACTCATTTATGTAGGAGTGTGTGAATTTGTTTATTATTTGACTAATAAGTACATAATTAATCCATCATATGGCATTGACATTTTAGGCGACGTAACGTGCGATTTCTTACATCATACATTCTATGGGGAGACAAGAAGTCTAACAACATAGATAGCTCCTAAATTATTGTAGTTTTTTAGATTCTAAGAGGCAATTCATGTCTCTAATATACAATATGAGAGGCAATAAAATCGAAAGTTCAAGAAAATTAAATTCTTCATTCATATTCACACCAAATTTTCAATTTGGGTGAATATATTGCTTTTGTATAAAACTGAAAACCACATTTTCTAACTTGCTGCTTCAGGATTACAATTTTATCCCATACTGTCTATGGTGAAAAGTCTGTGCCTGAAAATACCAATCTAACAGTGAAAACCGCATCTCATTTGGTGCTTCCAGTCAAGAGAAATCGCAAAAAAACGCATTCTGTCATTTAGCAAGTTAGCAAGTTAGCAAGTTAGTTTCCGCGATAACTCAATTTTAACGAAACGTTAAGACTTCGGGTTTTTTGCATTTGATTAATATTGGCCCAAGGAAAACCTGTATAGTTTTTGGAGTCATGAGCTGCTTCCTGTGAGGCACAATGGACGAAAATGTGCCATTTTTGACCAAAATATGCAAAAAATTTTACATTTTCTTTAATATCTCAGACATAACTTAACCAAATGATTTGAAATTTTCGGTGTTAGATTAAGCATTATTTAAGGTATAATTCACACTATAATGACAAAAAAATTTTCATGCGCAGTGTAACAAAAAAGTTGAAAAATCGAAAAATTTTTCGTGTTTTGACACAAAATTGTTTCGTTCTCCTCAATATTAAATCCAAATGGAATAATTCCAAAAACATCTAGAGATATAGATGCACAAAATGTATATGCAAAGTTTCAGCTCATAAAAATGAAACCAATGAGTACTAGGTCAATTTGAATTTTTGCCTAAATATACCCCCTTAATCCGCATATCATGAAATTTTTTTAGCATATTCAGTGTTCTAGGACCTAGAAACATCCAAATACATCGAATTCTATCAAAAAAACCCGAAACCATACTTTTCATATTCACACCAAATTTTCAATTTGGGTGAATATATTGCTTTTGTATAAAACTGAAAACCACATTTTCTAACTTGCTGCTTCAGGATTACAATTTTATCCCATACTGTCTATGGTGAAAAGTCTGTGCCTGAAAATACCAATCTAACAGTGAAAACCGCATCTCATTTGGTGCTTCCAGTCAAGAGAAATCGCAAAAAAACGCATTCTGTCATTTAGCAAGTTAGCAAGTTAGCAAGTTAGTTTCCGCGATAACTCAATTTTAACGAAACGTTAAGACTTCGGGTTTTTTGCATTTGATTAATATTGGCCCAAGGAAAACCTGTATAGTTTTTGGAGTCATGAGCTGCTTCCTGTGAGGCACAATGGACGAAAATGTGCCATTTTTGACCAAAATATGCAAAAAATTTTACATTTTCTTTAATATCTCAGACATAACTTAACCAAATGATTTGAAATTTTCGGTGTTAGATTAAGCATTATTTAAGGTATAATTCACACTATAATGACAAAAAAATTTTCATGCGCAGTGTAACAAAAAAGTTGAAAAATCGAAAAATTTTCGCAGGCTGTACTTTAGTTATAGTGCTAAATGCGCGCTGAACAGATGTAGGGTTTTAAAACGATTAATTATGATGTAATCTATAAAAGCCGAAGCAAGTGAAGGTGTGAAAATTTTCCCTATCTGTTCCCAGTCTTTCGATTCATAAGATAATGAGAAAGTGAAAATGAAGAATATTTGCAAAGCTCTAATATAGATTTTATATTATTCACTAAAAGTGAATAGAAAATTTCTTAAATATTTTTCGCAAATTTTTTAATTAGATTAGTTTTTTTGTGATTATAAATTAATCAGTAGATAAAGTATGATTATTTTTTTTTCTCTAATTGAAATCAAAAGAAGTTCTACTGGTGGTGTGAATATACCCATGAAGCGTGATCCGCTTCATTACTAGTTTTATTACTGTCTTTGCTATCCAAATAAAACACGTGTGTGAAAGATTCTTTCATAAAAGGTTGTGTAAAATTTTTATTTGTTGTTGATTAATGGCGCATTTATAGTTTGTCATTTTAGTTAGAAGATGCTTTTGTGAAGGGATTAAGAGGATGCTGAACTTAGATGATTTTAAAGTTGATGACTTTTCTCAATTCATTAATGGTATGAGGAGATTATTGAGCTACTTTCACAGCAAGGCACAGGACATAAGACTATTTTTCCAAAACAATCATTTTGTTTCTTAGAAATTAGATCACTTAACAAAATTCTAAAGTCTGGTGACTGTATTCATATAAAATTCATAATCAGGAATAAAATTGGAATTTCCATCGTTCCTTTCATTCGAAACCTGAATTTTCATTCAAGAATAAATTAATTTTTGTTTTATAAATCTCGACCAAAGGCGATAAACTGCATAAGAGTGAAAGTCACATTAGTACATAAGAAGTCTCGAGACTAATTAGCATATTGATTTTATATAACTAAACCTGACCTAAACATCCTGAAAAATAATTCTAAATGCTCTTAACTTTATCAATAAATCCAGAAAATAATAAACACACCGACGAATGCCAACCAGCCATTCCAGAATATACATTTAAAGTTAAAAAGATGCTTCCACACATTCTCGCATCTTCTCTTCTTTTTCTTATAAAGATAAATTGATTATGAGCCATTCACATAATTACAGGCCAATTTTTAACGATTATTAGTGATGATACTTAAGTAAGACAAGCTGTATATGCTCATTGTTATCCCCAAAATATTCATTTTTTTTTTTCATGCACAAAAGAAAGAGAAGCTAAAGAGAATCTCTAGAAAAGGAAGCAATTTAACACAATATACGGTAGACAAGATGAAATATAAAAAAATAATGAAGGCATTAAGAACTGACTATGAGTGAAATATTGAATGATACAACACAAAATTAATTTATTAATTGGATTAAATCATTTTGAAGTGGTGCCATGCAGGGATGTTTCTCATTATTATTTATTATTATTGAATCTGTTAGAAAATTTTAGATATTATTTTTGAAAAGTATGAACCCTCAACCTAAATTATATCCATACTAACAAAATTTATATTTATTTACTTAGCTGGTTTTTAACTTCAATATTTTTTTTCCAACTGACTAAAATGAAAATTTTGTCGAGATAATTTTAACCTTGTCAATTAAGAAACACAAGAGTTTCTTTACAAGGCGCCGTGGCTTAGTTGGTTAAAGCGCCTGTCTAGTAAACAGGAGATCGTGAGTTCGAATCTCGCCGGAGCCTTTTTTATTTAATTTAATGTCATTTTATTTTTATTTATCCTTCCTATTTGTTTGTTTATCGAACATACAAAACAGACAATCGTTCAAGGTTTCCAATATTCTATTATCTGGAATAAAATAGTAATTAAAAAAAAAAAAATGAATTTCAATTCAAAACTTATGTCTCAATGTTCTATATATCACTGATTACACCTCTGAACCCCAAAACATAAACCCTACAATAAATTAAAATTCGATGACTTAAGCGCATTTTTATTGACTCTTTTCGGAGCTGTTGTTGAAATTCATTTTACGAGACGTCGTAAATGTTAAAGCATTCTTAAAATTTTATTAGGTAGTCTCGAAATCCAAAAATAAATAAATCGACATGTCAATGCGTAATGTGTATCAATCCATCTACGATTAGTAGGAAATAGTTTCTGAATCAGATTCTAATATGTTGATCATTAAACTTAATGAAGTTTTAATTATAGGAATTGAAATCTATAAAAAGTAAATATATTTACGTCATACAGGATTTTAGATTCAATAAAGATCAATTGATTTAGACATTTTTGTTCAAATTTGGAGGAAACAAAGATTTATTGCAAAAAAAAAAAACGTTTATGATCTGTTAAGCTGTTTGATGTTCAAACATGCCAATGCTCACCTTATTTATAGCCAAACAGACAACAAAGCATATTAACACGATTAACAAGATGCCATAAATGGGTGTCATTCTTAGGATGTTGCAATTTTTTAATATTAAAATCTGTTGGAAATTATACACGATTAAAAAGTTTGTTTTGAAAGGATTTAAGACAAAGTTGCTGAAGAATCACGCAAATTAATTAATTAAATTACTATGGTTTGAAGGTGTCTAAAGATGTTTTATTTTAGAAAATGAAGACAAAGGTAAGACAGACTGGAATGTATTGACATCATAATTACAGTTGATTAGTTCTCTAATTGTAGGATTCACCAATAAATCTTAAAATGTTCTAGAGTGGCAGGCTAATAAGTGTGTATTTAATTTGTAGGGGGTCGGATCCTGATTTAGTCTCATAGGTTCCATTATATTTACAGTTCATGCAACTTTTAAATATTTTCTTAAAATTTCATGACTTAACTCGTTTTTATTTTTATTTTTTGTGTTCCCAAACAAGTACCCGCCCCCTCTATATGATATACCTCATCATGTCTAACTTTCTTGTATTACAGACGCCATTTTGTTCAATATAGAACCTTCCACTTACTATATAATAGTTATAGATCGATAATTCCTCAAATTTGTTAAAAATTCTTCACACTTCTCTTTTATATCAATAATCAACACACTTTTACTAATTTATCTTTATGTTGCTTTATGCACTGATTTGTATTACATTCGCTAAAAGCTCAAATAAGCTTTCTCTCCAAAATGATTTCAAGTTGTGTTCCGTTCCTGTAGTCTAGCGGTTATGACGTTCGCTTTACACGCGAAAGGTCCTGAGTTCGATCCTCAGCAGGAACACATGTCGATATTTTTTAACAAATTTTATGGTATTCACTAACCAGAAAAGTCTCGCTAATTTTTTGCTAAAAATTTCAGTTTTCTTGTCAATATTTTTCAAATTTGAATTTTGAAAAGCTTTTTTTGTATTTTTTCTGACAAGCTAATCTCCCCCTAAGTGATTGCTACTTCAACTAAGACCTGTTACTCATTTTTAATCCCCTTATCAACAGTTTTTAATTATCAACTACTGAGACATATTTATTTGCACAGTTTATTTAATCAGTTGATTTTTATTTCAATTTTATTCTTTTCTTTTTATATGACTGAAATAATAATTTTGTCAAAAAGTTTTTCAACCTAGTCGAGTAAGAAACACTTCAGTTTCTTAATGAAGGCGCCGTGGCTTAGTTGGTTAAAGCGCCTGTCTAGTAAACAGGAGATCGTGAGTTCGAATCTCGCCGGAGCCTTTTTTGAATCTTTAATTGTATTTTATTTTATTATTTTATTTAAGGTTCATTAGATATTAAATCTGTAAAGAGTAGTAAATACACTTTTATATAAAAAAAAATAAAAGCGCTTCAAACAAATATTTTTAAAAGTCTTTCTTAACTGGTCACTTAACCAACTAAGCACAAATTTATCATTTGCTAATCCATTTTTCGGTCTTCTTCAAAAATTGTCAATAAATAAATTTATTTACGCAGAAATACCAAATTTTAAATGATAGCAGGTAGAAAATGTTCTTTGCATCCTTGAATTTGAAGTTATAAGAAGATGATGATGAAATATTGATCTAGTTTCTCTAGATGCGTATTTTTACAGCCCACCCAAAAACAATTTAAGGAATGAAGAGTTTCATCAAGAGTCACGCAAATAATTTTTGTGCTAAAAGTGTTGATTATTCTTGCACTTACGTCATGCACGTGAATTAAATTGATCTGGACATTCACATTTGGCATTTAAAAGAAACAGCAAAAAAATTATTTAAAGAGAAAAAAAAGTCATTTTTTACAGCAGAAGACATAAAGACAAAAAATCTTAATGAAAGATCAATAGAAGCTTCTTTTTCGTAGAGATTCGTTCATAAGTAGTGTCTGGCTATTCGGTGGGGGTAGGGACCACTGATAGAAATTTGAAATACTTGATTTTTGAGTTAAATCAATTCATATTCTCATTTATGAACAGTTCCATGATGAATTTCGATATTTTATTTTGAGTTCACACGAGATGACTAAATCAGCTTTATGCCATTTTAACATATTCACAATCAAGTCGTTCATCTATTTTTTGTGGAATATATCAAGGAAGATTTTATTGACATAATATTAAATAAATCATTCTACTAAAAAAAATTTCACTGAATATAAATCATCGTGTAATAAATGGCAATTTCATCATTCTGTGATCAGCTCTTCAAGTGCGTCTTTTGTGATCTTTACTAACAAATTTCTAATCTTCCTTAATCTAACTTCTATCTATGGAGTCATGGTAATTAAGTCATAAAAAATAATTTATTAAAGTAGTTTGAATTTATTTATTTGTTATTATTGAAATCAGAAACTAACAATCATTGGATTAATGCTCATCTCATCGTTGCTGTGTCATGCGATATAGCACACATAACCAATTCTGGATGTGTTTAAGAAAAAGACGAGAATGTTGGATATTTGCCGCCATTAAACAACCATTACTTACCTCCATCGAAGGATTATTTACCACCAATTACAGAAGTTGACGAAATCAATTGTATTGGGGATGAATGCGAATTTAAATTTTGCGACTGTTGCTAACGAATATGAATAAATGAAGGACAATTATTCAACTTATTCTTTCAAATTCTTTAGAGTCTTTATTTTTCATTCACATTTTGTCTTTATTCATTAACGTGAATCAATTTATTATATCTTATTGTTGAGTATACTTAGTTTTTATTAAGAATTTTTTGTTTTTGGTTTGGAATTTTTTTAAATTTTAAACTACAGAAAATCATGAATAAAAATCTAACTTAAATTTGTGCATGCATGTGAAAAAGTGAATTTTAATTTTTTTATTCGTTAAAATTATTAAATTTTTTCAAACAGAAAAAACATATTTTTATTCCTAATATATGAAAAAATCATGAACTGATTTATAATACAATCACATGTAACTCAAATATGCCTTTTGGCAAATTGGCGCTCAACTCGTGTTCTGTTCTTGTAGTCTAGCGGTTATGACGTTCGCTTTACACGCGAAAGGTCCTGAGTTCGATCCTCAGCAGGAACACGGCATAAATTTGTGTGGTTTATTTTTTTTGGAATTTTTTTTTAAATTGCATAAAAATTTAAATTATTGAACGATTTTTTTTACAATTTTATCTGAGATCTAATTTTTCATGCTTATACATGCAATGTACAATATGATCATTTTTTAGAGTTTTCTATTTTTAAAAAATATTTTCATCTCTAGAATGGAATGAATTTTTTGTCGAAAAATTTTCAACTTCGTCAGTTAAGAAGCACTAAAGTTTCTTAATAACAAAGGCGCCGTGGCTTAGTTGGTTAAAGCGCCTGTCTAGTAAACAGGAGATCGTGAGTTCGAATCTCGCCGGAGCCTTTTTGCATCTTTTATTTTGCTATCAGGTAGGTTTATTATCAACTATTTAAGAGATGAATGCAATTTAAATTTACATTAATGAAATTATATTGAATATGAAACGCGTTTGTTTTATTTTCAACATTTTGGTGTTATAAGCATTAAAATATGAACTTTTGCTCAATCTCAAACATCTCCATCCATCCCATATGGTCTAGTGGCTAGGATATCTGGCTTTCACCCAGAAGGCCCGGGTTCGATTCCCGGTATGGGAAACTTTTTTGCTACTTTTTGAATCATTTTTTTTATTGTTTTTTAATAAATTGACTTATAAAAAAGTTATTAAATTTTAATTAATTAATTAAACATTTTTCAAATGTTTTCTATTCAGTTTTTTGGTATTAATTTCAAATAAATATATTTTTCAAGTTTTTAATTGCTTATTCACAAACCTTAATGTGTATAGAAATGTTAAAGAGTATTTAATATTTTCGCTGACTTTTTTGTTTCAAAAGATTCGTAAATTATGAATATTTATATGAAAGAATACGTCAACTTCAGTTTTAAATGATATTTCTTTTGAAAAGTGTGCATTGTTAGATTATTTTTTACTGAAGTTTTAAAGCATTATATATTTTTAAAGTAACTTGCTTTTAAACTTAAAACATGAAATAATTATCCCATATGGTCTAGTGGCTAGGATATCTGGCTTTCACCCAGAAGGCCCGGGTTCGATTCCCGGTATGGGAAATTTTTTTGAATCTTTTTGAAATAAATTATATTTTGATACGATTTTGATTTCTTATCAGAAATTTGGGTGGTACAGTTAATACTCAAAATATTTGGTAACATTTTTTGGGACCTAGTATTCCAAAAATGTCAATTACAAATTTTAAAAATAATGAACAGGATCCCTAGACTAACAGTTACAAATTTTAATTTTAAAAAAATTTTCACACATAAGACTGAACTGAATTAGTAACTAAGTCACGACAATTTTTCATATTTTATATACTTTTTTATTAATTTACAAAATAATTTAAAAACTTTTTAAAACAATTCATCTTTAAAACTAAAACATGAAATAAATATCCCATATGGTCTAGTAGCTAGGATATCTGGCTTTCACCCAGAAGGCCCGGGTTCGATTCCCGGTATGGGAAATTTTTTGATAAATTTTTGAAAAGTAATATTTTGAGAACGATTTTGATTTCTTATCAGAAGTTTGGCTTGTTGTACAGTTAATACTCAAAATATTCGATACCATTTTTTGGAACCTAATTTTCCAAAAATATCAGTTACTGACATTTGTTAGTTTCAAGTATTAAAAATAATGAACAGGATCCCTAGACTAAAAGTTACAAATTTTAATCTAAAAAAATTTTCACACATAAGACTGAACTGAATTGGTAACTAAGTCACGACAATTTTTCATATTTTATAAACTTATTTATTAATTTATAAAATAATTTAAAAACTTTTTAAAACAATTCATCTTTAAAACTAAAACATGAAATAAATATCCCATATGGTCTAGTGGCTAGGATATCTGGCTTTCACCCAGAAGGCCCGGGTTCGATTCCCGGTATGGGAAATTTTTTGATAAATTTTTGAAAAGTAATATTTTGAGAACGATTTTGATTTCTTATCAGAAGTTTTGTTCCAGTCAATGCTTGATAAGATTAATTTTGACCTAATCATTCAAAATGTCAGTTACAAATCACAAAAAACAAGTTTTTTTTTCAATTTTAGTGTTAATACAAAGAATTATTCCTAATCTGTTGATGTCAAATTCTGAACTAATTATATACTTCACATACTAAACTGAACTACTAAATTAGTTGATTAAGGATTTAAAATAATTAATAATTATCATCAAATTTGCAAATTACCTAGTTTTGATTAACTTATGAATAAATAAAATAAATTAAAAACTTTTTAAAATAAGTCATCTTTAAAACTAAAACATGAAATAATATCCCATATGGTCTAGTGGCTAGGATATCTGGCTTTCACCCAGAAGGCCCGGGTTCGATTCCCGGTATGGGAAATTTTTTGAACTTTTTGTTTAATTTTTAAAAATTTTGATTTTAATTGTAATTTATTTACTGTAGTTTAATCTCGAATGTTATCGCTTTTTCATGGTTGATAAATTTTAGAAAATATTTTTTATTAGTAGGTTACTAATTATATTCAATAGGTTTGAGACAAGGTTCTTATTAAAATTTTATTTTTAATCATATTCACACCAAATTTTCAATTTGGGTGAATATATTGCTTTTGTATAAAACTGAAAACCACATTTTCTAACTTGCTGCTTCAGGATTACAATTTTATCTCATACTGTCTATGGTGGAAAGTCTGTGCCTGAAAATACCAATCTAACAGTGAAAACCGCATCTCATTTGGTGCCTCCAGTCAAGAGAAATCGCAAAAAAACGCATTCTGTCATTTAGTTAGTTAGTTAGTTAGTTAGTTAGTTAGTTAGTTAGATTCTGCGATAACTCATTTTTAACGAAACGTTAAGACTTCGGGTTTTTTGCATTTGATTAATATTGGCCCAAGGAAAACCGGTATAGTTTTTTGGAGTCATGAGCTGCTTCCTGTGCCGCACAATGGACGAAAAATGTGCCATTTTTTTATCGAAATATGCAAAAAATTTTACATTTTCTTTAATATCTCAGACATAACTTAACCAAATGATTTGAAATTTTCGGTGTTAGATTAAGCATTATTTAAGGTATAATTCACACTATAATGACAAAAAAATTTTCATGCGCAGTGTAACAAAAAATTTGAAATACTGAAAAAATTTTCGTTTTTTGACAGAAAATTGTCTCGTTCTCCTCAATATTAAGTCCAAAATGGAATAATTCCAAAAACGTCTAGAGATATAGATGTGAAGAATGTATATGCAAAGTTTCAGCTCATAATAATGAAACCAATGAGTACTAGGTCAATTTGAATTTTTGCCTAAATATACCCCTTAATGCGCATATCATGAAATTTTTTTAGCATATTCAGTGTTCTAGGACCTAAAAACATCCAAATACATCAAAAAACCCGAAACCCTACTTTATCATATTCACACCAAATTTTCAATTTGGGTGATCATATTCACACCAAATTTTCAATTTGGGTGAATATATTGCTTTTGTATAAAACTGAAAACCACATTTTCTAACTTGCTGCTTCAGGATTACAATTTTATCTCATACTGTCTATGGTGGAAAGTCTGTGCCTGAAAATACCAATCTAACAGTGAAAACCGCATCTCATTTGGTGCCTCCAGTCAAGAGAAATCGCAAAAAAAACGCATTCTGTCATTTAGTTAGTTAGTTAGTTAGTTAGTTAGTTAGTTAGTTAGATTCTGCGATAACTCATTTTTAACGAAACGTTAAGACTTCGGGTTTTTTGCATTTGATTAATATTGGCCCAAGGAAAACCGGTATAGTTTTTGGAGTCATGAGCTGCTTCCTGTGCCGCACAATGGACGAAAATGTGCCATTTTTTTATCGAAATATGCAAAAAATTTTACATTTTCTTTAATATCTCAGACATAACTTAACCAAATGATTTGAAATTTTCGGTGTTAGATTAAGCATTATTTAAGGTATAATTCACACTATAATGACAAAAAAATTTTCATGCGCAGTGTAACAAAAAATTTGAAAAACTGAAAAAATTTTCGTTTTTTGACACAAAATTGTCTCTCGTTCTCTCAATATTAAGTCCAAATGGAATAATTCCAAAAACGTCTAGAGATATAGATGTGAAGAATGTATATGCAAAGTTTCAGCTCATAATAATGAAACCAATGAGTACTAGGTCAATTTGAATTTTTGCCTAAATATACCCCCTTAATGCGCATATCATGAAATTTTTTTAGCATATTCAGTGTTCTAGGACCTAAAAACATCCAAATACATCAAAAAAACCCGAAACCCTACTTTATCATATTCACACCAAATTTTCAATTTGGGTGATCATATTCACACCAAATTTTCAATTTGGGTGAATATATTGCTTTTGTATAAAACTGAAAACCACATTTTCTAACTTGCTGCTTCAGGATTACAATTTTATCTCATACTGTCTATGGTGGAAAGTCTGTGCCTGAAAATACCAATCTAACAGTGAAAACCGCATCTCATTTGGTGCCTCCAGTCAAGAGAAATCGCAAAAAAACGCATTCTGTCATTTAGTTAGTTAGTTAGTTAGTTAGTTAGTTAGTTAGTTAGATTCTGCGATAACTCATTTTTAACGAAACGTTAAGACTTCGGGTTTTTGCATTTGATTAATATTGGCCCAAGGAAAACCGGTATAGTTTTTGGAGTCATGAGCTGCTTCCTGTGCCGCACAATGGACGAAAATGTGCCATTTTTTTATCGAAATATGCAAAAAATTTTACATTTTCTTTAATATCTCAGACATAACTTAACCAAATGATTTGAAATTTTCGGTGTTAGATTAAGCATTATTTAAGGTATAATTCACACTATAATGACAAAAAAATTTTCATGCGCAGTGTAACAAAAAATTTGAAAAACTGAAAAAATTTTCGTTTTTTGACACAAAATTGTCTCGTTCTCCTCAATATTAAGTCCAAATGGAATAATTCCAAAAACGTCTAGAGATATAGATGTGAAAAATGTATATGCAAAGTTTCAGCTCATAATAATGAAACCAATGAGTACTAGGTTAATTTGAATTTTTGCCTAAATATACCCCCTTAATGCGCATATCATGAAATTTTTTTAGCATATTCAGTGTTCTAGGACCTAAAAACATCCAAATACATCAAAAAAACCCGAAACCCTACTTTATCATATTCACACCAAATTTTCAATTTGGGTGATCATATTCACACCAAATTTTCAATTTGGGTGAATATATTGCTTTTGTATAAAACTGAAAACCACATTTTCTAACTTGCTGCTTCAGGATTACAATTTTATCTCATACTGTCTATGGTGGAAAGTCTGTGCCTGAAAATACCAATCTAACAGTGAAAACCGCATCTCATTTGGTGCCTCCAGTCAAGAGAAATCGCAAAAAAACGCATTCTGTCATTTAGTTAGTTAGTTAGTTAGTTAGTTAGTTAGTTAGTTAGATTCTGCGATAACTCATTTTTAACGAAACGTTAAGACTTCGGGTTTTTTGCATTTGATTAATATTTTAACAAGGAAAACCGGTATAGTTTTTGGAGTCATGAGCTGCTTCCTGTGCCGCACAATGGACGAAAATGTGCCATTTTTTTATCGAAATATGCAAAAAATTTTACATTTTCTTTAATATCTCAGACATAACTTAACCAAATGATTTGAAATTTTCGGTGTTAGATTAAGCATTATTTAAGGTATAATTCACACTATAATGACAAAAAATTTTCATGCGCAGTGTAACAAAAAATTTGAAAAACTGAAAAAATTTTCGTTTTTTGACACAAAATTGTCTCGTTCTCCTCAATATTAAGTCCAAATGGAATAATTCCAAAAACGTCTAGAGATATAGATGTGAAGAATGTATATGCAAAGTTTCAGCTCATAATAATGAAACCAATGAGTACTAGGTCAATTTTGAATTTTTGCCTAAATATACCCCCCTTAATGCGCATATCATGAAATTTTTTTAGCATATTCAGTGTTCTAGGACCTAAAAACATCCAAATACATCAAAAAAACCCGAAACCCTACTTTATCATATTCACACCAAATTTTCAATTTGGGTGATCATATTCACACCAAATTTTCAATTTGGGTGAATATATTGCTTTTGTATAAAACTGAAAACCACATTTTCTAACTTGCTGCTTCAGGATTACAATTTTATCTCATACTGTCTATGGTGGAAAGTCTGTGCCTGAAAATACCAATCTAACAGTGAAAACCGCATCTCATTTGGTGCCTCCAGTCAAGAGAAATCGCAAAAAACGCATTCTGTCATTTAGTTAGTTAGTTAGTTAGTTAGTTAGTTAGTTAGTTAGTTAGATTCTGCGATAACTCATTTTTAACGAAACGTTAAGACTTCGGGTTTTTTGCATTTGATTAATATTGGCCCAAGGAAAACCGGTATAGTTTTTGGAGTCATGAGCTGCTTCCTGTGCCGCACAATGGACGAAAATGTGCCATTTTTTATCGAAATATGCAAAAATTTTACATTTTCTTTAATATCTCAGACATAACTTAACCAAATGATTTGAAATTTTCGGTGTTAGATTAAGCATTATTTAAGGTATAATTCACACTATAATGACAAAAAAAAATTTTCATGCGCAGTGTAACAAAAAATTTGAAAAACTGAAAAAATTTTCGTTTTTTGACACAAAATTGTCTCGTTCTCCTCAATATTAAGTCCAAATGGAATAATTCCAAAAACGTTCTAGAGATATAGATGTGAAAATGTATATGCAAAGTTTCAGCTCATAATAATGAAACCAATGAGTACTAGGTTAATTTGAATTTTTTGCCTAAATATACCCCCTTAATGCGCATATCATGAAATTTTTTAGCATATTCAGTGTTCTAGGACCTAAAAACATCCAAATACATCAAAAAAACCCAAACCCTACTTTATCATATTCACACCAAATTTTCAATTTGGGTGAATATATTGCTTTTGTATAAAACTGAAAACCACATTTTCTAACTTGCTGCTTCAGGATTACAATTTTATCTCATACTGTCTATGGTGGAAAGTCTGTGCCTGAAAATACCAATCTAACAGTGAAAACCGCATCTCATTTGGTGCCTCCAGTCAAGAGAAATCGCAAAAAAACGCATCTATAACGATAATGGGTTTGACTCAACTGGTTTTTCCACGAAAAAATTACAGAATAAATAAGAAAAACACCAATAACTTTGAAACTATGGTATATTAGAGTTTCTAATTTTTGTATTATATATTAAGGTTAAAAGCTAAGCAATATAACCTCTTATTAATAAAAATATTCTTTAGCTTTTGAGATATTTCAGCTTTACATTTCTTTTGAAAACATGATTGATATTGGATTATATTATTTAAATTTGAATAAATCGTTGTTTTCTTTGAATTTGAATAAACCTTTAGAAAATTAGCAAATTTTACAAAATTTATAAAATATTATTAAATGCATTGAACTGATGTAGGGTTTTAAACAGAGACCGAATTTTATAAAAAATTAAAAAAAATCCGAGTTTTTATTTTTCAATGAGTACAATGATTACTAAGTTTGCTCTTGAGTTTTTTCTCAAAACCAATTTATTTGCTGATTCTCATAAAAATTTCTGCATGAATTAAGCAAAAATTTAGCATGAAATCTTTCGAAATCCCATTTCCAATGTGTACAGCATGAATAATATGAATGTGTAGAACCTTATTAAACATGTTGGATGTAGCGGAAGAGCTTGGTCACAAGGATTTGACCCCCTCTCTAAAATGTCCTGAAACGTCCAGAAATGAAATAAAAATTTTTTTGGTCAGTTTCAGTCAATAGACATAGCCAATTTCTTGTGTTTTGAATGACTTGTCGTCAAAACTATTGTTCATTATGGATCAAACGATTTATGTGAGCGAAGCTCAAACGGAATTCAAACTTGGTTGAGCGAAGCTGACAAATTTTTACAAAAAGAAATTCCACTGGTGGTGTGAATATACCCATGAAGCGTGATCCGCTTCATTACTAGTTTTAATATTTAGTTTGTATTTTAAAGTTTAAATCTAATTCTGAATGGGTCTGAATTATTTTGTTTTCCCTTTCAAAAAAATTGTCAAAAAATTCAAAAAATTTCCCATACCGGGAATCGAACCCGGGCCTTCTGGGTGAAAGCCAGATATCCTAGCCACTAGACCATATGGGATATTTATTTCATACTTTAATATTGAAATTCAATAACTTTCAAAAGTATTTCTATATTTTAAAAGGAGTTAAACTTAAACTCAAGCCTATTATAAAAACCTATATATCAAAACAAAAAACAAAATAAATTAAAAAAAATTTAAAAAAAAATTGAAATTAAACCATGATTATTATATATATTTTATATCAGAATTTTCTTTAAAAATTTATCAAAAAATTTCCCATACCGGGAATCGAACCCGGGCCTTCTGGGTGAAAGCCAGATATCCTAGCCACTAGACCATATGGGATATTTATTTCATGTTTTAGTTTTAAAGATGAATTGTTTTAAAAAGTTTTTAAATTATTTTGTAAATTAATAAAAAAGTTTATAAAATATGAAAAATTGTCATGACTTAGTTACTAAATCAGTTCAGTCTTATGTGTGAAAATTTTTTTTAGATTAAAATTTGTAACTGTTAGTCTAGGGATCCTGTTCATTATTTTTAACACTTGAAACTGACATTTGTAACTGATATTTTTGGAAAATTAGGTCCCAAAAAATGTTATCAAATATTTTGAGTATTAACTGTACAACAAGTCAAACTTCTGATAAGAAATCAAAATCGTTCTCAAAATATAATTTATTTCAAAAAGGTTCAAAAAAATTTCCCATACCGGGAATCGAACCCGGGCCTTCTGGGTGAAAGCCAGATATCCTAGCCACTAGACCATATGGGATAATTGTTTGATGATATAGCACTTTGAAAAATCATTCTGTTCAGTTTGTCGTGATTCCATGCATGCATATAAATCTAAAAATAGAAATGAAAAAATCAAAATGTAATTCGAAACACATTGAATATGAAACTGATTGATTATTTGATAAATTGAAGTAAAATAATTGTTGTTCAAAAATGTTTTCATTCAACAGGTGATATGAACCAAAGAAGTAATCAGATACTGTTAAAAATAATTTGATCTACCAACACAAAGTAACGGTCAAATGATATTCAAAAGTTTCTCAATTTCAAAACCAGAGAGCGCATCAGAGACTCTCCAAATCGACAGCTAATGTCTCTGGTGAGAGTAAATACACAATATAAATTTAACTTTTTAGTTTATTAAAGAAAGTTTGAGTTATTTACACAAATTTTATGATTTAAACAAAGCAAACAATAACAGACTAAACCTTACTAACTGAAAAGTCAGTGATTGAAATAGTTTTAAGGAGCCGAAAGTGCATTGATAGTTTTGTTTTCAAATAATTAATTCAAGTTATTGCAAAAATGCTCAATCAAATTCCTACTAGTGAAGCAAACAACTCTGGAGTGTTCTTAAGGAACTACTTAGACTATATTGAAGAACTTCCAGGTAAACATACTATTGAGTAACAATTTAGGCATCATGTAAAAAATTTTCCTACTTTTCAGATGACATTGTACGTATACTGTCTGTAGTTCGTGAATTAGATGTCAAAACTAACAGTAAGTGACTCAAAATTAGTCTAATTTTACAACATATAAAACTTTCTTCTATTTTTAATTCAAGATATTGTAAACGAGACAGAAGAGTTGACAGAAAAAATTCTCACATCTACAGGAGAGGCTAAAAGTAAACATTACAGTCGCCTGCAACAAATTTTAATTAAACTTCAAGATTTCAATGATGAAAAAATTCGATACAATCAAGCATTGTCAGAATTGATTGAGACTAAGTTTCGTGCTGTTGAACGTGATTTTCAGACTAATATTTTATCAAAACAAGAAAGACCACAAAGTCCAGTATCATCAGCATCATCTACTGCCAAAAATGCTTCAATTGTTCAACAAGTATTGTCGAATTTACCTCTCAACAAAAATCCATCGACATCTGGCTCAAATATGAGTAGTAGCACGAATAATAGCATGTCAGAATCAGTAAATATTACAGCCAATAATGGAAGTGAAAAAGCTGCAAAACGTCCTAGACGTACAAGAACTGACACAATTCTCGATATTATTGAGCAACCTGAAACTCCTGTCAAAGTGGAACCAACTCCAGTAAATGATTTTAAATTCATTTTTGTCCTCAAATCTCTACAATTATTAAATTTCAGACTAAAGCAACAAGTTCCAGCAATCAAACACCAGCAGTGGCTGTTAAAAAGAGTTCATCATCAGCAAGCAATGCTTCAAATAAGAAGAAGAAAAAGAAGACTAATGCTAAGCAGGCAAATAATTCTCAGACTAATCAAGTTGTTGAGCAACAAGTTGCTACACTTCAAGACGAAGCAATTGATCCAGATGAAGAGACTTATTGTTTGTGTGGTAAGTCATGAACTATGAATTTATTTTTGGGATACATTAACTAGAATTTATCATAATTTCAGGACAAATTTCCTATGGAGAGATGATTCTGTGTGAGAATGATGCATGTAAAATCGAATGGTTCCATTTCAGTTGTGTTGGATTGTCATCAAAACCAAAGGGACGATGGTAAGAACAATTTGATATCCTAAATTTACAAAAAAAAACCTGACTATTATGCTTGATTCCAGGTACTGCCCAAATTGCAGAGGTGACCGTCCAAACGTATTAAATAAGAATTTAAGGAAGAAATATCAAGACTCGCCTAGCAATGATCGGAAATTTATGTGAATGCTGTAATTGACTAAAAGATTTTATAACTCAAAAAAATTATTAATAAAAAGTTCAATTTTCTTTTTTCTAATTTTCAAAAAAAAAAGAATAAAATTATTAACTTTATTTGTGATTAAATTATTTATGGCAGAGAAATTAACAAAAAACTTTTTTTAAGGATTTCATTGATATTTTTCAGCCTGCTGTCTCACCCAACTTTTATTTGGAGTTATAGTCTCAGACTGACTCGATGTGGGCAATGGCAATGCCGATTTTTGATTAATCTTACGAACAGTAAATATTGCATTACGAACTTCTGGCGATTTAAGATTTGATGGTCTTGCTGGAACTGGAGGATGAAGAAGTGAGGGAGATGATGCGAAATTTGATTTTAAAGCCAAAAGGCTTGGCTTTTTAAGAACTTTTGGTGGAATTGCTGGCTTCATTGGAGTTTTATTGACTGTTGCATAAATGTGTTCACATTCAGGACTCAAAGTTGCATCTGATCTCTTTTCATTTGAATCATCACTGTAAATTGCAGAGTCTCTAAAGTCATTTTCCAGGACACTTTCAGCAGTATCTTCATAATACGAATCAGAAAATGGATCATAACTTTGTTGCATTTGAAGAAGTTTTTGAGGATCAATGATGCTATCAGAGGACGAGGACACGACAGAATCTCTCTGATTTAAGGAACCTTTATTAATCAAAATATTGCTTGATGATGAAAACAAAGTTTTTGGGTCTGCATAATCGACATTAGCTATTCGATTACCCAAATCTTCACTTCCTTGACGATAAATTGGTGGAGTTGAAAAGTTCATGGATATATCAGTATTTGATGACTTATACAGCATATTCTTCCAGCTAAGATTTAATCCAGCTTCTAAACTCTTTCGACTACTTACTGACATTGATCTTTGTGATGTTGCATCTTCATCATGACTTTTTGATGGCATAAACTTCTGTAAGAAGCTCTTTTGCTTTGGCAAGTTTTCAATCCTGCCAAGACTTATTTCAGACTTTCCTAGTGACTTATCATCCTTAATGTCATCAATTGACTGATCTGAATTACTTTTATCACTTGCTTCTTTATTGACATAAACTCCATCAACAGCTTCAAGCTGATCTTCATTGTTATACTTTAAAGTGACATAATCACATTCTGATCCATCATTATCGTCATTGTCGATAGCCACAGATGAAGATTGATGACTTTTGCTTTCAATCATCATATTTTCTTTGACTGATGATGCTGATGAGACTGACTGAGATCTTCTCAATAATGGAGGTGCAAATTTATAAGGAACATGAACATTTCTAAGTAGTTCTTCATATAGTGGCTCTTCTGTTGGTGAATTATCTTTAGACTTGAATTCTTGACTCGTATTTAATTTTGATGTACTGCAATCAACTTTAATTGCAGCTAATGCTTCTGCTAGTTTTCGACTTGAAAGTGGAGAGCTTTGTTCGATTTTTTCCAATGATGTTCGTCTGCTCATTCCAGATTTTTGAAATCGACGATTTGAAGGTTCAGGTTGTACAAGAATTGATTTGATGATGTCTGAATCCTTTTTCTTAGGAGAATCTGGTGCTGAATCTGCAACTTTTTCTGATGAACTTGACTTTTTGACATCATTGTCAATTTCAATCGGTTCAATAATTTTAAGTACAGTCTCATCATTTTGTTGATCATGTGGCTGTAAATTTTCTTCATTGTCAAGGTCTGTATAGAATTTTGCAGTTTCTTTCTTCTCGCGTGACTTTTTGATTTTTTCAATCCTCTTTGGAAGAGTTTTTGAATTATACATTTTAATTTCTAATGGTGATAACGGTGGAGCTGGTGGCTTTTGATCGATAATCTCTACTGGTTCTAATTCAGGATTTCTAGTTTCTGACTTACTTCTTCCTTTCATTTTAAGTGTTTCTTGCAATTCTTTCTTGACAACTTCACAATTGCAATTTTCTTGATGGTTGCATGTCTTCAAATGATCTTTATCGAACAGTTCATCACGTGAATATGAAATGAAGGATTCACGTCTTTCCTTTATGCGTCCTCTTTCTAATGATGCTGTTTTTACCATCTTGTTCTTAACCTTTTTTGATCGATATCGAACCTCACTGCGACGATATTGGTGTCTTCTTTCTAGATATTCTGGTGTTGATGGTGTATGTGACCATTTCCATGTTTGCTTGTCACTTGGACGATCTGGAATCAAGTAGAAAAGAATGGATTAATTCTAGACTTGATTATAAGAAAAGGAACCTGAAAATTATTATTTCATGTCACATTATTTACCTTCTTCATCACCTAATTTAAAAACTAATTCTTTGGCTCGATTCGGTATGTCAAAATGTTCTAACATTGCTTGCTTTATCTGCTGTGCCCAGAGACGTTTTTGATCACGATTTTTGGCAGTTAATTTAATTTGGCTACGTGGGTCGGAAAATGGAAGAACATGGAAACTGGTTGGATCCCCAGGAAGATGTTCGACTAACATTAATGTTTTGCACTGTAAATTGAAATGAATTTTTATGAAATATTGCTCTTGTGAAGTATGTAATTTATATGAAGAATTTATAAGTAAAAAAATTACTTACAGGAATATAAGTTTTAAACTGCAATCGTTTATCCTCTTTTGGCTTCGTAATTATTAGCATCGTTTCAAATAAAAACACAATACGTGGCTTATTGTGTTCCATGAGTAGACCCTCTTGTCGTAATTCACCTAAAACAGTCAAATCTGGACCCAGCCATCCATCAAGAATTCCTGACAACTCCTTTACTCGATTTTTTTGCTCCAACTTCTTTTTGACTTGATCAATATTTCTTGCTACATCTTTCATCATTTCGTGAGCTTCTTTGACTTCTGGTAGATCACAGTGTTTCTTAAGGTTCTGAAAAAAATGTAATTTATTTCAGTAATGATGGTAATGATTAATTATTGACAGCTAATTACTCACATCTAATAATAAATGATATTTTAAAATCCTTTGAACTGGTTTCAATAAATAAGAACCCAAAGGTAGTGTATGCTTCAACATTTTTTGCGTAGATGTTAATAAAGCGTTTGTATGAGATGCTTGTAACAATGTCGTAAGAAGAGATATCGCATCGGGATAGCTTGTGCTGTAAAAAATAATAAAAAAAATGTTTGATTTAATTACTTTTGTAAAAAAAAATGCAAAAAAAGAAAAAAATAGCAAAAAGGCTCCGGCGGGATTCGAACCCACGATCTCCTGTTTACTAGACAGGCGCTTTAACCAACTAAGCCACGGCGCCAGCACACTTCCATTGAACCAATCGCTCAACGGAACACGATGTGTGCGTTTTGGCCAAATGCACTTCTTGAACAAATGTTCCAATTCCATTTTATTTAAAAATTTAATTTCATGGAAAATGAAACATTTATTTTTCAATAAATTAATTTCATTTTCAAGTTTTTTGTATGAGAAATTTCATTGTTTCAAAAAATGAAACAAAAAAAAAAATTTCCCATACCGGGAATCGAACCCGGGCCTTCTGGGTGAAAGCCAGATATCCTAGCCACTAGACCATATGGGATGGTTTTGGATGAGATTGTTTGTGGCAAACGACACATATGAAACATACATTTAGATAATTTATTTGATTTATTGACTTACCAATAAGTTGTATACACATCAAATCGTTCATGCGCCTCTATAAAACATTTTGATATTTTGTGAGGATCAATTTTTGACTCGATTAATTTTTCTAATAGACTAGAATTAAATTCATAAATTTCTTGTATGTTGCTGAATAAAGTATCGAGTTCGTCCACTTTTAGGCATGCTCGTTCTTTCCAATCTTGAAGGTACCTGTTGATTTTGAAATTATTGTATTATTTCTCATAGATCGAAGAAATTTAAGACTTACCCTTTTATAATTTGTCCAATATCCTCCACATAGCTTTTCTCAGAATCAACAATTTCTAATGCAGCACGTTCACACATCGTTAGACTAGGATGAATTTCATTTTCGCTATGATCAGCGAGACTTTCAATACTGGCCAAATAAGTTATACCGCCAACAAGTTTACCACCACTTGAAATGTGTTCATTGCCATAAGAGTTGGACGAAGAGGCGGTACTGGTTGAAGAGGACGAACTACTAATGGAAGCAGCAGATAAGGGACGATGTTTGGTAGATGGCGATGATTGACTCAATTTACTATCACTTCCAGGTTCTAACTGTTGATGCTTCTCATTTAATTTCGGTGATTGTGTTGGTGTCATTTGATCATGACTCGACTGTTGCTGTTGATGTGAAAGAAGCTTCGCACGAGAATAAGTAAGTTTTGGTGAGGATGTGGGATGTTTAGTGTCAATCTCTGTGACATTATCGAGTGATTTTGTGAATTTTAAATTCGTATTGGTTTTATTTATAGCATCACGTGTAACTCCATCGTCGTCATCTGTATCAGAGTTTACCTGAAGCTGATATTTATTGCAATTATTTTTTGAATTTTTCATCTTAATATCTTCAACTTTATTGTTATTGCCGTTAACTTCATTATTTATGCACGATAATTTATCACTAATGTTATTAATTATATTAATATTATTATTATTATTATTTTCACTATGATTTTCATGAATATCTAATGACTTGCAATGACTATCATTATTGCCACTTAACAAATTATTTATTAGTTCCGATGTTTTATTTAAAACATTTTGTATATCGTCGTCATCATCATCACCATAGTCATTAGCTAATATGTTATTATTATCATAATTAAAATTATGATCACAATTTGTTGGTGTCTTTTCACTGTCATTAATTAATTCACATGACTTATAAATTTCATCATTTTTGCAGTTATTGTCTGTAATTGTATGGACAATCGGTTCCGCTATTGATTCAATTGATTGTGATATTTTTGACAAGTTTTTTGTCAACGGTATCGCAATTCCCGTTGGTTTATTTGTTTTAAGGAATATTCGACGTGCTGGAGGCAAATTTATGCTCGTTTTATCACTTAAACGCTTATTACTCACTAGTAAATTACTTCCATTTTTATTTGAATATGATTTCACTGTGGGAATTGCCGTAATTGTCTCTGTCGTTGTTTGATGCGATGATATCATTCGATGTACATTTGGTGATATAATTTGCAGTGTCTTTGCTGCTGGAATTGATGAATTTGCATTAAATTTTGGCAATGGATTCGATGATTTACTAATTGATTGATTTAGAGGCTTGGTTGGAATTTTTGAGACAATTAATTTTGGCTTTGGCGATTGTTCACGTAAATTATTATGATTATTATTTGCAATGTCTTCTGAAGGTCGTTCAGGTGAATTTCTATTGCACACTTCACCTATTAATTTTTCTGTGTTAAAACTTCCAGATAATCTGTCGTAATATTCAATCACTGGCGATGTCAAGTCAGTTGAACTTCCTGGAAAGACAAAAAGAGAAAAATATTTGATTTAGTATATGAGTGATCTAGTTTTATAAATACATGTCAAATGGGAATTTTATCATTGAATTTGGATCAATACATGTGTTGTGTGCTGTTGTTAAATATATTAGATGCATTTATAGGCTATTGATCTAATGACCATATGATCATTAATTATTGAAATTTAATGATTTATGACCATTAAATTTATGTTTTGACTTAAGGATCATTGAACTTTTGAACAGTGAATAATTTTATAAAAATTTTGAGATTTGAACCTTCAACCTATTGAGTTTGGAAGACAATGTAAGAAAGTCTTTAGAAAATTTAACCTTAAAAATTCCAGAAGACACTTAAACACATTTCATGCCAAGGAATTCACCATCGATATTTCAAAACTATTAAGTATCCCTTGAAGTGCAACATTATTTATTACTAAAGTGAACAGCAGATAATATAAATGTCAAGTTTTTACTGCACTACTTTTGCAACAATGTATGCATTTCCCATTCATCAAGCTCAATGAATTACTATGAAATTCTTCGAAAGATCAAGCAATTCTGATAATTTTCTGTATCAAATCTAATCCGCACATTAATACACTCATAATGGAGAAAAATGAAAAATTGTCCATAAAAAAAGTCAATTCAAATTGAAATTCACCCGACACACCCTATTGCATCAGCAATACAACTATATTTTATGCATCTTAATTTATTGTCACTCAGATGCGTCAAAAATGCACTAGAAGTGTTATACAAAAGATATCGATAAAAAGTCAATAAATTTATCTACAGTAACACGCACACGCGTTGTTCCATTTATTTTTTTACTCTCATCTTGCCATATCTTTATCATTACATGCTTCACATCATCTTCGAGTTTTTTTTCATATGATAATTGAATGTGGGTGGCTTATATCATTAATATTCTTCATATGCACATATTTATAATACGAACTAGTGTATAAATTCAAAATTGATATTATATAGTTCGAATGTTTATAGGTTGATCATAATCTATTGAAGAAAAATGAAAATTAAGTGAAGGCATTCACACATCTGGCTTATGTTGTTTGGAAATGAGAAGAAAATTTGGGTTAATAAAAAAATTTGACTTTCATTCACAAAAGAAAATGAAAAAAGAACAAAAAAAAAAATTCCCATACCGGGAATCGAACCCGGGCCTTCTGGGTGAAAGCCAGATATCCTAGCCACTAGACCATATGGGAGGAAATTGAGATATGTTGAGTTTCGCAAAATGCACAATTCATAGCACACAAGAAACCATTTTCATTTTCTAATTTTAGACTTAAAAGTTCTATGCAGCATGCAGCAAAATTGATAAAAAAAAGAAAAAAATGAAAACGTGAGTTTTGTTTCATTTTCAATGAGGTGCGAACATAATATTATTCAACTTTTATGCAATCATTAAACTTTATCGTCTGTCTCACCAAGCAAATGTGTTGAGAAGGGTCATTTACGATTTCTTTTAATGCTGACTTAATGCGTGCTCACATGTTTACACTCCTTAGTTAATGGAGGGAAAATTCATAAAAATGAAATGGCATTATGGAAATAAAATCAATTTCAATTTTTTATTTTTTTATTTTTCTTTCAATTCGCAATAATGTGATGAATTTCTTATGAGGCAAGATCATAAAATAAGTACGCAAAATATGTGCATAATAAGTATCATGTGAAGTAAAGTATAGTGTAATAATAATAATAGTAGTTAGCCGACTAGCCGCACATGCTACAAATGAAACAGTTTTTACTTTTTTTCTATTTTATTTATTGTAGCAAAAAAACCTTGAATGGCATTGAGTTTCAATTTCAAACAACTTCTCTTTCTCAAGTTGTGTTGTTGCTGCTGCTTATTTTTCTCATTCTCAGAATAAATCAGACTTTTTAATGATTATTAAATATCTTTACTAAATTGTATGTTATTAATAGATGATGAGGAAAAAATGCTCATCTATTCACAACATTTGTATGAAAATTAAATTATTACTTCTCGTGCGCTATTTAAAAAAACGATGCTATTTAGATGATGGTGATTATATTCTTCTTACGCTTACTTATTTCCTAATACTTTGTGTTTATAATAAAAAGAAATATTTTTATTTTTTTTTTTACAGGGATGGAAATATTTGATTTTTTATAAATTTTAGATTTTTTTTAATTAAAAAAATTGAATTATAAAAAATTTGAATTTCTTTTTAAAAAATTGAATTAAAAAAAAATTGAACTTCTTTTTCAAAAATTGAAAATTTGAAATTTTTTTTGAATTTTTAAATTTTTCAAGTTTTAAATTTTAAAATTTCTTGGTTTGTTCAAATCGAAGCTTCATTGGCGTTAAAATGAAAATTTGAATTTTTATATGGGAAATTTTCGATTGTTCAAATCGAGGACCCCCCGTATTTTATTTCCAATATTTTCTCCTTTCAAATTTTACAATTTTAAGTTTTTAAATCCTTCAAATAACCCATCCCTGTCACCGACCGAAAGCTCCATGTTGCCTTTATTTATCCACACACAGAGAAAATCGATTCAATTATTGATACTTGGTTATTTTCTTTCAATTTCTTCTTTCATATTCATATTTAACTGCTTGCTATTTCCGCGATTTCCGCCATTAATAAGTAAGTAAACATTCATACATGAATGAATGTGAATTTATTTTATAAATATTGCTGATCATCTTTGTAGTTTTCTGCTCGCCTCAATGAATGCGGAGCGCGCGATCTGCATTTATGGAGAGTTTAAAAACCATAAATCACTTAAGAATTGGATGAAGAAAAAGAAGGAAATTGTATTGCTTATTGATTATAGCGCGCTGCATGTGTGAATGCAATGGGAATGGAGAGTCGATTAATTGATCGAGATGGACAAAATCAAAGCTGGTTTGTGGAATCAATTAAAATAATGATTGGAAATTGCGAATATCGAGAGTTTTTTCCCTTGAAAATATTTTTTAGCGCATTTTCCTCTTGGGAAAAGGACGCTATTGTCCGCACTTTGTCCGTCTGTCCGTCTGTCCGTCTGTCCGTCTGTCTGTCTGTCTGTCATCGCATCTCCTCCTAGGGTTTAAGCTTTTTTGATGCGGTTTTTGGCTTAAAATGTGTGTAGTATGTCTGGCTAGAGCTGGCGAAAAAATCAGCACGAATGGTCACTTCCTCTGCTGGAACCAGCGTAAAAAGTACCAAAAATGGCATTTCTTTGTATGTGTTAGTGTGGTCGATTGCACTAAGATGTTGACTTTTCGAAATCTTAGCTGTCCTCGGTTCGAATCCCACCGATGACAATGTTCTTTTTTTTACTTTTTTGATACTTTTTTGATTTCTAATGACATTAAATATTGAATCATGTCATAATTTTCCATTTCCACAATTTTTCCAAGTTTTTCCGACGATTTTTGTTAAAATTTTCAATATTATCATACAATTTTCATAGATAATTACTTTTTTCATATTTTTTTATATTTTTATTGTTTAATTTTCTATTTTCATGGATTTTTCATAGTTTTTCAGGAAAATTTTGTGAAAATTATAAAAACTTGCATTTATATAAAAAAAACTCATCAATATAAATACCTAATTAAATTGCCACTTCAACTTTTCAAAAAAAGCGCAGCAGTGGCGTAAGTGGAAGAGCGCGTGATTCCTGATTTGAAGGTCATGGGTTCAGTCCTAGCCCGTAGCCGATTTTTTTTGCTTTTATTATTTTTTTTTAAATTTTATGTCGCGTAATGATAACTTTTTATTAAAAATAATTTTTTTTCCTCATGTTTCACACACATTTTTTTCTGTAAATTTTAAATTTCTGGTAAATAAAGAATATTTATAATTAAATATTAGGCTTTATACTTTTAGGGTTTTAATTCTTTGTGTATTTACTATACGTGGAAAATGCGCTTTCGTCGGTCACGAGTGACCACGTTGATACTAGTTTCCGTATTGCGATCTTTTAGAAAAAAATGACCATTTGACTGAATTTAGGATCTTGAAATTTCAAATTTTAAAAACCGTTATAAATTCATATTTTCAAATTTCGTGTTTTTAGTTTTTAACAATTAATAAAAATAAACTGCGCACCAATCATCCAATCAAACAACATACCAGCATCTATTCCACTACTTTTATCATCATTTTTATTTCACTTCCATTGAATTTTTCGCTATATTTTCTTTGTTTTTGTTCTCTTCTTTTATGCGAAAACATCGTAATTGAAAAGTGATTTTATGGAGAAAAAAACAGACAAAGAATTTTCAAGTTGATGCTTCTTTTATTGTAAATCGTGTTCTTTAATTCGTGACGCACAAAAAATTTATGGCCAATATGTGTTCATTAATTTTGAAGGACTGTCTTAGAAGTTTTTTATTATTATTTTTTGAAAAATTTGCAAGTGAGCTTCTTAGTTTTATGAGTTATTGATGGACAGCTATGAAATTAAAAAGAAGTCTATCAAAGAAGGAAGGTTGATTAATAAAAAAAATGTTAAATTTATTTGCAGAACCTGCATTTAATTCTGTTTTTAAAATGATGAAGAGTTAACAACTTAGAATTATTAATGACCACTGTTGTCAGTTCGAAAACAAATAAGTTTGAAGGTGATAGATGAAATTTAAAATCATTTGTTTGTTTTGAAATAAATTTGAATATTGCATGATTGGCATTTAATTTTAGTTTAGTGGATCACGTAGGAAAAAAAATGATTAAGTGGTTTTATTTTGATATCAAGGCAAAGTCAATTAAATTGATGAAGAATGGTTTGCAATTTTTTGTTTTGGAGGTTCAAATAATCGTGTAGGGGGTTTGATATATTTTTGACTAAATTTTCATTATAATTTAAATTAATGCACTTTTCAAGCTATAATTCAAGAGATTTATTCAATTCCCAAGTTCAAAACCTTCACAAAATATTTAAATTCAAATAAAATTCTTCGTGTGAAATTTCTCTAATAAAAATTCCATCTAGCACCATAAAAAACCCACCGCAAGCATGCAATAAATCAAACCAATATTTAATTAATAAATTCTTTCCCATTGTGAATGAACAGATCAATTAAAGTGCTATTAAGATCAAAACTCTTTCATGTCTCCCTTTTGACTCCTCATTTATGAAAATCAAAACTGCATTAATTTCAATGGGAATTTAAGTGCCATTGTAATATAATCTCAAATAAAAAATCTTGCCGCTCTTACATCGAGAGTTATAATAATAATAAAAAAGATTATTAATATTATACTCGAAAAAATAACCATAAAAATATATGAAATTGAAAGAAAAAGTGAATTCTATCAAAAGAATATCAATTTTCTATATTTTTTGTGATGGATCGTGATGGAAATTTGAGATTCTTAAAAGTTCAATGGCTTCAAAAAATTTCTCTTCTTTTTCCTCGTTCGTTTTCCGTCACTTGAGTTTGTTTAAAAAATTTAATCTTTAGTATGTAAATATTTTTATTGCACATTCTTCAAGGAAATTACAAAGTAGGCAAGAGGCAATAAAGCTGTTAATGTTATTATTAACAATGTTAGAATGAATGAGATCGACTTCATGAAGTGAAATTCCAGTTTATCAAATGGATTACACTCAACTTAATTCCATCACGCCCGCAATATTATTATGGATATAAATAGATGTATTAACATTCATTATAATCTCGTAGAGTTTATGACAAAAATAGAAATGAAAAACTCTTCTTTAAATGAAAAAATTATTCAATTCAAGTAGTTTGGTAAGTTTTAGATTGATAAGTATGGAATCGAGTGACTAAAACGCTTTTATGATACTTTAAAAATGTAATAAAACCTAGTTTTTGATTACCATGGAACAGGGGTGTAGCCAGAAATTTTTTTGATGGGGGTTGGATTTTTTTTGTATCGAAAGAAAAATTTTGTGGGGATAAAGAAGTTTGGCATTTTTTTTTTTCAAAAAACCTTAACAAATTGAAGTATTTTCCCAAAAGAGGAGGAACACACCAATGACGTAAAATTAAGACAATATGAAGCTCATCCAGCTATCATTTCAAAGTTATTGTTCAAAAATGATTTAGAAACTGAAAGTGCTTAACTAATTTTTAAAAGCACGAGCTTAAAACACGAACAGGAATAGAAAACAAGATATTTAGGTTTCGACAAATGGATTTGCATGAGATTTAGCTTAAAAAGCAAAGCATACTCTAAATAATGCGTAAGACACAACAAACAAATGATTCAGTTATATGAAGCCATAAAAAAATAACTAACTTGTTATGCGAACACTCAAGTTACAGACATTCAATAAGTTCACTTTGTTTAAAGAAACACACATAAATTTATGTACTTATGTTGAGAGAGCATATCGTGCTAGTGATCTCACTCATCATCCCATTAAGTGAGTGAAACTTCATACCAAAGCCCATTATTAAGGCTTAATCTATGATGTTTTAAGAAAATTACACATGACGACGAATATCGAGCATTCCTATATGGTTCCGCATAAATAACTGACCTGGTATTATGAATGAATTGAGACGATGCATAAATTTCAGATCAGACGTCGCTGCTTGTTGTCAGTTATCAATGTCGACGACGAAGTGAAAATAAAATCATAATAATAAATGATGAAAAATAAAAAAAAAAACTTTTTCTTTCAATTCTTAAATGGATATATCATCACCCAAGACATGATCATTATAATTATTCATTGACTATTTATTGATTGCCGTTCGATCAGCCAGCAAATGTAAAAAATCATTTATTTGTAGGACAGAAGAAAAAAGAGAGTGAAAATCGACTAAAAATTGCTGTTAAACGCTTGTTCTTGTATGTCGCGATAACCACGACATGATCTACTTCCATTAATCCTTAAAGCATTGATTCGATTCACCGATAAGCTATGAACTCTTTTACATTTATGAAAAAAAGGCGAACAACAGCCTTAAAACAACATAAATCAATTCTTTTGTTCTCTTTGCACATTTTTATGCTCGAAATATGTCGATAAACATCAAGTTTGAAAGGCAATCATTTGTAAATTGCAATTTTGCTTTCACGATTCTTTCTTGACTTCGTCGGCACAAAAAGTTCATCACCGAAAAAAAAAGTTTGATGTTTTTCTTTAAAATTGCATTTTTTTATTCTTTCTTCTTTTTTATGCTCTCGAAATCTCATTTCATGCTTCAGAAGCGCATCTCACGTTACACAATTGTGCACGATCTTTTTTGATGCAGTTTTATTAGAATAATGGAGACTATTGTTCAGTTTTGGAGATATTGAGTTTCAAAGGACACGTGGTTTTGAGAAAAATTTCAAGCTTTTGATGTTTTAGTGAGTTTTTACTGGATATTTGAATGCAGATCATTTGGTGTCACTTCATTCTTGTTAAAATAGTCAGATTTTAGCAAAACATTGCTTTAGATTTTAAAAAAATTTCAAAAAACTTTTCAAGATGAGAATTTTATAAAATTAAAAATTTAAATCTCAAAAATACGTTAAACTACAAAAGAATTACTCAAAGACGCTCAATTCACCTATAAAGAAAGGTTGTTCAAACGTCCATTCATCTGCTATTATTTTTATTGCCTTCTGTTTTTTCTGTTCTTTTGTGTCAATTCACATTTTTTTCGATGCAATCGTTGCCGCTTTTTAATATATTGACATTTTCATGAAGTCAACAAAAAAGCCTCTGCAACTGATTCTTTTTATCTTCAATTGTGAACCACAAAAACATTTTTTTCGGTGCTCAATTTTAAAGCAATTATGATTCTTGCACTTTAAAGTGAAGGTAAAAAAATGTTGATGGCACCCATTTAACGTACTGGACCATCAATGTTAAAGCATTTTGTATTCATGGACTTAACATTTACCCGTGAAATTTATGTCGACTTGATATCTCTGTGCACATTAAAAATGCACATTTTTATAGCACAAATCGGATTTATGGAGTATGAGATTTATTTTCACATGATGAAATGCGAGGAAATTGATTGTAATTATGGTTAATATTAAGGTAGCAAGATAGTAATTAATTTGATTATACTTTTTGAAATTATTTATGGCGCCAATAATCATATTCTGTTAAATTGTAGAAAATGTTTATGAGGATTGGTCAAATGTGGTGTGGAAAGTAAAAATCTGTGATTTTATAAATCATGTGGAATGATTTTAGTCAAGGTTGTTGCTTTGAGATTAAAATTGCAATTCAGAGTTGAATATCCCCAAAATTATCCAAAAATAAAGTCAAGAAACTCATTCACATCCCAAAAATTTCATCTTCTTTTCATCACATCTCGAAAAGAGAAAAGATTCATTTATTTCCCAATGAACTTCAAATTTCAACATTATTTTACTTCACAGATATTAAATTCACTCCATTAGCGGTTCATTTGAAGGAAAATGAGTGAAAAATCTTTCTTTGAAACTCGATGCATTGTCGAGGAAGTTGCTTCACATCTACTCAAATTTTTACACTGCTTACACAGTCTTTCAACATGATCATTCATCATTTTGTAAACTTCTTGAGACTGCGCAATATTTACTTTAACTTATTAATCAACTTGAAGAATAGTCAATTTGGAGGAGTTTAACATGCCACTGAAAAATTCTCTTCAGTGTCACTACCTACAATTTTAAAATTACAAGTACTTAATAAATTTTTTCTCACTTAATTTGCAGTCATGTGAAATGAAAAAATTGCTGATAAAAATGTTAATTTTACTTTACAAAAAATTATTTCCTCACGTCGTCAATTCACTCAGAATTTTTATCGCTAAATATCATCAAATTTACGATGCAATTAAATAATACTACATCGCCTGATCATTTTGCATATGTTTTCGATCTTACATCATTGTGTTGAAAAAAAAAGTATTAAAATTAAAATTAAAATTGCAAAACATTTAAAAGCTAACTACTGAGTGAGTCAGAACAATTTCTTTTCATTCAAGTCAAATGTCTCTCAGTTACATCATGCATCATCGCAATCTTGTTAACAGGAGATATTCAGTAATGACGTCTAGTCTAATAAATCTTAGAAAATTTTATATTTTTAGATGGAATTTATAAGATTAAAAGATCATGAAAAGACCAAAAAATTCAGTAACTGACGTCACTTCCCAACGACCCCAAAAAACAATTTTTTACTGTAAATTCTTCTTCATTTTTCACTCGTTCATGAAAACGTGCTGAAATTTAATAATTTTTTTGTGTTAAAATTATGTACTGCACTTCAGTACACAGATTTTTTTTATTCGTTACATTCTCAGTGGTAGCAATAAATTTTACGTCTACAGCATGTATGTCAGTTTGTGGTTTGGAACTGTTTTTTCTCCTCATACTCAGTAGAGAGAAATCAAGATGATGTTGATGGTGATGCAATATGTACAAATCACGTCAAGATCCTTTGAAATTGATTCCTCAATTTAACTTCACTTTCATTTTTTTCTGGCTTTTGTGGTGCTCACTTTTATAAATAAGTTAATTCACAAATGCATTTTGCATGTTTTTCGCTTGTTATTTTAATCGTTGAATAATGTTCAATTATTGCCAAACACACTTACTCGACAACTCGTCTGTCTACCGTATTTTTTATTATTTTATTTTATTTTATTATTGACTTCAAACTCCAAGTGAGAGATTCTTAACAAATGATATTTCACTTGTTGTTTCGCTTACTTTTTGTGAGCAAGCAAGCACTTCATTTTTTTTTCTCGGTTTTGATTCAATGCGCTTCTCTTCTTATTGAAATTATTGAATAAATTCATGCAATCGCGTGTGTAGTTTGAGGTTGAAGGAAAATATTCAGAAATTAAACTTAATATAATAATAAGTTTACATGGTAAAATAGGCTCAACTTAGATTTATACAGGAGTCCTCGATTTAAATAACCAAAAATTTCCGATAAAAAATTCAAATTTCCATTCCTAACGGTCATTTTTTGTACGTTTCGATTTGATTAAATTAGATTTGAATGGAAAATTTTTGAAACAAAACAACTGTTCGAATCGAGGACCCCCCGAATTGAAAATTTTTAAGTTCAATCTAGTTTAAATCGATTGTAAAGATTAATTAATGGAATTTTGACAAATAATTTGAACCAAAACTACAAAATGTTCAACAAACTTATAGCCTAAATTCTGCCTTAAAAATTTTCCGAACATTTTTCTACAATCCCGAATCTCAATTCTTCAATCGCGATATAAATATTATTTCAGAAAAAAACTGTGTGTGATGCAAAGTAACGATAAAAGGCGCCAGAGTTTAATAATGCGCCAGAAAAATATTATGGAGGAAAGTTCACTATTCAAGAGGCATTAATATATGATGGCATGAAGTGCATAAATTTATGACGAATTAATTCTTCATTCTCCTCCTCTTCCTCCACTCACGGTTTGTCATAAAACACATTGCATGTAAGGTGAAAAGCCTTTAAAGAATTTTTTCTTGTGCATGCCTCATCCCTAACATGGTAATCAAATGTAATTTGTCGTCGATCGTTAATTCCTTTTCTATCTGTATCTCTATTCAGGGCTCGTGAGGAGTTCAAGAAATCTTGATTTTCTGAAATCATTCTTTTTTGAAGATTTCAAAAATCAAAGATTTTCCAAATCCTACGTAAATCTTTACGTGGGATTTTGTTACGTAAGCAAAATCTTTACGTAGAGATTTTGCTTACGTTTTTGAAATTTCTGCGTACAAAAAAATAATTTGTAAACAAAGAGAATTTTGGTAAAATTTTACTACTTTGAAGACATAATTTGAGCATAATCATCGATTGGAAGAACAAATCAACTTGAATAATCACATCAGAGAAGGTAAATAGCTCTTAAACTATATATTTTTCACTAAATTGTTTCAATATTAATTTTTAGGAATTTAACTGGATTTAAATTGTAAATCATTGTCTACAATCAATTTCGACTGTAAATTGGAACGTAAGTGACTTCACAAGATGTTTAACGTACTGAGTAATTACTCAACTGCAGAATAAATGCTAGGTTTGTCAAATTTAATTAAAATTTCTTACTGAAATATTTTTATGGTAAAAATATGCTGGATTAGCAGGAGAGCGATGATTTGGTGCATTAAGCATCCTGTGAAGTCACTTACGTTCCAATTTACAGCCGAAATTGATTGTAGACAATGATTTACAATTTAAATCCAGTTAAATTCCTAAAAATTAATATTGAAACAATTTAGTGAAAAATATATAGTTTAAGAGCTATTTACCTTCTCTGATGTGATTATTCAAGTTGATTTGTTCTTCCAATCGATGATTATGCTCAAATTATGTCTTCAAAGTAGTAAAATTTTACCAAAATTCTCTTTGTTTACAAATTATTTTTTTGTACGCAGAAATTTCAAAAACGTAAGCAAAATCTCTACGTAAAGATTTTGCTTACGTAACAAAATCCCACGTAAAGATTTACGTAGGATTTGGAAAATCTTTGATTTTTGAAATCTTCAAAAAAGAATGATTTCAGAAAATCAAGATTTCTTGAACTCCTCACGAGCCCTGTCTCTATTATGCTTTTATGCTTCATTTGGTATTGCGAAAAAAATAAAATCTTTTATATTTTAAGTCTCTCTGTGCTCATATATATATGATCATTATCTTTCATCTTCTATTTTCACTTTACAATAAAGTTTTCAATTCCTTTGTGAATTAATGTGATTTCTTTTAAATATTTGACCTCGTACTCGCGAGTATACGAGTGAATATAAAAAGAAAAGAGAAAGATCAGGTCATAGAAAGGTGTGGAATTTTATATTACTATTTTTGATTTTTGTCACTGATTTTATTTGTTTTAAATTGCAGAAAGTTGCTACTGTCGTTACTCCTGCTTATAAACCACATAATTCTCATACGTACATATGTAAATTTCGACATTTCATTTCATTTTCATAAAATTGATTCCCTTTCTCCGTTTACTTTCTTTGAGCACATGATTGTTGGTTTTGTTGATTGTTTCTAGGTTGAAGAACATGTAGGAAGAGGATTTGAGATACTTTTGAATGAAAAATTATCAAAATTATTGCAACAATGATAATATTGAAAAGTTGATCCAAAAATTGGATGAAAGATGCAGAATTTGAAGCAAAAAATTGAATATAAGATGCAAAACTAATGAAATGATGCAAAACACTAATAAATAAGATGCAAAATTGAATCAAAAAAATTTAAACTTAAACAATACTAACTACCCATCCCTTGAAAACCCTTCTGCATCTCTCCAACATCTCGACAGAATCGAGACCTCTCCAACCTTTAATAGTTATTTGACATGCTTATATGTGCTTCACCTCGCAATAAGAATCGATCACGTTTTCACTCTCAAAAACCTTAAATTGCACAATTGGACACAATTCATTAAATTGCATTATTCTTCGATTCGTTAAGTCATTTATGCACAACGAGCACTTAATAGTCAATAATTTTTGTGTGCTGTAATATTGCCTCAATTGATGACATAAAGAAACTTATTTTTATGAATATGATGAGGATACAGATTGGCGACATAGGCAATACTGAAATTGGCTTAAGTGCCGTTAAAAATTGAATGTTTGTGTATCAAGTCATGTCTACTTCCTTAAAAATAAATAAATGATATGCATGAATAGACATATAACTGATCACAAGCATATTTATGATATCTAAATGCAACTTGATACATTTTATTTGTTCGTTGTATGGTGGTTTATTGCCTCGTGTGGTCACCAATCGATTGATGATGGATTAAAGCATATGGTTAATGTGTGTTCAAGCAGCTCTTCATTTATACGTATTTTCTTTTATGCTCGGAATCTCCAAACTGGTTTTTATCTATTGATGGAATTTTTTTACTTTACTTTACGTAATTTTAGACCTTTCTTCTTATACTTTACATATTTCACTTCTGTTGTTCTTAACTCTGCGACCACAAAAACGATAATGCAAGAAGAGACAGAGAAGGAAGGCAAGAACCTTCAATACATTATTGATGTGCACAATAAAGCAAAGAAAAAGAGTTTAAGTAAAATAAAAAAAAATTGTTTAAGCCAAACTTGGTACTACACCGCTCTGCCCTAATATAGCATACAAAACATGATAAAATATATAATATAAAATCAAGAAGAGCAATAGCCTGCATGAATGCCATTGAGAATAATGTTGACCATTTTTGCAGAGTCGAAAAGTATGCTGCTTGTTTTTTTGTGAATCTTAGCGGTTTATTGAAGAAGTGAGAAAATTGTCACAGTTTGGGGGACTTTGTAGCAGGAACGTAGCTAGCCAGAAATTTTTGGAAGGGAGGGGGAGGGGGTTTGAATTTGTGAGGTAGAATATTTTTCTCAATAAACCTTAGTAAATAGGAGAATTTTTCCGAAAGTCAGGGAGGTTGACTTCGCCTCTGATATGTGTAGGAGTAGAAACTTTTTTGATGGGTATTACTGAGTTTTCATTCATAAAATAATTCTAAAGTAATATTCAGCCTAAGAAATTTACTTTAATTCAATATTCATCTTTAACACCATAAATTGTGCATGAATAAAACGCATTTAACCCATAACCTCAAAATGCCATCCTTACCAATAAATTTTGTATCAACAATAACACATGCCATCATGAAATCCATTAGTAATCGTCCAAATTTGGTCAAAGGTAGCATAAATTATCTTAAATGAGGTAACATGCATTAACGATATCGTTAAGTGAAATTAAGGCATTTCTTATGCACTGCTTCATGTGGGGCAATGCCACTAGCAAAAAAATAAAAATAAGTAAAATCTTCATAAAAAAATAAATGAAAATTATGAAGTAATTGAGTTAATTTCTTTTTGCGCTTGTTTGTCTCACCCTTCCATGCTGCCCCAGCTGAAAGCAAATTACGGTAAATAAATGAGCAAAAAAATTTAATTGTGCAATCGCTGGCAGACTTATATCCATAATGAAACAATATCGAAACATGTAAAAATGTTGCAAACAATGTGGAGCAAAAATTGATATCTCCTCGTTAGCGATGTGAAGCTTCCGAAAATGGAAAAACTGATGAAATATTAATACAAGAAATTTTTTTCTTTTCTGTTGTTTTTAAAAGTGCTCGCAAATTTATTCCATCCAATTTCAATGTGAGTACGTGAAATCTGAGATTGCATATTAAGCCTTAACTAACTCTATCGTGTGGATAGAGTGCACAAATGTATACATATCGTTTGGTTAATTGGAAATTGATCCCCATAAATTGAAAATTAATCAGAAAAAAATTGCATTTCTCTCTCGCGAGCTTACTCTTTGGGGCTCTTTCGATATTGCCAATATTAAGCGAGCAATTTTCTTTTCTTATTAATCTTATGCTGTTTGCTTTTATTGGAAAAATAATTTCATTCCGTTTTAAAATTCTTTTACTTTTTTATTTCTGTGATTTTGAAATAATTTTCTTTAATGTGGCGAACAGCAAGGGGTATCAACTGTTTTTGGCATGAATGCGGTATTTTGCAACAAATCAAAATATTTACGAGATTTGTTAGATTTGTTTACTGTAAATGGAAGCTACTTTATTAATTTATTGTCTTGTGGGATGGATGTTATTTGAATTTTAGGCTATAAATTCTCCTTATTTGCAGAATCTGGATATTTTACTTTCTTTACTTTCAATTTCCATCAATTTTGTAGATTCGTTATATAAAGTGCATCTTGTTTTAGCTGATTTTGAATTCAAACTTCCTTTAAGATTTGATCCATGCTCACCCCCTAGCCACGACAAGAAATTCATCTCATACATGACCACAATTTTTGCATATTTACTTAGTCTGTGCTTGTTAGTTACAATCAATCAAATAAATTATTAAATCAATTGGCTAAACAAATTGCCATAAGAGAATATGGAAACGAGCCATTAAAATAATAAATAAAGTAAATTTTTTTTGTCTCAACTTTCATTCCTATTATCGTTAAATTATTGGCATTAAAGTAAAACCACTCTTGATTCACATAATAAATTTGCAAATTGGCTGATAAAAACATTTTTTTTATCAAATGAAATAAGACAGTTTAAAATTTTTTAATTTACTTCCTGAAGGTCATAAATTTCCATGCATTAAATATTACATTGGACGTCACAATTTATGAGATTTTTAGCTCATAAATTTTTGTGATTTATTTAGAATTTAATGAAACACATTTTACTACACGAAAATCAACAACAAAAATATGCGCAAATGGGGATATTAGAGATTTCATAACTTTGCAAATTGACTCATTAAAAATCTTGAGTAATAGATGAACTTGTTTAATATTTATGCAGTCATAATGGCAATGAGGCTTGAGGTTTTTTTGCTTTTTTCAGAGAAATTTGAGAGAATTGGGTCAACTTAGTAAAAATTTAAGATTGAAGGAATTTTTCATTCAATTTTCAATCAATCTATCAATTTTGATCCGAAAATTCATAATTTTCTTCATAAAAATTCTTTGTTTTTGAGAATCACGGAAAATTCTAATCATAAAAATTGCATTAACATTTCAACTTCTTCAATTCTCATTCAAAAATATCCGCTCTAATTGAATCACCCGTAAGCTATTGCCAAACCTATCTGTAACATAACCTATCCAACACTTTTCTTAATTGCCAGCAATTAAGGCTAACATTTTTCTTTCTTTCCAATTATTGCCTAAAGTTCTTGTTAAAACACCTCTAATAACTTACTCTACAGTCTTTCATGTTATATCTCCTACATGTATTCATTGAAATAGTTGTAATAAAGTAAGATTGATGTAATGAATATTAATAAAAATTGCAATATCATCATCAAGATACTCAACATGAGATTAACACATAAATCTTTCTCATGCTTTTTTTTGCATGACTTTTTTTCTACGTCTAGTTTTTTTTCTTCATTGATTTAGTAACTTTATAAAGGAGCGAGTTTAATAAAAGCAATAATAATCTAGATTTAACAGCGATATATATTTAATTTATATCACGATCAACCTGATGCTTTCTTTGAGAAATGTTTTCAAGCCTAGTTGGATTTTGTGATTTTGTTGGGAGAATATGCATATGTACGATGCATTTTTTATTTCTTCTTGAGATGAAATTGATGAACGTTTACAGATTTGCATTTAAAACATTTGTTTCGAGCAGCAACAAGTATGTAATGGAATGTAATGAGGTGGTTTGAATGGATTGGAGGAAGAATTTTGGTAAGAATTATAGATTGATTTAAAAATGGATGCTGAAGTAAATCATAGAAGGTATTTTGAGAATTTGGTTCAAATCTTATTTAATATAGACTTAATTGACTTTTTAAGATTTGAACACAGTGCTTTTAAGAAGGAAATGCTTACATTTCATCAAAGTTTGCAAACTAACCTCAAATATTGGCAAATTATCCTTAACTTTCTCTCTGACTAGACCAATAGATATTACAAAATCTCCTTCCAATCCATTCATCCCGGAACAATAATGAGAAAATGCAAAACTTCGGAAATTAAATTATGCAAAAGAAGAGAATGAAAAAAAAAGAGTTGAAACAAGGCATGTAAAGAGTGCAATTTTTATTGGCATGCACGAAATAAATAAAGATTAATGATGGAGAAAATATTGGCACACGAGCTAATCTGCATATAGAAGTCAGTAAAGTAAGTATGTAAATGAAAAAAATAGATCTCGCAATTTCCAATCCACAATAATGCAACGTAAAAAAAAGTCTAGAAAGACATTTTTGTGTGATATTTTAACAATAGTGCTCCAATTGAAGGAAGTAAATTGGCATTTATTTTTTGTTTTTCATTAAAGCAGGAAAGTAAACAGCAACCAAGTCAGACATGAGACAAGGAACGGAATGAAGTAAGTTAATTAATAAAATTATTTTCCCATGTGGAAATTTTTTTTTGAACGGAATTTTCATTTCAAAAAGTGGTTGAAGCCTAGCCTCATGACAACTTTCAGACATTTACACACACTTAATGCAAGCAGTTCCTCAGCACACACCGCACGAGACCGGAATGCTTTTTTTTAACTTCATCAATTTGAATTTACAATTTCTTCTTTCCACTGTCTTATTATAAATTTTATGCGCTTTTCATATTGTTGTAGTCAATCTATCAATGAGATATCTCAGCACTAATGCACATGTGCTCGATGGAGATAGTCAACAGAATGCATCGTGGATGCGTAAAGAAAAACTTTCATTCATAAAAAAAGTAAAAAATGATTTGCTTTATGGATTATTGAATATGTAATGAAGGTGTAAGAATGAGACAAAGACAATTGTTTATTAGCCCAACATAGTCAATTGCCTTTCATTTTTCTTTTCATATTCCATTCAGATTCTGTAAATCTGGCGCTTTTCTACACAACTCTTACTTGTTGTCAATGACTGGCGTCGTTCATATATAGACATATGTTTTTCGATGTTGTCGCCGGTAATGCATATATTTCTTATTTATGTATGTTAACATATCACATGGGACTATATGATGAGGAGAGAGAATATTACTTTGGTACTGCTGTGGCGTATTTTGGGGAGTTGAAGTTAATTTTACCATTTATCGTTTATGCATGCCCATAAATTCAATCTTTTCTTAAATTATCATTTATTATTATTTTTAGATACAAACAAGCCAATGTTGTTACCTTGTACTGTTTAGGGGTTCTCATTACTCGAAAGGATTTAAAAATTTCATGAAGCCATGCTTTCAATAATCATTAAACTTTATCATCAGAAAAAAATTCCTAAAATCCCTCGAATAGCTAAACATTTCCATAATCCATTGCATGCATCTATAAAATTTTAATTTATTCTCATTTTTATTCTTCATAACTTTTAAGCTTTATATTTTTATTGGAAATGCCTATTGTTTTATTTGCCGATGATATTTGAATCAAGGAAAATTAATGAATAGAATTTTATGAGCATCTACATTACAAATTCATAACTAATTGATTTTATTTAACTATAAAAATAAATATTACAGTTTCCGTTTAATATTGTTTGACTTTTTGAGAATTTAGTATTCAATTGATTTAGTTACGTGTCACGTTTTATGTGTTATTGGTTTACGGTTTGGACTATTGTAGTTTAGATTATTTTTTAGACATAACGAGAAGTCATTCACTTTTTATGGAAATGTACATAATATTGTATGGTCAATATTATATTTATAACTTTTTATGCAAAAAGGAAACATGCTAATCTATGCTAAGGACATCGTCATTGAGCAATAACAATTTTCATTTAAAGTCAAAAATTTAAAATTTTCATCCATGAAGAAAATCTATTGAATCCATCAAACCAACAATCTAAAACATCGAATAAAGCCAACCAGGCATACAACCGCTATTTCACTAATCTCTAATTTGATTTGAAAATTTATGGACCTTCTATGGGTGTACTCTCTAATGTTTTATAAACTCTCACTCTATATGTTTTTCCTCTATTCATTTTTATTAAATTGTACACTATATATTTTTATTTAAGATTAAACAGTAATGTCTCTAGTGTACACACAATATGTATGTTGATACTTCACATACATTGACTTTATGAAAGACTTAGTAGAAGTACGAAGAAGAAAATAAAAAAGAAATTGTAATTATATGCTTTCTTTCTTCTCATTTCATTCATTTAAACACATTTTGTGTGGCACGACAATTTCAATTGTCATAATTTATCGTCTTAACTTACTAACTTACTCATTCTGGAGATAGAGTTTGAGTATAAAAAAGCTAATTCTCTTCTTATTTTATGAATAAACATATAAATTGTTTTGGATTGAAAATTATTGACTTTACCATTTTCTTTTCATCTAATTGTCTTGCAATATCTACAATTGGAACTGCAGAAATGCAAATAACAAGAATATAGGAAGAAAAAATGTCAGAGTAATTAAATAGAATCGCAAGTACATGCAATTGACAATTGTTATGCTTTTCACGACTATATGGCGGCAATAATCGTCACAATTTAAATTAGATGTTGAATGGAAAGAACATATTGGGAGCAGGCTAACAAGAAGGATGAATTAAGGCGGTTTGATTGGAGATGAACACCGTATAATTTAAATTGATAGTTGTTGACAATATTGTGGATAATTGGAATTGAATATTGAGGTTAGAATTAAAATTTAATATCTAGAAATACAGCCAAAACATTAAAGAACTGAAATTCTCGACCTAAATTCCACAACACAGCAAAAAATCACAATTCATCCATAAACTTTATTCTACCACAAATTATTAAACAAATATAAAAATTATTAATCATAAAAGAATAATTAAAGTTCTTTTTTTATTGCCTGTTGTCAGACCTTAATCATCCATACACACGATAATGTACTAAAACATTAATATACCGTACAAGATGGAATCACATTCCATTTTAAAAGTATTTTTACTGCCTCACAGAGGAAGAAGAAAAATGATTATATTAAGAATTATTTATAGAACTTCCATTGTACTTAAATCAACCTTCAAGTTTTGACAAGTCCAACGTTTTAATTAAGTCGTGATATAATTTTGTATTTTTTGTGGATTGACACTTGTGACTGATCATATGATAGAAAAGCCTGTGAGCAATTTATAATGTATAATATGATAAAAGCATCTCGTCTATGACAGACAAATGAAATGCAAACAAAAGCACCGTACCTAACAATTGCAGCTGTGCAAAAAAATAAAAATTGCTGAAAGCAGATTGAATATTTCTTTCTTTTCTTTGCAATCGCGTTATTGATACAATAAAATGTGAGTTATAATTTTTTTTTTCGTGTAATTAATGCCAGCACGCTTCAGTTAGTATTTGAGTTGTTGTAAGCGCTCACAACAATAACAATATGTGTGCCTTGCAAATCACATTTCATTAAATTTACTACGTAATTTATTAACAATTTTTTTTTATGAATATAGAAGCTACTTAACCGATCGTGTTCAAGTCGTTCAAATCAATGACGCGTTAAGCTCAGAAGGAAAGATTTCTGGTGGTATCACACAGGGATCTTGCAAAGGTCCAAATCTATTTAATCTGTATTTAAATGACATGAAGGATCTGGATTTATCATGTCACAATTATCGTTTTGCGGATGATTCAATATTAATATGGGATATTGGAGACGCTGAGGCGATTGAGCGTATTGAAGCAGACTTAACAATAATAATTAACTACTATGCAATAAATAATCTAAAACTGAACTTAGCCAAATCTAAATATCTTATCCTTGGAAATAAGAAGATTGACGAACGGATAGTTGAATTACTAAATTCGAAAGAAATGATCAAAGTAGAATGTCTCAAATATCTTGGCATCCTGATAGATTCATCATTATCTTTCAATCGATACAGCGAGCACATAAGATGTAAACTCTCCCAGACAGTAGGAGCAATTTCAATCTTAAGAAACCGACTGACATCGAACTTACTTGTAAATTTTTTCCACGCAAACTTCCAATCTCATCTATCTTATTGCACATTTCTACTATTAAGAACACCATACAAGATAGTAAAAGCCATGCAAGTCCTACAGAATCGCTGCTTAAAGATGATATATGGACTGCCGATGGATTTTAGTACGGCAATACTCTTCAAACAAGTAGCTGTTGGAATACTCCCTATTATGGGACTTTTATTCTATTCCTGTCTCATCACAGTGAAGAAGTCATTGCTGGCTAAAGATGACACACTCGTTAAGTTCGAAGAATTGAAATCCGATCGACTAAAAAATTTGAATATTCCTATTAGCAAAAGTAATTATATGTATAATGATGTAACTGTTATTGGATCATCAATATACAATTGCTTACCATTGGAACTTAAGAAAGACAATCACATGTACAGCTTTAAATCGAGGACAAAGCAGTTCCTGTTACAAAAAATTGACTCTCTAATTTCTCGTCGACAAATGACCGATAAAAGTAAAATTTTGTAAACATTCCAAATTTTCAAAAAATAACCGTTGAGATCGCCCAATTTTTCAAAAATTAACCGTTAACATCACCCAATTTGGGATTATATAAAACATAAACAAAATTATAGTGAAACCAAAGTGAATATTCAATCTTTAATTATGGAAAATAATACCAGTTTCTCGAGTGAAGACATATCATTCATAATTAAACAACTGACAAAAACAAGAGATCTAAATCTAACAACATTTTTTGAAGTCACCAGAATTGGTTCGCGTCTTGACTTGCTGGATATTGTCAATGCTTTGAGAAGGCAAAAATTAAATTTCATAACTTCCATTACCCATAGAACATCCATAAATCTGGTGCATCCAATTCAATCTATCATATTCGGTGTCATGAATCTTCCTGAAATATCCGCCTTCAAGAGTTTTATATACAGAAATAATGGCATTCTAAAAATCAAAGATTCTTCCTGTTTCATTAACCAAATTGATAATTCATATAAGTGCGCTCTAGTGTCAATTCCAGCAGACACAAATATTCCAAGTAGTGATTTGTTGCCAACTTGCATTAAATACACAATCGGACCACGATATCATCAGTTTCTCCCGTCTGTCCTACTAGTGGAAATTCTACAAGAGCTTAAAATTAAGGAAGTATTAACTCATATTAATGGAATCTCATTGAGATACTTACCGACTACAAGATCAATTGATAAAAGTATCATATTAAGGGTAACACATGAAGTATTTGATACAACTATAAAGCAAGCAGTTCAGGAGCTTGGAAATAGTAACATCGAAACACTATTTGAGTTTCAAATACTTGCTCATAATGACATTTGGTCACATGTCGATAGAAGATATAGTGCAGATAATACTCTATGCTACATAATGTCAAGTAACTTGCTTTCGAATGACTTGTTCACTAATGGGAGAGAAGTCAACTCATTGCTGAATAGATTAGGGCCAAGATTAGACTGACCAAATATATAAGTGGACATATAATAACGAATTATGTATGAATTAAGCATTTGAATTTATATTTTTTGAATTATTTTCTTGTATCTCTTTCTCTATTTCTTTCTTTATTGTACTTTGTTTATACACTACCTTATATTAATTCTTTATTATCTGACGGACAGTTGTCCAAATAAATCGACTGCAAGTCGAATGAAATGAAAAAAATATATAAATATTGTGAGTTGTTTAGTCAGAAAAAAAGTTAGCTTATGATGATAAATTCAGTGACCTTGCAATGAGGTTTGCTTAATTTTTAATTTTTAAGCAATGCTTGTGTCTAAATAATAAATCTTTGATGCAATTAAAGTAAAAGTTTTTTCTGGTTGAAATTAAGCTTTCTTATTTTGGGGTGCCTAATGCCTCTTCATTATGAGGTTTTTGAACTTTGATTGAGGTTAATTTGATGATTTTCTGGTCAATTATGAAAATTTAAATTTTAAATCTTTGGCTATAAATTTGGTCAAGTTTTTCAATGAATTTTGCATCAATTTTCGTTTGATATTAAAACTTATTAAATTCATGAGTTTTCCAGATTTTTTCTATATTTTTTTACGAAGTGTTTTAAATAAGACATCACAAAAATTCATCCAAAATTAAATTAAATTTCAATTCCATGCAAAACTAAAAAATTCAATTTTCTCATGAAAACTATAAAAATATCAAAAACTGCACATTAATCAGCAAAAATAATGAAGTAATTAAAGTTTTTTTCCGTCAATTTAATAATTAATATAGTCATTTAAAGCAACACTTAATTCACATTTATCAATTTCATGCAATTATTAATTCAAATCTCGTTTACACAATCAACTTATTTCCTTACTTAATTAAAATCCTTGTCCTATCTCACAATTGTTCATTACTTGTTGATTCTTCAAGGAAGTAATTGGCATTTCTGCATTTTATGTGTCATACGTGGCTGACTAAACTGGTTTGTTTGCTAAAATTTTTTTTTGCTTGAACTCGAAGCTTTTTAGCATCTTTTTGTGTTTTCACCTTGAACAGTTTAACAATCATAAACTACACAAGTTATTTTTTTCATTTTCGAATATTTATAAGAAGATGAATCATGAAAGAATCAACGATTGTGTTATGCAGCTGTGCTGAATTGAATATTATATTCAAGAACTAACAGCATTGTGTTAATAAATTTTTATACAATAAGAATGTGTAAACATTGAGGAACAGTGTTTGACAATAAAAGTTATTGCCGGTAAATGATTGCAGGACATTTCAAAAGGTTTTTATGCAACATGAGGAATTAATTTTAGATCAATAAACTCATGCTCTTATAAAAATCAATATCATTAACTTCCCAATACACTTAATCGATCATTACACGTGCATACACAATCCACTTATCTAATTTTTTTCCGTATCAAATGATTTTTCATAATAATTTAATTGAAACCCAAAGCGAACGATAAAAGTCATAGATAACATAGTTAATAGAGATAATAAAATGACACTTTGACTCAATGTTATAAGCCATTAACCAATATGCATTTAATGGTCTCAACGTGTCTCATTTTTCATAAATATTTGATTTTAGAAAAATAACTTTTAAGATTCATTCTTGAAAAAAATTCTTTCTCGGATATCATGTTGCGTATGGCTGTAAGAACAAGTCTATGCCACTCTCTGCATGCCTGATTCATTTATTTTACCTATCACATTCCACATCTAAGTTAAGATCATGTTGCATCATTCTAGTTCTTTTTCATCACTTTCTTGGTTAGTGAATAGGCTCGAATTGCTTTTTGGAATTGTGGTGGAATCAGCAATTTTCGATGTTCTAGTTATGATGAAATATGTAATGATTCTTATGACCTAGAAATGTTCTAGTGAAGATTTATATTTTGTTTGGAATTTTAAGCTTTTAATTTCGATAATAAAATTCAAGGTTTTACGCATTATTTATGAATTTATGAGTTCTAGATTGCTAGTTTAGATAGTAAATGCGATTATTGCTTCAATTGTTGTTAAAATTATTGTAAAACTTGCTTAAAAGTTCCTAGAAACCAAAAAGTTTAATATTTCATATCCAGTGAGCATATAATTATTCAAACTGATCAATAATGCAGCAATCAGCGATAAAATTGTTTGCATTCAATTAGGTTTTATACTCAATTATTGGAAAAAGTATCAACCGCCCTTAACCACTGCCACTAAGGATAAATTAACTACATCAAAAATATTTACGCCGCAATATTCATATAATTAACTTGATCCACAAAACTGATCAATAACAATAAGTACAGTATCAATATTCATATGTACATGCACAGCATGTAAATCAGCAGTGTCGGAGGAAATAAAAGAATTGTACATATTAATTAAAATTAAATTGAGCAGTGCTGTTGTGATTAATATTCTCATTAAGAAGATTAAGTTAAGAAAAATTTTTAAGTCAAGATTACTGCTAATTTATTACCAGCTTCAATTAATCTCGTCGAGTCTATCTGTTTCATTTACTGAAATATAATTGAAATTATCTCAATGCGCGACTCGATTTCAATTCCAATAATCAATTGTTGTTTATTGGCATTTTATTTTCTGTTTTTTTTTCGATAAAAATGATAATAATTTATTATTATTATTAGATACATATCGAAATTGATAATGGAAATCCATTTACAAGTTTAGTAAAAAAAGCACGAACCACATTCCACAATGGGTTGTTTTATTATTGAATTAATTTTTATTGCTTGCTTGCCATACATGCTTTATTTGCATTCATGGAAGTTGGAGGGAAAAAATTATTTAAACAGTGGTTCTGGCGATGGGATTGGGAGCTGGTTACAGGCTTCCTTGGATTTTTTAGGGGTTTGATTTTGAAGATTTAAGGCAGGATTTGCAAATATTTGGAATTTCAGTAATGTACAAAATATTTTAGGAATCGAACCTTCATCCAAACTTCAGTAAAATGAAATTTGGCAGTCAGTTAAGTTATTTATTACAAAAGACATTAAAGAATATTCATAAAGTTCATAAATCAATTAAAAGTGCAATAACGGAACAGGGAAACATTCCAACAGTACTCCTAAAATTCAGGTAACCAATTCTATTCCTTATGCAGTTTTACAGCTGATGCAGTTTTTTTTTAAAAAAAATGCGATTGACCTTCCAGCAACACGTTTGCAACTTTTTACTTCTACTGCTCATTTCTGATGCATATTCGTGTCTTCGCATAAATAAATGTTCATTAAAAAAAATTAAATTGTTTAAAAATGCATGGCAATAGAAAAATAAAATGTTTGTAAGGTAAACAAGAAGAAGAATGCATAGTGCATGGATTAATAGCAAATAGACATTTTCCCATCGACATGTGACTTGAACAAAAATTTATCTCCTCATTTTATGTGTGTACTTTAAGGTAAACAACATTTCTGTTTCTTTTTTTTCTACTTTTTTATGAGTGCCACATGTGTATAGAGAATGTCTCTATTGAATCATCAATAGATGACGAAGATGTAGATGATGATGATGATGAGTTTATTAAAAATATATGTGGTTAAAAAGTGTTTATTGAAGATTCAAGACACACCTGATGATTCGATTCATTTATAACTTCACAACTTTTCAATTTCTTCTTCTTAGCTAATGTTCGATGTTGTCTGATGAATATGTAACATAAAGTTTTTGAAAAGAAACATTTCACTCAAAATTATTAGATTAGATCTGAGAAAGTTTAACCGAATAAATGTTTTGCGAATTTTTGGCAATAAAAGTTTGTTTTTTATGTTAGGTAAGATTATGATGAATAAGTTCATGTCAGATTAGATTAGATTAGGTTAAATGGAAGTGCTGATCATTATTGATAAAAGTCTCGTGTGGGTTTTGGTAGCTTAATTAAAAACTGCTGGATTAAGAGCTGGGAAGTATTTCTGGGTACAAAGGTATTGAAAATTTCTTATTCTTATTTTAATACAAGCATGATGACTAAGTTGAGGTGTTTCAAGGAAGTAAAAACTCAAATAATTGATCAACAGTAAGCAAACATCTTCATTGATAAGCAACATATAATAAATAAATTAAATACTCGATCAATTGAACTTGTAATTGCATACACAACAGGTTACATACAATCAGGAACAAACTTGAATTTTCATAACTTGTTATCGCAAAAATGAGACACTCCCTTTAAGTTTATTGAAGTTTGTTGTTGAAATCAAAAAAAAAATATATATTGATGTGTGAAATAAAATTTTTAATCAAATATTAATTCACTTTTGGTGAGGAGACATGTCTTTTAGAATGTGCGGTTTGTGTTAATTAATTCTAAAGATTGGTGGTCTTTTTATTTTCGTGAAAAGATTCATTTGAAATTAATAAAATCATTCAAATTTCGACTTAAATTATCGATCTCAAATATGTTAATCTGACCCGAAATTCTTTTGCATTTTTCGGTTTTAAAAAGTCGAAAGCCACAGGACTAGGGTGACCATCTGCTGGGAATTTGCCGGGACACAGCTGTACTTTTTTTCGAGCTGCTGTGTCCCGGCAGAACATCAAAATGTCCCGGATTTTTGAAAATTTTTGAAAAAAAAATTATTTTAGGTTTGTTCAATCAGAAATTAACTTTTCGTAAATTTTAATCTTCAACTCGTAATTCTTTCTAACATATCTCAAGAAAAATATTAAATAATCTTAAAAAAATTCACATTTCATGTGCAATTTTTTTTGCAAAATTTTTGGTTCCTTTTAGAGGCACGGGTTCAAGCCCATGACTGAAAATTTTTGAATCCAAATTTTCATTATTTTTCATACTTTTTTGCATTTTTGTTGCTTGATTTATCTCGATTTATAATAATAAACACTTTAAGTAAGGTGCAAGTACCCCTATGATGTTAAACTAAAAATGTCCCGGATTTTCATCAAAATGTCCCGGATTTTTACGAAAATCTTCTGGTCACCCTACACAGGACACAAAATGTTGAATTCTTTTCAATAGCTTTAAAGTAATAAAGTTTTTAAGAAAACCAAAGATAATTCCGAGAATTTGTATTAAACTGCATCAAACTTACTGGAAGGTTTTATGAATGACTTAAATTAATTTTCAAGTAATTTAGGTAGTTTCCTACAAAAACTATTATGAATCGACAAAAGAATACAAAATATAATTGAAAGAAGACATTAATTAATTATTTAATTAAAAATTTTGACTTAATTGAATGAAATCAATCAAAACTTTATATTGATGAAATTTTTTTTAAATCATAAAGTCTAAATAAAATATTTTTGAAAAATCAAAACCTTGAATCTCAAAGCATAAATAGATTTCTATTAGTATATTCGAATCTAGTAATGATCACTAAGTAATCAATCTTTACACATTTAAAAAGCATATTTACAAACTATCAAACAAGAAATATCCAAATGTTGCATTTCAGTACCCTTGTAAATAAAACCAGAGATAATGTAAATATTTACAAACTCCAACGCCCATCAACAAATCCGAAAAAAAATCTCTTTCATTAATAAAAACAAGTATCGCCTTATCCATGCATAAAAAACCAACACTGACACCTTACTTCTTATAGTATAAAACTTAATAGATACTTAAGATAGATAAATACTTCATTTATACAATGTTGAGCCTGTTGAGTTACCTTGCACTATTTTCATGCCTTATTTTTTTGAAATTTTTGTTTTTCAATTTTATAAATTTTATTCCCGTAGAAAGAAGAAAAAACAAACAGTTTTTTTTTATCTTATCAGAAAGCGACATTTTTCTGTTAAAATAAATACACAGAATTACAAACTGCGACTGTTATCAGTTAGGTGTAAATGAGTGTATGAAATTAAACAAGATTTCACAAGAAATTGAAAAGTGAAAATTAAGTAAAGCAATTGAGGCAGTGAAATTATAAAAAGAGGTTTTTTTTATATTTATTTAATTAACCTCGCCAGAAAAAGTTACAAGCTCATTTTAATTTCCTCATTTATTCATGAAAATAATTTTCATTTTCGCGCCGTTAAATTCACAATCAGCCATCCATGAGGATGAAGATTGGTGAATGAACGAAAAAAAGAAGCCAACAAGTTGGTCGAAATGAATTTTTTTTCGTTCGTTTCGTAAGCAATTACAGCACATGTAAATATGTGTGGATATGATGTACGTTATTGTAATTCGTGAATGTAGGCAAAGGTTAATGAAATTTTACGTAAATTTTGGCAGATTTGTGGATTTTATTACTAGTTTAACTGAATTGTTGCTCAAATTCCTGAATAGTTGTTCAGTTAGCTTAATTATTGCTCAGATTGTTAAACTGAAGCTCAATGAACTAACCAATTGCTCAATTTGCTGAATTGTTGCCCAGTTGCTGAATTGTTGCTTAATCAACTTGATTATTGCTCAGATTGCTGAATTATTGATAAATTTGAGAAATTAAAGCTTAATAAGCTGAATTGTTGCTCAGTTAGCTTAATTTTTGCTCAGATTGCTGAAATTTTGCGGAATTGTAGCTCATTTAGCTGAATTGGAGCTTAATTTGCTAAATAGTTGCTCAGATTGTAAAATAATTTATCAATTTTCTAAATCATTACTGAATTCGGCTGAATAAATCCTTAACTGATATTCAACTTCTTAAAAAATCTGACAAAATTCACTACAACAAAACATCCCAATCCCAATCAGTCAAATAGCATTCAAAACATGCGAATAAAAAAAAAACATTTCACAGAAGATCAAAAGAAGCAGAAAAAGTCTTTCGTCATCGCATAAAGCTCATTATAACTACTCGCTGGGCATTACTACCTCTGACAGCTCGCATGAAAAAGATATCTAGCTTATCCATCTTTCACATACTGTGAGCCTGAACACACGTCATTTTAAGCTCACGGCTAAAGTACTTCTTTCTTCATTTCTCAAATCAATGAGCAAAAGTCGTCTGCTTTATTGTAATGCGAGTCAATTCAATAAGCATTACCTTATTATTTCATTGTATTTCAGTTCCTTTCAGTGTGTATATATAAAAATGATTCATCGTTTTAAATTCGCATCATTAAGCGATAATTTTTTTTTCATACTTTATATTTGGTGTTATGACTTATTATGTTCCATTTTCTACATTACATCAAATTGAAATTGAATTGATGCATTGTTAGAGATTGAAAGCTTGAATACATGCAAAAATTACACAGCAAGTTGCATAAATTGAATGTAATTGTGCGATAACGGAATGCATCGCGAAGACACAGACACCTGATACTTGGAAGAAAAGTGAGTCATATGGAAAAATTTTTATTCTCTTCCTTTTGATACTTTGCACAATGACACACATATAGTAACTAGCTAGACACTCGACTTGTGAATTATGCTTTCGTAGTTAATTTTTTTTTTTCAATTTATTTAAAAGCCTAGCGTGTGTGATGTCAGCAAAATAATGCGAAGTTTTTTGAACAAAAGAATTGACTTTTTTGCGTTCTAGACAATATGCAGATTAACGGAAACTTCTAGTTTGAATGGTATTCTTAGTATCAGAATAATAGCAAATAAAAAGTGGCAATTTGTAAAGAATGTCTTGGTTTCTATGTAAAATCTGATAAATTAATGTTGATAGAGAGAATTTAGGTTAAGTAGAGTTGAATGCAATCTTTAAGAAGAAAATTGAAAAATTGTTTGTTTTCTTAGCATTTGATTGAGATTGGATAATAATTTATTTCAGATTCTTCAGTGAAATTTCTTGGATTTGAGAAATTGTCTGTGATTATTTGGTGACAATTGAATGCCTAACTGTGCTGTAAATCTTACTGTATCTTTGAAATAAATGGTTATCTTGAGATTTTGAATTAGAATTTCTAGCGGAACTTAATCGACTTATTTGTTGATAAATTTTAAGAGTTGGACTTTTATTCAACATTTCATATAATCATGTGGCAATAAGAAATAATTTTTAACTCATCCAAATTTTATTCCTCAAAAATATGAAATTTTTTCAGCACTGCCAATTATTTTATTCGCTGATTCTCCAAATTCTTCAACATATCATTCAACTTCTTCTTAAACATCAATCTCACACAATTCTCTCCATGCATAACAACAATCCTCATAATTACAAGTTAATCTCATGAATTTCTTAGAATTTCAAGCTCAAATTCCAATCTTGAAATGCGAAAATAACTTCAATTTAAGATTTAGAATTATTCCAGTCTGTAAATTACCCGAGTTCTCAAGTAATCATTTGTATAGCCTCAAATCAAACTACATTCATAGAAATTCTAATTTTCTCAATTTGCAATTTATTATTATTGTTGCTTTTAAGAGACTTTTTATATGTTAATTTATGTCATTTTGCAGTGAATAGAATTTGAATTTGCATTGTGTATGGTGAATTTATGAGGGTTTGTTAGGGGACAGAATTGGATTTGAACTCATTTGATAATTTTTAGAAAAAAATGTTTTGTAAATTTTAAAAATGCTTGAAATTTTAATAAAAAACGATCCAAAAAAATTTACGTCATCTTGTGCGTCTTAATCATCATCAACCGCAAACTACAATTGTTTTGTTTATCTCAAATAGACTCGTTCTTTCACGATGTCCATCAAAAACTTGAATTTTTAGAACCCTCTCCCCACATCCCCTATCAAACTTCAAACAATTTTTTTGTAAGATTGTCACAAAGTCTCAGACCCCCCCCCCCCTTTCACCCTAAAAATTGGACATTACAAGTAAACAACTCCAAACTTTCGAGTCACAAAAATTCTAGTAAATTAAATGAAAATCTTTACCTCATCGCTTATTCAACTCAACAAGTTGTTATACAGCAGCATTATTCATTGATTTATTCACATTTATTATCTTTTGCTAAATCTTTTCTTGTTTAATTACTTTTCCATATAAATATTTTACTGTTATCTGTGTAGCAGAAAAAATGTTAATTCTCAATGCTATTATGTAATTACACGTTTGAATTTCAATTCACTTTTTTATGTTCACACAAAAAATATTTTATAAGACACAAAAAAAAATTATTTTTTATTGCTGTTGAGAGATGCGAAAAAGATGAGAGAATGAAGAATAACATCAATTTGCCATTGTGATGTTCATGTTCCTGTTTTCTTTCATTTACTTTTTTTTGTGTATGCTGTCTTTAGGGTTCAATAATATTTTTCAACAATAATTTGTTCCAACATAATGGTCATGAAATGTAATTCACAATAAAGCCAAAGAACTTATTGCAGCTTTTTTTTGCTTAAAAAATTGTAGGTTTAGCATATATACACACTGGCTATAATATTCGAATGCACCGTAGGGGAACTCGAACTTCAAGAAAGAAAAACAAAAAAAAAATTATTTAATGTTTATTGTTATGTATTTACACTCAGTCTGTCTGTTCCACTTATATTTTTTTTGTATTTTTTATTTTGTTAACTTTAATAAAATTTTTTCATTCGCAAATTGTACTTCAGTCTGTTTCTTATGTATTATCCGATAAATCGAGAATAAGTCTCTACTTTTGATTAAATCAACCGAACATTTGAACTTCCAAACATTTACTGATGAGACATAGAACAAAAAAAATATATGAATGAATAAATACACAAAACAGTCAGCCACACGATTACCGTTCAAGTATCGTGTGCATACGTATGACGAATATACAAAAAAAAATAATATGAATATGTGTAACGATATCTACAAGTTCATTTGAGTCAATGTTGTGTGTGTCATGAAATACCTTGAGATAGCTTATCATATGTATATTAATATGAACGTTGTCGTAGGTATTAAAAATCATTTTTTCGGTATAATTTGTTAAAAAGTCATGAATGTTGAGAAGCTTATACACATATAAAGAATTTTTTTTTCATATTATCGCTTAGCATGGTGATCGTCACCTTCACAAATGTTTACTTTTTTTCTGCTGTGTATTGTTGTTATTATACAACAATAGCCTGTTTGTATATTCGTCACACTTCAAGCTCATCAACATCAACGTGAGTGTTAGCTGTTTGTGTGGTTCTATACTTTCATGGATATTATTCTATACTGCTGTGCTCGTCATATTGCATGACAAAATCCCATGTAACTGTCCTGTGTTGAGTCAAAAAATCACTTCTTTGTTTTCGTAGTGTGTAGAGATAATACGAAAGCTTTGTGTAAATTATTTTTCTTCGTTTTCTTTTTTTTTGGATGAGGACAAGGGATAGGAAGTTCTTGATGCGGAAATTTAGGTGGAATGAGGTGTGAGTGTGAAATTGTTGATAATTTGAGCAATTAAATTTTGAATTTTCGATGAGGTTTAAGGAGTGTAAATACAAGTAAATGTGAGATAGTATATGCTGAATCAACAGGTTAACTAAAAAATTGTTGAACCTGTTGATTCTCAAATTTCGATTTGATTTTTCTGAATTTTGTATGCTTCCTTAGTTTATAGCTGTTTTAAAATCTGAAATTTTTTTCCCACATATTTGACTTTATTTACAAATAACTCCTTAAAAAGAACTCTTTGGGGGTAAAGATAAAATTTATAACACCAAAAATGATCATTTTTGGACCATACTTGGCCGAAGTAAATTTTGTATTTAATTTTAAAAAAATCTTAGACCCCTAAAACCTACATAAATGTTAAAAATTCTACGAACAATCCCTGAATTAAAGTTCAACCTCATAGTTCACGGTCACCTTTGACATTCATGCTTTAAGCTACCACAAAAAATTTCCATAATGTCAATTTTGCATGCGACATAAGAATACGCCAATACAGACTTCAACAAGTTCATCACCCTTGAAAATAAAACTTATGAAAAAAACAAGAATTGATAAGAAGAAGAAGAAGCAAAAAGGCGAAGTGAAATGTACGCCGACACGATAATTGAAGGCTGAGATATTGCTAGACCAGCTGATTAAATATTACATCCTCGATTGCATCTCTTAAAATAATAAAAACTTAACATATCCAATAATCAAAAAAGCAATTTTTATTATTTATTCAGGCAGCAAAAAAAGTCAGTACCGAGGGAGTTCATTGCTATCCACATGCATATTCATTAATTTTTCTTCATTGCATCTCCGAGTCCATTTCCATTCAAAAATCTTTCATTCATTTAAATTTATTTATGGATCTTTGAAATTGGGAAGGTTTTGGCTGCACATTAATTACATATTTTTTTTCATGGTCTTCACTTTTATTATTATCACTTCCACTTTCATTTCGAGGTCTTTCTCGCTCAAACACATTAAATTGTATATATATTTTTAAGGTTTTGACACAACAAACGATAATTGTTGGCACATCTTTTCTTCGTTTATTTTTCATTATCAAATGTATATTCGTGAGCATGTTTGTAAAACATTTGTATCAATTTGCAGCACATTTGTTACAAACACGAGAAATTATAAGAAAAAAAAAACAATGGAAATATTTTTAAATTGTCGATGAGAAAAAGAAATTTTGTTTTTTACACGCTAAAATTACAATAATTAACAGGCATGTTGGTGATGATTTAATATTTATTTTTTGAGAAATGTCTGGTTTGGTTGATGTGTGATCAGAGAAAAGGGTTGATGACCCTGCATGATTTTATAATTTAGTTAAATTTTAAATGTTGTATTTACTGACTTGGCATGTGACTGTCTGACTGCCAATACTAAGTATTAAACAGCACCCAAAACTTAAAAAAAACTGCGTTTTAAAACTCAAACTAAAAAATTTAAATTCTCAACTTCCAAAACATAACAATTGCTGTTCATTTCACTTCCATTTTAGCATCGATCAAATGCCCATTCATTCATTATGTTTTATTGGCGCTTTATCATTTCAATTTTATTATTTTCAATTTCAACAGACATTACCATGTACATATCTAGTCTTGCTTTTGTCATTTATCGATGTCAATTAATATTTTTTTCAATTTTTAATCTATTATGATTTACTATTATGCCACATTGACATGAGTGTGAAAAAAAAGAAGAAAAACAATAATTGATGATGAAAATTCATTAATAATCGATACACATACATAACTATTATGTGAGCTTTTTTCTTTGACTTTAGTTATTTTTTCTTTTCTTAAAAGGCGACAAAAAGTGAATTTTCAATTCTTCTTTTGTCTCTTTTTTTGTTTCCATTATTATGCAAATGATGACGAAAGAGAATTGGAAATGAATTTTATTTTTTTTTTTCTTATCTGAAGTTAAAGACATAAATTCATTTGTCATTTGGTAATAATTGCTATTGTCACAGTTTTATTGAGGTTTAATTGATTTATTGGAGATTTGGGATTTTTTGTATGGTTTTTATAGAAAGCGACAGTTTTTATTAGAAATTTAAGATTTTTGTTTTGTTTTCAGAAAATGAGGAGCTCAAGTTAGGGTTATCATCTAGCTTTTGTGAAAATACAGGACATTTTAGAAATTTGGTCGAAGAACGGAAGATAACTGGACTGACCATCGAATTTTTGGACGGGAAATTTTGATAAAAAATAACGGACATTTTATAGTTATGTTCATTTTAATTAATTCATGTAAAAAATATATACAGAAATAAGAATTTTTGTTAGATTCTACGTACAAATTGGGGTAAAAAGTAAAAAACGGCAAAAAAAAATTAAAAGATTTATACTGTTAACGAAACAGCACCTTCAAAATGGGTAAATAAAAAATCTAACTTCTGTATCAAATTTTCAAAATTTTGAAATTACGGGACAACAGACATTCTCTGAAAATCATATCTGTCCGTTGTCAATACTCTACTGGATGATTGTTCATACATAATTTACATGTTATACTAAATTTTGAATAATCATCCAAAAAGTGGCAATTCGTAATTTTTTTAAGTCCCTAAAAATTTTTTTTGCTGTATCACAATTCATCACTTATGTTGTGTCCAAAATCGTCATTCATAATCATAACATTTTGTCATGATTAACAATAATTAATCAAAAGACGCAACAACTTCAAAGACCCTCAGCATTTCATCATACAATCAAGAGAAACATTAAGTAAGGTGATAATTAAAAGACTGCAAAAAAAAATTATTATTAAGTAATTAAATCATTTAGTATGTGATATGTTCGACCTTGCCTCTCACATAAAACATGAAAAATTGTTTACACAAAAATTTCCTTCATTAAATCAATTTTCACAGTTTGCATACGCCACAAAGTGAAAAAGAAAGTTGCAATCAATCCGCGATTATCAATTCATGTTCTTTTTTTTTGTCTGAAGAAAATATTTTTTTTCTCTTCCTCATATTATTCATGACAGTTTCCTTGTAGAGATATATTATGATGGCTGTTATGATCTGTTGTAGACAGTGATAAGCCGTGGGCTACATTGCGAAAAAAATTCAAGTAAATTCTTTTCATGCAAACAAGTTGTGAATATTAATCAGGCATATATTTTTTTCTCAGTCGAGGAAAGGACCAACGAGGTCATAAAAAATAGTCTTGTTAACATTTTTGTTGCAAATTAATTTTTCTTCACGAGAGATTATCATAAAAGAAAAAAAAAATTAATTAAGTTCAATGCATTAATTTTAATGTCTTGCACTGACCTCATTGCAGTCGGAAATGATAAATTATTATTAGAATCTTTTTTAAATGCAGTAGGAAATTTATATTGTAATGAATGAGGAAAGAGAATTATGAAAAGTTGTTGAATTATTTGTCGGCTTTTGTTTGAGAAACTTCTATGTGTTTCAGATAAATTTTCTCATGAATTTCCTTGCATTGTGTTCTGGATATTTTGCAGTTATCGATTTTTTTATTAGAATTTATCAAAACTGACTCAAACTTCTGTTTTTTCAAAAATAATACAATTCCTGATGAAACAATCATTTACGCACTTCCAGTGAGTAATTCATGAATAACTCTCTAATGCTTACAAAAAATGTCATTAAATGAGAAAATTATTCATAATACAATCAATTTCCAGAATCAAGAATCTGAATGAATAAAATATTGTGCCAATTGTGGTAAAATAATGAATTATGGTGACAAATCATCAAGGAAAGTCCCATTCATCATCAACTTGATGGTTAATTAAAAAAATCGCAACAAGCATCAACTCATCAATGTCGACCCATAAACACCTAAGAATTGATACAATTTACACAGATATCTAATAATAAATCAAACAATCCATCAATAATATTTAATGTATATCTAACAGATTCATTAGTAACGCTATCCATCCATAACATCAATAACAATATTCAGCCAATTAACCAATAATCATATTTGAAATCCAAGTCATATCGATTAAGTGAATCTTACTCATAAAAGTGAAAGGCATGTCTAGAAACAAATCATTCAGAATGAAATTAAATATGAAAAAAAACATGAGAAATTCATGTCAAGATTGAGTTTTATTGAGAGAAGAAAATGTTTTTATAGCTGACGCCGTATTGACACATATATTCAATTCATGATTGATCTGCAATTAATATGCTGTGAATCTGCAAAAAATCATGAAATGCTTGGGGTAAACTAGCTTATGATGTCTAGATTTGAGCATTAAAATTAAAGGATAAAGTTGTCAAAACAAAGTTTAATCCTTTCTTATACAATAAGCATTAGATAGATTATAAAATTTAGAGCTTGATCGATGATTTGAGTTCGAATCCTCAAAATTCTTAAACTTTAATTTTAGGTTCTCGATTTGAACGGTTTTTATTATTCTAAAATTTCTCTGTTAAAAATGAATTTATTTATTCAATTTGAAACGTATGAAAAATGGCCGTTAAAAATGACAGTTTGAATTTTTGTATGGGAAATTTATGTTTATTAAAATCGAGTTTGTTCAAATCCATGTATCCTTGTATAACTATGAAATTCATTAATTTCTGGTATCAAAATACTTATTAACTATTCCCTAATTTTCGCATCATCCCTCCATTAAGAATAAATTAATAACTCTCAACTCTCTAACATATTTTTTTCTAAGAAAATTTTAATTGAAAATTTCCAAAAAAAAAGTTTCTCCTCAAGTAGGTTCAAGTATATCTCATAAGATCAAGTACACAATCTCTATCATTAAGTTCCCACATATTTCATTAGCTTACAGACACACTTAAATTCCCTCATCGATCCAAACTATAATTATGTCAACAAGACACTCATTAAACGGCTTTTTGTACATAAATAAATTAATTCTCTGCTATTTGATCCTCAAGTTATGTGGCTTGTCATGCCATAAAAAAACGATGCATTATGCAAAAGATGATGAAATTAAAATTGAGTGAATAAAAAAAAAGCATTTTCATTTGTCATGATGATAATCGTTCACGTAAGAAGGGCGATCTTACCAATTTACCGTTGATTCAATTGTCATCATCATCTCATAATGTTATTATTATTTTTATTATTATTCAATAGATATCTTGGGCAAACCGAGCCCAATTTAAAGTGAGCCATAGCTTCTCTGTTGGTACAAATGAATTGAGTTATATATGACAGCATAACTGCATTCTTCGTGGGCTTTAAAGAAATTCCAATTTCATATTTTTCTTTCTTTATTTTTTTTATTTTGCTTTCCTTCTATCTCAACGATGACGATCATTATGATGCCGACGTACAACAACTGAAATTGAGCATCAACCACTTGAAAATAAATAAAAATTTGTATTGCATAATATGTTTGGTAGAGTCTATATTACAGCAATATATATACTTCACTATATGGTATGAAGGAATGGAGACGAGGCGAGATGAGATCTCTTCAGATCTTTCATAAGAAAAAAAAAAACAGCCAGAAAGGTTTATGCTCTTGTCTGAAATAATTCAATTCATTAAAGCCAACAAAGAATGACGGTACTAAAAACCTTTAAATATATCTCCACATATCCATCTTTTTGTTTCTGTTATTCAAAAAAAAAGAATAACAAGGGGGAACGAAAAAAATAACAAAAAAAAAAAAAAAAATTGTATGAAAGTCATGTCTCGCGTAGGTGACAAAAAAGTATTTCGAAAATAAACATCACATTTCATTGATAGCGTCATTTACTGCATCTCATATTAATTATAGATCATGGCATGCCGCTGCATGTTGCATGTAGGTATATTTATTGGAAAATCACATAAAAATTTAGATGTAACAGTCCTATAAAAATATATTGCCATAGTGTAAACATAAATTGAGAGGAAAGTTTTTTTTTCTTTCTTTTTAACATGCTGAAGTTGTGAGGGAAAATAGCAAGTAGATTTTCAGTTTGGCTGTCGGTCCATATAACAAAAATTTATTATGATAAGTGAGCATTTACTACGAAATATTAAGGATTAAATTTTTAAAACCTTATTTTTCGATGAATGTTACTCATAAACCAACTCTTATCAGTTACATCTTATTTTGACACTTCATGGAAATTTGTCAAGATAAAAGTCTTAAACTTGACATGATAAATATTTGCATGAAAAGTTTAGAAATTTTAAAATCAACACTTTATCATGAGGTATATAAGGATCTTGTAATTAGATGTAATTAAGTCATTTGTAAGTTGTAATTCAGCAAAACTAGTTCTTCGAAATGTATTTTCTGCTATTCCTAATAATTTCAATTTCTATCACTTCAAGCTCAGCACAGTCTTTCAATGCATCAGCTTTTTGCACAAGCATCAATGGAAATGGATTATATCCATACCAAAACAGTTACAATTGTTCACAATATGTAAAGTGCTATTCATATAATGGAACTTCAATCCTTGGAAATGTATATACGTGTCTTGGAACGACTTTATTTAATCCTACATTGTCATATTGTCAGGATGGATATACATGTATTCCACCTTCTACAACAACAACAACTACACAATCAACCACAACCAGCACTACCAGCACCACCACAACAGTTTCAACAACAACCCTCAACCCACCACCATTCAATGCAACAGCATTTTGTTCTACTCAAATGCGAGGATACTTTCCATATCCAACTGGATGTATAAAATATATTTATTGTTATACATATGATGGAACTTCAATGCTTGGATCAGTGTTTTCATGTTTGGGGACAACGAAATTTGATCCAACATATAGATATTGTGTTGATGGATATACTTGCTAATAATAATAGTGTGGAAATAATAAAACGAGAAATTAATCATGAAATGTAATTTCTTCTATTTAAAATACTACAAGGTTTTAAAATAGAATCACTAAAAAAATGAATAAATAAGGAGTCAAGAGATAACCAAAAGATAAAGTCACAAATTTGATATACATTTTCTATTATTTTCATTTCAATAAATTTCTCTTGAATTTTTGTTGACCTTGGGATTAGGGTTTTCAATCCCGGACCAAAATTTCAATCCCGGGATTACGGTATTCAAAAATTCTGAACCCGGGATCCCCCGGGATCCCGGGATTGAATTTCAAAAGAAAAAATGAGTAAAAATTCATTTTTTAGCTTATGAAAAAGCATTGTTTTAATACTAATGGGTTTTTCTAAACAAAACTATTAGTTTTATCTATGTAGTATCTAGAAATTTTAATCATTAGCTTTTATTTTTTAAAAAAATTTAATTTTTTTGAATAAATTTATCTTTTCAAAATTAATTTTTTCCATAAAATTTTCCTTAAAATTGCAAAACTTAAATGACTCTTGAATTTAAAAATCTCTACAAAAAATTTTCATACAAATCAAGTTTTGAATACCTAAAAATATTCTTTTTTCTCAAAATAAAGTTTAGATCAAATTTCGATTGGCTCCAAAATTTTGTATGAAAGTTAAAAGAGTTTGCCACGAAATTTGCTTGAGTATTATTTTAAGCGATTTTTTGCTTCAAATCTTCTTTAATTTTACAATTGAAAGTATTCATCCATCCAAAAGATTAATAAAAGGATCCTTTCAGCAGTTAAATTTCATCAGTTTTTAATGAAAATATTCACATTTTTTGTTTCAAAGTCAACTCTTTTAAGTTTCATGTTTGAAATATAAGTATTTTTTACTTCTATTGAGAAAATTGCATTCAAAACTAATTTTTTAATAGTTAAAGTCAAATCAGAAATTTTAATTATTCACATAAAATTTTTGTTTAAGTAGCGGTGTAAACAAAAAATGAAAAGTTTTACTGAGATTTTCTCTAAATGTAAACAAATAAACTTATATTGAATTTTGACCTGTACTTATTTCCGAAATTCGTATGAAAAAGAGGCGTGGCTTAGAATACGATAACAAAAAAGATAAAAAAACCAAAATGTATTCAAATTTGTTTGTTTTTTAAAATCAAAAGTAGATAAAAAATATAAAAACGGTTAAAAACATCATAAAAATTAGAAAAATGATAAAAAATTTAATTTTTTTTAATCGTTAATTTTTGTAAATTTAAGGAAATTTTCAATCCCGTAATCCCGGGATTGAGACTGTTTTCAAACCCGGGATTAGGTTACTGAAAAAACAGCGGGATCCCGGTATCCCGGGATTCGGGATCCCGGGATTGAAAACCCTACTTGGGATTTCAAATCAGCAGTGTTGTTAATTTATCCAACTTTTTTTGATTGTTCATAAAATTTGTAAGGACGTTCATGCTGAATATTTCATTATTTCTTAAAAATTCTTCAAAACTATCACACAAAACTCAACTCTGTTAATTTTTTTATGGCTTTTTTTGCGAATATTTCTATTTATTTAAGATAACTTTCTGCTTTATCTTTGATATTAAAATAGAAGCTTCTTTGTGAATTGCTCAGTTTCTTCAAAATTTTTGTTCTTTAAACATCCGAAATGAAGAGTTTTATATTTTTAACAATTTCTTTTACAATTACTGCAGTCAATTCTCAGACCTTTGATGCAAATGTATTTTGTAAGAATTTAGTTAGCAGCTATTATCCTTATCCAGGGGATACAGATTGTACGCAATATGTAAAGTGTTTTTCAAATGGAGTTAGTATGGTTGGAGCTGTTTATAGTTGCATGGGGACTACATTATTTAATCCTTCACTTTTGTACTGTCAAAGTGGATATATTTGCACCCCACCAACAAGCTCAACGACCGTCATTTCCACAGTTTCCAGTACTACCACCACATCGTAAGATTTTATAATAATTTATGTAATTGTTTTTTTTTTTAAATTTAAAATTGAGAAATTTGTATTATATCCAGCACTACAGTAGCATCAACAGCTTCTACAACAGTTTCAGAATCTTCTACAACTTCATCATCAGTTTTAAGCACAACAACCATAGCTCCAGAATTTAACGCAACTGCATTTTGCAGCAATCTAGCTAACAGTTACTATCCTTATCCAGGAAGCACTGACTGCATACAATATGTAAAGTGCTATCCAAGTGATGTAGGAATGCTTGGAGCAGTCTACACTTGCATGGGAACGACATTATTCAATCCTTCCCTACTATTGTGTCAAAGTGACTATATTTGTGTCCCGTCAACTACCTCAACAACCGTTGTTTCTACAGAATCTAGCACCATAACTCCTACGTAAGATTTTCTTTTTGAACAGTTGAATTTATTTTAAACGAACATATTTATTATTCTTAGGACCACAGCAGTGCCAACTGATTCTACAGTCTCAGAATCTACTACAATTTCTACGTCAACTTTAAGTACAACAACAAAAGCTCCATTTAATGCAACTGCATTTTGCAGTGGATTGACAAACGGTTATCATCCTCATCCAGAAAGTGCTGACTGTACACAATATGTTCTATGTTTATCAAATGGTTTGAGTATGATTGGAACTATCTACACGTGTATGCCGTCAGCATTTTTCAATCCTACTCTCCTGTTCTGCCAAATTGGTTATATTTGTGTCCCTCCCACCACCACAACAACCGTTTCTTCCACAGTTCCCAGTACAACCACAATGTAAGTTGAATTTTTTGAAAAATGAAATTTGGTGAATAATTTTATTATATTCAGGACTACATTAGCGCCAACTGATACTACAGAAGCACCAACAACAATAATTCCTGAATCGACTACAATATCTGAAACAACCACAACAGCTGCAGAATTTGATGCTAATGTATTTTGTGCATCTAAAGCTTATGGATATTATCCATACCCAACTGGATGCATAAGCTACGTCTATTGTCATGTATTTAATGATTTAATGGTTGGCAATATTTATGAATGCCTAGGAACAACAAGATTTGATCCTCAACTAAAATATTGTGTAGATGGATATAAATGCGCTTTAGCCAGTTGAAATTGAATTTTCAAACTTGAAATAATTTTTATGTTCACAAATAAGCTTTTTAAAGATAAATTTATGTTGCACTTCAGCGGCAACAACAGTAATTTCATGCCTCATTGATCATTCGAATCGTAAATGCATTATTAGATTTTTTAGTGATGTTTAAACATGGAATATGTGACTTGTGCTAAGGAAGTAAAATATTTTTATGGATTTTTATGTTTGAGAATAAAACATTTTTTTCGTAGATTTTTGAATCCAAATCTGGTTCCTAAGATTTATGTCTTCTCCATTTTTTTCAGAATTTACTTTAAGGTAACCTACAATTTAATACTTGCAACTACTTTCTGCTATTTACATTCAATAGTAAGCAATAGACGTAACGGTGAAGTTTATAGCATTCCAGTTACAGCATCGAAAATTAGAAGTAAAAAACCTCTTTTCTTTGTTTTCTTTCTCTTATTCGAGAGTATCCTTGAAGCTGTCTTAAACCAAGGGCCAAGGACCTGCTACACTTGCTACACTCTACTACACTTTTGCTACACTTAACTACACTTTACTACACTCACTAAACTTTTCTACACTTTACTACACTTCACTACACTTTGCTACACTTTTACTACACTTTGCTACACTTTACTACACTTTACTACACTTTAATAAAATGACTTTAAATTATATTATGCTCGTTTTTTTAAACACATTTCAAGCTAAAAACAATTCTAAACGTAAGTATGATATATAAATACGAAAAAAAGTACTTATAAAAATCGCCTGAAATATAAATCATAATTTAAAATATACTTTGTTTTTGTCCATGTATATTTTATTTTAATATAAATATTAGATTCTGAATTATAATGTCGAAAATTGTAAAGAAGGAAAAAAATACGAGTTGATGTTTAAAAAAAATTAAAATTAAATTCATTGTATTCATCTGATGAGGATGTGCTTTGGAGTCTCTTAACAACAATATTTGGATGAAAACCCCCTCAGAAAAGCAATTTTTCACGTTGATTTTCTTATTTGGGATGAAAAACCCCTCAGAATAACGATTTTTCAAGCTCATTTTCTTATTAAAAAAAGTAATTTTTTTATTTATTTTTCATGTTATTTAGTGAATTTTCATAATAAAAAGCATTTGAAGTCGAAATTACTCATTTTTAGTTTTTAAAATAAACTAAAAAATTTCCGGAACTTGGTGGAATTTTTCCACCATTTGCGGAATTTCTCCACCAAATTTCCGCCGATTTTTTTTTTTCACCAAGTAGTTTTCCCTCTGTCTCTCCAATTTTTTTGATTTAACAAATTCTTCAAATAAGAAAATAATTAATTCAATAATATCTGCAATGAACTGAATTTTGCAATCTTTATTGATTCGTATTAATTTGTAAATAAACATTTGAATTAGCTTCCGCGCAAGCTAGGAAGCTGTTTTTTTTTAATATTTAATATGTTTTTAAGATTTTTTGAATAAAATTTTTACTTTATTATCAAAATATTTCTTTAATAAGAAACCTTTAATACCGTAATATAATTTACTTAAAAAATAAAATTTTGCTACACTTGCTACACTTTACTACACTCTACTACACTTTTGCTACACTTTGCTACACTCTGCTACACTTTACTACACTTTAGTACACTTTTCTTTGGGTCCCTAGCCCTTGTCTTAAACTATTAAGCATGCACTTTACAACAAATTGATCGAAGTTTACGCTTGTCGACTAAGAGTCTCTATATCTCATGTTTATATGCATTATAATTATTATTATTGTATGTATTAATGTGTATACAGATAGATTAGATAGAAGTTTAAACTCAATGCACATGACATGCAGGCTTGGCGACGAGAGTCTTGTGCAAATCAATTTTTCGCTTATGGCGCGATCGCTCAACGTCAGTCGATAATTAAATAGTTTTTTTATCTCATTTTCTTTGCATTATTTTTTTTTTCTTCTCTAAGTTGCGGAGATCATGTGTGTGTGTATGCTTAGTGAATGAACATCAAAACAACAAAACTGCATGGAATTTATCGACATTCATCAAAATAATTGACTAATATCCTACGGGCGACATGAAAACTATTGTAAATTCTTTTGTGACTGTTCAATAAGCGAGCCAGCAAGCCAGCCATGAAAATTTGATATCTTTTAAAATAGATCGAAAAATGTAATCGAATTGGATGCTTGTTGGCTGGAGGATATAAGTAGTAAAAGATGTTAATAGTCTGGCAATTAAGTGCAACTTTATTGCACATTTTTAATGCAATTGTTGCTGGCATACAAAACATCTTTCACTGCTTTTATCTTCCTTTTATCTAAAAATAAAGTTGTACAAATTATTACACGCGCAGCTCATATTCATGTGGCTAGGATGTACTTAGGGGTGATATACTCTTTAAATTTGATGCTGAGTCAAATAAACGATTAAATTTAATATTCAAGTTTGATGACCCTTCGACTTAGTTACACCCCTGATCAGTAAACATTTCTTGTGATTTATGTAATTGAGAAATTTACGATCATTTCTTTTCTTATGCAAAAAATTAAAATAAAATAATACAAAATGAAACTAAAAGTCTTTTTTAAAAGAAAAAAAAAAAAAGATAAAATATGTGTGTCGAGACTTTTCGCTACTTTTATTTATATTTAGTGATAGATAAGTCACTTCACCTCACTATTCACAAGTTTAAGACCTCAACTACCGCATTTCTCTATCTATCTATCATTATTTTCTTTTCTTTTCTTTGCCTTGCCACACTCTGTGCTGCTTTAATAAAATGCTTTATGGCAATAGCATTATTATTACTATTAACAGACATTTTGATAAAAAGGCAAAAGCATAAAAATATGTAAAATATTATAATTTCACTATTAAATCACTTAGCACTTCAACGGGTAAGAAAATGTGAAGTGGTAGGAAATGTTCTGGTGAATGTGAAGCATTTCTGTTATCAGCAATGAGGAAATTGTTGCGTTTATTGGTCTCATGTTGCAATAAGGTTGATGAACTGGAAAGTGGAAGTTAATGCTCATTTTGATGAGTTAACTAAGTCAACAGAGTTCAAGTACTTAACAATTATGACATCCAGACAAATCATCAACATTTACCCAATATCACGATAAAATTCGTAAATTAAACTCTCAAACATAAATAGACCTGCGAGACCACTCCAACTGTCACTTTTAACCACGTTATCTCTTCTCATTTCTTCACATTGCATTGAACGTTGGTATGTAAATTAGTTTAGATTTTTTTACTCACTCCACACATTATTTTGTTGTTGTTTTCATTTACTGCTGTCGTTGCTCGACTGTTTGTCGATTTGTAATCATTCATATTAGTTTCCCGCATTTCCATATAAATAGAAGAAAAAAAGGCAGACTTAAATGAAAGAAATTGTGGCTTTTGTAAATTAATATCCGATATACATAGGCATGAAATGTAGTGACGAATGTATGATTCATCAATTAGCTGACTTACTGACTAATTTATCTCGAGTATATCATATTGTTATCGCCTATCTTGTTCAAATATTAAGAGAATGACAACATTATGAAAAATTGTTAAAAATTGGCGGTAAAAGAAGAAAAATTTCTCGATCTTAAAATCGAAGAAATCGAGAATAAAGAAGGTTAAAAAAGAAATTACAAGAAGACAAGAATTATTAATCTAATTTGTACAACAGCAGAAAGAGAGGAAAAGGAAAAGGAGAAAGAGAACAACCCGTAATTGATGACCATCAATCAAAGATGAAGAAAAAGGTCAAATGTGCTCATTTCATTCTATCTAAAGAAGAAATTATAATTGATCAAGGAATGAAAAAATAAATGCTTAATTTGTAATAGTCATTCGTGATTCTGATTTCGAAGAGATTGTGGATTGAAAGATGTGGGATTTGCAAGATTTTTATGTGAATTATGAATATCATTTGATGGGATTAGAACTTGCAAAAAAAATGTTCATGAATTTCAGTAAAATTTTTAATTTATTGAGATTCGAACCCACAACTAACAAAGATTTTTCAACCAGCCCCACACACTAAAAAGCCTCATTTTCTCCTCAATAACTCACAAAAGAAAAAGTCACAAACATCATTAATCAAAAATTTCTCCTACAAATAGCCAATAATCATAAAAATGTATCATACAAACACCTCATACAATGTTGCAGCAACAAAACTCTATTCTTCTCTTCTCGTCACAACAAAAGACAATATTTTGACAATCAATGTGGGCATCAATGGAATGAGCATATTATGATCATTGTGGGTGTTTTATTAGGACATTTTCTGTGTTAAGTCTCATTTAAGAATGATTTATTTTTAAGTAAAATTTTTTTTTTGTGCATCTTTGGAAAAATTAATTCAGTAATTTGCATCTTCAATGGATGCATAAAATTATAATAAAAGATCATTTCCTTACAGGGATGTCGCGACTATACGATTTTAAGATTATTTTAATTTGCATCTAGATTTGAAGATAATCTCCAAAAAAAATCAACTATTTTAAATTCAGACCTAATTATACCTCATACAACAGCACAAATCAAATCAATCCTAATTATTAAACTTTTAATCAAAATATTTTAAATATCTTCAAACCACAGCCATAAAAAATCCAACTCAATTAAGAATAAAATTGATTTCAAATTATGCTCAATTGAGAAATAATTTTGACCATAAATGAAACTAATGAACTCAATAATTCGCATAAATTAAGACAATTTCTACATCGAAAAGCCGTTATAATTAAAATATTTTTGCGAAACATCAATAAGCGACATATTTAAGCCACATCATTAGCCACTGAAATTTGCTGATTAATTAAATGCTCAATTTCTTCATCCAATAGACTTGTCAATATTTGGAGATTAAAGGCTGTCAAAAAAATCAGATTATATAGCTGCCGAGTTATTTTTTATGATTGGTAATCGATTAAAAAAAGTCCATGACAAAATATTTTAAGGGATCAATTAGAGAATTATTTTTGAGCCATGTCAATAAATTAAGAAATAAGTTTATATAACTATTGAACACATCACTTATGAATGCCCCCAAATATTAAATTCCAGATCAAATTGACAGATTAAACCAAATTTCAACAGAAGTTTCCGTTTTACATCTTAATCTGCTTTAGAATTCGTCAAGCAAGTGCCCATCCCTTCTCCGGCATTTCTCCTTTAATTTGAATATTCATTACATTCTAACATGTTGAGTGAATGACTCGATCTGTTTATAAATGTAAAACTTTTTATTTTATAATAATGAAATGAAAACTATCTGACGGATGAATGCAAAAAAATATGTATAAATTTATAAAGAATGAATGAGCAATCAAGTCAAAATGTCTTTACAACAGTCGTGAGCTAACGTTTGATGTCAGCATTTTTTCCCCTGTCCCGCATAGAATATGCGAAATTCCATAAAGAGATTTTTTTCTATTTCTATATTCCTAACTTTTTTTTTTTTTTTTTTTTTTTAAAAAAAAATATTTTTGAAGGCACGACAATAATGATGATGTAGAAAGAATTAAGATTGATAAGTGAAAGGTTTCGGAAAGATCGTAAAACATATAAAAAAACATATGTACACACAGTCCGTATCGACATTTCGCGTGCAGTGAAACTTTACATTTTCTATTCTCTCCTTTTTCGGTTGTGTCTTGGAACCGCAACTTTATTTTCTATCATTTCTTGCCTATTTGTTTGGTTTTCTAAATGAAATGCAGAGTTGGATGAATAATGAAAAAAAAAGTTTTTAACAGTCAAAAAATTCAAATTTTTGATACTTTTTTATCAAATTTTAAGCAAAAATTATTCCAAAATTATTCAAAATCACTTTTTATTGCTTTTTATGTAAAAAAGAATCAAAAAAGAATTATTGACCCCGACGTGACTTGAACACGCAACCTTCAGATCTGGAGTCTGACGCTCTACCAATTGCGCTACGAAGTCAATTTATTTGATGGTTTCAGTTTGGAAATTACTCAATAAGTTCTATATTTTTTTTTCTTTTCATTTGTAGATTTATTTATCAATAACAACAATCATGTATGTGATTACTACTTTTATGATTTTTTTAAATTGTTTTCTTCTTCTTAATTGGGCTGCTGTATTTTATTATTTTTGTTTTGAGAATTTTATTTTCAAACATTTTTCTTTTTTTACATTTTAAGGAACGACGTGAATAAAAACTATTCAAAACTGTTCCACAACTAAGACTTTAACCACGAATCTGAAAATTAAGCCACCAACTCTGTCTAATTCGCAGAAAGAAGAGATGAAAATCTGATTGATACCTGCAAATGCTTGCAAATAAGCAAAAGAAATTTATTCATACAATTCGAATAAGTATTGATACTGCGAGAGCAAATTTAGTCATTTCTAGAAAGTTTTTCCTTTCATTCATCTTTAATTGAGATTTTTTTGCATTTATTGATCATACAGGAATATATTTCTATTATTCCTCAATTTACAAAGGAATATTTAAATCAACTTTAATGAATTGTTGTGAATAAAATAAATTTATATTTATTCTATCAATATAGGTCGCAGCATGTGCCTTCATTTATTACAATTTACAATTTTTTTGTGCTCCTTACAATATTTCAATATTGCGACAATTTCAGTCAAATTTGATTCCATGCATGACGTCGTTTTGTTGATGAAAAAAAAAATGCCAATAATAAAGACATTTCAATTTCTTTTCATTCATTTATTGTGGATTTAAATCTCAAACTCAATCACAAAAACGCAGATTTACACTTTCAAAAACTGCCAATCGTAAATTGCTGTTTTGCCTCACGTATGAAATATTATCGAATCAACTAGTTTGCAATTATCAAATAATTGATGCAATATTTCTTTCAATTACACTACTCTATGATTACCATATATATAAATGAATATATTTACACTGGAGGGGCTGGAGATTGATGCAATAAAATATTTTATTTTACTTCTTTATTTTTACATCCTCGACTTGGGATTAAAAAAATTGAATTTACTTTAAGTTGATGACTTCTATAGAGCGCATTTTTGTGACGATGTCAAATGCGATTAAGCATTGAGGGCAATGTCATCGCTTACTTCCTACAAAAAATATCTTTGATAACGATGACAATTTAATTATTTTAAATTAAATACGATGTGTGAATGCTTTAATTGTGACAAGCGATTATTTTCTGGATTTTTTAAACGATTTTTTTTTATTTGTGGTTTTGGAATGTGATGCTTTAAAATGCTAATGGAAGGGATCAAAAATTAATTTTGTTACTTAATTAGTAAGCGATGTAGCTAAAAGAGGTTCCAAGGGGGTCTTAACTCCTCTTTAAAAAGAAATTTTAGAAAAAATATCTGACTACACTTTTGTAGCTAGTTTTTAAATAAAAATATACTTGCATTTGAATGTTTGGTGGATCACAAAATTAGACAAATTGGTTCATTATATTTTAGTAAGTTTAAAACTAGTAAATTCACTTAGACTTTAAAAAAAAAACTATATAGCTACCCAACAAATCCACAATCCACACAAAAAAAATATCATAAACATCACAGCCTAAGTGTGGCAAAGCTTTTAGTGGTTTTGTCAGATATCACAGTCAGAAAAAAAATCGAGGCTTTAGCTGTCAAACTTTAAGTAAACCCAAGGTTATTCACGAAAAGTAAAAAAAAAAAATGATAAAGGTAACAGACCACTGTCCCACTTTTAATGTGCAAAAAATTCATTCAAGCGGTAAATTCTTAATTCTTCTTATTATTTAAGTAATGACCAAGGCTCAGACACTCCCAGGTATTGTACAATACTTACAAGACTTACAATACTTTCCATACAAGTATTGTGGTATTGTACAATACTTACTATATTTTAATACAAGTATTGTAAGTATTGTACAATACCACAATACTTACAATACTTGTACTAGGTATTGTACTAAGTATTGTAAAGTATTGTAAATGCTTACAAGACTTTTCATTAAATAAAATATGTTCTTCGTTGCTTTAAATACAATTTTTTAATTTTAAAGGCAAATTTTTGGATTGAACATGCAAAATTAAAAGTTTTGCATTTTGTTTTAAATAAAAATTAGTAAAAATCAATAAATTATGCTTAAATTTCAATGAAAATTCCAGAAATTACAAAATAATTATTGAAATTTTTTAAGTATCAAATTTGTTGAGTTTTCAAAATTTTATTAAAACATAATAATAATAAAACATAATAAAGAATAGGTGATTCCTTAAGTGGAAAAAATTAATTTAAATCAGATTTTAATAATATTCAATTGAAAAAATATGCAATCATTTGTGTAATTACATAACATTCATAAACTTTAAATTAAGATATAAAGATATAATTTTAAATCTTTTGGATGTTTCATTTAATTTTCGTAAGTAAAAAGCATTTGATACGATAACTCACATGATAATGTTACTTTATCAGTCACAAAAATGAGATCCAGTAAACAAATTTAAGTTAAAAATCAAAAATTTAAGTTGGATTTTTTTTTTCAATTTTTTTTTTTCATTTGTTTGTTTACAAACAGAAACGTATAAAAAACGAAAACGTTTTGCCGCATATGGTCGAGTATACTTTGTATTGGCCCATCTACACTGATAAAAAAAATTTAAAAACTTTTTTAAATTTGTATGGAAAATTTTAAAAATTATTTTTAAATTGTACGCTTAATAACAATTTTTAAAATTTTAAAAATATTTTTAAAAAATTTAAATTTTTTTTGACCGTTAAAAATTTTTTAAAAAAATTCAAAAAAATTGCTCGGAGTGGGAATCGAACCCTTGGCCTTAGGAATGGTAGCCAAGCGCTTTACCACTGAGCTACCGAGCCATGTGACTCGTACTGGCAATATGTTTACATATACAGAAATATTTTTAAAAACCAGTTTTTAAATTTTAAAAATAATTTTTAAAAACAAAATTTTAAAATTTTTAATAATATTTTTTAAAATTTTTTTTTATGAGTGTATATATCTTGCTTTAAACTTAATTTCTTGTCTCAATGTGTCTTAAAAACGCATTAAAGTGAAAACACTAATCGATCTAGTTTGCAGTAGAAAAAAAAATTAGCTTTCTTCAAAATTTTCTTACACACGAAATATTCAGTTCTGTTTATTAACGAAACTACTTAATTGTGTTATTGCAAAAAAAAAATATATATATATATATATATATATTTCCTTTATGTGCGAAAAAATTTTTGTTTCCGTGAAACAGGTTTCAGAGTCCGTGAGACATTTTAATTATTTCATACAATATTTTCAGTAAATTTTTGAAGAAATAAGTTTTTGATAATTTTTTCGGCTGGCCTTAGGCTGGTTTCAATATTAACACATTAAAATATTACTCAATCTATTTTCAAATGATAAACACCAATTAAACGTACATAAAAATTATTTTCATGTCGATATCATAAAAGATTTCATAAGGTTAAATACTCAATTCTACAATAATTTTAAACTAAAACCTGTTTTTTTCTGATTTTTAAAACATTTTTGGTAGGTTCATTGTTCTATTTCTTTTTTTTTATTAAGTATTTATGTGAAAAGTTGGAAAAATTCAGAGTTTTGCACTAAATTCTATCTTTTTTGACATTATTTGTGATTTTTAAACAAAAACATGCAAAAACTTACGAAAAATTTATGAAAACTTGAAAAAATACTTTAAAAACTTTATTAAATTGCAAATTATAAATTTTGAAAAAAAGAAAAAGTCTTGTAAAATCTACAATACTTCCCATACAAGTATTGTAAGTATTGTGGGAATTCACAATACTTACAATACTTTTCATATAAGTATTGTAAGTATTGTAGGTATTGTACAATACTTACAATACTTGTATGAGTATTGTGAAGTATTGTGAAGTATTTTACAATACCTGGGAGTGTCTGAGCCTTGGTAATGACATACCACGAAAGTATCACTGCATAAAAATGACCCAAAGAATGTTGGTCGATGAGTCAACAATGTATTCAAATGTTTTCGAAAGACCCATATCCCAATTTAATTAAAATATTTTGCCCCACATAAACCAGATTAGGCTAGAAGGCAAATTTCATTCAGATTTTTGTTGTATGATTTAAAGATTAAAATTCTTCTCATTTCTGTTCTTACGTTAAATTATTTTTGTCACGCCATAATATTGTACGATATAAATTTCTTCTGATGTCCCACATATTCATCCGGGAGTCTTGCAGAAATTTATTATTGTAGTGCAATAAATTAGGGGTTTTAATTTGTAAACTATTTGTTGAAAAATATGAGAAAAAATTAAATTTACGACTATTTTGATTCAATTACGGAAAATGAAGTCAGCTCTGCTAAAATTGATTAAAAAATCCCCAAATTTGTCACATAAAGTCAAAAGTCTAAAGTTCATATGCAAGTATAATTCAGATTTAAGTCATAAAGTGCCATAAAATCTTATCATTATTCATGCATATAAAAGTTTATGATTCACTCAGATTATTTATTTTGAAAAATAAAATTCATTTTTAATTCCCAGAAAATTTTTATTTAATAAAGTCAAAGAAGTTTATCAACTCAAGAGACCCAATTTTTCTAAAATTTGTCATTTATTTTATAATTAAAAAATCATCAGCTGCAGTCAAATAGACAAAAAATTCACTTCAAAACTTGCAGCAACGGAAAATAAAATAAAATTACAAATTGAATGACCGGTGCAATACAGCAGTAAGCGAAGCTCTCATTTAATATGTTAAACGGATTTACGCTTCACGATATTGTTGAGCATTATTAACGCCAGTCAATATATCACAATTATTTATTTGTAAATTTGCATTTTATTCATGTTTTATGTTTCTACTTTTAACTTTACATAAATGGACGTGAAATTTGTCTAAAAAACAACAATAATAAAAAGAAGAACCTACGATAACCGTAAATGTCATGTGACAAATTTTATGACCTTTGACACCGAGAAATAAATAATAAAAAAACACTTTATTTATATTTTTATGAAAATTGTTCATTCATGAATGAGTTTTATGTGAGATTCTTGTGCTTGACATAAATTTTCTCGACACTACTTACAAATTAAATTTCATTTCATTTGTATACTTATTAAAATGATCTGTAACGAAATTAATGTAGTGCTAGATGTATGTAGATGACGAAGGAAAAAATCTCATCCAATTATGTGTGTATTATCCCCATACATGTATGTATATCGCGTGACAAATCGATAATAGTTGGAAGCAAAAAAATGTCAGTAAAAATCCCCTCTGATATTGTTAGTGGCTGCCACATTCAAAAGAGCAAAAAGAAATAGATCCGTTTAAATTGTTATTTAATCTAGAAAATATCTTATACACATTTTTATTTTTGAATAACTTAATTAAGACTTGTGAACAGAATGAGCCTATGCAGTTGAAATATTTCTCTCTTTTCAAGCATCTGAGATTGTGGATGTGGGTGTATTGTGAAGCAAAAGAATTGGTATTAAAAAAAAGTAAGTTGAAAAGATGAATGAGCTTAACGTGCCATGGCATAGAAACATGTGATAACTCGAATGCGATAAATATTTTTCTTTCATTCTTTTCTTTTAGGGGCAGCTATTTCTCATAAAGCTGCTGCATTGTTTGGTGTGATTTGTCTGTTTATAAAGAATGAGATGAGATTTTTGCAGAATTTTATGATTTTTTTTTTGCTAAGTAGAGGTTTTTGATTCACTTAGTATAATAATGAAAGTGGATTTTTTTACCTCCTTCCCATACATTTTTTGTATGTTACAAAATCCTGGACCTTCCTCTTCCTAAAAAAATTAAACACACTAAGTGACAACCACTTTAAAAGGTCATTCATTTATTACGTCCAATTTTCAGGGAGGGAGGGGGAGTATGAGCCTGTGTGACAGTTTTGAACATTAGATTTTTTTTTTTTTAATTTAAATATTGTTACAGAAGGTGGATGATTTTTTGAATGAACATCACATGTAAACAGTCTTTTAGCTCAATTTAAATGAAAAAAAATGAATACAATTTTCCAAAATTTTTCAACTCTTTAAATTCGAAAAAATGCGTTTCAACACTTAAAAACCTACTCAACATCATTAATCTCAAAAATACTTCCAACTTTGCATATGTTGCTGTTTTATTCTTTCAAATACATGCATCTCATGCCATAAATGCTGAAGCCGCCGCCCTTTTTGTCGATGTTATTATTATATTTATAATTTTTGTTTCTTTTTCAGATTCCAAAGAATTCTTTTTTGAAGATTCTTGAGATTTAAAAAGAAAAGAACTATAAATATACATAAGATTGAGGAAAGAATCTCCATCCTCATCGTTTTCAGACAAATTTGCTGACTGCATGTCTCATGAAATTTTTTTCAAAAGAGATTGTATGGAAATTCCATTTGAGAGAGAGAATTCAAGAAAAAGAAAAACAATTTTGTAAACTCTAATGTAAGTAATTGGATGTATGTGCTCATGCAAATTTAAAATTCATTATAGGAAGAGAAATAAAAAAAATATATGTAAGAAGGCAAAAGCACAGAAAAAAAAAATATAAACTGTTTATTTTAAAAAAGCTTCCTGTTTATTTTTTCTCTAATCTTCTTATACACTATTAACTATTTATTTATTTGCTTCGTTTCTTAACTCTTTTATTTTATCGATAGTCACATTCGCAAAAGACAATTCAGCTAGCCTCACTTTATCTATCTTTCACCTAAAGCCTGCTTGCATACGTTTTCATTTTAATTGAGATAATGAGAGAAACACATCTGATCGCATTAAATGCTTGTTTTGGAATTATCATTCAGGGGAGAAATGGAAATGAGGAAATAAATTGGACATTGAAGAGACTGTAGACTGGTTTTTTGACTTTTAAGATTTCTAACGACTTTTTCCAATTCAAAATTTAATATTTTTTGAAATTCAAAAATTAACGACTTTTTTCAAGTTTTGAAATTTTTCAAATATTTAAATAATCTTTTAAATCCCTCCATGCCGTAATCATTATTTTGCATTAAATAATCAGTCTTTTATTTTATCGTGATAAATTAACACAACGACGGTATCAATACGTTCCGTTAATAGCCATTTTAAAGCCTTTGTTATGGTATCATTTATAAATCTTATTTGGGTAATTTCAGCAGATTTTTCTTCAGCTCTTTACCTAATATTTTGCCATTTTATTTCACAATTTGCAGAGCTTATTGACCGATTAAATCAAATTTAACGCTCATTTTAAGGTTTGAAAAGATTCATTATTGCTATTGATTGGAAATTGTTAGTGTTGTTTTTGTTTGTTTGACTCATTTAACGCGTGCTTTGATCTCATAATTGATAATCACGGGACTGATGTGAATTTTAATGGTCACAAAAATTAAGTCTCATTAGGTCTTATGTAAGGTGAGGAGATTTAAATCTTAGAGATTGTCAGCAGTGTTTTTGTTAAGCACGAAAAGTTTTTTTAAAAGTCAAATTGCAAATTGATATAGTGACTTGGATTGCAATCAGGTGTGTTAAATGGAGAATGAACTTTTGTGGATTAAGGTGAATGAAATTTGAGATATGTGGTAACAAGCAGCATGAAATGAGGATTGGACTGTTATATTCTTGAGTATGGGTACCAATGATCACCTAAACTCAAATAAAATTCCATAATAAAAAGAATATAAACGTCTAGTCATCGAACAATCTAAACAAGACGACAATATCTCCATTAAACTATAAAATTACGACTCAATCTGTCAAACCTAGTGATTTTATCACATAAATTCCAATCAATTTAATCAAATCACAACAAAAACTTTTCACCATAAATCAATGATTTTTTTTTATTGATAAAAATTAAACATTTTCTACCATTTTAGTAAAGTAGAAACTGAAAAAAAGCTATTAAAAATTAATTTAAATTTAGATCGTTTTTGAATTTGAATAAATTATCACAATTGAAAGTTGAAACCTAACCCAGATTCATACAAAAAAAAATTATTTATGTCTTCTTTGCTGCATATCAATTCATCTAAATTAACTTGATCAATGAAGAAAAGTCATTTTTCGACAATTTCAAATTCGCAATGTTTAAGGAAGTGACACAAATAAATCTGGTAGTCATTCTGCTTCAATAAATAAAAAAAAAATTAATTTATGAATAAATTTGAATAAACAAAATGATTAACTTTATGAATATTTAATGAAAAATTTAAAAGAGTCATTGACATGAACTTGAAATGAAAGCAGATCCGGTGAACTAGTCACAAAAAATAAATTTCGGATATATCCTAAAATGTCTTCTACTATTCATGACAATTAGGAGTAGAAAGGAGAAGAGAAAATTAATTAAATTTGCATGTTCACATGAGCAATAACAAAAATTAACTTTTTTTTTTCACGTGTACCCAACACTCCTTTAGTAATGCGACAATGCCATTTATGATTAGGGTGACCAGAAGTTTTTCGTAAAAATCCGGGACATTTTCATGAAAATCCGGGACATTTTTAGTTTAACATCATAGGGGTACTTGCACCTTACTTAAAGTGTTTATTATCATAAATCGAGATAAATCAAGCAACAAAAATGCAAAAAAGTATGAAAAATAATGAAAATTCGCATTCAAAAATTCTCAATCATGGGCTTGAACCCGTGCCTTCAAAAGAACCAAAAAATTTTCAAAAAAAATTTGTACATGAAATGTGGATTTTTTTACAATTATTTAATATTTTTCTTGAGATCTGTTAGAAAGAATTACGAGCTAATGATTAAAATTTACGAAAAGTTAATTTCTGATCGAACAAACCTAAAATAATATTTTTTCAAAAATTTTTGAAATTCCGGGACATTTTGATGCTCTGCCGGGACACAGCAGCTCGAAAAAAAGTACAGCTGTGTCCCGGCAAATTCCCAGCAGATGGTCACCCTAATTATGATAAGATCTAGAGACGCGAGAGTATGGAGACATGAACGACTTTCAAATTGTCGCATGGTACGCAATCAATTTGATTCATTTCGATGTCCGTAAAATTAACAACAACAGTTCAGCATTTTTTTGGGCTGTTTCTGCTTGCGCCAAGCTTACTTACTCGCGTCTCAATCTAATGAGATTATTATTTTAATTTTCTTGTATGACTTCTTATTTTTTCCACATCTTTCATGCTTGTAAATAATATGCAAGTGAGTAATAAGTAATAATACTATGCACTCAATTTTGTTCCAGTCATCCAAAAAGACGGATGGCGTCGAGAGAAATTATTATGAAATTGTGTGTGCAGTAGCAAGCCACAAGACATGGCATGGCATAGCATTAAAAAAAATACACAAAAGTATTCAAAGATGAATTTTTATTCCTCACATGCATACATTAGAGACTCTGATTTCGGGATTGGCGTTGATGATTCAGCTGTATGGATGAATTTTGAGAAAATTTAAATTTTTAATTTGTCATGCAGTAGACGATGTTTTAGTGACGATAAAGGGGGATTATCTTGTGAGTTTCTATTGATATTGACGTAAATTGATAAATTTTGATGTTATGGTCTCACATTTCAGACTTTAAAATATTTTAATCTGAATAATTCATTGATTTTGGGAATATTTACTAGAAAATCGTTATCAATGGAATTTCGAAATTTTTGTAAAGATGCAAATTTTGCATCAATTGAAGCAAAAAACAATTGAGAATTCTCAAGTTTCTCTTTAATTTAAATGCTTAAATAAATATTAATATGTAAGTAGAGCATGATTATTAGTTAAACAACATTAAAGTAATCTACAAAATTTATTATTTTAGCATTTTACAAGAAATTAGAAAAATGTTTAAAGAAAATTTTGGAAAAATAAACTTTCCTATCATCGAATGATTTTACAAGCACACATATTACAATTAGCAAGGTAATAAGGTAGAGTAAGAAGTTTACATTACATTTGAGACTAAGCAGCAATAAAATTTATGCGATTCGTTCCATTTCTTTTTGTTTATTTCTAATTCTAACCTTCATTTGACTTCAGATGAAAGAAACTAGCCTGAATGTTCTTATCAAAATATTTGGAATAAGCTGACGTAAGTAACACCTTAGGGTTTAAGAATTTATGTGCTGCGTTAAGATAAAATTGTTTACAAATTGTTTATTGAAACAATACTAGGTCAATATCTCAGGAAATAGTAAAATAATGTTTAGAGTTAGTTTCCAAATTTTGTTATTGTTTACTTATGCTACTTCTTAGTTACAGATTGCCACTTTCAATTTCCAAGAAACAATAGCACGCTTTCATGCCAATTTAAGAAAACAAACAGAAAAATTCGCTAAAACAACAATGAATAATCAGCAATAAAAGTAATTAAGAGTGAAAACACATGTACGACATTCGGGAACCTCTAACATTCATTCATTAAAAAGGCATGAGCGCCAAGGCACACACATAAATTTCTCAATTAATTTTCCATCATTCCTCTTAAAAATTATATTTTTAAAAAAACTTTTTCTTCATTTATTCACTTTTATCATAACATGCTACTGAAAAAATGCATCGTGCATATCAAACGTGATGTATGTGAATGAATTTATAGCACTCCTCAACATGAATGTATGAACATAGCTGTGCAATGTCTGTTTTTTTTTTGCGAATGACGACAGACGACAATGATGGAATATTCATTCATTCCGCATATTATGAAGATCAATTCCTCAATAATTTTCACGCTATGTCTCTTTTCATGCATATAAATTTCACTTACATTTATTGATTTCCGGGTCTCTTTTTGTTGATCCAACAAATGCCATGAAACAGCATGACTTTTTCTCACAAAATGTTAAATACGATTAAAATTATAATAATTTTTATAGAGTCACAATACTAGCGCCAATATTTTATTATTTTTACATCCAACTTAATTATTATTTATAAATAATAATCGAAAGTTGAATCGCAAAGAGAGGAAAAAAAATTTCATGCATCAATAATTTAATTATGTTGTAAAACGATTATAAACAGCCGGCATTAAATAAAGCCATACAACATAAATTTAATAGAGACTTAAGAAGAAGTAAATAACATATTTTTTAACAGTGTTTAAGCATCGATTTAATTTCTTTGTTGTTGATCAAAAGGGCTCAACTTTTTTTTCTATTTTTTATTGAGGGATTTTTTTAATTCATTAAAAGATTTTCGTTTTAAAATTACATCATTGATGTAATAATTTCATTGAATATTATTCCAAAATTGAATACACCGACAGTGTCATAAACTTATTAAAAGAGTTAATGGATTCATTTCTTACAACTAACCCGGAAAGCACACGCCGGCATGAAGCTGGCAAGGTGCTGGCGTAAACCTGGCACGGATCCGTTCATGCCGGAATAAATCGGTCACCGTGCTGGCTACGTGACAGTAACCATACTGGATTGTCGGCCATTTCTTCAATACAAGGCGCCGGCGTGTCTATTTTTTCGTGCCGTGGCACGAATCTGGCGTGGAGCTGGCACCACGCCAAAAGTACGATTTTTCAAATTTTCGAATGTGGCACGGAGCTGGCACCGTTATGGTGTTCATACTGGATTGTCGGCCACTTTTTACATAGTGGGTGCCGGCATGGTTTTTTTCCATGCCGGCTTAAATTTGGCACCTGAAATAAATTGCGCAGTAATTGCGCCAAATTAAAAAGCCTTCGATTTAAAATTTAAATATTCGTTTTATTTTTTATTTTTAATATATTATTAGAAATAGAATAAAAAAAAAATAAGCATCTTTAATTTTAGAGGATTTTTAGTTTCATTTTCATCACTAAATTTGTCCAAATTCTTATTTCGTAGCATGATATTCGCAGAAATTTTAAGTTGATGTTTTGATCTCTGCCATGATTTGAAACGATTTCTCTCCCACTGTTCTCAAAGCTTTGCTGCAAACAAGATAAAAAAATTAATTTGCCGATGAAATTTAGACTAGGCATTTATGAAAAATTTAAATTAAAATTTTCATGAAGAACGGCATTTTAACTAATTTAAATCTACTTACCTTTACTGATATGATGTCCTACAGTCACAATTGACTTGAAAGTGATGTCCAAAACTCTGATGAAGCAATGCTAAAATAAATTAATAAAAAAAAAACTTAGAAAAATGTGCTTTTCACGGCACTAATTAAATAATGGAGCCAAAAGGACGCCATATCAGTGCCGTGAAAAAATTCAAAATCAATTTTTTAAGAAAAATCCATTTAAAGTATTTTATTTTAACTTACTTTAACTTATCTAATGTCCTTAAGCTCCAAGTAACCAAGCACTGTCAAAAGCTATGCCAAAATCCTATAAAAAATAATAAAACTTTAAAAAAATATTGAGAGCACGAATTTTGTTTTTCACGGCACGAATGAAGTAATGGAGCCAAAAGGACGCCATACCAGTGCCGTGAAAATATTAAAAATCAATTTTTTTTTAAAAAACCCATTTAAAGTATTTTATTTTAACTTACTTTAACTTATCTAATCCTTTTGAGCTCCAATTAATCAATCACTGTCCATAACTATGACAAATATAAAGAGCACGTCTTTTCCTCGTGGTGTTTAACGCAATACTGAATAGAATACAGGGCAAAAACTACTTGTTCTATTCTAGTCGTCACAATTAATAAAACCTCGCCGACGATGTGCCGGCGCGGAAAAGAAATCGTACCTATGGCACATAAATATTTTGATGCCAATATTGTGCCAAAATCGTGCCGTAATCACTCCGGAGTGGTGCCGGCTTGGTGATGCGGTCAAGGGTGTGGAACTGATCAAATTGATTTTTGATCATTTTTGATCTTTTTTGATCATTTTTGATCTTTTTTGTTCATTTTTGATCATTTTTTTTGATCATTTTTGATCATTTTTGATCATTTTTGATCAATTTGATCAGTTCCACACCCTGGGATGCGGTGTGAAATTCAAATGAAGATCGGCGTGCGCCTTTACGATGCCACGTCTCGGCACGCTGTGCTTTCCGGGTAACAGAGTTGTATCGTGTGGGATGGTGTAAAGTTGATTATTAGATGTTATAAAGTGAAAATAATTGGTTTGTGACAAATCCTTGGCATTTGAAGGTTCAATGATCGAGTTAATTGAAGATTTGTTGATATTGCATTTCTTGTTGTTAAATAAGGAGTTTTGGGGACAAATTTTTAAGGTTAATGTCAGGTAATTTATTACACAATAAACAATAAATGTGTAATCAACAAGTTGGATCTCTTTTGAATTTCATTGAGCTAGTTTTTATTATAAATTGAAGTACATTGCATTCTCAAGTGGAAAATCAATTTGTTTTTTTTTTTTACCTTTTTGAAGGGTACATAGACAAGTCAAGGACATAAATAATTTTCTAGAAAATCGTAGTTAAAAATGGAACTTATAATCACCATAGCAACATCCTCAATAATTCTATTTTTTTTAAACCCATAAGATACAATTAAAAAGAAGACATAGAAAACATCCAGAAGCATTTTAAATTTTCTTTGCGAAAAATGCTCGGAAAATTAATTGCTTCCGTCCGGTCTCATTTTACATTAGAATCTCTTACAGAATAATTATTTATTGCTTTAAAAAATATTTTAATAGTATAAGAAAAACCTTAAACTCCCATAACCAATCCACAACTCTGCCCAGCGACACAAAGAAACAGAAGAAAATCTATCAATTGATCTTTCACGCATCATAGGTTTTTAATCATGCGATGTAATGTTCGTAATATGTGATTGAAATTTACATAAACACGACTTCAATTGGCGTTTGTTAGAAGAAAGAGATTGAAATTAAAGCCTTAACAAGTATAATGAAAATGTAGATATGTGTATATAATGTTATATGATTACATTTTATGAGATAATTTATGTCTTATAAAAATTCTTCATGGACAATTTCAGTAGATAATCGATGTCAATCTAATATGTCTTTAATCGTGAACCTAAAAATAGACAGAACTGTCTATTTGATCGTAGAATATGTAGAAATTTTATTTGATATGTTGATTGACAGTAGTGCCCTTTTGCTATACTTTTTTTTTATTTCAATTGAGATTGAATTAGAGAGATGTAGATAGACGTAGAGAAGAATTGAGAAGAAAGAAAGAAGAAAAATAAAAATTGTGTTTCATAATCAACAAAATAAGGCATTTAAGCAAACTCATAATGCTGTTAGCTGACCATAAAACAGCATGTTGTTTTCGTTGAAGTCTTTAACTTTTTTTTGAGCCCATTTTTTAGAGTAATTTGTCTGTCAAATGTGATAATTACTTAATATTTTGAACCATATTTCTCTTTCTATGTACTTTTTTTGTACCTACACTGCTCATGCTCAGTGCCATATGTTTACATACATAAATTGCAAATGCAATTGCCGGGTAGTTCAAAGCATGGTATGGCACCTAAAGCCGCTGTGTGTATTACGTTAAAATGAATTTATTTGTACATAAATATATTGAGCACATAAAGGAAAGAAAAAAAAAGAGTTTGAGTACTTATTTGCTGAAATACTCGAGTTTTTTTTTTATTTCTTTCTTCTTTCTACTCTTGTGTGATTTTGCAATTCTACATGGATATATATTGTAGAAGGCGAAACAAGTAATGTGTAAGAAGAAATTGTGTACAACACTTGAAAAAAATGCTTTTAAAACTTTACTCAACTATATTTTACTACATATAAATACATAACTATATCGATTCTAATGTGAATGTTTACAATAAGCCTCGCTGCATGAAGGGAGAGAAGAAATGTTTTCTAGATGATCATGCGGGTGTGGAAATGAAATTGGCGCATTTTTTTTATTGTGGATTCAAGTTGCCTAATGCGAAGTTCTAGGCTTTATCCTATGCCAACCCCATTCCCTATGTTTAAACTCTAGAAACCCAGAAAATCAAGCATAATCCTCATTAATCCAAGACAAAATGCATCAATAACTCACAACTCCATTAATTACATGTTCAGTCAATTTTTCTACATTTCTACAATTGCGAAACTGTTAATAACAACAACATCCAGTATAATTCTATTTAGTAAGCTAAAGACGGTTGAGAATTCTCCCTATATGTCTGCATAAATACACATTCATATATTTCAAAACTTGTAAACTTTTGTGTAGGTTTAATACCAAGCTGTTCTTTTCTCTCCCGCACTCGCGTGTACATCTTTCTTTCCAATAAAATAAAATAAAAAGAAGTAGAAAAAGTGATCATCATCACTGCCTTGCTGATTCATTAAACATCTAAGTCGTCTCTCGTTGTGTGTATGTGTATAAATGCTCAGCACTCGACAGATAATTACATAGAAACATTCTCATGTCGTTCGTTCTTTTTTTCCTCTCATTTTCAAATTGTGTAATTTTCTATTTAGCTTTAGCTTAGCTCGCGTTCTGTTTTATGTATTTTAAGTAAATGCATTTTTTCTCATTCTATTTCACGGATTAAAGCTGCAATTTTCATAAGCTTCACAGCAGCAGCAACAGGCGAATTACATGTATACACATCTACTTGAAATGAAAAATATTTTTCTTCTCATTCTGTACAATATGTATAGAACAATTAACTGGACGCTAAACAATGTTGCCTTGGCAGATACTTAATTTAAGCTAAGTGCAACGGTAAAGTGATCGTAAAAATGGCACAAAAAGAAATTCAAGCTTGTTTCGTCTTTATTTTTTATTTGCACATCGAGATAGGTATGTGCACAAATAATAATAATAATAAATAGATAGTAAGGAAGTTTCCATTAGATAATAAATGAATTGTAAGCTCAAGTAAGAGAAATAAGAGAAAAATATAAAAGATTGTAAAGTGATTGCAATTTAAAGACATGTGAGGGACAATAAACAATAAATTTTCAATTTGAAATATCGCAATTTTATTGAATATCGTGGACTGTCTATGTTTCGTATTCACTGACTTAAATTGCAGTTCTCGCAATGTTAACTCTTTTTAAACGTACAATGTCGATATGTGTCGAGCGAAAATGCCTCATAAAAACACATGTACTTGTCTCTGTCTCGTGAAATTTCATTTTATAGTTCACATTACAATTTTTTCTCATTTTTTTTCTTCATTCATCTCTTAAGAATATGAGACTTTGATCTTGATTTTAATTCTCATTTATGCAATGACATAAGAATGCATGTTTCGTGCTCGCTTAATTAACTAAATTTTCTCATCTTTTAATCTAATGTTTACGTGAGTATTTTTAATTTGGATAATTGGATATTATCTTTTTTTGTTAATTAATTAAGAGGGTTGATTTATAAATGAGGTTCATTAGGTATGGAAATAAATACTTGATGCTCCCAAGAATCTAAAAAATATGTTGTAATTTTTGTATGACCCCCAAAATGTCCAGAATTTGTTACTAAATTATCTTATTTTTCATGCTGAGGTAATCATGCTGTAGAGAAAAAAATTGCTAATTTTTAAGACACATCTTTTAGGTACAATAGGTCAACGGTCGCAAAATTCTTTAACTTTAACTATAGGGGGTACAACAAAAAAATATTTTGCTCCTCTAATCTCAATTTTTGAGCAAAATATTCCACACATCTCAACAACTTTCTGTAATAAAATAAAATCAAAACAATTTGAAGAGGCAGCATGTGATGACTAGCTAAACACGACCACCAGAACACAATCATTCAAGAGCATAATTTATTTCACATTACATAATCAAGAAAAATTCAATCCCGTTAACATTCTTGAATCTTTAATCGATTGCTACAATTCACACACCCCTTTTCCGTCCCCTCTTGTGTTATCTCACAGTCCAAACTCAAAGACCAAACTAATTTGTTTTGAAGTTGAATAATCAACTTAACTAGATCAACAAGATAAATGTCACATTTTCTAGAAAACGCAGTAAATATTATTCAATCATGTAATAATTACTATTTATTTTCCTTTGCGTATTTACGTAATGTTAATATCTATTTAATTATTATTATGCACTTGAATATTAACTACTATGAATGCACAGCTTTATGACCAACTATAAAATATGAGAGATGATAAATGGCAATAAATTGAAATTAAGGATAAATTATGAGTTTACTTTTAGTTTGAACTTGAGATCCAGAGAAGCTGAGTTCAAGTTTGTTCATGCTGGAAAAAAATTGTTTTTGAGCTGGTTTGGTGATTGGAAGCAGGATTTTTATGAAAAATTTTAAACTGCATCAATTAATAAGACTTAGGCACTCTCATGTGAAATTTGTTATGAATTAAATATTAAACATATTGTATTGCACATGCCTGCATTTTTAAAAGGAATTGATACTGTTTGTGGAAGTTTGTCACGTGCATTTCTCAGTTTCTGAACTCTCTATCAAAATATTTTTAAAAAAATATTCAAAAACACCGGCAAAATCTATTTTTATAAGATTCTTATTTTGGCGCCACGAGGATTCTTTTAATGACCTGAACAAGTAAAATTTTATGGTTTTTTGCAGTTTATGAGTTTTCTTATCAATCGTTGTAAAATTAGTCTAAGTGAGATTATGGATTAGCTTATCAAATTAATGACTTGTTCGACGAGATTTTGAATAAAGGAAATTCCTTTGATTCTGCAATCGAATTGAAATAAATCAACCGTATTACTTTAGAAAAAAGTCCTCTTCTTAGGTCATAACCCTTTAAAGGAAAATCCAAAACTTTATTTACCAAAAGTCTAGCTCCTTACGTACACGGATATTTATTGAATAATATTGACTTTTTAACAATTTATTACTGTCAGAATGTCAATGTTTGCATGAATCACAACAATATCAACAACTGCTGTAGATTTACAACCAAATTCAAATCTAAGTTTGCCCTTTAAAATTTTTATTGCTTCATGACTATTAAGTCCTATCAAATATTAATTTTAATTACCATAAATAATTGCCTTTGAGCTAAAAATAAGACACGTAGTCTTGCATTAAAAAATAATCTAGAATATGTTAAGATTGTCAATGTAAAATTCATCCTATTTACCCCAATTAAAACACCACAAACCGTAATATCAAAGTACAATAATTATTCTAAACAACTTCGCGCTTGATCTAAATTTCCATATTTGCATAAAATAACATAAAAGAATGTGTGTCTTTGTGAACTGTTAACTCATTCCTTAATCCATTTTTCAACTCAACAGCAGCACGTTTTTCACCTGTAATTAAACTGCGTTTTACTGTTAATCCCACTTCAGTGCTTCAATACTAATGAGATTAAGCTTGACTAAATACGGAAGAGTTTATGAGACAGGTTCTTATTTCTCTTGTAGATTGTTTAGATTATCGAGGAATGTCATATTTAATGTGATGAATTGAGTTAAGGATGCCTGCATTTATTTTCTGTTTCTAATGTTCAATTATTTTGCATTCATTCATTGTGTTCTGTGATGATTGATTCATACTGAATTGAATTACAATAAATTTAAAAAAAATCTGATGTCATACACACAGACGATGAGATCATTGTGGATTGAATTTTAATTTTGAAAAATTGATTTAATTTTAATTTTATTATTCTTCTTCAAAAGTTGTCCATCAAACCCCAATATAGACATCCAGCAAATAATTCCAAGTATTCACAAAAAAACTTCACTTCTAATTATCACAAATGAAACAGATTTTGACGAATTATTCAAAAAATTATTAATCTATCATTTCATGCTTCAAAAATTAATTAAAACAGCAACAGCTCCTACTATGTGGTAAGTTTCAATTCTAAAGGGAACGCTTGCTGTCTTGGAAAGCTTAATTGCTGTCTCTGTTTCTATTTCATGATTTTCTTTTCGTAAGAACAAATACTTTTTTGCTACTTATTTTAATGATCGCTTCCTACCCATCAATCACCGACTGTTTTTCTCTGATGTCTTGCCTATTACATTCCAAAATTAAATTCTAAATTAGCAACATGTAGAGGAAAATAGCAAGGAGATGAGATTGGAATGTTAAATGATTCTCAGGTGATGAGAATAAAGCGCATTTTTTGAAAAATTAATTTTAACGGATTTTGAGATTTTGAAAAAAAATAAATTTTTTTAAAATGGCTTCCTCGTTTAAAAGTTTTCTTTACAAATCTAAACTTAATTAAGGTTTTACATAGCATGAAAGATACCAGAATGCATGCAAAAAGATGGCAAAATAACGTGCAAAATAATTTAAATTGCAAAAGTTTAAAAAATTTCATTAAATTACAAAAAAATAACAAATAACTTTAATGTCCAAACCGACTACATTTTCTCAACTATATTCGCAAAAAATTCAGCACAGAAAACAATATTTTTCTAATTAAAATCGATTTATCGTCTGGTTTTCATTGGTGTACAGGAAGTAGAAATGGATAAATTCAAAAGGATCTCTGAAACTTTCACAGTTTTCCGAGACTATTCCGAGAGAAACCGAGAGCAAGTTAGAATTTTCCGAGACCCCGTAGTTTTCGAGATCTGGAGATGGCCCAAATCGTATAATATCCTCGCGTACTTCCCATAGGATAGTTTTCAAAAACCACCGAAAACTAACAAGTTATATATTAAAACACATCTACTTTTTCCGAGAAGATTCGAGAGCTAAAAATTTTTATATCTCGACTTTTAGTTTTCGAGATATGAGGATAAGAAAATTTTTAGACGAGTTTTGCTTGGGTCAAAAAATAAAAATTCCCAAAAATGAAGCTTATAATGAAAATTATACACCAAAACGCATCTACTTTTTCCGAGAGGAAACGAGATGCAAAAATAATTTTGTATTGATTATTCTCTTTTGAGTTATAATGGTTTGAAATTTTCGACGAGTTCAAATTTTTACCCAAAATTTCTAACTTTACGAGAATAAATTTTATATTACAAATTATATGTCAAAATTCATCTACTTTTTCCGAGAAGTTGAGAGAAATAAAAATCTTTTGAAAATTATTTTTGAATTTTGAGATATCGATCGTCAAATTTTATAATAGACCACTACGAGTTTTAGAAAATTTTCAATTTTTCGAGAGCAAGTTTTTATATGACATGTTATATATCAAATTTCATAGTTTTTTAAGAGAAGTCTGGAATTTATTATTTCTTAAAAAATTAAACGTTTATTTTTCAATTACACGCTTTTAGACATATGCAGTTTTGTGAAACTTGAGTAGGTAGAAATTGCATAAAAAAAAGTTTTTTAAATTATTTAATGTTAAAATTATAATTTTGTACTTTTTGGATTAAATTATTAATTCATATATTAAATATATATGGAGGTATTTTATTAAGTTGGTGAAATAAATTATAAAAAAAAATAATAATCCTGATAGTTAACACATGAATCAATAATTTAATCCAAAAAGTACAAAATTATAATTTTAACATTAAATAATTTAAAAACTTTTTTTTATGCAATTTCTACCTACTCAAGTTTCACAAAACTGCATATGTCTAAAAGCGTGTAATTGAAAAATAAACGTTTAATTTTTTAAGAAATAATAAATTCCAGACTTCTCTTAAAAAACTATGAAATTTGATATATAACATGTCATATAAAAACTTGCTCTCGAAAAATTGGAAATTTTCTAAAACTCGTAGTGGTCTATTATAAAATTTGACGATCGATATCTCAAAATTCAAAAATAATTTTCAAAAGATTTTTATTTCTCTCAACTTCTCGGAAAAAGTAGATGAATTTTGACATATAATTTGTAATATAAAATTTATTCTCGTAAAGTTAGAAATTTTGGGTAAAAATTTGAACTCGTCGAAAATTTCAAACCATTATAACTCAAAAGAGAATAATCAATACAAAATTATTTTTGCATCTCGTTTCCTCTCGGAAAAAGTAGATGCGTTTTGGTGTATAATTTTCATTATAAGCTTCATTTTTGGGAATTTTTATTTTTTGACCCAAGCAAAACTCGTCTAAAAATTTTCTTATCCTCATATCTCGAAAACTAAAAGTCGAGATATAAAAATTTTTAGCTCTCGAATCTTCTCGGAAAAAGTAGATGTGTTTTAATATATAACTTGTTAGTTTTCGGTGGTTTTTGAAAACTATCCTATGGGAAGTACGCGAGGATATTATACGATTTGGGCCATCTCCAGATCTCGAAAACTACGGGGTCTCGGAAAATTCTAACTTGCTCTCGGTTTCTCTCGGAATAGTCTCGGAAAACTGTGAAAGTTTCAGAGATCCTTTTGAATTTATCCATTTCTACTTCCTGTACACTTTTCATTGTATGCTGGCTGCCACATTCCTCATCATCATCATCAGTAATTTTATGAGAAGGAAAAAAAATTAGTTGTAATCACTGAAGATGAATAAGAGTATAGCAAAATAAGGCAACATATAAAAAAATAAAATTAAGTTTGAAAGAAACAGCACAAAAAAATGCTCTAAGTAGATAAAAATTACTAAGAACGACGATCATTCAACTTTAACGCACAAGTCTGATAATTTTTTTTAAAGGCATAACTTTATCTGTATACAAAACTTTATTTATTATTATTAAAAGGCATTTCAAGTGATAAATCACAAAACAAATGGAGCATAAAGGGCAACAGCAAGTAAAGCAAAAAAAAATAGGCAGAGATGAATATTTTTCTTATTGCATCATTGAACATTTCACGTGAATTTAATTCATTTCTTCATTTATTCTTAGAGATATTCTTCATATCTAGGTTGCGTGTAGATATTGAGTTTGCTTTATGACCCGAGTAATGCATAGTTGTTAAATATTGAATGAAAATTCAATAAATTTTGATACAAAGGAAAGAAATTCTAATTTTCTCAGTTTATGATGCAGTTCACGTGCTCATCCATGATTTTACTCTAATCACACCTCACTTTACCCACGTGAACCCTAATCACTCAACTACAACTCTCATCCTACTCCAATTTCACCCTGGAATCTTTTTATTTCTCATTCTCATTCACTATTGATGGAATTTCAAATTACATTAATAAAGACTATCATAAATTCAAATGTCTACAATCGTGAATGACGTATGAAAGTGTATCATATGAAGTGCGCAAAATAACAACAACGAGTATTGAGAGACAAAGCAGAACTGGTCTGAGATTGTGCTTAGCAGTAAGCAGCTACACATTTAAAACACATTTAAAAATTGTTTATTCTTACAGTTTTGTACGTTTAATGACAATGCACGATATAGAATGAATCAAGCTAGAGAATTCTCATTCTTTGTTTCTGCTTTTGGGAATGGAAAATTTTCGGATGCAAAAATTTTGAAAATTAAAAAGTCTTAAATTTGAGAAACAAAAGCATTCCAAATCCTTGAACAAGTTCACGAATGTTCTAAATATCCCAGGAAATTCCATTATTTGAACCAGACCTCATGTAACTTATGCAATTCCAATACAATTGAACTAGAGTCACGAATCAGCAGTTTAAAAAAATATAAATAAAGAATCACATGGAAAACAATTGCAAATAAATAAGCAATCACAATTCAATAATTCATTAATCGCAATAGCTTAGAATCAGACAACTTGACCCCACATCAAACCTAACCAGTAATTTTTCTAGTAAATCTTTAGACAGGATTAATCGAAATGTTTTAATTCATAAGAATGCGTTTCTCAATACTCCATTTCTGCTCGTACACACAGTTCACTGTCTATCGTATTCGCAAGATGCTGCACAATTGCATTTAAAACTCGATTCTTACTTTCTCATTCTTCTCTCTTTCGCCTTCTTACTTGTCGCTTTTTTATATTATCGCTTTTTGTTTGTACCATTCTCATGTTTTGTTACCATTTATGTGGTAAAACTATAACTCCAAAAACAGAAACATAACATGACCATTCTAAGAGGCATTAAACAAGAACTTCTTTCTCTTTCTCTATCTCACAATATTTTTATTTCTTTCTTTTATGCGCGTACACATTAGCTTTTGTGCATTTTGAAGGGAAAAGAGATTATATGGATTGATGGGGGTTTTGGTAAATTTAAACAAATGAATATTTGTACATACCCCGATTTGTGGAAGTTTTGAATGATATAAATTGAATAAAATGTCCATTAGATTGATAATCTTGATCGGTTTCACATTAACTTGATTTTTGTTCAATTTGGACTTGATGGAAAAATCTGGTTTTTTGGACACTGACAAAAACTGTTTTAAATTTTTTTTATTCACTGTTCAATAATTAATGCGCCTACTGAGATTTTTGAAATTAAAGTGTTAAAAATTTCATTTTAAGATTTTTTTTTGTAAAATTCAATGATTGGTTTTCATTATTAAATTTTTTACTTCCTATTTTTTTAAGGAACATTTTATTTTTTCCTGAATTCGGCCACGTAGCAAACAGATTTGCTTGTCAGATAATAATTTAGAAGCATATCAAAAATTCGTAGCTTCTAAAATCAATACAAAATAAGAACTTACATTTTGCATAATTTCAGACAAATCATAATAAACACCGCAGCTAGCTAGGAAGCATCAAAAATCAACACAGCCTGTCTAAACATTATCATTCACAACTTGTAACCAAATGAAAAAAAAAAAAATTAAAATCTTGAAACAAAAAAATTCAAAATAAACAGAATAAAAAGCAAACATCCAAATCTCCCATCCGGATGAGCCATCACATAAGATATGCAATATTTTCATTCGAAAAAGGAAAGACGTTCGATCCATAAAGGAAGAGTCAGTAAGAATAAGAAAGAGAATGTGTGAGAATGTGCAATCAAAAAAATACAAAAAAAAAAGTAAAGAAGTAGAGAAAATAGAAAGAACAAGTTGAGTCATCATGACGACGATCTTAAAGGGAAATTGCAAAACATGAAGTTGAAGGTGCTGAATATAATATGCATCATAATAAAAGAATGTTTGGTAGAACAAAAGGTAAAATGTGGATTTGATTGATTGTTTAACCAAAAAATATAAAATAAAGCATTATAATGCTTGTGGAACTCACCAAAGAAGTCTTCCCATTTCTCATCGTCTGATGTATCCATGTTTTCTTGTTATTTGATTGTATATATCTGTTGAATCTCTTTTATATTTTTCGATTTATTATTATGTTTCTTATCGCTAACTAAGGGCTTACGTTTCACTTCTTTTTATTCAATAACAATCAACAGAATGTACACATTGAGTTTGTCTTCACATTCACGAAAGTACAAAAAAAAAATTGAAGTAAAAAAGAGAGAAGAAAAGATCAAACGTGATCGATTGAGTTGAGTTAATTTACATGTATGTTTATTGCTCTTTCACATAAATTTGAATAAAATTTATGTTCGGTATAAAAAAAATTATTGAGTGACTAAATCGAATGATGGGACTAAGGGCCTTTTAAACATCAATAATACAATATATGAATTAATATTAAGCACTATATATGTAACATAAACTATATTCAATAGGCGTTAACATTAAAAATTTATTCAACCGTGATGTAGACACATATACTCAAAATATTTTTATTATTCACTTCTTGTTATAAATTCACTCTAAAGATAATAATTGTTCAATTGAAAATTTTCTTCTTTCACTCATCTTCTCTATGTCTAAATTTATAACATGAGTAGATGTACGAAACTAACAATCAAATTGTAATTGATGATTTCATTTTCTTATTGTATTTTCACTTTTAGTATGTAATTTCCACTGATGAGCTTAATTTATCAATTTTATTTTTGCACATCAAAAAAATTATTTTTAAGAATTTTTTCCACTTTTTAATTTTTCCAACAAATTAAATTCAATAAATTTTAAATTTCTCTATAATCTATCAAAATTGACTCCAATCATACACAAAAACATGTACGCGCGCCGTCTTACGATTAGATCGTTTAATTATTGCGTCTTTATGATCGAACAGACTAAAAGAAACTGATCAGCTCATATTACATCTCAAACAATTCAGTCCATGTGGAGTGATCTCTCGCAAATGCAGTTTTGTTGTGCATTTTACTCTCTCGATGTTTGAGATTCTCTCGCATGAAATTCCATCGATTTAACTTTTAGATAATAGATGGCGCTGATGTAGACCACACATGCGTTAATTGAATTTAATTTGACAAGGTCGAAAAGTTTCTTTATTTCTTTGATAATTTACCGATTCTAATGACATTCTTCAATTAAAAATTATTTTTATTTGTAATGAAGGTTCACGACAGTTGGACATTTTCTTAATGAAATCTCATCAAATTAACTGCGAGAGTTTATGAATTGTGGCAGTTGGATGACTATAAAATTTGATAGAATTAGGTCAGATTTATAATTTTAATTGGAATTGTTTGAGCTTTGCTAGGGTTTGGGTCATTTTTCTAGGGTTTTTTTTGGATCAAAGAGCATTCCCTAAAATTATTCATTCATGCAAAAAATTAGAAAAATTTTTGGTTATGCACTTTGCTAATTTTTAGTGATAAATTTAGAAACTGAAATTTAAATCCAATAATTTACAAAAATGGCATCAGAAATTCACAACTACTAGCCATCCAACAAATCTAGAGATGATATTTTACCATTTTGGAATTTTTGTCTTCAACGCGACATGAAAAGAAATGAAAATTGACAGCTGAAAAGATTAATGATTATTGAGCATTTTACTTGCAATTATTTAACACCTTGAAGTAGCTTGAACACATTTTTAGATTATCTTCGATATTGATCAGTACAAGCAGTAATAAATCTGGTGATTTAAGTTCAAGCTCAATTTTTATTAAATAAATTTTCAAGAACAATTTTTCTTTATTTGGTATGTTGAATGAAAAGGTCTATTGATGCTTCGGTCTTGTCTTCTGTCATTTTATGAAATTCGACTTGGCTTCCTGGTGATGGTCAATGACTTTTTGGAATCATTTTTGTTATTTTTTTGACAGAAACATGATCAGATTTTAATTTTATAAGAATTTACATTTAATAGTTAAACTTGGTTAAACCTAGCTTTAATCGTATGAATACAAAATTAATGTAGTTGTTGAAACTAAAGCAGATACTTAATTGACTTAAAAACTAGCAACATTTAATTCTAATAAATAATTTTTTTTTATAGATTTTTAAAGTTTTGAAATATTTAATCTTTTTTTTAATAACATAAGTCCAAAAAATTGCAGATCAAATTAGATTTTTAATTTCTAAGGTTTGAATATCACTTATTGCTTACTTTTGTAAATTTCCAGCCTAGCATATTCTTACAAATTCAATAAATATAAATTTTCAATTTTGTGTTTTTGTATCAAATTTTTTTAAAAGGAAAATTTAAAAATTTTAATAATTTTATCAACATGGAATAGCTTATTATATCTTAATACCGTACTTAAAATAAATAAAAATTCCTGAAAGAATAAAAAGAAAATAAAAATATTAATTTTTCATTTAAAGTTAAATGACCCATTTATTTTGAGGAACATGCAATTATTCATCTTAAACTCTAAATTATTAGATTAAAACTTCTTTAAGTTCAAAGATACATGCAATTACTCATATTTATCACAAAACCTTACAACTCAACTTTCATCCTTCTCAACCTCGCTCTTTTTAATATTCTTAAGAACTTCATCAAACATTTGTCTTTGCTTCTGCATAGTCGCACTAATTGGAGTAGCTGGTGTCTCAACTCTTCTCTTCAATGGTGTGGGATCAAAAGCTTCAATTTTCTTTTGAACTTCTTCATTCTTTTGTATACTTGTTCTAGGCAGTGGAACTGGTCTGACAAGAGACATTCTTGTTGGTGGCTGACTTAAAAGTTTTTCAAGCTTTTCTTTAAATTCTACTTTATCGACTGATTCATCATCACTTGATTCAGACTCAGATTCTTGTTGTATTGGAACTCCAGCTTCTGCTTTTCGTCTTTGAATTTCATCAAATTTTGCAAATAATTCTTTATTGAGAAGTGGAGGTGTTAATGTTTGGGAAGTAAGTTTCACTTTGGGAACTGAAAGTTTATTTGAATCTTCAACTTTTGTCTTCTTAAACTTATCCTCGTATGGAGTCACAACAACAAGTTTTGGTTCACTTTTTCTCAAAATTTCTTGTAGATCTGGTGCACTATTTGAATGCTTTAATTCAGTCTTATTTTCTTCCTTCAAATCTTTCTTCTTTCTATGTAAAGTCTGTGTATCTTGAGCAGATTTATTAGACATAATCAGATCACTTAAGTGGGTTAAAAATTTTTCATTTTGGAAAACATTTTCGTCATCATCAACTGGACTTTGAATTTCGGCAAGTTTTTCGGAAGCAATTTGGCTTGCTTGCTCTAGAATTTCATCTAATTGTGACTGGATATCATCAGTGTCGATGATTTTTAATTGAGGTAAAATTTTTGTTACTTTTTGTTGGATCTCGATTTGATTCTCATTTATGTCTTCTAGACTTGCATCTAGAAATTTTGACAATCGTTTACTGTATTCACTTTCTTCCTCATCTTCAAGTACTGTGTCTAATATCTGGATAGCTAGTTGACATTCATGATTATCATGATGCTTGTGATGATTAATATGTTCTTTGCTAGTCGATGGTGATTCTGATTTTAGAGGTATGTGAATTATTTTTGGATCATCCTGATCAATGCTGTTGGGGTGAATGTCACTTGCTGATGCTTCGATTTCTTCTTGATTTTTTTCAATCTCTCTACTATTTTCAATTTTTTCATGCTTAATATTTTTGTTAGTAACATTAATGTTATTATTCATGCGAGTATGATGGTACCATGCATATGGGAAGTAGACGAAGAATCCTTCGTATATTAAATGATTGTTAGCTTTTAGTAAATCATGCAATTAAAATTATACAAAACTCACCTATTAGCATCCAGATACCAAAACGGATCCACGTGAAATAGTCAAGCATTAGCATTAAGTAGATATTGATGAACACACTAATGGCTGGTAGGAATGGGACAAAAGGTACCTAAAATTTGATTGATTTATTATTTAATGTTCTGTACTGTGTCAAATTTTCTGAAACTTGTTTCAACTCACCATAAAAGGTTTGGTATTAGTGACAAAATTTTGTTTAGGTTGAATTGATATCAGCAATGCAAAAAGTACAAGCAATGATGAAAAAATAATCAACCCAGAAAATGCCCACATATTTCCATTAGTGACTGCTTGCCATCCATACGTAAGTAATAATGAGACAAAAAGTGATGCGACACAATAACTCAAAATTAAAATCCCTACAACTGTTGTTGAAATTGTGTTTGGCTGTGATGATGAGTTGAGTCTAATGAGCTGCATGAAAAATCCTTTTGCTGTTACATTATAACCAGGTCGTAATAAATTTGATGTCTCGATATAATCACCATTATGAGTTGGAATTTGATCTGATTGTGAAAATCTACAAAGTATAAAATTAGAACAAGGTGTTAATTAGCTAAGGAAATATTGTGATTTCAAAAATAATTTTGCTAATATTTTAAACAAATTCACTTTTACATTGAAATCTAAGCAACCAGAATATTCAGAAAAAAATATTCAACACAGACAAACAAACGTACCTTAAAATGATAATTGATATGGCAACAACTGTGTATGCCAATAAAACTCCAATACTCAGCATGTTAACAAGTGCAGCAAGATCAAACAAACCAGCAAAGCAACTTGTCAAAAAAGCAGCACTCAAAGTTCCTGTAACAGGTGTCTTAAATCTTTTTGAAATCACTCCAAACTCTTTGAAAATAAGTCCATCAACAGACATTGCATATAAGATTCTTGGAAGTGGGAACATTGCACCAAATAAGCTAGCTATAAGACCAACAATCCCTCCAATTGTTACAATCCATTTTGGAATGGAAAGACCTTTCTCACCAAAAGCATGTGGCAATGGAGCTTCAGCGTCCTATAATAAATTAAAATGTCTTTATTTTACAAAAATATTTTAATCTAAAGCACTTACCAACAAGTAATACGGCCACATGAGTGTCAACAATGAGACTCCAAAGTATGCCAAAAAGATAATAACTAATGAATACAAAATTGCCCTTGGAACAGTTTTTCTTGGATTTTCAACTTCCTCTCCTGTTGTAGCTATACAATCAAATCCAACAAAACCAAAGAAGCATGTAGCAGCTCCTTTGAGTGTTCCAGAAAATCCAAATGGAAAGAATCCTCCACTTCCAACAGCATGTCTATATTCTGGTGGAACATCAGCTGGATCAATCTTCCAATAGTCAAAATTTGAGTAAATCAGCACAACAATGACGACAAAGAAGACGACAAAAAGATTCAAAACACAAAGGATATTATTCATTCCAGCTGACTTCCTTAATCCAAAAGCCAAAGCAAATCCAAGCAAAAGTGGACCAGCAAATGCAAAAAAGTCAAAATAAGTTGATAAAAAGTTTCCAGTATACGTAATTGGAGCGATATGTCTGAAGCTATTCTTCATTGTATCATTAATTATACTGTCGATATACAGACTCAATCCCTTCGCTATCGATGCAGATCCAATTATATATTCAAGTAATAAATTCCATCCGATAATAAATGCAATAAATTCTCCGATAGCGACATAAGTAAAGACGTAAGCTGAGCCACTTTTTGGGACACGTGATGCAAACTCGGCGTAACACAGACCTTAAAAAAACATATAATCGTGAGTAATTTCATAATAAAAAATAAAAAAATTCAATTTGATAATGAAGGTCGCATTAATTTGTATGAAAAGATCAAGAATTTACCGGCAAGAAAAGATGCAGCGGCAGCAATTAAAAATGATAAGATAACACTTGGGCCAGCTTCGAGTTTTGCAACGTGTCCAGCGAGAACATAAACACCGACACCTAATGTCGCACTTACACCCAATGCTGTCAAATCAAAAGTGCCAAATAAGCGATTAAATTTTGATTCTTCACCATCATGAACAGGCATTGGCTTCTTCCTGGTCATTATACTCCAATAATTAATTTTTGACATTTTTGTAAATTTTTTTTAATTCTTCTTTGTTTAAGGTTTTAATTGTTTCACAGCTCACTGATGACTAAAGATTAGGAATAATTGTTTTTTTTACACTGCACAAAATCCTCTCTCACTTGCTTTTTCTGAGCGAATTCTCGTTATCAGCTATAATAACAATAAACAATTATTGAACAAATACGGCAGTAGGTGTAATTTTTGATAAGATAAGTTTCAATGATTCACGCAGGGATTTCGAAATGGTAAGTTGTGAAAGAGATGTGATACAGAGTTAAATCTAACCCGAATAGCATAGATCGGTTAATCGAGAGGTATCCTGCTCCAAGCTGACATGACTCTGGCACTGTACTGGAATATAATCAAATCCTATAACGTTCAAAAGAGATTATGCTCTCGATTAACCGACTTGTGCTTTTCAGGTAAACTCTATTGAACTTTGAATTTTTAGCAAATAAACTCATTCAAAATACTGTCAATAACCCTGAATTTTACTCATATAAAATTAATAGATACACATCGAATCGTGTTGCAAAACATGTATGTTCTAATCACTTTTTATCATTTTTAAACGAAAATCAATAACGTTGCTGCATTCGTCAACCGATACATTTTTCATTATTTTTGTTTATCAGCCAATGAATGTGTAGTCATGTTTAATCATAGAAAGTATGGGCAGACTTAAAGGATTTTGAGATAATCTGTTACATTTAGTTCACAATTTGTGCGAAATATAAATTGAGTTTCTTTCTAAAAATACGCGACCTATAACACCAAAAATCATTATTTTTGCACCCAACTCCTAGTCGATTTTGAATAATTTTATATGATCTACCTAATCCCCCTCTAAGCATCAGAGACGTATTCATAGAACCATGTTTTCGACGCGGCTCAAAACTATTAAGCTAAGCATTACGAGTTCTTCAAACGATCCCAATCATATAAAAATCTTAAAACTTTAAAACTTCAATCCATAGTTTAGATTCAGGCTATTCAACTAAATTTACGTCAATATTTATAAATATTTTGAAAATAATTCATATGATTTCATAAAAACTACGCAGCTTAAAAATAATTCCAATCACAACACGCCATAATAATCTAAAAATATCAGCGATCAAACTAAAAAGAAGATCTTTGAAAGAATTTCAAATTATTGCTAATCCAATCTACAATTCAAAAAGTATTTCATGAACGCAATTATAATTTAAATTATATGATAATTGATTGATAAGAAACTGTGTCACATTGTCACTTAGAAGAATTCTTTTAAAGGAGGACTAAGTCAAGTTCAGGAAATAATCTACGTTTTCGGATTTATTTTTTTTTGCTTTGTGATGTCATGATCACAAAATAAGAAGAAGATTAGGTCAGATGTTAATGTTTATTATGTGAGTTTTTCGACAGATTTTCGTTTTTTTTGGAGGTGTTTATTTTGCAAAAAAAAATATCATGGAATTTAGCTCAATATCATTTTGATTGGAGAGGTCAGAATTTTTCTTTCATTAATGAGTGATTAAAATATTTTTAAAATGCGATAATTCATTAAAAGAACACATGCACTGAAAGAGGAGTTAATTTGACGTTTTAGATGTCATTGAAGAATTTTGCGACGATAAAGCATAGAATTTTACAAAAAAAAATTAATTAAATTTATTCATTAATGAATAAATCTTTAATGCAAAGTTAATTTATCTTCTTTGGTTTGTTTAATTTCGAAAAGAAAGGTAATTTAAAAATTTCGAAATTCTAGATACTTAATTAAAAACCTATTGTATTTAAGCATTTTAAATACTGAAAGCTTAATTTAAATGCATTATTGGGTATGCTAGTGCACGAAGTTTTAGTTTGAATCTTCAGAATAATTTTGATTTAAAATTCCTAATTAAGATTAAATATTCTATTTTTTATTTTATAAAAACAAAAAAATAAGGCATGAATCTGATTTCACGAGTCTTTATAACATCAAAACAACAATTTCATTATATATTGAAACATGCGTTAAAGATTCTCAACTATCTCTTTAAAAAAAATATAAGAAATTGATAGTAATTCTCAATTTCCCAGAATGACTCATAAAGACTCAATAATTAAAAAAAAGTCGATAGTCTATACATAATCATCAATACAAGGAGAGTATGAAGATGCACAGACAATATATAGATTAGGTCAATATTATTTATGATTTTGTTTTCTTCCCGCATCAAAACAACAAAAAAGCACGTGAAAAGAATCATTGAGTAAGTAAATAAGCACTGATCTAACCACCTTATTTAAACGTGGACACGAGCTGACACTAACTATTGTCAATAGTTTTTCTTTAATCTCGGATGATGCAATTTCTGATTAATCTAACAAATCCTTGATTGAACTTGCAAGTTTCTTTAATTGATTTCATTACTTAGTTATTGTTTTGATTTGATAGTGACACACTTTTCACTTGTCATATAAATCTACTTTTACTTTTCGTATGCGTCAACACCTCCTTTTTTAACAATATTAAAAAAATTTCAGTCTTTTAAAATTCGATCTTTTCGTATTAACGACTCCGCGAATACTGATTGATTCTTCAATGTGCACTTAACTGATTAGATTTTGTGTTCAAATGAGCACTACAGTTCTGAGCTTATTTTTACTGATAAGTTTGTTTATTATTCTCTCGTTTTTTTTTTATTTTCATCGTTACATACTCTCACGGAATTTAATTATCATCTTGTTATCAACGGCGAATCGTGTGAGACAATTAGATGCCATTTGAAGAATTGAAGTGATTTTTTTTTTTATAAAAATGATATTTTTTCAGGGTGCGGAATGTTGAGTGTCGATTTAATAATTAAAGTTATAGAATTTTCCAATTTTTAGGCCAAAATTGAATTAGTAATTTTTTTTGATGAGTTTTAAAAGCCAAATGCAACGAGCTCATAGAAAGTCTTGGTGGGATTTAAAAAAATTAAAAATTTAGTTTTGTTGAAAAAATCAATAATGGATAATAAATCGAGGCACATGTGTTCTTGTTGTTTTCCTAGGAAAATTAGAGACACATCCATTGACGTATGAAATTTCTTTAAAAATATCTGACAAGATTACTAATCATAAAAACATGATTTACTTTAAACAGATTTATTTTCAATTTTTAATTTCTTTGAATTCGGAAGGTGACCAAGAAGGAAGAGGAAAAGAGTTTTAAATAGTTGTTATTGATGGAGTAGAGGAGGGATGGGCTTAAGATTTCAAAAAGCTCCATACAAAATGTTTCTATTTATATCTCATATAAAATTTCGTACTACCATTGAGTGGGTGTGGGGGGGGGGTTAAAAATTGTCATTTTTGGTGTTTACGAATGACTCCTTTAATATTTAAATCTCAAAAAAATCAAATCCAACATTCAATTAAAAATAATTTAATCATGCATATTCTCCATGTCTCATCATCAACAATGTATGCATAACCTTCTACAGTCTAAAAGTCTTTCAATCTGAACAAAATCCAAATTTCAAAATAAGCACTTAATTAAATTCTTTCATTTATCACATAATTTTTTATTCATATTTTAATTTTTTTTCGTTTAAATTTTAATGGCACACTCTTATATAAACATATATAATACACATATATTAATAAAAATTTATTCAGTGCTCAGTTTTGACTTTGTATGCTGATTTCCAAATATCAAACAGGCAGATGGTTGAGTGATATCTGTAGAAAATTGCTAATGGCATCGATACATGAGTTATGATTACCCAAGCCCACGTTCCGAAAAATTCAAGATGCGTGGGTCGAAATGCAGCATGACCCTTAATTAATGTGTTGATGAACCACATTGAAATGTTTGCGACTAGAAGGAATGTTATAAGTTGTCGTCCAGGTCTGTAAAAATAAAATAAATTCATTATTAGCCTCATAAATATGGAATTATTCAAAATATCACGAGATTATGTCGAATTTTTGTTGATAAATAGTCAATAGATGAAGATTAGCAAATTTTTAATTATTAAGTGTGAAAATATGCGGAAGGTCGTTCTCATTTAAAATTTTCGGCAAATTCAAATTTGATGATAATTAATCAGCATCACTTCATGGTGACACAGAATCTCGAAATTTCATTTGACGTATAATTTTTTTTTTTTGATAAGGTATTTTTGAACTGTAAGGAGGTTTGTTTGTTGTGTGTTAGCAGTAGAATTATTTTAATTAGAGTAAAATTTTATATTGTCTTATCATCTTTGCAGGGAAGAGAATGACTTAATCAAATATTTTGGAATTGTGAGATTCAGACTTAAAGGTCAATTCTTACTTTGTTCGATTTTGTTGAGCACCTCGACACCTCCTCCAACATGCATTCAATACGAATAAAGTTTGGAGTGATACTTCAATTAAACTTAAGATTTCAGCCACGAGTCCTTCTCCGGAGCCTACAAATTGTCAAAAATGGATCAATATGTATTTGAAAATCAGAATTAAGTAACAAAATTACCTGGCAAATCATCTTGAACTGCAAATACGCTTCCCATAATACTGAACATTCCATAAACATAAACACCAAGACCAGCCAACACAAGTAGTGTACAGTCTAGCTTAACTGAGTCAGCATGATGGTCTGAAATATTTAATCAATTCAAATTGATTGGGATGGGTTCTATTTAGTATGATAAAGCTAATAATAAAGTTTAATGAGAGTGGAATGAACACGTTAGACTCTACCATGAGACTCTACCATGGCCAACCATTTTTTATAGCACACTAGTGTGCCGTAAAAATTTTTAAGATATTCTATGAATCGTATGGTGTGTGCGGTTTCGGTCACAACCTAATTCTTGTCGCGATTCAAAAAAGGTTGGTCACCACAGATCTAAAACATGCATAAAATGTCCACTATAACTCATCACCTTCCTAATTATTAAGCTCTAACCTAAATACTTCCACCACAATTACACTCACCATTGGCTGATGGTCTGTGATACTTTAAATCTCTCATTTTGAAAAATGCCATAAGAACAGCACATCCAGTGACTGTATATAATAGAATTTCATAGTATGTAACTTCTTTAATAGCTAAATGAAGGTAATCTTCCTTATCGTGTAATACAAAGTACATGATGAGACTAATGATGGTTAATACGATGACAACAATTCCTGCAAACATTCCCCGTTGTGCCTTACTGCAATCAATTGAGAAATGATAGGCATTTTTGTGTGGATGTGTTGCATTTCTTAATGAATTTTTTCGTGCTTTGTTAATTTCTGGAATAGACTTGACTTTTTTCCACATTTCAAATAAAATGACAGCACAAATCAATGAATATTCAATTGTGCATGGAAATAGGAATGGACTTGAGTTTTGGACTAATGATCCCATAATATTCGTTCTTTGACATTCTTGGTATTTTTGTGTGACTTGTACTGATCTCCTAACAATATCATGTACAACTTCTGTTGCATTATGAGCTAAATGTGTTGAGTTATGATTATCTGAAAGTTCTGATGCAAAATGAGCTTCGGAGTGATGACCACTGTCATCATGTCCATGACTTCCATGTGATAAATGCCAAATTTCATGTTTTGTTTCTTCGATTAAAGTGTAAAGCCATTCACATAAGTTTGTGGCAACCTGTAATGTTAAGATGATAATTTAGATACAAGACAGAAATTTTGATATTTCAAGAAACTCACCATGTGCATCAATCCAAATCTAGATATGACCTTGTGATTTCCCATGTCCAAATCATTTGTATTTAAGACTGAAATCGAAGATAAAAACATTAATGTCAATTTTGACAGTCGGACACAAATTGTCTAGCTTACATATGAACTGAATTTGAACGATCGCTAGGAGCATACGGAAGGATGGTTGAAGGAGGTTGAAAAGCTGTAAAGAATAGAGAATTTTGGTTATTATTTAAAATTCAAACTTTTTACACTTTAATTAGTTCTTATCATGCTGTTTTAATTCCAATTTTCTGAGGCTTAAAGAAGCTGTTTGTTGTATATTACTAAGCATAATCGATTGATTTTTCAACGATTAAAATTCCTAAGATTGAATGAATTTTTTTAAACATTATTTCTACGTAATTGATTCCATTTGAAAACAACAACCACACCTTACTAAGAAACATGCTTAAGGGATAAATCCCGAAAATTTCTCATCAAAAAGTTCACTCCTCAAAATTTTAACTCATTAAAAATTTCGAATAGATATGTCAGAGTTTCTAACTTAATTACACTTTGATAGACACTTTTGCACTTAAGTTACTTACATTATTGCATACTGCATTTTCACTGTTATTCATCTCAAAATATTGTCCCAATTCAAGTCCAGAATAAACCATAGTTCCGATTCCAAAGGCAATTGCTCCGACTCTTAAGTAAAAACTTCCAAAATGTGGCGCTCTTTTCTTGGTCGCATGATAATCAGCATCTGATTTGGCATCTAAAGTAGAGAATTTTGTAATTTATTTATTGGTTAGGGAATGTTCACAAATGATGTTCGCAACTAAAGGAAGTTTTTCAAAAATGTCAAAAAATTCTATTGTTCTCAACATTTTTTACCCAACCCTCCACCCTCATTATCTCACAATTCGACATCATTTGTGAATGAACCCCTAGACATTAACACAATACTTACGATAATCTTTAATAACTCCCATCATAGCTCTTTTCTTCATTTGTGCAGCATAGATGAATACGACAAATGAAATACTGACAAAATATAAATAAACATAAAATCCCTGATACACTCCCGACGGTATTCGTGATGATAAAAGTTCAGTTATAGGTAAAGCGATTCCGATAATAACAACAATTTTTGCATACAATGCTGATAAAGCTGTCGATAAAGCATCACTAAAGGTTGCACGAGTTGGGGTGGTGAAATAAAAAAATAGAAAAAATCGATGACAATTATAATATAATGTAATTAATATCATATCTTATCACTATACTCACTTTCCAATTCGTCTGTTTTTACGTCGCTGCTCTATAGCTTCTGGTTTGTTTGCTGGATCATTTGGATCTTCATGTTTTGATCGAAATAACATAAGTGATGGCCTCCTTAATGCTGCCATAATTGTGGATGATCTTCGAGATGATAAAAAATCTTGTAAAACTTGAATTGACCCACGTCGTGAGCTATTATGTGGATGCCTTTCGTCTCCACTACCGTGATCAGCAAAATCTGGTGTGAGGTAATGTCGATTGCGTTTATTACTCGTCGTCGTTATATTTTCGGAAGATGAATGTGGAGTTGGTACACGACCCTCCTCAAGTGAGTGCAATAATTTGAGATTTTCTTTATTGCCTGTTGGTGAATCTGGATTTTCACCTTCCTCAACAATCGACAATTGTGTCTGATACACTTGTGTTGGCTTATGATTTGTTACCGCATCAACGTCACTACGAAAAGAAACACGATGAGTACGACTTGACTTATTTGTATTATTCATGTGATTTGATTTTAATTTATTTATAAATGTGTAAAAAATTTATTTATTTTTTTTATATGCTTAAAAAATGTTCTGAGATGTTAATTGGCTATCACAAAAAAATGAAATGTAGACTTTTGTATTCGTTAACGACTCTTTTTATAGAGCAGCAAATATTTTTGTTGTGTGATATGATAAAAAACATTTAATAAAATAAAATAGAAATGTCTCTACGATTTGTTTGGCTGATTTTTCTAATAGATATGATGGAAGGTATTGTGATTTTTGACTGGCTGACTAGGTTCTAAATTATTTTTGGTTATTTAGAATTAATAAAATTTACAGAATAAGATTTAAAGTCTTATTCTTAAGACTAATCCATCAATATATGGATCCATGTTTAAAGTGTCTAATTTAGAATTTGAAAAGACTTAATGACATTTTGACTTTGTTTATGGTCGGTCCCTCAATTCAAAAAGATTATTTTCAGTTTTGAAATATTTAAATACGATGTTAATAGACCATAATTAGAATTTTTTGGTGCTATTGCATCCATTTAATGCAGTTTAAAATTAATTCGAAAGATATCTTATTTAATAATAAATATGAACTTAATTAATTAAATTATTATTAAAAGTAGTAGAGTATGGAGGTATGCTTTCCATACATAGATCAATAAAGATCTAATCAGTTTAAAATTAACAAAAGAGAAATTATATTAGAAAATTTTAGTCACGCGACTCAATTCAACAAGTTCAATATATTATCAATTCAATGTAGATAAAATCTCTCCTAGACTAGGTACATCATCATCGTCATCACAAGATACTCAAGAAGAAGAGATTTGACTGAAAGTTGTGTTTTTTTTATATCAATTTTGTTTACCGATTATTTCATAGATACAGATTACTTTTTCCTGTCATTTTCACTAAAATGCGCCTTAACTGATCAAACACTCGACACCATTTTCAAATTTATTTCGTCACCTATTCCGATATGATAACAACAAATTATCAACCTAACTGCTTTTTAATTGCTCACAAATTACTCTGCGCACTGATTTATTTTCGTTCTTATTTTTCCACTCTTGATTGTTTACTCATTTTGATCTACCGCAGCCACTGTCAATTTATATCACAGTTAAGGATGATGACCGTTATCTATTACCGAGTCTCTCTTTTCTCATATGAGTCTCGTTTTTTATTCGTGACGTTTCTGGTCACGTATTGTTGCCAAGACTTTAAGACATTAGACGAGATAAAAAAAGTGATGTTGCTATTTTCGGACAATTTATCAACTTACATTGCCGATTGTTGAAGATGGTGATTTTCGAGAATTTTCACAAGAACTTCTGTCAATGCTTGACACATGCTAACTGTCATTCAAAATTTACTGATTAATATGATAAAACTGGTACTTTCATGAGTGAAAGAGAAGTAATTGAAAATATACACACCGATGTTATTTTTATTGTCAATGTCGTGCAAAATAAATTTTTCTAGCTACTAGCTACAAGATAATTGGTTGTAGTTATTTAAACATGGCAGGTAACAAGTAGTAAAAAAAATTTTGGAAGATTAGATTTGACAGGGAGGAAGATTTTATTTTGAATAAACGAGTTTTGAGTGGTGCGGAAGTAGATTTTGTGCTGAATATCAATAAATATTAAAATTTTGAATTTATGGTATTGTTATGCCTCAAAATTCATCAAAATACCTAAGATTTCTAACAAAAAAAATTAAATTCAAGTTTTCATATAAACCCCCAAAACACACCCCCATACACCAACCTTTTCCTCCTCATTTTCCTATTCCACATCTCACAAAATAACTTTTGTAACTCTTTTTTTTATTCTCACAGACTGGGTTTACATATTTACAAAATATTTAAATAAGCTCCTTATCTTATCACAACACATAAATGAATAAATTAGTGTGCATGCACACACGATTTTTTATTGCCATTGTGTTATGTTTATTTATGGTAGCTTCGCTGTGCTTTCATCTCATTTTAATTTAATTAATTGTGAAACGTAAATTTTACTTATTTTCTCATGTGTAGGTGTACACAGTACACTGTGCACTTATTAATGGGAAATATCAACATTGTAGACATGCTTTTTTTCGTGTTATGAAAAATTATGAATCAGTGTTTCTGTCTACTTCTCTTTTTGAATGAATGGCATAGCAAATTGATAAATGAATGGTCTAAAGTTCAAGATTCTGACTGAGTTTATCAATGTTATTACGGTAGGTTGGTGTTTGGGAAGCTTTAGGAGGAAAGTGAAGATTTTTTGAATTTTGATGCTTTTGTGTCTAAATCCTTCAATAAATCCATTTAAAATCCATAAAAAGGAGAATTATTTATGTCGCTTAATAATACACCCACTGTCCACACCTAAACCCACAACCGCAGTCTTATCTGCCTCCAAAAAAACTAATTATCCAATTAACACGAAAATAATTGTGGCAATTAATTGATATTACTTATTGTTCCTGATATGAGCGAAAATTCATTGTCACTTTTATGATTTCGTTATTGTAATCTTCACGCGATACTCCCGGACAAATCTGGTTCTTATCAATCAATTGATTAAAATTTGTTCCTCATTTTCATTAATAAATGTGGATCAAAAAAGTTTTTTTTTTCTTTTCAATTTTTGCTGATAAGATAATTTAAAAATAATTCCCTCAAACTTAATACCTTTCAACAATCAATTTAAAAGAAAATTTGAGGATTATAAAAGTTGTCTTTAATTTATTTTTAAACCTTTGATGATTGCCTGCAAACGACTATTTTAAGCTTGTGTATTGATAATGCATTTCAAGTACGTCAAGGATATTTTCATTCGTGAATCAAATTTGATAAATATTTTGGCACATTCAACACGTATTAATGACGTTGCACGTGGATTAGTTGAAATTATGATTAGATTAAATTTCTAATACTAATCTAATAGTCTGTAAGCACATGGATGTTGATAAACTTTTTATGTATTTTTAGTAAACAATCTTGCAGTTCATGGCTGAATTTGGAATTTTTTGTGTGTGAAAATAAAGATTGACATTATCTAAATTGTTGCAATAAATTGACAATTAAATTCACATTATGGAGTGATTATAGGATTTTCCAGAGTATCTTTTATTGCCACTTGTGATCGAGTGATGAACCTCGTTTGATGTATCTTGTGTCTTTTATGTAAGCTTTAGAGTCGGTTTCAAAAATTTAGAAAAATAGAAATTTAATGTTTTAGTAAAAGAATTGTTTGCATCAAACGAAAAATTCGCGAAATTTGTTAAATTGAAAATTTGTCAATTAATTGTAATTTTTATCTAACTTTTGGATCAAGACAAGTTACAATTGGTTTTTTTTATATCAAAACTTTTCAACTAGGTAAAATTAATTTTTTGAAACATTTTTTTTTTTTCAACATTTTATAGCACCAAGAATTGAACTTTTGATGGAAATATAAGCACCGTTATAATTTGATATTTTAAATTAGGTATTGTAATTCTTGAATCATAATTTACAGTTTTAAAAACTGCATTTGAAAAATTTTAAAAAAAAAAAACAAATGTTAAATACGAACAAGATCAAATATTTACTAAACCTATTAATTTGAGGACATCGAAAAACAAATATTTTTTTACTTTAAACAATTTTTTTTTCTCACATGCACAAATAATTTAAAATTCTATAAATTATGCAAAATATGCTCACTCTATAACAATTTTCGGAGCTTGATTCCAAATATGATTTTTTACTGGCGACATTTTTTTCCAGTTTATTAACAAGTCCTTCCGTTCAATTAGCAAATTTTTTTTATTTTTTTTCCTTCTTTCCACCACCCAAAAAATTTTTCGTTCTTCTGCCAACACCGGCTAAGAATGTACTGAATAAAGTTATCACGAGAGTTCGATCACTTATATTGAGTTTTTCGTGAGCATATAATATTTACACTCATACGATCTCAAGTGTTATTTTTATTTATTATTTTTTTTTGCCATTTGATAACACAATTATATCGTAAAATAGAAACAATAAGAAATTTAAGAGATAATTGGCTGCTATCGATCAAAATTGCTATTTTTCAATTTTGTACAAGTTAAAAATAAATTTTTTGGAGTGTTTTAAAAAATTTATTTTTTTTAATACGACAATTTTTTAACATTATTTTTATTTTATGAAATTTGTCGTTAATATCAAAAATTTTGTAAAAGTTTTTTTGAGGAAATTTAGACTTGTTGTGAATATGAAATTTTAAAGTTTCATTTACCTACTTTTGGATAATTTTTGGAAACAATTCTTTAAGTTTTAAATTGAATTTTCAAAATTATTCGCTTTAAAAGTTTAAATTTAACAAAATACTTTTTAGGAATTAAAAAAATTTTTCAAATCGATAAAAACCTAAAATTAATATTTTTCAAACCATACTGGAAAATTCAGAAAATATTATTAATATTTTTGGTGATTTTTCACCAGTCTTCAAAGTCAAAATTTTAAATTTTTTTCTTAAATTTTTTGGCAAGATTAAGTTACACATTGTTTTCAATTTTATATTAAAATTATCGAATAAACACAATTCGACGATATTTGCTAAGAGTTTTCCTTACTTTTTCGTCATTTTAAGAGAATTTTGCAATTTTTTGAATTCTTGAAGTTTTCTTTTTTAAAAAAAAATGTTTAATTTCAAAAAGTTTTTGAAATTTACCTATTTGAAATTTTACTACTTTCAATTTTAAGGTCACTACTTTTCAAATTTTCTAAATATCTTGAATTTATTATTCTATCAAGTTCCTTATGCGAGATTTTTGAATAAATTTGTTTCTCTCTCATTTTTTTATGTCACTTTAATTGCAAAATATCAACATAAATTGAACTTAATTCCAAAAAAAAATTCTTCAAAAAAAAGTTTATATCATTCTCGATGCACAAATATTCCTAAAGATGCTTCTATTTAAATAATAGCCTTGCGAATGTTAAAGAACTAAAAGTGTATTGAGAATCCACATTACCTTTTATACGAATCCAAAGCGACTGAAAAGCGATTTGGAATCAATAAAGCACTGTGATAAAATAATTATATATATCAACAATGTATTAGTTAGCTTCTTTATCATTAAAAGTTTAACAGCGAGATAAGGGAAGGAGCGAGAAAAGAAAAGGAACAAAATAATAATCACTTTAATTGCAGTTCCTCTCAAATAATTGAACTTGCTCTTACGTATAAGAATTAAAGTCCACAAAGGTGAATAATATGTGTGTACTGTATTTTATTATTGTGTTCAGACACAATGCCGAGCAGCAAAAGATTATCTTATTACCCTAGACATTGGTACTCATACCTTTTTCAAGCTTTAATCTTATCTTAAATTTTTGGGAAAATCTTCTAAGAAATCAAAGATTTAAAGGCACTTGTTTTTTAAAACTGTGATTCTCAAACTGTATCCTTCATAATCTGATGTTTATGCTAAAAGTGTTGAACTCGTTTTAACATTTTAATTCAATAAATAAAGTTTAATAGTATAATAAAATGAAAATGCGCGTTTGCTGCTTTAAATTAAAAAAAAAAAAAGACTGAAAAAGACTAAGAAACAAAGTGCGGGACACTCAAGGGAAAAACTACTGAATTCAAATTAAAATTTAAATATTTAAAATACGTTATTATTGTATTACTAAAAAATCCCTAACTGTAAAGTGGGGTAAATTTAACTTCAAATTCTGTGCAGCTCGGCACTTCCATTTTCAAATCTCAAATACACTTGACATTCCTTCAAATACAAACAAGACATCCTATTCCTGCTGTTGTATTCTATTAATATTAGATCTAACGCTCTAAAAATTAGCAAAGGTACTGCAATTATAATTAACACCTTGTTAAGAAAATTGAGACTGAATGGCTTAATGAATTTATTGAACATCAATATTAAAAGTGTTAATTTGTAAAGAAATTGCGTTTTTGTCTAATAGTGGGAAAATGTAGCTTGATCAGGTTGATTTACTTGACTTTTCTGGTTAGTTGGAAAGTGTGAAAGTTTTCTGAGTTCATCTGTTTGTAGAAAATGTAATCTGAAGTATTTTTCTCTAAAGATTCATAATTAATGTGAGCTTTTACTTTTGTTCAATATTGAGGGGTTTGAATCTATTAGAACTAATTGAAATTGAGAAGCTTTCAAAACTTTCAATTTTACTCCAAAAATTCTATAAACTTGAACCAATTCTTCAACTTTAAACTAATTTTTCCTACAAATCAACTCTATTTGCCCTAAGAAAGATGTAAATTAGAAATGTCAATAATCAGCTTACGTGATATCAATCAATACAACAAATATGTCTAGTCAACCATAAATCCACTTATATAACATAATACAGAACAGAATTTAATTAAAAAAAACTTCTCTGTCAACAAGCTACTCTCGTCCAATTTTAAACATTTAATTAACACCATAAACGTAATAAATTTATATTTTTGGGATCACACGCTTCTCATCCAAAAGATGAGAATTTTAATATCCAATTTAAATCAGATTTTATTAACATAAAGTCACGAATAAAAATTTACACATTGTTACGATTAACTCACCTGAACGATACTGATGATGATTTTTTGCCAGAGTGTCTGTGATTGCTGCTGCTCATGTTTATTGCCTTATAGAACACTGAACTGCAAACAAAAATACAACTATTCAACCTGTAAATGGAATTGGAGAAATGATTAGCAATTGAAAATATTCACACATAAAGATTAAGTTGAGTCAGTGATGATCACTCGTGATATGTGCTGTAAATAATTCGAATATTTCTCTTTTTTACTCTAGGTTGAAAATTGAGTAAATGACGACTAAGTGTCAATTGATTTTATTTTATTTTTTTATTGCTGGATTGTATGTGCAATGAAGTCAATCTTATTAGGTTTTAATATTGTGTGCAGTTGAGGTTTCACATGTTTAAAGCATGACATTCTGAAAATTCCTCGAAATAATTCTAAAAAACATACATGCATACGTCAAATGAGCTATTTTGGGAGTGTATGCTGGAAATTTCATTAATATTACAAATCAATCATTTTTGACATGCTTTAAGACAAAGGATTGCAAGTGTTTTTAGGAACGGAAATATTTTCGGAGTCTTAAATGGAACGTGACGTCCGCACGTGAAAATTTTTAAGTCCTAATGAGTAATTTCGTGCTAATAATTTTGTTGATAACAAAGAATAGTCTGGAAACTTAGAGTGACTTATGCTTTAAAGCCCTAAGTGATTCAATATCCCTGACTAAATAAAAAGCTACAAAAGTTCGATTCCCTGGAGTATAAAATATAATGAGGATTAGATTTCATTGATTGAATTAGATTAATATTAATTGACATGACTAATTTGGTTCATTAAATATTCATGCGTGCAAATGCATGTGCATATGCTTACTAATATACCTACATCTAGATCAGGGGCGTAGCCAGAAATTTTTCGAGGGAAGGGTCTTGAGATTTTTTTTCGAAAAATCCTAGCAAATTGAAGAAATTTCTCAAAAAGAGGGGGGTTAAAACACTCAGACCTCCCCCTCCCTCTGGTTACGTCTCTGCTTCTGATTCTATATCATTATAAAATTATTAATGATTCTCACGAATCAAATAAAAAAGGCATGAAAATCTACAAAGTCAATAAACACCTAAGTAAGTTCGATGTGGTTTTTGATACATTATTATTACTTTAATATAAGCATGACCACATGTCAACTAGATAAATTCCAATAGTGTTCACATGTGTGTATAACTAGCGGTAAAACTATAAAGCATCATCGAGACTCATTAGAAACTAGTTTAACAAATTTGAGATAAAAATGTCATTGCATCAAATTTGCGTCACACGGAGACATCGACTAGTTAAAAACATTCATCGATCACTTTTTTTTTAAAAAAAAAAAATCCACCTTTAAATAATTAATTGTTAATTTGTTTTTAAGCCTTGGTATGTCACTAATTCAATCAATCTAACGATCAAAATTTTAATTCCATGAGTTTTTATGGATACAAATTACAAAAATGTTTTTATTTTTTGAAGAATTGTAATTGAATACCTAAATATTTGTCCAATCTATCACCCAATTGGATTTTAAAATGTTTAAGATAAGAACTGTGTTAGAATTTGAAGCTTGGAGTGGAATTGAGAGGAAGAAGGATTTTTGGATGGCTGTCTGGATGGTTTAAGGAATAGAAGAATAAAAGACATTGAAGTTTTAATTTTGTAAATTTTTTTATTTGAAGAATCTTTTGAAAAAAAAAATTCTAACCTAAAATTCATGAAAAACTATGCATCGACTCTTAAAAAAGCTTTGGCCTTCTATAGTAATGAAATTCACGATAGGTAAAGTGCTTTAGTGGCGAAGTCAGAAATTTTAGGGGAGGTTTTTTGCATGAAAAATTAGAGGGGAGGGGTGATTGTTTTTTTCGTGTTTTTTGTAAAAATCCTTTAAAAATTGAAGAATTTTGCTCCTGAGGGGATGGACATAGAAAATAAACTCATTCAACCTCTGGCTACTACACTGAAGTGCTTTATTAAAATCCTGTTTACGTTTTTTATAAAACGCATGACAATCAAGTGGCTTTTATGGATCAATTATCATATCATTTGATTAGGAAATAACTTTGTGTTAGAAAATAATTTTTTTAACTCTAAATTAATCCTTATTCCTAGCCTTATCATCAATAATATCCAAAATAAATTTCAGACCAAAACCAAATGCGCTTCAACTTTCCATTCCCTACCCCAATCTTTAACATCTCTCGTTTGTTTACACCGAAAATAAAAACCATTTAAAAAGCAATTATGTCTGATAAGAATCCAATATATTTATCGCGATAATAGATTGTTCCAAAATAAGTTGAGTGGATACGCGCGCGATACTAGAAAAAAAATGTCAAATTCTCCTAAATAACTAAATGAGTGACTTCTTACCTTCACAAAATTTAACGGACGACTAAATAGACTGCAAAATGTATCTAACACTTTAATAGACAGGAATTTTTCTTTTTTTGACACTTAATGTCATTATCAGCTGATAGATTATTGGTTGGAAATTATCAATGAAACACGATGACAAGCATTCGGTATTCTTCTTTCGTCTCCATTCTTCTATTTACGATATAAAAATGTCTTCTTTTTATCTGTTTTTATGTCTTTTTCTTATCATCTATTGGTAGTCTTCATCGCTTTATTTATCTACTTAATCATGAAAATTAAACTGATAAAGAATTATTGTCAATTGAAGGCGCTTTAAAGCTTCATTTTAAGTATTTTCCCACGCATCTAAAACTAGATTTCATTAAAGAATTTTTAATATTTTCTAAAAATATATCATGTCAGATAAGATACTCGATCATGTACCTCATATCACTTTCAATTAACTAAAATGTTTAATTGTCAATTTCTATTTTTGATAGCTGGTCAAAGCTTTCATGATGTAAGAAGCTTCCGTTTCTAAGGTCTTTTGTGTAATAAATTTAGCTAACTCGGGTGATTTTTTTTTATCGTAAAATAATAAGCCATTTAATTTTAACATACAGAGATGTGTTCAATAAAAAATGTTACCGTTTTTAAGGGTTAAAAATTTAAATTTTTCAAATTTTTTGTAAACAATAATACAATGAAAGAAATTTGTAAAATTTTATTCCTCAAATTTTTTTACTTTTCATTTTGTTTTCGTGCTCAAAAAGCATTAGAAATGATGATTTACAATATAATGTTGCTATTGTAAACACCAAAATGAGATCCAGCGAACAAATTTGTGTCAAAAATCAAAATTTAATTTAAAATTTTTTTTCATAAAATTTTTTGGAAATTAACAATTGGAAATGCCATATTTATCAACTTTACACTCAATTCATACATATTTTTACAAACTTAATATCAAGCCAACAGCTACAGTCAAAATCAAAAGGAACCGTTGCAAAAAAAAATTTGAATTTTTGAAAGTTGCTCAATTTTGCTCAGTCAGGGGGTCATCAGCTTAAATATTTGAGTTGTTCATAGAATTTCTAAAAATAAAGCAACAGTCGCCTATAAACAAACTCGTGAAATTTGTAATTTTTAAAAATTTATTAATTAAAGCATTAAAATGGTTAAATTAAGTCCAGAATTAATCAATTCGTGTATGCAGTTCATAAATCCATGCAGAGATCGTGAATTGGATCTTCGAGGTAAGCATTTTGATAGATTTTATTAATTTTTGCGGTTTTTTAGGTCAAATTGAGAAATTTTTATGTCTAATCAACTTTATGCTTAATTTACAGGATATAAAATACCGGAAATACAAAATTTAGGAGCTACATTGGATCAATTCGACACAATAGATTTTTCTGATAATGATTTGAGGAAATTAGCTGGATTTCCTTATTTAGGAAGAATTAAGCAGCTTCTTTTGAATAATAACAGAATAACGTAAGTATTCGTATGCCTTTTTGTCTGTTTATATCAATATTAATGCTGTTCTATTGATTTTACAGGAGAATTGCTGATGATCTTCATGAAACCATTCCGAATCTTGAAAGCTTGATACTTACAGGAAACAATTTGCAGGAATTAGGAGACATTGATCCATTAGCAAAATTACCCAAACTTACAGTCCTGTCACTCCTTACAAATCCAATTGCCAGCAAAAAGTACTATCGTGAATATCTTATTTATAAGTAAGTGATCTGTTTTATACTTTGGATGTTTATTACTGACGCTGGATCTTTTATTTACAGACTTCCTCATCTCCGTTTGCTAGATTTCAAGAAAATAAAGATGAAGGAACGCGAGGAAAGTGTTGCATTTTTCAAGAGCAAGAAAGGCAAAGAAATTCAACGCGAAATCCAAAAGAAGGCACGGCTCAACATGGCAAATGACGCAAATGCAGCTAAACCTAAAATTCAAGCAACAACAGCAGACATTCAAAAGATTCGTGAAGCTATATCAAAAGCTAGTTCATTGCATGAAGTTGAAAGATTAACAAAAATGCTTCAAAGTGGACAAATTAGCAGTGAATTCTTGAATGATGATGACGAGCCAATGAATTAAAGCTTTAAAGGTAAATTTTGAATGATTAATGAATTTTTAATGATTTTCTCTTCCTGAAATAAATCACTATAGCTCAATTATGAGCTGATAAGAATTAAGATACAGAACATGATAAAAAGAGTCTTAGCTTTTACATACTTTCGTGTAATAAACGTCATTAAAACAGAAGCGATACATTTGGTTTAAAATAGTAATAAACAGGAAGTTTTGGAAATTAATTAAAAATGTTATTTGATTTGTAGATTTTAATCAATTCTAGATTATTGAAGCTGTTTAATGTTTAGTAAGTTCTAGAAAAAACTTATTAATGATGTAATTTTATTTTTGCAACATATACTTCACAAGAATTTGCAGAAATTACTCAAAAATTTTTTGAAGATTAGCTTAAATTGTAATCCTCATAAAATTGAAACAAACTTAATTCTTTTGCATTGAAACTTTATTCAGCAGACAAATTCAACCAACATTCTATAAATCAGCCAATTATAAACTTATAAAAATATTGAAAATTTATTTATCCAACTTCTGGATAGACCTTCCAATAAATAATAAATCCTGACTGAACCTGTCCATCTTTTGCTATAAAAATTTCAATTCTATAGACTCCATCTTGTAAATGTGGCGGGAAGTTTTGAATGTCTCCAATGTAGTTTTCAATTTTGTAATCATTACCAGGAAATTTGTTTTCAGCTTCTCCATCCTCAAAAGCTGGTAAATTTGAGTATGGACAAACGTCTGGTTGAATATGAGGTATATAAATGTCCTTCAAGAATTTTGACACTTTTTGTGGTGGAGTCTTAAATGATGTCAATTCCCATTGATTATTTCCTAATTTACTGCGCCAGCAATAAGCTTCAACAGTCCATGAGTCATCAAAGTCACCATTTATTACGAATTCTCCGTCAGCAACATAAACTGGAAATTTAAAACAATTAAAATATTCAGGATAATAAAATCAGTAGAAATACTTACAAGTCCTATTGTATCGCTTAACCTTCAAATCTTTGAATACAATGTAGTCAGTGTCATTCATTGGCAAAACCTTCTGAATTTCCAGCTCATATTTATGTCCAGCTCCTGATGGTTTAACCATTGCTGAGATTTTGCAAACAATTGCACAAAACAGAATAATAGAACTGACTATTTTCATCTTGTTTTCACTTTTTAGACTTTGAAGCTATACTAAATGGAAATCAATGAAAGTGCTCTGTTTTATAGTAAAAATAACCTCGAAAGTTGCTAATTACTGGGATTTAATCATAAAAACCTTGAAAAAGATAACAAGGTTAATTCATTGAAGATCAAAATCAGCAGTCAATAACAGTTTAATGACGTTTTAATTTGTTTTTTTGATCTGAAAACTTGCATAATATTGACGCATCGACGGGAAATTAAACTTAATTAATTGGAATGACCAGGCATGACAGATTACTAACTATATGCTTATTAATGGTTAGATCTTGGAACAGTAAGTAGAGATTTATATCGTGTTTTGAAAAAAGCTTAAATATGTTTTTGGAATTGATTTGAAACAATTATTCAGTAAACAAAAGTTCACATGGAGTCGTACGTGCTGTGCATTGGACGACATAGATGTCATTAGAAATTAGAAAGGAAGGATATTGCAGGTTAGAATAGAACTTTAAATCTTTGATAAATTTTGAATGTTTTATCATCAACGAAAATTTGTGGTCATCTCCAGTCATGGAGTATAGATTTCTTATAATAGAATTCAAAAATGTCAACTTTATCAACTGTTTACAAATTTTTAAATTTCTCAAGCAAATTCAACAAGATTCGAAATCCAAAATTCTGTTAAATAATTTCATATGAGTAATTATTAATCAAAGCAACCTGATTTTATGTAAAATAAAAGTTCAAAACATTAAATTTTTCGGCAAAGCTTTCTCCAAATTATGTTAGTGACCTTTCAGAAATCCTTACTAGAACCAAAATTACTAGTTAAGTTTACAAAAATAACAACAATTGCATTGTCAAAATTCTCAACACAGGAATCAAACAAAAGGCAGATACCAAAATGCACCTACGTTCTATCTCCAATGCAATGGCTCAAAAATAAAATAAATTTTCAGCGCTTAAAGATGCAAGATAAGGATTTCAATGAAAAAGAATTTCTATCTGGTGCTAAGCAGGTAATATTCAATAAACCATCCCACACTTGATACATCCTACAAATCTGATTTCTACGAATTCATTCATTCATGAATTTATTTACAACTTTTTTGTCTTCAGGCTGCTCTTGTAATCCTAGACATAGCACGAACACGCAATTCCGCTCAATTGGCAAGAGTATCAACACTTCGAGGATTTTCTAAAATTTTTAAAGACATGCTGGCATCACAAAATGATCCAAGAAGAAAACTTCTTTATTTTATTGACAAAGATGTCCAAAAAATCATCACAACTGATGTTCAAATTGCAGAATCAGATGTTAAATTTCTATGTCTAATTGAAGTTTTCTTCGTGTGTGCCAAGTACCTTGATGATGTAATTAAATTATATGAAGTATCAAATCCAAATATTAGTTTGAAAGTATATCAAGATATAAAGGACGCCGAAAGAGTATTAAGGAAGAAAAATTACACAGAAATTCCAACGGAAGAGAAGTTGCTAGTTACTGAAGGATATTTCCACCTGTTTACGAGTTATTCTAAGGAACAAAACACTGAGAATGGAAATAACAATGAATGGAAAATTGACAAATTCAAAATATCGGAGTTTAATATTGTTCAACTGAAAGGTTCTGAAAAGCAATAAAACATTTTCTACATCTGTCTTGCTGTTTTATTCGGCCTGTCAACCTTTAAATGCATCGATCGACATTTTTTGATCAAAATTTCTTCCTGAATTTGTGGCATTTGATGTGAAAATTGTGAAATAAATCCAACACTTGGTGACGCATTTAACCTCAATTTCTGCATATTTTGTCTGACACCAAATTCATACTTCTTAGCTGCCAATAGCTTCCTCAAATTTTCATTCGTTTTGGTCATTTCTTCTTTGTAATTCTTCAGTACTAAGCAATCAGTTTTGACTATTGAAAATCTTCTGTAAAATTCGTCTATGACAAGTTCATTGACATCAAATGGATGTGTGGATGCTTCCGATGGATATTTTGCTGATAAAACATCTTCGTCTGTAAATTTACTTCCATTGTCAGTTGGATAATGAGGATTGAAATCCTGACTGCTGTAAATGTGTAAAAAACTCAATGGATTGCTTTGTGAGGTATTTTTGGCATTGGAGGTTCCTTTAAGTACATCAATTTGTTCGTTTTTGTAGTCTAAAGAGGTTTTTAAACAGCTTTGATTATTTATGACATTGCATTTGTTGATGTAAGCTGAATTTTTGGCATCAGGTTTCGAAATTGTCGAGTCAGTGAAAATTGAGGAACTTCTAAAGCTAAAGTTTAAGCTTTTTTGACAAAGCTTTCTATTGAAGCTTTTCAAGTTATTAGAGCTTTCAGAATGTTCAACAGGTTGATCGAAAAATTTGATTCTATCCTCGATGGTTTCATACTTCCTGCAAACTTTCATTAGCATTGAAATATTTTCGACAATTTTTAGATTTTTTTGCAATTTTTTCAAAGCTTTTGAGGAAGTTTGGGAAAGAGCTTTCAACTTTTCATGTTCCTGATGCACAGCATTTTTCTCAATAATTCGCATATTCCTATAAGCCCTATCCAAAAAGTCACAATAGTGGCTTAATTCCTGCACATCTTTAGCCCATAAATTTCCTTTCTCTTCCAATGTATTTTCAAGCACAAAAGCCTCATATTCAGCTTTATCAGCTGCACTTTCAAGTTCCTCAATTTCAGCCTGTATTTCATTGTATTCCTTTAATGTCACTTGAAAGCGTTCATTTCGTTCTTCTGGCCATATCCAATCAAATGCTTTACATATTCCTTCAAGCTCCTTGATAATTCCTTCCTCAATTTCACCTTGCTTGCTGAAAATCTTTTCACATTGAATGATTGCAGCTGCTTTGATGGCAATTTTATCATCTATCAATTTCTCTGTCTGTTCTGCCAAGCTTACTTTTAATGCTGATACAAATTCATGAGCAAAATTCTCAAAACTAGTCTTTCCTTCATACAGCAGCCTCTCCCAGAGAATTTTCTGAGCATAAAAGTCATCAATGAGATTCTTTCTATTCACATCGAATAAATTTTGCAATGTAGTTTGAAATAAATGGAATAAATCTGTATGGAATTGGATGTTTAGTGGTGTATTAAGATAATCAGTAAAATTAGCAATCAAATTCACCTTTTATGTAATCTATCAATTTAGCCTGTGCATGTTGTGCATGTGTAAGATGATCAAATAAATTCTGACGATCGTATGTAAGCTTGTCAACTTCCCTTTCTGATTTTGAGATTTGATGCTCAGTCCATTGGATTGCTGCACTTTTTTCGATTGGCAAATTGGAAATTTGAAATTTTTCAACAAATTTAATCAGCGACTTTCCACTTCTTTTGTGGGATAATTTTGCAAAATTATCTTCTCTTTCTATGTGATCTCGAAGTATCTTCTGTTGCTTTTCTAGCTTTAATGCCCTTTTCTCTTCTTCAGTCAGCTTTTTCCTCTTCTTTGATTTGGTTTCTGTTTTTGGCGCCATTTTGAATTTTTAAAAAATAAATAAATTTTCAAATTTAAATAATAAGTTAACTATGATGAATTTTGGGTACTAAGACAAAAAATTCTCGAATGTCTCTAAAAAGATTGATACGCTACCAAATGCTGATAATACTCAGTCTAGTAAACAATATTTCAAGCGTAAAAGTGTAAAAAGGTGATGACCTCATCTAATGATGCCAAATATATCATTTTGCTTACTAAACTGTAAATTTAACAAGCTTCACCAGTCATGAAGTTCAATTCCAATCAATCAGAAATGATATTCGAAAAATACCTTCCAGCGATACATAGTCTTCTTGATTGATGAGTGGATTTACGTTTCTAAGTACCGATAGATGAATAATTACGCAATTGATCTAAGGATAGAACAATTTGCAGCTTATTTAAGGATTCTGGATCGAATTTTATTTATTTTTTTTTTTTTCAAAATTTCTAAGTAAGCTTTGAAATTCAAAGAGTGAAAACTTTTGTTTATTTTAATCAATCACAAAAAGCTCACTTAAAAGCCAGTCTACCTTGAAGAATCAACAAAAGCAATGCCTGTTATGGATAAATGTCAAAGATGTCAACAAAAAAAAATCAATTCACAGAGAATCCTCAACCTTTCTTTTTGCTTCATTATGAAAGCAAAAAAGACACAAATAAGTAGTCAAGGCCATGAAGAGCTCAATAATATTCAGTCAAGTGATATTTTTTTTCTGTTATTACAGCACGAAGGTTGGTGGCATCACAAACAAACTTAATTAAGGTAATTAAACAATAAAGATATTCTCTTATTGCTCAATATTTTTTATTTTTACTTTTATCACTGACAAAGAGTTATCTAATTCTTAATAAAGTGGAATTAAGCTCATTGTAAAGATATATATGAATGTTGTAAATAATAGGCCTAATGTCATCATGAGAATTTGTTCTAATTTAGATCAGGACTAGGTTTCTAAGGTATATCCTATACCCTTGGGTTTTTAGGATATAAATATTCATGTCATAGAGTATATCCTAAACACCCACACCAGAACAAAAATTAGAATCCAAAATTAAAAACTTAAAAATGAAAAGTTTTAACATTTTTATTCTTACGACAAAAAATGCTTAATTTTAGCAAAAAATATGTACAAGGATCTATAAAATTACATAGTAAAGTTACACAATATTTACAGTCATAAACTTATGCAATAAAAAATAAAGAAAACAAAATTATAAACTGATGTGTGGGAACTGATAATTTGGCTATAAACGATATTGTTATCAAATAATAATATCCTTAAATACTGCGACATATATATTTAACTAATTATAGGCAATTGATGAATATTATAAGTTAATGTTGTTGTGTCATGCTGATAATAAATGATTTTTTTGGGATTTCCCGAAGAAAAATTTTGAACTTCCTGTTTAGAATAATGCATTATAATGTGTAAGAATCTCATATTTTTCGAATTGCATGCAACTCTATATTATACTTAAAGTGCACTTACGTAAAATCTTTAAAGAGAATTATAGTCACCAAAAGGATTCCAAAAAAATTCCTATTGACATTAATAATTTTCGTATTTCCCATGAACTTGATTAAGGCTTAGTCTATCGAAAGATTTTTCTATGTCTATTCTCAGAAATACTTCCTGATAAAACTCATCTAATCATTTGACACTAGGGAAATATTCATATTTGAAAGATTGAATGCATCAAAATGTTTATTTTTTCAATATTGATATTTTTTGTGTTTTACTTTAAAATTAGATAGGGGTCGTTCATAAATGACGTCCGAAATTAACGGTCATTTTTCAAAAAGTAACAATAGAATTCAACCCCCCTCCTTGGACGTCATTTATGAACGACTCCTAGACGATTTGTGAAAAATTGTTAATAAAATAGATAATTCCGATGAATTTTCAGACTTTGTAAAGATTTAAATTTGTTGCGTTTTAAATAAAATAATATTGAAGCATAAAATTTCATAAAGATATTTTTCATGGAAAATTTGTTACAATAAATTTTTAAAACATGTTTTTTTTTTCAAAATAAAGTCAAAAAATTTCCAATCTTTTCATTTTTAAATCTCAGTTCTCAAAAATCAAATCAAATCTCAATGATTAAATTTAAACCAAAAACGTGAATTTTGTAAATTTATTTTTTGTTATTGAATTTGATAAAAGTCATTTTGAGATAATGACGAATATAAGTGGTTTTGTATGGCAATCTACCTTATCAACAGCATTAAGATTTATTACAAATTCAGCGAAATATAATTAAGAATTTCCTTTGGATAATCTAATATGAGTAAATGAGAGTTTATGGATTAATTGTGTTGGTAGATTTGGGTGAAGTGTTGAGAGTTTGTTGATTATTCAGTAATATGAGAATATGTACAATTTAATATACATAATTTGCAATTTATCGAAGTTCAGAATCAATTAAATAATATAATTGAAAAAATATATATTACTTTCAAGGCTTCCGCAGATTATATTCTTTAAAAAATCCCATGCAAAGATTATGATCTTTAAAAATCAAAGATTATAATCTTCATACAGAGGTTATAATCTTTAAAAAATCTTCAAACAAAGATTATAATCTTTGATTTATAAAGATTATAATCTGCGGAAGCCTTGATTACTTTAAATCCATATCATTTTTTTTTCTAATAAAAATAATCTGTGACTAATTCTTGCAAGATAAATGGGGGGATATACTTCAATATTCTTATCAAACCGGTTAAAAGTTGTTTATAAAATTTTTTAGAACGTTCAATTCTTCAATCGTCAAGGTAATTCCTCAATGGCTTTATTTTTTTCATATAAAAATAGAAATAATTTTGATAATTCTTAATCTTTCCTAAAATTAACTTAATACTTTATTTCAACTTGATTTTTCAACCTTAAAGGATTTATTTTCTTCAGATTTAATTTATTAAAATAGAATTTAACGACAATTTAATCAAAATGATATTCAATGATTTTGAAACTAATTAAAAAATTTTGACAGAAAAAAAAAATTAATTCACAGAAAAAACACTACTAAAATTAATTAATCGCAAGTTTCACTATCAACTTTATATTAATAAATTTATTACCATCCATCCACATTTTCAGATAATTAATTTTTTACCTCGTCCATAACTAACTTAATTGTCTCATCTATAAACTGTTTTGAATGTCACACTTGTTGCCAAACAAATTATTATCTCATTACACAATGGTCCGAAATCGAAAAAATTGTTCAAAAATACAAAAAAGTCATGTCTTTTAAACCTGATCTTTTGAATGCACGAATATAATTCATTAACTGATGCATCTTCTGTGAAAATATCAGCCTTCTAATCGTTGTCTAACTCTGTCAATCATTAATGAAAGTCACGAAAATTTTGTCTACAAAAACACCATGAAAAAGTTTTACAAAAATTTTCCACTTTCTATTATTTGATCTATGTTCTAATTATAGTCAGTAGCTTAATTAATACACAAATTTTATATTAAGACTTACAAAACATTAGCCACTTCCTTTATCATTAGGGAAAATGCAATTAAAATTTTGAAAATTTTCAAAACTTTAAATGTTCATAAGTTAAAAGCGGGTTTCTCAGGGTCCGTGAAACCTACCAGAATCCAAAGATTGAGTCTTAATTTAGCTTCTAAACATACTCTGGTAATGCCGTTTTATGCCGTTTTCCGAAAATTTGCAATTTAATTTTACTTGTTTTCCCATACAAATTTGTTTGTTTACAAAAATTTTTGATACATTTTTAACAAAAAATCATACTTACACTTAATATTATAGGCTGATTTTTTCAGGAGTGTATAATCAAATCATAATAAAGCTATTAAAACTATCAAAATAAAGAAAATCGACAAAAACTTTTGAACCTCTAAATTTTCCCCTAAAATGTATTTTTGAACAATTTTTTCGATTTCGGACCATTGTGTCATTTTCGAATTTACAGTATGTATCACGTGCTGAATATTAGAACATTTCATTCTATTATAGTCAAAGAATTTTTATTCCATGTCCAACAATTATTTGCAAATAAACACAAAAACACACAAAAGAAAGATTTTTTTTATTTATTTACTGACGATTTCCATAACACCGCAATTGAGTCATCGAGAGAGCTTTTTTTCTGTCTAAAATATTCTTCACACACCTACACATCCAAACTTACACATTCTCTGGTGCTTTAGGATCTCGAGTCTTTTTTACATTTTCAAACTGCACACAGAAACTTTTTTTTCTCCATTCCTTTTGCTTTCATTCTCGCAATTCAGTTGCGGCTCAGACGTTGAACACAACAGTCGCGAATAAAAATAACTTGTGGATTATTATTTTTTTTATTGTATAAAAAAAGCTTTTTTTTGTGTGACAGAAAAAAAAGTAAAATAAAAGAATTGAAACATTTTTTGAAGTGCCAGTGCCTCAATTCGTGATGACTTAGTAGTTAACTTGTGACTGAAAAAAAAAATCGAAATCATTAAAAAATTGATTGCCTGTCACTCAATTGTTCTTAAAGTTTTTATTTCTCACTTATCTTGTCAGCTTTAAGATTAACGACTCCCTGTTGGGATAAGGAACTCTTTATTTTAAGAGTTAAGGTTTTTAAAATTAGTTTCAAGTGTCAATAAATTTTGAGTTTTTATCGCTCTTGGAGGTTTTTTTTTCTTTTTCATCTTTTTGAGATAAAAAAATAAAAAAAAAAATTGGTTAAAAATACATTTTTGTGAAGTTTGATTGCTCATTCATTGTCAGTCGTGAAGTTGAGAGGTGTGTTAAGAAAAAAATAATATAAAATGGGGAGAGACGAGCAGGATAATAAAGGTCCATCAGTGATATTCAACAATTCTGCAATCATGCAGTCTGTCGAGAATGAAGAGTAAGAATTTTTTTTTATTTTTTTGTTTTATATAATTTTAAAAGTTAATTTATTATCACTTTTTGGGGAAAAAACCTTTTAGTGACATGAAATTTTTAAACTTGTAAAGTCATTGCTGATTATTGGGTGTTAAAATTAAGTGTTATTTTTTTGGGTCTTCAAACTTAGATTTTTTTGAAGTTAGAAAATTTTTAATTTTTCTGAATTTGTCCATATTTTGTACAAAATTTATTTCATAAAAAATCTGAAAAAATCTCAAGAAATGCAAATTTATTTAGATGCCCAGCAACAAACCGAAAAGCACAAATCAGTTAATCGAGAGTTTATCCGGCTCCAAGCTAAAATGATTCTTTAACTGCACCGGACTAAAATCGAATCCAGTACCGTTCAAGAGTCATGTAAGGTTGAAGCCGAATAACCTCTCGATTGACCGACTTGTGCTGTTGGGGCAAGTACCTAATTAATAGAGCAAAATAATTTAGATCAATTTAATTTTTGCAAAAAAAGCCTTAAAAAAACCAACATTCAAACAAAAAACTTTTAATTGAAGTCCAATAAATAAAATAGAACGTATCACATCCAAACATTAACCGGCAGATTTCTGTTGAAACGCATTACATATTGTAATGAGGATAAACACAGCATTCAAACCAGTTGAACAAGTTTTTTTCTTCCTTTTATTATCTGAATTTTACGGGTTAATTCATTTTGCCATATTTTTAAACTTGATGTACAAATTTGGGTCATTTGAATTTTACCAAAAATATTCTTATGTTTCGAAATTTTTGTGAGATCATGAGCGATTTTTTTAGATAGCAGTGTAAGTTTTTAAGTTTCAACAAGTTTTATAAGAAATTTTGTATTCCATTAGATTGCAATTAGAGGGGGAGGGGGTACAAACAAAATTTTTATACAAAAAAACGTAACTAGGGGGTCTGAAAAGTGATTTTTTTGCATAACATACTAAATAAACAGTCGTCTGAGAACTAAAATGATTGATAAAAAATCATCAATTTTACAAATTAAAATTTTTAAAAAGTAACAAATTCAACAATTTTTAAAATTATCAAACATGATACATCTACTTAAAATACAAAATTTACTCATTTTATTAATGAAATAAATTGCTATTTAAAATGCGATATTTTTTTAACGACAACTCATCATTTTCATATCCACATTCAATGTCAGTGACTAAATTTCTCATATTTTTCTGTGTACTTAATTTAAATAATGAAAGCTTACTGAATGTTGACTAAAGAGAATTTTCTTGGGTTCATATTGACAAAATTAAATAATATTTCTTAATGGAGCCTAAATACTCGAGAAATAATAAAATCTTATCATTTTCGATAGGATTTTTTCAAACTCTTGAGTTAGTTTGATATCACCAAAAACAATAGGACAGATAATTTGAACTAAAATCACCAGCAATTTTAAGTCTTAATTAGGGATACACCAATCAATCAATAGGCTTTGACAACCATTCTAAGGCTTGTCTTTTGACATTAACAACCTTAATTAATTTTAATCTCACTACTTGAAACTTGGTTTTATCTAAAAGTGGTTTACTAAAATGTTTCAAACTAGATCTTATGACTTGATCTTGATGTAGAAGCAATAAGAATTGAAAAGTCTCAAGCAGCTTCAAGTATTTTATCAAAATGATTCATCTTATTTTATAATAAACTGTAATTGCCATTAACTTTATGAATTTGTCTCAAATAAGACTAAACTTGTCTTTAAGTAACTTGAGGATGCAATTTACTGAGCTTTCTAACTTGTTGCATATTCATTAATGCATAAAGTGTTAAATTCAACTCTTGAGACCAATAAAACTTGCTGGTTGTTATGAGATCTGCAATTTTATATTTTATGAAACTTATTCAACTATAATTTGAGGTTATTGACCTATTGATTCCAACAAACTAATTATATAATCCTTAAAAAAGCACAGACTAAATCCGTTAAATTTTAATTTATCATTTCTAAAATTAAAACAAATTTAATGATCTTTTTGACCTTTTTGCTGTGGCTAGAATGTCAGGTGATTTTGCTCTTTTTCTCAACAAGTTGCTCTAAAGTGGTTTTAAGGGTTTTTGAAAATTTTGTCAATGCGTAAAAGCAGGCAGTGATATTTGTGATAAGGTTGAATCGAAAGGCACATTTTTGGTATGAAAAAGTCAAGAGGTTGACATCAAATAAAAATGTCATATCCATCATCCTGATAAAAGATCACAAAATGATTATTCATACGACGAATCATGTGATAGTGACCGGATTGATAAGAATGATTTTCAGTGTACAGCATTTTTCAACAATCCCATCTTTAAAAGAATTAAAAGAAGAAAATAAACCTGTCCAGCTCAACACAAAGTCTCTTAACATAAATTGAGAATCAAAACAAAAACCAAAAAAAAGAATCCACAAAATAAAAATAAAATGGCAAGTTCAAAGAATTTGTAATCACTCAAAATACACAACAAACATCCATAAAAATAAAATTTAAAGCCATAAGAATGAAAACAAAAAATGAAATGTGATGATGAATTTATTAATCAAAGCAGAGAGCGAGAATAACAATTGTTAGCTTATTTTTGCGTATTTTGGATGTTGACACTTTGGAATTTTTATGGTTGTAGCATCTAAAGAGATGTTGATTGATGAATAATTTGACAAAATAGAAATTAGGGGCTCACGTCATACATGAAGTCCATCAAAAAATTGGATTTTTAGATCCCCCCCTCCCCATGTAACCAAAATATTCCTTATGTATTAAATTGACTTTCCTTAAGAACACGAATGAAATGCGATTAGATCGATTTTGGTTTCTAGGGCCTTCCTTTCTCTGTCACAAAATCTTCACGCAAAAAAATTTTTTGTCACACAGCTACAGACTCCCTCCCGCCTTAAAATTAGACATCATAAGTGAACGAGAATCTAAATTTATGATAAATTTAAGTCGCGGCTTATTTCTCGGCTTAACAAACTTAAAAGTTAAATTTTGAGCTTAATACACTTCTAATCTTATCAAATATGACTCAGAATCATAGAAAATGACCCAAAGAATAGTTTAAAATATCTAAAATACTTTGTAGATAGCTTTATTTTATCAAAAAGTGTAAAAAATGAAATAAGCCGAAAATGTCGGCTTCGATCTCTGAATTTAAGTAGTTCCTACAGTATTAAGATTTGTCTATCTTCCTAAATGGCTCATAAACTAAAATATTGCTACTTGACCTTTAATCAAATTCTCGAGACTACCACCAGACATATTTTTGTATTCAATTCTTAAAATAGTAATATTCAACATTTTTGTCTAATCGATGAATTTAAAAATAAACTTTTGATAAATTTTCGGTGACAATAAAATTTAATGAACAGATGTAGACAGACCTTTGAGGAATTTCAATGTAACATTTTACTTCAAATTCATTCATCGATGGGGTTGAGTGTTGATTAAGTGCTTTGAGAGGAAACGAAACCAGAAAATTGTTATTAGATAAGATAATACAAGTTGTTAAGATTACTACCAAAAATGAGAGTTTAATCGACATTTTTGCTTAATATTTTTGATTGTGAATACGTCATTGAAAATATAACTTTACTTATGACGTCCATCAAAAACATGGATTTTTTTCAAAACAATCCTATTGTTTAAAACTGTCACAAAGTCTCAAACCCCTCTCCCCCCTAAAAATCGGACATTATAAGTGAACGACTCCTTATGAAATTTGAAAAAAGTTAAATGCGTCACTTAAGTGCGTTAAGTGCACTCTTAAACCTTCATAATCTCACTTATTTATGTATTCTTTTGCGAATCAGAAAACCTGTTTAAATCACCGAATTTTTTCATGCTTGATGTCCAAGACCATGTAAATGTTGATTTCATTCAAATTTTGATTTTTGTTTGTTTTGTTATCAACTTTTGATAATTTTTTTTCCTATAAAATCGTAGTAAAATATAATAAAATCTCACCTAGTGAAGCCCATGAAATAAAGCAATTTAAATATTAAGTTCCACAATTTTGTAGTAAATAACAGAGTGTTTATAAAATTTACAATGAAATAAAATTGTGGATGAAAAACACCCACAAATAAAAATATTTTGTTTGCTTAAGTTTTTATCGATAAAACGTAAAATTTTAATTATTAAAAAATTCAATTTTATTTAACACTTTTTAAATTTTGAAACACTTTGATTATTGTTTATTAATTAATTAAAAACTAAATTGTGACAAAAACTTATAAATGCATGAAAAAAACAAACTGAATAATTTTTTTTTGCAATTTTACCAAAAAAATTTCAATTTTATTATTTATTTAAAAAAATAAGAAACTTCATCTCATTGACTCAAAACATAACCATGTCAATGACCTCATCAGCAACATCAACTTTATAAAAGAAAAATAAATAAGTTTTATTAATCTATTCAAATAAGCTTTACAAGCTAAATTAGAGAAAAATTTTCAATGAAGTTCCATTTAGTTCTCAAAGTCACTCAAATGTCGTTAATAAATTTAATCAAAAAAAAATTATTACACATGTATATATACAGGTAATTTAACGCTAGTAATAAGCCTTTATAGTAAATGGCATGCAAGAGAAGTGAGAGAAACTAAAAATAAAAAATTAAAAATTCACACACGATAAATGAAGCCGTAGAAAAGAGGCTAAAACATTATCTCAGCGACATTGACTGTTGTAGATTCTCATTTATTAATAATAAAATTTTATTGTTGCGCTCCTGATAGCATTTTGAATTTTATTGATGGTTGTACCTGAATGCTTACTCTTTATTGTATTATTACTTGCAAACTTTATGACTTGATAAGTCTTTTTATCAGTCACAGAGACTAAATTAGATCCTCATAATGAGAATCTTTTGTTGATTTCTTTTTTGTTGGAAGTTTCTTTGTCGTGAGCTTTTACTGGTTCAAGGTTCAGACAGAGTCTTTGGATATTAAAATTTCATTTTTTGAGAACTTTCTTAAATGTACGTGCTGCTTTCTATACTTTCTAGTCTGAACAAGTTATTACCGGTTTGAGGTCATTGTATCAAATTGATTATGCAATAATTTTCAGCAATTGAATTTAGAATGACGCAAGCCTTATTACTCAATTTATAAAAATTATCATGAATTATTTTGAGTATGACAAATCATTTGTAGCTGTCTGAATGTGAAACTTATTAGAATGTTAACACTAAAAAAATTAAATTGGATTTAATTGTCATCGTATGGGATTTTTTATTTTTCTAAGAAGTTTATGTATTTAAGTGGAACTTACCAAGGGTATGGAACTGATCAAATTTATTTTTAAGCATTTTTGAATATTTTTGAGTTTTTTTATCAATTTAATCAGTACCACATCCTTAGGAACTCACACTAATTCATTGTAGATCTACAGTCAAAAATTTTAATTTTTTTTTTCGATTCTCGGGGTCGTATCCGATTTTTAGGTTGAGGGGGTCTGCAACTATGTGACAGCTTTAAATAAAAAAAAACTCTTTTGAATGAAGATTTTTGACAGATGGGGGACAGTGGTCTAAAAATCCATGTTTTTGATGGACGTCATAAGTGAACGATCCTTTACTAAATTTTGTTGAAAATTAAAATTTCAACAACTTTCAATATTCTTCATACTTTAATATCCTCTTTAAATTCGAAGTTATTTTTGCTTTCAGGGAATACAAAATTGATCCATAAAAGAAGGTCATTAGAGCTGCAAAAAAAATAAATTTTCAACAGATTCGCAAAATGATGAGTAAATAGCCGTCTTGATATCGTGTTACAATTTTTTTTATACATATTTAACGAAGAAGATTTGATGCTATTTGACTGAACAGTATTAGATGAAAATATGCCAAGATGAGGGTAATTGCTTGGATGTAGGAGGGAGAGAATTATTGGAAATTTTGCAGACATTTCAAAAAGATTTTATGAGAAAAAAAAAAATAAATATTGAATTTATATCGCTGATAATGTGATTGAATGGAACGTGTGTTTGTTTGGGTTTTTGTGGATAATTTTCTTGGAATTGAATTTTTATGATTGAATTATATGATTCCACAGCTTAATCTTAAATTGATATTTATTGGCACCATTTAAATGAATTTATATATTTTTATTAAATTTGTCACCAATTTTCGTTTTAGAATTATTTTCAAATAAAACTTGACAGTCCTCAAAGTCAATAGCTAAACAACATCCAAAAGTCATTTAATTTCTCCAACACAGAAAACATTTTTCTATAGCTAATTATTTCTCAATGATCCAAACTCATTAAGTATTCATGAGGCAAAACCTTTTAAGTAAACAGTCTCAATATTTACTGTATTATCAGGCACGCTCCATAAAATGTTGCATTTTAAAGTGAAGAAATAGAGAAAAAAATACAAATTGGAACCACTTCTTTCTGAGATGAAAAATGTGTAAATAAAGTTGACATTTAAAATGTACAATCAGCTGAGAACTGGCAACAATCATTAGCGTTGTATTAGGTAATAAATCTTGGAGCTGGTTTTTGAGTCATTTTATGTTGTAAATTTTTTGATAATTTAATTTAATGATAAATGTAAATAAGCTTCATATTTATGGAATTAATTAATCAGCTGACGTAAAATCATAAATGCATTCAAAAACTTTCACAATATTTTCAGCCAGTTTTGCATTTTAATTAATTGTAAAACAATTTTTTACAAACAAAAAACGTGTTCTTTCTGTACTTTTACACATTTTGTTGTTTACGGTCTGCTGAAAGTAAACGACGAAAAAAATGTGGAAACTCTGTAATATTCACCTTGAATTAATGAAATTTTATAATAACAAATTCAGCTAATTTGTATTAAGAATACGGAACAAATTGTTTTGCTTCCAAATGAAGTTCTTTTCAGAGAATTTGTAGCTTCTAATTTTTGTTCTATTTATAAAATAATTTAATGTAAAATTTCATCTTTTAATAAGCTTAAAACGATAAGAAGAAAAGATTCTATCATAAAACGTCATCATCATGTTTACAGAGCTTAATGGATTGTATTAGATTAGCTCATTTTACGAAGTTTAGTAAATGTCTCATAAGAAACATGAAAATGAGTTTACTTTAAAGTTTGACGTTTTATTTTTATTTTATGACATTTCTTTTTTTATTTGATACTTTTGGAATGGATACAGATGAGTTTCAGACTTAAATACTTCTTGTTGAGCAGCTTTTAAGGTTCTCAAAAATTTTGAATCTTTATTCAACTAATGGATGTTAAATGCATGAAATTTATGCTATTTTTTCTTTAAATCCAAATGAAAATCATCAACATTTAAAACAAAAATCCAAAAGTATGTAAAATTTTCCGCGATAACCTTGAAAATCAATCACATGTAAAACTAATTAAAAGGAAAATTAAATTTACAGAAAAATTTAATTGCTTTTTCTCTCGACTCAGTGTGGGTTGACTTTCAACCTTTTTTAGTCACACGGATGAGTTACGAAAATAAGTTGACTTGCTTGTGTTTAGGCTTCCTTTTTGGAGGAAATGAACTTTAATTGTTTTAAAAATTTCAAATTTTGATTTTCTTTTAAAGAATTTTATTCGGTTATCAAGTTTTAATCCTTTTCGAAATTTGGCCACAATGGAAATTTTCAAGAAACAAATATGGGACCAGGAACAAATTTTAAGAAATTTATACATGGCAGCTGTAAAAATACGGGACTGTGCGTTGTAAATACTCACAGATGGTCACCATATCCTAGAAGGATTTAGTGATGACTGTCTAACTTATAAAAATGTTTAATGATCATGTGCTCTTAATTATCAGCTATTTTCAATCACATCTCGAATTCATCACCTCATTGGAGAGATGATACGTTATCGGATGAATAAAACACTAAATAACTAATTGTATTAACTTTTTGTTTTGAGCTATTAAGAAAGCAATATTCCAAAACGCGGAATTCTAATTGATACTAGTATAACAACATAATGACTGTATCTAGTTAAGCTGTTATTTATTTTTGAGGAAATTGATAAAACGGCAAAAATGTACTTGAGATCAGTTACATACGATTTAGATAAGAGTCACGTATTTAACCATTTTTGGTAAAATAGATAACCTTAAAGCTTTTAAATGGTTGTTAGTCTTTTAATTGTTTTGAATTTCTGTTCCATCTTTTCTAAATATTGCTACAATACACAAATATCACACAAAGCCCCTGAGGATCGAAAAATTAATTAACACAGATATTAAGAATCGATAGAGTCTTTAATTTGATTGCATAATCAAGGATAGAACAGCTTGAAAAAATTGATAAAAAGGGAAGCTTTGGGAAAAAAATTTTAAATTTAATTACCAATTTCTTGTGAGAAAATAATTTCTTCTTTTGAGCTGCTATATCTTATTCCCTTGTGTATTTTCCAATTAATTTCCTAGAAAAGTTATATAATCAGTCGGGAAAACTTCTATTTTTGTAGTCTTATTGACATGAACTTTTACCTAGTTATTAAGGAGTCTATTAAGGATTGAAGTTGTAACATGCTTACATTTCCTTTGAGGTTTGCTTACATCATTGAGGGGTTTTGAAGGTCAGAAAGAAATTTTTGTTTGCATTACATGTGATTTTTTATGCTATTGTATTTTGGCTATGATATTCAATATTTGAAGATTAGATAAAATTCTATTTGGTTCGAAAAATTATATTTCAGATAGGGGCTGTTCACTTATGACGTCCATCAATATCTTAGATTTTTAGACCCCCCTCTCTCCCTCTGTCACAAAATCTTCATACAAAAAGATTCTATTGCTTAAAATTGTCAAACAACCTCAGACTCCCTCCCCCCTAAAAATTGGACATCATAAGTGAACGACCCCATAGACTTTGAATTATATATTATTTAAAAAAAAAATGCTTGAAATTTCAAAAATTTCTACATTTTCCTAAACTTTAAATTGCAATGTACACGCGTTGTTGTACATTTTTGTTGATAACATTACAAAAGTTATTATGTCTGAAAAAAGATGAGACACATGAACTCATCCCACATGACAGAAATTCTTTAAGCTCATTTTCTTGACATGTTTACAACCACAATCTTATGAATGAATGTGAATGTGCGTACGTTGTGGTGGTTGCCGTAGTTGATATTTTTAGATTCAAGAGGTAAAGGGTAGGAATTGCTCTGAGTCTTCATTGAATAATTGTTACATCAAAATGCTTAAAGCCAACTTTTGCTTCCTAGCTAGGCATCAACTCCCACTCAATTAATTTTTTGTTATCCCAAAAAAGTGTCAAATTAACTTCCATAATTACCTCAAAGAAAAAAAGGAGAAAGAATTTTTATTTCGCATTTATTAAACACCTACACATGTACATGCCATCATCCTTGTTTTGATCATAAACTTTGCTCATGCTAATTAATTTAATAAATTTACATAGAATGAGAAATCCAATAAATATTAATATCTACAAATTAATTTACCTTTTTTACTGCAGGGTAATTGAGACGAGACCGTTCTGGCTGAAAAGAAGATATCTTGTTGTACTGATGGCGTTCTTTGGATTCTTCAATGTCTATTCACTTCGTGTTAACTTGAGGTAAAAGATCACAGCTTGAATGTCACTGAATATTTCTTAACCTTTCTATCTCAATTACTTTAGTGTCGCAATCGTTTCAATGACAGAGATCAAAAATGTTACATTGAGTAATGGAACTGTTATACAGGAACAAGCATTTAATTGGACATCAACACAAAAAGGATTGATTCTTAGTTCATTTTTCTATGGTTACATTACAACACAACTTATTGGTGGTGTTATTGCTGCCAAAATTGGAGGCAACAGAATTTTTGGAATTGGCATTGGAATGACAGCAATTTTGACACTTTTAACACCTTTGGCTGCAAAGTCACATCTTTATGTGCTGTTGGCTGTTCGTGTCATTGAAGGCGTTTTTGAAGGAGTAATTACAATTTATATTTAGTCACATTTATGACACTCCGTTTTGATTTCTCGCATTCCTGACAACTAATTCAATTCCTTATACTTTGCAGGTCACATTCCCTTCAATTCATTCAGTATGGGCAAGATGGGCACCACCACTTGAACGAAGTCGTATGGCAAGTATTGCATATGCTGGAAATTATGCTGGAACTGTGATAGCTATGCCTGCTTCAGGATTGCTTGCAGCTGCTTATGGATGGGAGTCAGTATTTTATGTATTCGGTGCAATTGGTGTTGCATGGCTCATCTTATGGATGTTGATTGTACGTAAATGTCCTGAAGATGATAGATTCATTAAAGAGGAAGAGAAGAGATACATTGTCACAAAACTTGGAACTGCACATCACAGTCAAACAAAGCATATTAGTCCACCATGGAAAGCAATGTTTACTTCAGCTCCCGTATGGGCTATTGTTGGTATGTTTTGTGCCATTAAATACTATTTTCTTCTTACACGTGTCTGATTTTATTTGAAACAGTCACAACTTGAGTTCTTGATTGAAATTTCACCTCCATCCTACTTCTTGGAATTTTACATCAAAAGATTCATTCAATTTAAATTTTGTCATCTCTTACAGCTAGTCACTGTGCTGAAAATTGGGGATTTTATACTTTATTGACGCAGTTACCAACATTCTTGAGTGGTAAGTTTCAATTTTCATCCTATTTGTTTAGGATTAAATGTAAATTTATGACGTCATTCAAATTTTTTTCTTTTTAGATGTTTTCGACTTCCATTTAGAAAAGACTGGATTTTTATCAGCTGGTAAGTTCCTAAATTATCAATTTCTAGACATTTTAATTAATTTTTATTTACCATATCCAGTTCCATATCTTACAATGGGTTGTCTCCTTTTTGTATCCGGTTACTTGGCCGATTGGAGTCAAGTTAAAGGATATCTGACAACCACACAAGTCCGTCGTTATTTCAATTGTACAGCTTTCCTTGCTCAAACAATTTTCATGCTTCTCGCTGCATTTCTTTTACATCCAGTCACAAGTATTGTTTGTATTACAATTGCTGTCGGTATTGGAGCATTCGCATGGAGTGGATTTGCTGTAAATCACCTTGACATTGCGCCACAATATGCATCAATATTAATGGGAATATCAAATACATTTGCCACGGGTATGTCAACAATATGATGATTGATTGAGTATGAAATGTTTAAACTGCTCTTTTATTCTAGTACCGGGAATTGTGAGTCCTATTCTGACTGGATTTATTACAGAAGATGGAGTAAGGAAAATGGGTTAAACTTAGTTGTTAATTTTACTAATGATGGAAAATTTTTGTATTTTCAGACTGTCGAGAAATGGAAGATTGTATTCTACATTAGTGCTGGTATATATCTCTTTGGATGTCTTGTCTATTGGTTCTTTGCATCAGGAGAAGTTCAACCATGGGCAAGAGTGCACGAACAGCAAGCACCAGCTGAGGATAATACAACAGATATTGAGAAATACGCCAAACCTCCACCATACGCTTACACAAATGAAGGAATTGAACTTAAGGACGAATAGCGTTTCCGTGATTTTAATGAATTCAATTATCTTAAGGATTCACAACGTAATAATAATATTATTAATAATGATAATGATGATTACATCAAACTGTATTTTAACATTCATAAATGTGATTAAATGTTTTATAATGTGTGAGAGATTCCTTATTAAGAATGAAGAAAACAATGTTAGAAGCTTTAAGTTGATAATTTAATTATCGTTATACGAAGAAAATATAAGAAAGTATTTTTAGATTTTTGTTAGATTAATCATATGTTGAACTTATGTTTGTTTGTAATAAGCCCAGTGATCAAATTACCATATTAGAGTTTGAAAAGCTTTAATGATAATTTGATGAATGGGAAAAATGAATTTTCCAAATAAAAAAATTAGGTACTTGAAAAATGACTTAAAAATTTGATGAACTTTATTGTACTTTAATTTTTTTCGGTTTTTTGAATTTCAAATTTCAGTTAAAAATTTTAAAATTTTCAATAGTCACTTACGCTGAGGTATCAATTCATATAACTTTTTAGGGGTTGTTCACTTATTATGTCACGTCCTGAGGTGGGTTTTTGCTACATTTCGACGTTTTTTTTTTTTTTTTTGGTTGGGATCTGAAAAATTCAATAATATCTAGTATAAACTTCGCAAAAATAGGGGGGGGGGAGGTTTGATCCCCAAAACCCCCCTGGCTACGCCCCTGATTTAATTAAGCTAAATTACAATGATTTAACCCTCTTTTTTTATAAGAAATTGATCAAACTCTTTTACAGCAATTAATATTTTTTAATCTAATTTTCATATCCAGTCTCTTATCAAAAATAGTTAAATACCTACCTTGTTTCAAAAACCTACAAGTCATCCAAATCTTACAACAATTGCTAGACATAAAAATAAAGCTGATTAACCAGAAATAAACCACTTAATGATTTAAACTTATCTATCAACTCTTTTTCTAGTATTTGTTGCTGCATGATATTTTTTATTGCAGTGTAATTCAACAGAGAGATAATGAGAATAGCTCTACTGTCTCAAATAGCAGACAGAGTATAATATTCAGTGACTCTCTTTTCGGCATTGTGATAGGTTGTGGACGGATTTTTTTTTAGAAAGCTACGTTATCATCTAGTCGAGGCCATTTTTCAGTGGATTTAAGATTTTTTCGCTATTTTTAAATCTTAAATTAGAGTCTTTAAGTTCTTCTATAGCTTACAAAAATTTTGAGTATTAAAAAAATGAACGGAGAAAGTAAATTGTAAGTCATCTCAATTACTCTTCATTCCTTATCTAAATCAAAACAAAACATAGACCCGCCAAATTTAATTCCGAATTTTATTCATTAAAAATCTTCAATGCTGTTTATTTAGGATAGATCCAGTTCCATTTTGGAGACGAAAGCGTTATTTGATTGCATTACTCACGTTTTTTGGATTCTTCAATGTTTATACTTTGCGTGTTAATTTAAGGTTGGGATAATTTGATTTTCTTTGGTGCTGTTCAGCCTTTATGAAACTCAAGATTTTTTTTTTTTTAATTTTATTTATTTTAGTGTAGCTATTGTATCCATGACAGAGATCAGAAATGTAACTTTAAGTGATGGCACAATCGGCCAAGAACAGGAATTTATTTGGGATTCTAAACAAAAGGGACTTGTTCTTAGTTCTTTCTTTTATGGTTACATTACTACTCAGTTTATTGGAGGATACTTGTCATTGAAATATGGAGGGAATGTGATTTTTGGATGTGGAATTGGTGTTACTGCTTTATTAACTCTCCTAACTCCCGTGGCTGCAAATTTGAGTATTTATGCGCTTGTTGCTGTTCGAGTTATTGAAGGAATTTTTGAGGGAATGACATTTCCTGCATGCTTTCATGTTTGGTCAAAATGGGCACCACCAATGGGTAAAATCTACTTCATATGCTATGTTTCGTCAATTTTTAAATCCAAACTACATTTTAGAAAGATCTCGAATTATGGGATTCTCTATGGCTGGCTTATATGTTGGAACTGTGGTAGGAATGCCATTTTCAGGCATCTTAGCATCAAGTTTTGGATGGCAAAGCATTTTCTATGTCTTTGGTGCTATTGGAGTTGTTTGGTTTATTCTGTGGCTGATTGTTGTTAGAAAAAGTCCAGCTGATGATAAACAACTGTCAGTAGCTGAACGTGACTACATCATGACTAGTCTTGGAGACGAATTGAATAAAAAATCAAAAATTAAAATTCCATGGTTAAAAATAGTCACATCTGGTTCCATTTGGGCAATCATAATTGCTCATTTTTGTGAGGCTTGGGGATTTTTTACAATGTTTACTCAACTTCCGACATTTTTAAAAGGTAAATGCTCTAAATTCCTTGTCTATATGTGTCACTGATAAAGTCATCAATTTTCAGACATGCTGAATTTTGATTTAACATCGTCAGCTGTTTTATCAGGAATTCCGTACCTAGCACTTTCAATTTGTGTCTGCTGTTCTGGTTACCTTGCTGACTGGTTACAAATGAAACGAATTTTATCAACAAGAAATGTTCGACGTATTTTCTGTTGTGGATCTTTTGCAATTCAAGCTAGTTTAATGATACTTGTTGCATTTGTGATTGACAAATTTTATTCAGTATTAATCTTAACATTTGCTGTTGGTTCTGGTGCATTTTCATTGTCAGGATATGCAGTAAATCATCTTGATATAGCACCGACTTATGCTTCAATTATTTGGGGAATTTCTAATACACTTGGGTCAGTTCCTGGTATTGTGAGTCCTTTGTTGACTGGTTATATTGTTACAACTCCTGTAAGTAGATCTTATAAAATGTTATAAATCTAAATTTGTCTAACTTTTGATCCGAAATTGCAGACTGAAGCTGAATGGCAAATAATTTTCTACATAACAGCTGGATTTTATTTATTTGGAACTGTAGTTTATTGGTTTTTATGTTCAGGAACTTTAAGACAATGGGCAAGGATAGAATCAATAGAATTACGATAATATCCGTTAAAATTAACTGTTATATCTAGAAAAATTTGAATTTTTGAATTTGTTTAGAATGAAGTTGGCGCTAAATTTAAATTTTTTATGACAGTTATCTATTGAAACATTGAAAAATTATAATAAAACATAAAATAAACATTAAAACGAAAGTGATTTGACATAAATATAAAAGTAACTTATTAAATTAAGTAAGAATTGCATAAATTTACAACAAATCTATTGAAAACTGTTGGGAACTTCCCAAAATTGAATTACTTGATTTACTTGGTTTGTTTACAAATTAAATCAAAATTTTGTGAAATAAAATCATCAAGATTATTGTAAACAACTAATATAAAGGAATAAAATAAAGAAATATAAGAATGCATCAGCAAAAAGGCGTAAAAGGAAGTAAGTTTAGCATAAGAAATAAATTTTCATTGAATTTCAAAAACTTGACTGGATCTTTAATTTCAGGCAGTATTAAATCATTATTACAACCTTTGGGTCTCAAAAGAAAGCATGCAAATAACTCAACAACATGTCAGAAGAAAGACACTCCAGAAAATGTCAAGAAACTCAAAATGACTGAAGATGGAAGGCTGGAAATTTCAAATTTTGTTGATCCCAAAGAATTCTTGGCCAATCCAAATAATACTAAGTTGTCAACTGTTGAAATATCTGGAGATTATTCAGAGTTTACAATCACCCCCAAGAAAGTGAATCTAGTCGATACAAATGCTCAAAATGTCTCAAAAGTTCCAAAACCTTCACCATCCAGAAAAGCCAAGAAAGTGTCATTTAACATTCCTAGTAACATAGTTCCTTTAAATCCAATTGGAGATTTCTATGGATTATCAAACAATCACAAACAATTTTTACTAAAAATTCGAGGAATTTCAAGTTTGTATGATTGGCAGGAAGAATGTTTGAATCTTAAAGCAATTGATGATCATACAAATTTAATATATTCAACACCAACAAGTGGAGGAAAAACTCTAGTCTCAGAGATTCTTATGCTACGTGAAGTGCTGCTTAGAAAACGAAATGTAATTTTTCTACTTCCTTATGTCTCAATAGTCCAAGAAAAAGTACAAGAAATGATGCCATTGGCTGTAGAATATGACTTCCTTATTGAAGAATATTGTGCAGGAAAAGGATCAATTCCTCCAGTGAAACGACGCAATAAGAACTCAATTTACATCTGTACTATCGAAAAAGGTCAAATATTGCTTGACAGCCTTCTTGAAGCTAACAGAATTAATGAAATTAGCTTAATTGTTGTTGATGAACTTCACATGCTTGGAGATTCACATCGTGGACACATTTTAGAGTCATTTTTAACTAAAATCATTTACCTTGAAGATGTCCCAATCCAAATTATTGGAATGTCAGCAACAATATCAAATATGGACGAGATTGCTGACTTTTTATCTGCTGAAAAATTTACTTACGATTTTCGTCCCGTTGAACTTAAAGAATATGTAAAAACTGGATCTGAATTGTTCAAAATCAATAATTCAGCTAAAAGTTCATCAGAAATTCTCAAAAATACAGGTAAAGTCATTGGTCGTAGCTATACACCAGGAATGCTAAAAAGAGACACCGACCATTTAGGATATTTTGTTCTCCAACCAGCTATGGAATCATCATGTCTGGTTTTTTGTGCAACTAAAGCAAATTGTGAGAATGTAGCCGTACTAATTGCTGATACTTTACCAAAGGAACTGGCAACGATGAAAGTTGACGAAAGGAAGAAATTAATTGCAGCAATTAAGCTTGATCTTAATGGATCAATTTGTCCTGTTTTGGCTAAAACAATTCGTTTTGGTGTTGCTTATCATCATTCAGGTAAATTGGTTTAATCGTTGAAAAATAACCGAAATTATTTGAAAAAATAACGGTTAATAAATATTCAAAAATTAACGTTCAGAATAATTTGAAAATTAACTGCGAAAAAATTGAAAAATTCAAATTTTTTTAGACCGTTATTTTTCCAAATATTCTTTAAGGGCGTTTCCACGGATTGAATTTTTCAAAAATTTCGTCTTTGAGTTAAAATTTCTCTTAAAAGAGCTATCCAGACGATTAAAAGACTAATTTATGTCATGTAGAATGCTGAATTCTGTTTATTTCTCTTTACATCTCACCTTAAAACGTATTCGTTGATGAAATATTTGAGTTTTGATGAGCGTTGGTACATTTCAAAATGTGGAATTTTTAACTTTAAACAAAAATTTCACACTATTTAGACATCCAGACAACATTTTACTGCCGTTTTCATGCACATGGTGTTTACTTTTATATATTTCAATGCTTTAATTCAATTTAAACACATTTATTAAAAAGAAAAATGAAAAATTTGTGAAAATTTTATGAAATGTACCAACAAAAAGCGTTTACTTGATTTTTCAAAAAATTTGAAAATGAAAAAAACCGTTAAACTAGATACTAAAAATAAACAATTTGACTTGTTTAAATGCTAAGTTAAATTAATTTGTGATCGAATTGCTGACATTTCTTAAAAATCAACTGTAATATTAACTTATTTTAAGCTATTTGTGTATAATTGTCGATATTTGTTGAAGTTCAAAAATTTCAAGTAGAAGAAGAATTACAAGCGATTTTTAAGAAACTCCATCAATCCGTGGAAATGCCCTTAACTGTTATCAATTTACTTAATTTATTAATTCAACAAAATCTAGGTCTAACAAGTGAAGAAAGAAAACACATCGAGGATGCATTTCATTCTGGAGTTCTCACAGTCATTTGCTGTACATCAACTTTAGCTGCAGGAGTGAATTTGCCAGCACGTCGTGTTATTATTCGTGCACCCTACATTGGAACTGAATTTATGACTTTAAGTCAATACAAACAAATGATTGGTCGTGCAGGACGAGCTGGAAAGAGTCTAAAAGGAGACAGCGTTTTAATTTGCGATAAAAAAGACTTTCAAAAAGTTACAAGTATGCTGACATCAAAAATGGAAGATACATGCAGTGCTTACCTTAAGAATACATCACATGTCAAAGATTTGATCATTAATTTAATTGGAACTGGATTGTGTAAGAATTTTGAGGAACTTCATGATTATTCTAAATGCATGTTAAGTCGTGTACAGCAGGATAAATTTGGTATGGACATAAAGTCAATTTTTGTTGAGAATCTAAAGGAACTGATGGATTCACAAAAAATTAAGCAAAAATTTAAGTCAGAAACGTCAAAACGACCTCCAATATTGAAATTTTCCATCGATGAAGAGATTTTACATGCTGAAGATCATTTGGAGATTAATGTCCTTTGTAAAGCAGCTGTAAAGTCTGGAATGACTTATGAAGATGCTTATAAACTTGAAAAAGATTTGAGATTAGCTTACAATAATTTAGTCCTGTCACAATGTCTTCATTTGCTGTATGTCGTTGCACCAAAAGAAGCTGTCGAATCTGTTAATTTAGATTATCAAATTTATAGCAACTTGATTCTCAATTTAGATCTATCAAGACTTAAAACAGCAAAAGTGATTGGAATTGATGAAAAGACAGCAATCAAGATGATCAGAAATCCAAACTTTGACCGTGACATGCTGTATGTCTTAAAACGATTTTATGTGGCTTTAATTCTTTATGATCTTTGGACTGGTCAGGATGTATTTAATGTGTCGAAGAAGTTTAAAGTTAATCGAGGTATCGTACATAAATTGATGTATGCAGCATCGTCACAAGCTTACAGCATTTTTAAGTTTTGTGAAGTTTTCGAGGAATTTTGGGTATTTAAGGAGATTATGGAGCAGTTTTCAAAGAGATTGGCTTATTGCTGTTCAACCGAGTTACTTCCATTGATGGAATTGCCATCTGTTAAGATTGTAAGTGTTTAATCAGCTAGATTTATTTTAATCCGCATGATTTAAGTTAAATCTTTGAGATTAAATTAAATCCATTCGATTAATTTTTAATATTCAAGATTTAGTTTCTAAATCCATCGGACTTAAGTTTACTTCAGCTAAATTGAATTTCTTAAAAATTTCTTATTATTATAGGCTCGAGCCAAGATGATGTATGCAGCAGGACTTCATACAATTGCTGATATTGCAGCCATAACTCCTGAGGAACTAATCAGAACAATTAAGAATATAAATAAGAAGCAAGCAGATCAAGTTGTTAGAGCTGCAAAAAATGCATTAGCTGAACAACTTGACACATTAAAGGGACAAGTATATGAGATGCAAAAAGCTATGAAAAGTAAAGATACAACGAGTGTGATTGAAAATATATAGTCATTATTTTATTGTACTTAAATTGAATTATAGAAATTAACTGGAATTTATTGTAAACTGAAATAAAGTCATTATGAATGTTGATAATTTATTTACTCAAAAAATGAAGCAGATTTGCCATTCTGGCACCTGTGCACAGCCGAAAACCGTACAGTTTCTTGATTATTTTGCAAGGTTTTTCTCATAAAACTATACAAATTTTGACAAAAACCATAAAAATTACTAAGTAAATATAAGGTTCTCACCGTTTCACAGACGCCTGTATCGCAACTCTGAAGTAAAGATTATCTTTTAATTTGAGTCTGATTTCTGATAATTTGGACAAGCTTTTATATCCAGCTGATTCATCGGCGTATGTATGTTAAAAAATTTATAGGAAACCGGAACAAAATTAAGCACATCTTAATCCTATGTATGATACAGACATGTGATATTCTATTGTGTAAAATCAATGCTTATCATTTCGTTATTTTGTAGGTTGTTATCATAATAATGGTTTAATTGCCATCATCAATCTACATTTTAAATCCCATTCATATAATTTGCAAAATTTGTGTGCTTGAATTTTGGATTTTTAAAATTTCGGGACGCAAGAAATTTAGATAAGGGTCCGTTCACTTAATACGTTTGCTTTTTAAAAGGATGAGGAGTCTAGGTTTTTGTAAAAGGCCGAAAAAGTTGATCTTTTACATGATTTGCTAAGGGAACCGACCCCAATCTTTATATTCTAACATTTAGAATGAGGTTCCCAAAAATTTGAATCTATGATTACAGCAGTGTACATATAGCTAGTAAGGCACGATAAATTCTGATAAAATCAAACCATTGCATGGATGATAAAATTTCATAAAATTCAATCAGTTTATTTAAGTTAACAGACAGTGTTGGAAGTGAATATAAAATCAGGAACCAAGAAAAATGACAAAGGAATTGATGTAATTTAAAATTTCATTGAGTTTAAGACTTTATTCATCTGAATTTACCGTTGTTAAAATAAAACTTGATGTCTTTATGAAGCTTTGACTAAGTTCTGTTAGGCTAGTTTGTAACATATGTTGCCAAAATTTTGAAATCCATAAAAATCTTGTCACTTTCTAAAATAATCATGTTTTGAGATATTTTTTATCGTGTTTAATTTGAAGTTATATCTTTAATGTGAAGTTTCTGGTTGTTACCAAAGTCTTTAAAGATCTATTCCTAAAATATTCTAAGGGGCCGTTCACAAAGTACGTTACGCAAAAAAATGACTTTTTAGACCCCCCCTCCCCCCTTGTTACGCTTGGTTAAAAATTGTAAACCCCCCCCCCCCCCCCCGGAACGTTCAAATTTTTTTTTAATTTAAAAAAAATGTTGGTATAAAATTTTTTTAATTTTTTTAAATCCTAAATAAACTTTATAAGAAGATATCTGTTGGAAAAAAAATACTATCTAACTTTCTTTAACGTATGTATGAAAACTAAATTCACATGATCAAAATATTACAAAACCTAAATTTTACATTAAATTTTTTATTTGAATGCTATAAAATTATTATTGCTGATAGAACGTTACATTTTCAAATACCCCCCCCCCCTTGTTACAAATGGTTACACTTTTTCGAACCCCCCCTCCCCCCTAAAATGCGAACGTACTTTGTGAACGGCCCCTAAAATATTTTTGACATAACCTCAAATAACAATTGAACTAAAATTTAAGATTTTCAAACACTTATCAGGTTCGATCCAACGCCTCTATATCTCCGTAAACGATACCTAATCTTTGTTCTTGGATTCTTTGGCTACCTTAACCTCTACACAATGCATGTTGACTTTACAATTGCAATCATTAAATTAACAGAAAATCGAACAGTCAGCAATGACGATGGAAGTTACACCTATGAACAGCATTTTAATTGGACAACAGAAGAAAAAGGAATTGCATTGAGTACATTTTTTTATGGATATTTAGGAACACAACTTATTGGTGGATATATAGCATCGAAATTCAGTGGTAGACTGGTAATTCTCAAGTCATAACATAATTGATGACTACGATTAGTCTTATCAGTATGTAGTCATTGTAATTGATTGTTTGTAAACATTTTATGTAGGTCTTTGGCACGGGAATCCTCGGAGCAGCTGTGATGACGTTTTTTACACCAATTCTTTGTTATCAGGGAATTTCTTATCTTTATGTCACGAGAATTATTATTGGGATTTGTAGTGGCCTTTCCTATCCATCAATTAATGCTGTTTATGATAAATGGTGTCCTCCATACGAGGTATGATGCTTTATTTACCTTTAGATTTACTTCTGGCTTCTTTAACCTATTTCTTTAGCGATCTCGAGTATCATCATTTGGAATATCTGGTGTTTATGTTGGAACTGTGATTGGATTGTCACTAACTGGATACATAGCAATATGTCATCGGTGGGAATGGATTTTCTATGGCTTTGGAATTCTAGCTACTATTTGGTCAATATTATGGTTCATAATCATCAAAGACTCTCCAGCAGATGACAATTGGATCCTCAAGAGTGAAAAAAAGTTTATTTTGGACAGTATAAATCATGTTGAAAGTCCTAGGACTCCTTGGAGAGCTATATTTACATCAATGCCTGTTTATGCTATTGGAATTGCACATTTTTCATATTGTTGGGGATACAACACGTTTCTAACTATAATTCCACTTTATATGCAAGACATCTTGAAATACGATCCTAATGGACATCATCATACATTAATTTCATCAATTTCATACATCTTGATTACATTATTGCTATTTCCATCAGGATATCTGGCTGACTGGCTGCAAATGAACAATTATCTCTCAACAACTCAAGTCAGAAAGTTCTTTAACAACATTTCCTTTTTCTTGCAAATGGCATTGCTACTTATAGCTGGATATTTTAAAGATTTATCATCTGTTATTGCATGTTCAAGTCTATCAGTCGGATTAGGGTCACTTGCAATGTCTGGATTTTTAGCTAATTCATTAGATATTGCACCTCATTATTCAAGCATTATTCTTGGATTATCAAATAGTTTTGCAGTTCTTCCTGGAGTGTTAATGCCAGTGCTGTCAGAATACATTATTCAGACACCAGTAAGCATAAAATTATTAAAACAATTTCCTTTAAAAATGTTTTCTTGAACTTTTCAGACTGATTCCGAATACAAGTCAATGTTTTTCATAGCAAGTGCTATCTACCTATTTGGATTCTTCTTTTATGCTATTTTTGCATCAGGAAAAGTTCAACCATGGGCAAATTTAAATCGTCAGCCGTCTATAAGTCTAGAAATTCTCGAAAGTGACGTAACAAGTCAAAGTGTGTCTCGAGATAATTCTAAGTATAGAAAATGAGAATGAATGTTGAAAAGAATAATAATAATTCTTCTTTTTATTTATTGATTTAATGTTCGAAGTACATTTGATTATTTTTAACACCAACCTTATCGGTTTTAATTTAAATATAATTTGAATATTATTTTGTTTATTGATTTTGATTGTAATTGAAAGTATTTGGATGAAAAAATTTTTTTAAAAAACATCCTAGATATGTTGAAAAGAGATGGAAGAGATTAGGGAGTCGTTCACATTTGATGTCCAACTTGTTCTTTGGTGAAGATGAAAATGAAAATTTTCAAGATAATGCAAAAATATTCAAAAATTTTGTTAAACACTATTTAATGGCTTTTTAATAATTTTTCTAATCATAATTAAAAAGAATATTACATATAAGGTAGAGTCAAATTCTAAAACTGATTTATCATCATTGAATCTATAAAAAAAATACACAGAATTATGCACATATTGCTAAATAAACACATATTTTTATACCTTTTAAAGCAGTCTATGTAGAAGTAAAAGAGTTCAATGTCTCTGAAACTGAAATTGCTGATGCTTCCATTCTGTTTGTAGCTATTTTAGAACATTTGTAAAGTTATGTTGTAAACAGAAAAAAATAAGTAGAATAAAATTTATTTCTGTTCACTTTGTCCCTATATAATTAATTAATGTTTACTACATTTAGATTGCAAATTAAAGAATTTATGTGTATAACCCATACCCTAAGGGTATATCTTAGATTTTATCTTAAGGTATTTTTGGGGTAAACATGCTCCTAGGGAAAGTATGCTCTCTTATATCTTAGAGTATAACCTAGAAACCCACACCATTATTTGAAGGAACCTACTTATTTCTCCTAAATACAACCCTATGTATATCAGATACTTTAAATACACAAATTCAATTAAAAGAAGCTTAAGCACTTCACTGATAAGAACATCAATGATACTAGAAAGCTTCCAATTAAAACCTTATAATGAATGCATTTTTAATCTCTTAATTTAAGTATAGTAAGTACTACAAACAAACAATCGTTCCTTATCAATGCTTGTCATTAAATATGATACTAATTGTTTATTGTTACTTGTCATGGCCACACTCAATTCGTCAAAATATTCAAACACTCATTCAGTATTATCGTAGCTTTTGGGGAGCTACGAGCTCTGTTTATTATTTTCTTATCTCACATGTTGGAAGTGCCGTAGTCACGTGATATTGTTTAATTGCCAAACAAAAATAATAAAGCATCTGTGACTTGACAAAAAAATATTTAATCTTATCAGTTAATTTCGGTAATCAAATAAAAATTGAATAATCATGAGTGACTTGTAAGTGCTAGACATTCTCTAAACAAAATTTACTTCCATATCTTATCTCTGTATATTTATTTATTTTTGTTATATTTTAGGGTTGACCCAACACCTTTCTATTTAAAGAAACGATATTTGATAATTTTCTTGATTTTTATTGGCTACATAAATTTGTATACAATGCGTGTAAATATGAGCGTTGCCATAGTAGCATTAACGCAGAATCGATCGATCATTGGTGAGAATGGAGATGAGAGTTTTGAACAACATTTTGATTGGACCTCACAACAAAAGGGTTTTGCACTTGGTGCCTTCTTTTATGGATATATTACGACACAATTTGCTGGTGGAGTTTTGGCATCAAAAGTTGGTGGTCATTGGGTTAGTATTAGTTGAGTATTAGGATGTAGCACCCATAAAAAAATTTGAAAAGTTTTTGACTATATTTAGATAATTTAATTGGCAATTTTGTCTCATTTAAGAGCTAATTCAAAGAATTTAATGTCATTTATAATATTATAGGTTTTTGGACTAGGAATTTTTGGAACAGCTGTAATGACTTTATTTACACCTCTCATGACTTATCAAGGAATAACATACCTCATCATATCTCGTGTAATTCAAGGAGTATTCAGTGGACTAGCATTTCCATCAGTTAATGCTGTTTATGCAGTTTGGTCGCCTCCATTAGAAGTAAGTTGCTGATATCTATGAGTCATTCAGTTCTTATCTAAAATTTCAATTTGTATTTTTAGAGATCACGAAGCGGTGAATATTTTTTGTAAAATTTTTCTCACAAACCTTCAATTTAAATATTTTTTGCAGCTAGTTATGGAATATCTGGAATCTATGTCGGTACGATTATTGCAAACCTTCTGTCTGGTTGGCTAGGTGACAATTATGGATGGGAATGGATATTTTATGTCTTTGGTGCAGCTACGATAGTTTGGAATATTTTATGGTTCTTCCTTGTTCATTCATGTCCTGAACATGATCCATGGATAACAGAAGGTGAAAAGCAGTTCATTGTTGAAAGTTTAAAGGATCAAAGTGGAAAGAAAAATGTCATTAAGATTCCTTGGAAGTCAATCTTCACATCTTATCGTGTCTATGCAATTGCCATTGCTCATTTCTCGTACAATTGGGGTTACTATACTTTATTAACACAACTTCCTATGTACATGCGAGATATCCTTAAATATGATCTCACAAAAAGTGGAATTCTTAGTGCTGTGCCATACATCGTACAGACAGTTTTAATTTATATTACGGGATATTTTGCAGACTGGCTTCTAATGAGGAAGGCTTTTACAGTTACACAAGTTAGAAAATATTTCAATAATATTGCATTGCTTGGTCAAATGATGTTTCTACTTATTGCTGCATTTCTGACTGATACATCTGCAATTATTGCATGCATTTCATTGTCTGTTGGATTAGGGGCACTAGCCATGTCAGGGTACTTACCAAACACTATTGATATTGCACCTCAATTTGGAAGTATTATTTTGGGAATGACTAATACTTTTGCTACAATTCCTGGTCTTGTGTCACCTCCTTTGTCAGGGTTTATTGCTGTTACACCAGTAAGTATGAATTACAAATGAAGGAACATGAAAAAATTAGTGAAAATCTTATTTTAGAGTGCTGAAGAGTACCGAATAATCTTCTACATTACATGTGGAATTTACATTGTGGGTGCTGTGGTTTATGGATTTTTCGCAACAGCAAAAGTTCAGCCATGGGCTTTGACTGATCATAGTTCGACAGATTCAAAAGCACACAATGATAAAGAGACTAAGAATGTGTGATAATTAAGCTTTATAATTGATTTTTAGGCACATAATAAAAACTAGTAAGCTTTGGATAAAAAAAGGTTTTTAATTGTAAACAATTTATTGTGTAAATTTTTGTAGCCTCACAGTCTGAATGCATATAAATAATCCACTGAGGGACAGCAAATCAGCTTATGACGTGCAATAAGTAAATTCTATTTTGACATTTTGATAAGAAACTTCAAGTGCAGATAAATCCAACTCAAGTGTAGTCTTTCTTCGAAAAGGAAGAGATTGTAAATTAAAATTATCTCTGTGATATAAATACCTCGTATCGGCTACTATCTTTTCGGTTTAACATTTATATTTGAGACTTAATAATGCTTACTAATTTAGTGTCAATTCAGTTCATTCTGTGAATTAAACAATTTTTCGGGAGTTTAATAAAAAATGGAAGAAAAATTTGAAAGTAAAAGTTTTATAGGCAATAATATGTAAGTGATGGATATAATGAATTCAGATTAATAATAAATATTGTCAAATCCTAATTTGCAGATCTTCAAAGCCTCTTCCATTTTACAAGAAGAAACGCTACTTCATTGTATTTTTGATATTTCTTGGATATTTTAATCTGTATACAAATAGAGTCAATTTAAGTGTTGCAATTGTTGCGATGACTGAAAATCGAACAATTCATAATGAAGATGGAACTGTCAGTTATGAAAAATATTTTGATTGGAATTCAAAGCAGAAAGGTTTTGCACTCGGCGCTTTCTTTTATGGATACGTCACAACGCACATTTTGGGGGGTATTCTAGCTACAAAATATGGTGGTCATTTGGTAAGATTTCAGGTTGAGTACGGGGGTCCTCGATGTGAATAATGAACAATCCATACAAAAATTCAAACATTAATTTAATCGGTCAATTTTCATACTCTTCGATTTGAATATTTAGGGGAATTTTTGGAACAAAACGACTGTTCAGAATCGAAGACCCCCTGTAATTAAACATTTTTTAGGTATATTGTAGATTTTTTAATCTTAAAATTTTGAATTACATGCAATAATTTTGTCCATCATTTCATATATTTCGATAGATATTTAATTTTGGATTATTTGGAGCTGCAATATTCTCATCATTAGCTCCATTCATGGCTCGATATGGAATTGAATATTTGATAGCAATAAGAGTCATTTTGGGAATATCTAGTGGATTTTCATTTTCATCAGCAAATGATGTTCTTAGTCGATGGATTCCTTTAGCTGAAGTGAGTTTTAATTAAAATTATTGGATATGCTCCTTTTTTATAATTTTTTAAATTTTATTTTTCAGAGATCTCGCAGTGGTAAGTTGGTTTTTCCAAATATTAGTTTCATGGCTTACAACATACCTTGAATTTTCTTTCACAGCAAGTTTCACGACAGCTGGTATAAATTTTGGAACATTTATGGCAAATTTTATTTCTGGCTACATCAGCGTCAGTTTAGGTTGGGAATGGATATTCTACACATTTTCTCTCATGACAATAATTTGGTGTATTATTTGGTTCTGTACTGTACATCGTACACCAGAGACTGACCCTTGGATTACAACAACAGAAAGGAAATTTATTATGGATTCTTTAGTTGATCATAGTGGTGATAAAGCTGTGATTAAGCCTCCATGGAAATCAATTTTGACATCACTTCCACTATGGGCTATTGTTGTTGCTCACACATCTTATACTTGGGGATTCTTTACTATGATGACACAGTTGCCATCATACATGGATGAAGTTTTACATTTTAATTTAAAAAATAGTGCTGTGATCAGTTCCTTGCCATATTTGGCATTTACTTTAGTGGCATTTTCTTCAGGATTTCTTGCTGATTGGATTTTAAAGAAGGAATTTCTAACTGTGACTCAAATTAGGAAGTACTTCAATAACTTTGCATTGCTTTGTCAGATGATATTTTTACTGATTGCTGCATTTAGTACAGATAAAACTATCATTGTTGTCTGTATCATTCTGTCTGTTGGATTGGGAGGATTCATAACTTCAGGATTATTTGCAAATACTTTAGACATTGCACCTCAATTTTCAAGCATAATTTATGGAATTTCATCGACATTTGCTGTAATTCCTGGAATGGTTTCACCACCGTTGTCAGGATTTATTGCCACTACACCTGTAAGGTTCATAGAATCTAGATTTTTCTTTTAATAATCTTCTATTCATTTACAGAATGCCAGCGAGTATCAAATAATATTTTTGATTGCATGCCTAATTTATTTAATTGGTTCAATATTTTATGGAATTTTTGCATCTGGAGAAATACAACCATGGGCTTTGACAAATTTAAAATCATACTCGAAAAGTGAAGAAATTAAATTAGAAACTGCTGACAATTTTGAATCACGAAAGGAAAATAAAATGAATAATTGATGAAATTTAAATGGGGTCTTAAATCACGTCCGAAATTAATGATCACTATCCAAAAGAAAAAGAAAAACAGAATTCCATGAAATTTTTGACCCCTTTTTATCTTTTTTATACCCCCACCCTCACATGGACGTCATTTATAAATGACGTGTAATTTGTATTACACTAATTGAGTTGTTTTAAATCACTAATCGAATATTTTTTAATGACAATAAAGGCTTTCTAAAATATCTACAATTCTAAATTATTTTTTTACTTTCAATAAATATGCAAATTAAATCAAGTCATAATCATTAACGTAATGCACTGAATACTTGGCAGGTTTATGAAGTACCTGATAAAAGAAACTGGAACAAATGTTTAGTTTTAATACTTTTCTAGACAGCCAAATCTTGATTGACGATTTATTCAAATTAAAGTGTGAATAATGAGACGGATTGTGCTAAGTATTGAACTATTAGTTGAAAGCTGCAGTCAAGCTCACAATCTTGTTCAGAATTATTCAATAATAAATTCAATTTTGTTAAATGAATTTTAGAAAAAATTTCAATCTTAGTTGCCTTTGTTTTTTGTTAAAAAATTTTTCTTCATTCAATCAAGAAAATTTCATCGAATCATCAAGATGGCAGAAATGTGAGTAATTCAGCAGGAACTGATAATATTTTGACTTTAAACCTTTCAACTTGCTTCCAATAAGCATTTAAATATCAAATTCATCAATTAATCTACAAAATTGCTTTTAAATTCCAGAAAAATTGATTCAGTCCCATTTTACAAGAGAAAACGTTATTTGATCGTGTTCCTGATTTTTTGGGGATACTTTAATATCTTTGCTAACAGTGTGAATTTGAGTGTTGGAATTGTGGCTATGACAGAAGGCACAAATGTTACAAATGAAGACGGAACAATTGAAGAAAAGAAATCATTTGATTGGAGTTCAGCAGAGAAGGGAGTTGCATTAGGTTCATATTTCTATGGATATGTGACAACGCAAGCTCTTGGCGGTATTTTGGCTACAAAATATGGAGGATTTATGGTAAGATCTACTATTTAAATTTAAAGGAGTTTTAAAATTTATAAATTTAATTTTTTCAGATTTTTAACATTGGCATTTTTGTGACTGGAATTTTTGCAATGCTTACTCCATTTGTTTGTCCTTTTGGAATTGGATTTTTGATCGCTATTCGAGTCATTATTGGTATCTTCAGTGGATTGTCATTCACATCAGCTTATGATGTTCTTACAAAATGGATTCCACCAGCTGAGGTGAGTGTCTGTTTGATCATTTTATGATTTTTTGAGAATCTTTCATGACCACCTGACAATTTAAATTTAATGATAACTAAATTGCCGTTTTTGTGTTTATTTACAGAGATCACGTAGCGGTAAGTTCTGATTGTAATTAAATTTTGGCACTAGCTTAAAAATAATTCTGAATACCTAAATTCATTATCTTTTCATAAATTTTGACACCTTTTTCACATTTTAATCTCTTATTTAGTAAGCTTTGTCATGGCTGGCATCAATATTGGAAATTTCACTGCAAATTTTGCATCCGGATACATCAGTGTACATTTTGGTTGGAATTGGATTTTCTACTTTTTTGGAATAATTGCCATTATTTGGAGTATTGTGTGGATTCTTGTAGCTCGACAGTCACCAGAACAAGACAAATGGATTTTACCAGCTGAAAGAGATTTCATCATTGAGAGCTTAAAGGAGGAAAATGGTCAAGAAAAGGTTAAAACTCCATGGAAAGCAATTGCCAAATCAGTTCCATGTTATGCCATTTTTGCTGCTGATGCTGCATTTTCTTGGGGATTCTTTACACTTGTAACTCAACTTCCTCAATATATGGACGAAGTTTTGGGATTCAGCTTGCAAAATAGTGCAACAATCAGTTCATTTCCATATTTGCTTTATCCATTTATTGCAATGAGTGCTGGATTTTTGGCTGATTGGTTCTTGAAAAAGAAGATCCTCAGTGTCACTCAAGTCCGAAAGTATTTCAATAGCTTTGCATTTTTATGTCAAATGTTGTTCCTGTTTATCGTTGCTTTTGTGTCAGATAAGACAACAATTGTTGTATGCATCATATTGTCTGTTGGTGCTGGAGCAATTGCTGCATCTGGGTACCTTGCAAATCCACTTGATATTGCATCACAATTTTCAAGTATCATTTATGGAATTTCATCAACATTTTCTGTACTTACTGGAGTCATTTCACCTACACTTACGGGATTTATTGTCACATCACCAGTAAGTTGAGACTCATTATGGGCGTTCGTAAAATTTGTAAAACTTTGGAAGGAAGTGGAGGGGTCTTGAGAGCTTTAAAGATGATTATTAAATTTGATTATTTTTTCAGGATGCTGCCTCATATCGAATTGTATTTTTGATAGCATGTGCTATTTATCTCGTTGGAACTATTATTTATGCAACATTTGCATCTGGAGAAATTCAGCCATGGGCTGTTGTCGAACCAGTCAAGACTGTTGAAGTCAAGAAATAATTTTAATTATGAGAAATCATCAAAAAATACTCAAAGCTATGGAATCAATAATTTTTGGTCTTATTTCTATGAATGAATTAATAAATTGACAGTTGATATTTTTAATTGAAAGATTTTTGAGTGTTTAATTATTTAATAACAGAAACTGGATTTCAAAGAAATTCATAAAAATTTAGTAATTATCTGTCTGATGTTTCATTTTCAGCTGTTCCATTTTGTTTGTAGACGACCTGAAATTTTGGTTATCATTATGATAATTGACAATAGATTGTGGATTATAAATTTTAATGTTTAGCAGATTTTTTGGAAAATTGATAATGAAGTCACCCTAACAAACAAAGAGTGTGCTCAGAGCATGCTTTCTAAGTCTTATTTTTTTTAAAAGAGCTCACTCAATTAGCGTACTCTTTCATATAATCAAAAGGACCTCTACGGTACCTCAGAAAGAACATCTCGAGAGCTCGCTTTTTTTTGCTTGCAAGTTTTTCATGCAAGTGAATCTTGAGAGCATGCTTAGAGTAAGCTTTACTGAGCACAGTTTATTTTTACAAAAATTAAAAAAAAATCATGCTCAGAAGAGCATACTCTTGAGCACGCTCTTGAGATATTTATATTTTCTTGTTTATGTGATTTTTGAAGATTTGAACCTTAAACCGAGGGTGTCTTAATGAAATTCCTATCATCTCTTTGCTGTCTTATTGCCTTTCGAAATTGATATATTCAATTCAACAAAAAACTAATTTAAACTTTCCATACAGAAAATTTTAGCTCTTGTAATAGTAATTTCTGCAAACGCTTGTGAAGTATAAAACAAGCAAAAATTTAGCGTGCTCTTAAGAGTTCATTAAAAAGCATGTTTTTTGCGTACTCTCTTGAGCATACTCTTAAGAGTATGAAAAAGAGTACGTTAAAAAACTTGCATGCAAGTATTGCTTCATAAGAGTTTGGTTTGAGTACGCTATAGAGCCCGCTCAATAGCGGGATCTTGGGAGTTGATTAAAAAACCGTTCTCTCGACCATGCTCTCTAGACAAGAGCATGCTCTTTGTCTGTTAGGGTCAAGTATGCCGCTGAGTATCAATTTAATAAATCCATTCTTCGAAAAGTAAACAATTGATTGAGAAAATAATTGTAGCTTCTAATTTAAGCCGCTATCTTTATTATTTTTAAAGCTTTATGATTCAATTTATGCTTCTTCTTAAAGACGGGTAAGTATATATAATCAGCGTGTGAAAATGATTTTTAATTCAGTTTAAAAACATTATTGTTTAGAGAACAAGTAAGAAAGAAAAATTTATTTTGATTGACAGAGTTTTAGATCAAATTTAAAATGACTGAAATGTAAGTGTTTTAAAGGAATCCAGGGGTTAACACATTCATCCGGAACAATAGAAATTTTCATCTGGATGAAGTCGTGTCAACCCTCGAAAGGAACTTGATGACTTTCAAGTAAATATTTAATAAATATATTTAATTTTTTTTTACAGACATGCTGATTCAATCCCATATTATTTAAGAAAACGATACCTTGTCATACTGCTAATATTTTGTGGATACTTCCATCTATATACAAATCGAGTTAATCTAAGTGTTGCTATCGTTGCCATGACTGAAAATCGAACAATTCAAAATGAAGACGGATCAGTTAGTTACGAAAGAGATTTTGATTGGAATTCTCAGGAAAAAGGTTTTGCACTTGGTGCCTTTTTCTATGGATATATCGCTACACATTTTATTGGTGGTGTTTTGGCTACAAAATATGGTGGACATTTGGTGAGCTTTGGGAATTTTTTGTATTAATCATAAATTATTGTAATAAAATGAATTTTTCTTTCAAGATTTTCAATTTTGGGATATTTGGAACTGCTTTATTTTCCTTGGTGACACCATATTTATGTCAAAATGGAATTGGATATTTAATAGCTGTTAGGATTATAGTAGGATTGTGCAGTGGATTTTCTTTTGCATCAGCAAATGATGTTCTATGCAGATGGGTTCCACCATCCGAGGTAACTTTTATGATTTTATAAATTAAAAAAAATTATTGATTTAACAAATATTAATTTTTGGATATTTTTAGAGATCAAGAAGTGGTAAGTTTGGATAAAATCTTTTTTAATAATTGAATTTTAAATATCTTTCATTTTCTAGCTGGATACACAGTTGCTGGAGTCAACACAGGAACTTTTGTTGCAAATTTAATTTCTGGCTATATAAGTGATATTTTTGGATGGGAATGGATTTTCTATATTTTTGGAATATTATCCATCACTTGGAGTTTCTTATGGTTCATAATTGTTTATAGATCACCAGACCAAGATCCATGGATTACATCATCAGAAAAGAAATTTATCGTTGACAGTCTTGCTAGTCAAAGTGGTGAAAAAGCAGTCATTAAACCCCCATGGAAAGCAATTTTTACATCACTTCCAGTTTGGGCTATTATAGTATCTCATACAGCATACACATGGGGTTACTTTACTCTTCTTACTCAACTTCCCTTATTTATGGATGAAGTTTTAAATTTTAATTTAAAAGACAGCGCAATGCTTAGTGCTTTGCCATATCTGATTTATACCATATTGGTCTTCATTTCTGGATTCATTGCTGATTGGATTTTAAAGAAAAAATTATTCTCAGTAACTCAAGTGCGAAAATATTTTAACAATTTCGCACTGATATTTCAAATGTTTTTCTTAATGGCAGCTGGATTTTTAGCAACTCCAGTTCCTATAATTGTATGCATTGTTTTGTCTGTGGGATTTGGAGCTTTTGCATCTTGTGGATATACAACGAACTCACTTGATATTGCTCCTCAATTTTCAAGTATAATTACAGGAATTTCATCTACATTTGCTACAATACCAGGAATGATTTCACCACCTTTATCAGGATTTGTAGCCACTACACCAGTAAGATGAAGAAATTTCCATTTTTTACCTTCAGAATTAGTTTAAATTTTCGTTTCAGAATGCAAGTGAATATCAACTTATATTTCTGATTGCATGCGGAATTTACTTATTTGGTGCTGTATTTTATGGAGTTTTTGCATCTGGAGAAATACAGCCCTGGGCTTTAAATGAGGAATCCAAAAATATTCATTATGAAAAATTTGAAAATATTGCTGAAGAAAAATGTCAAGAAAAGAAATGTGTGAATGTTGTTTAGTCTTCAGAAATAGCTTTTTAAGTTTCTTGATATAATTAAATATAAGTTATATATGAGTTTAAGTGATATTGTAAGCAAAACCTAATAATAAGTATAATTAACTCTGAATAAAATATATGTAATGACAACTTATTTAAAACATAAATTTATAAAGTTTTTATTTAGGTAAATTAATTTTTAGATTTTAATAAAATTTCAGAAAAATTTCTTTCAACATTTAAAAAAGATAGATAAATATTGATGATATTACAAACACTGAGTGATTAAATTTAAATAATTAAATTTTTTTTTTGTAATTTTTTATTTCTTAAAAATATTTTGAATTATTCTGAATGGCCATTCACTTAGGACGTCACGAAAAAATGACTTTTTAAAGATATCTATATACTTAACCAACGTTCTTTAACGTACAAAAGCTAAATTCACTTGATCTAAATATTACAAAAACCAAAACTTCACATTGAAATTTTCTATTTTTGTAAGTACTGGGGGGCCTCGATTTGAGTAGTTGTTTGATTCCGGAAAAATTCTATTCAAATCGAATTTATTCAAATCGAAACGTATGAAAAATGACCGTTAAAAAAATAAAATTTGAATTTTTGTATATGTTAGTTACTCACAATATATCTATATGAGGTCATATGGACAGAGTCCGCCCCAAAATGCCCCAAAATCGCCCCAAACAAAACTCACACCATCAAAATTTTCCATTTTTTCCGGTATAAAAAGTTTTGATGATGTTAGTAAATTTTTAAAATTTAACGGTCATTTTCTTTTATGACCTCATATATATATATATATATATATATATATATATATATATATATATATATATATATATATATATATTGGTTACTCAAATCGAAACAACTCAAATTGAGTCAACTCAATATTATTTTTACGTTATATTTTCAAATATATTGCAAATGGTTTCATATTTTTTAAACTCCTTTCTTTTTTACAAAATTCTCTTCCTGATTTGTTACATTTCAATTCAGTAAATAAATTAAATTAAAAAATCGTTGTTGAAAGTTTTAATTACAGAAGGAATATCACAGAATATCATAATTTTTTTTTTTATTAATTATCTGTCTACTGTTTCATATTCAGCTGTTCCATTTTAATTGCGAACAGTTTGTAACTTTGGTTATCATTATGATAATTAAAAAAAGATTATGGACTATAAATTTTATTAATTTTAATGATATTCATTAAGCAGATTTTTTGGAAAATTGATAATCAACTCGAGTAGACTATCAAATGACAACCTATGGCTCCGTTCTTAGAAAAATTAGCAAGTGATACGAAAAGTTTCAATTCTTTGAATGAGAAGCTAATATCTTTATTAGGGACAATTGCAGTATTAAAAATTTACTATATAAATTCGATGGAATAATGCATTTTAATTCAGTGTTTATACTTTTCTGGATGTGAATTAACTTAAGAATTAAGAACAAACTTAAAGTGAACTTTTTATAAAATATCAAATTATCAAAATGATTGAATCGTAAGTTTAACATTTTTAAATAAAATTAATTTACCTAATTAAAAATAATTTTGCAGGAATAAAAATCAAATTCCTTTTTACTTAAGAAAACGATATCTGATTGTTTTCTTGATCTTTCTTGGATATTTTAATATGTACACAAATCGTGTAAACTTAAGTGTAGCTATTGTTGCCATGACTGAAAACCATACAATTCACAATGAAGATGGATCAATTAGCTATCATAAAGATTTTGAGTTTGACTCAAAGGAGAAAGGATTTGCACTTGGTGCATTTTACTATGGATACATTGCTACACATTTTATTGGTGGGATTTTAGCTAAAAAATATGGTGGCCATTTAGTAGGTTTACATAAACACTTCAAAATTATAAAAGAAATTCTATAAAATTAACATATTCTTTAGATTTTCAACTTTGGGATCTTTGGAACTGCCTTATTCTCAATCATTACACCATTTATGTGTCATCATGGAATTGCATTTTTGATAGCAGTCAGGATAATCGTTGGGCTATGTAGTGGTTTTTCTTTTTCATCTGCAAACGATGTTTTAAGTAAATGGGTTCCTCCAGCTGAAGTAAGTCTAAATATATGCTATTGATGACTATAAAAGAAAAAATAATTAATAATTTTGGTGTATATTTACAGAGATCAAGAAGTGGTAAGTCCTCTAATTTTTTAAAATTTTCACCTTAATTTTTCAAATATTTCTATATTTTAGCTGGATACGTTGTTGCAGGAATGAATGCTGGAACATTTATTGCAAACCTTATATCAGGTTATATAAGTGATTATTTTGGATGGGAATGGATATTTTACATATTTGGAATAGTCTCGCTCATCTGGAGTGTTTTATGGTTTGTAATAGTTTACAGATCACCTGATCAAGACCCATGGATTACAGCAACAGAAAAGAACTTTATTATTGATAGTCTTGCAACTCAAAGTGGGGAAAAAGTAGTAGTAAAGCCTCCATGGAAAGCAATTTTTACATCACTTCCAGTTTGGTCAATTGTAATAGCACATACATCATATAATTGGGGCTTTCATACTCTTCTCACTCAACTTCCTTTATATTTGGATGAAGTTTTACATTTTGACTTAGAAGAGAGTGCAATGATTAGTGCTGTGCCATATCTGGTGTTGACAGTTCTTGTATTCATTTCTGGATTCATTGCTGATTCAATTTTGAAGAAAAATCTTTTGTCAATCACCAAAGTTCGTAAAATTTTTAATAACATCGCACTAATCCTTCAAATGGTGTTTCTGATAACAGCTACATTTTCAACAAATCCCATACTTATTATAATCTGCATTACAATGTCAGTTGGATTCGGAGCATCTATATCTTGTGGATTTTTGGCAAATATACTCGACATTGCACCTCAATTTTCAAGTATAATTTCTGGAATTTCAACAACAATTGCTTCGTTACCAGGAATGATTTCACCTCCTTTATCAGGATTTATTGCTACTACACCAGTAAGATATTAATTTTATTCAAATTTTAAGTTTTTAACCTTCCAATTATATTTATTCCTTTTTTTAGAGTGCGGCAGAATATCGAATAATTTTTATGATTGCCTGTGGAATTTACTTATTTGGTGCAATATTTTATGGATTTTTTGCATCTGGAGATTTGCAGGCTTGGGCTATTTCAGAATCAACAGAGAAAATCGATTATGAGAAATTTGAGCATATAACTAAAGAAATGTGCCAAGAGAAGAAGGAAGCGATTAAAGCTTAGTGATCTTATTAATATTTGTTTGGTGTAGAAATTATATAAGGTTTCGTGATATTATAAATAAAATACTACCTCAATTAATTGGAATTATGATTATAGTCACTATTTCTTATCATAACAACTGACCATATCCAATATGATATCTCTTCCATATCTTTTCTAATGAAGCTACTATATAAACGATAACCGGCAGATGTCATAATTTTAGTCTCCGTATAGTCTGTCTAGTAAGTGAATGTTTAATAATTTTAGGAGGAAAAAATTCTATTAAAATAAATAAGGCATAAAAATGTGAGTATTCCTTTAAAAATTTCTAAGACAAAAAATAATTAAATTCTGATTTTTCATTCACAGGCCGAAAAGTCCAAATCCTTTTTATTTGAGGAAAAGATATTTAATTGTCTTCCTTATCTTCTTTGGATATTTCAATCTTTACTCCAATCGAGTAAATTTAAGTGTTGCAATTGTCGCCATGACTGAAAATCGAACAATTCATAATGAGGATGGATCAGTCAGTTACAAAAAGGATTTTGATTGGAATTCACAGGAAAAAGGTTTTGCACTTGGAGCTTTCTTCTATGGATATATTGCTACACATTTTATTGGTGGTGTTTTAGCTACAAAATATGGTGGTCATTTGGTGAGCTATAAGAAATTTTGGAATCAAGCATGAATTAAAAATAAAAATTTTCCCTAAAAGATTTTCAATTTTGGAATATTTGGAACTGCTCTTTTCACAATGATAACACCGTACATGGCACAATTTGGAATTAAATTTTTGATTGGTGTTAGAGTGGTTGTTGGAATTTTCAGTGGATTTTCATATTCTTCAGCGAATGATGTTCTTAGTAGATGGGTTCCTCCCTCAGAGGTGAGTTTAATTATTTAAGAATCCTAACTTTGATAAAAATTAAACTCAAAAATTTTCAGAGATCCCGAAGTGGTAAGTTTTAGTTCCATCTTCCAAATAATTCCAATTGTAATTTTTTGTAATAATCAAGCTGGATACACTCTTGCTGGAGTTAATGTTGGTACCTTCACTGCAAATTTAGCATCTGGGTACATAAGCGTATCGTATGGTTGGGAATGGATATTTTATACATTTGGGATTGTAGCATTAGTATGGAGTGTCATTTGGTTCATGATTGTTCATCGGTCTCCAGAAACTGATCCATGGATTACAACAACAGAAAGAAAATTTATTGCTGACAATCATGGAAGTCACAGTATGGATAATAAAGTCACAAAAACACCATGGAAAGCAATATGCACATCACTTCCTCTTTGGGCTATAATTGTTGCACATACTTCATATATGTGGGGTTATACAACATTACTTACTCAACTTCCTTCATACATGGATGAAGTCTTGCATTTTGACCTTAAAAATAGATGCCCAGTAATAGCATCGAAACGGAATAACATCGAATCGCAAATCCGGAACAAGATCGAAATTATTTTTATCATTAGACCGTAATAACTTCACTTATATCAGCCAAGTGAAGTTATTCCGACACAGTGATGGAATAAATTCACTTATAAAATATAGGTGAAGTTATTCCTGAGATTTGTAAGAATTTCAAAAATTGTTCATACACGGTCCAGGAATAACTTCACTTACATTTTGTAAGTGAAGTTATTCCATCGCAGTGTCGGAATAAATTATCAACATTTTATCTTTCGACATTATTCCAATATTGTGCATAGATAAATTTACAAGTGAAATTAATCCGATTTCGTGTAAAACCCAGGATATAAGAAATTTCATATTTTTTGACAAAAATATTTTTGAAATTATGTTTTTTTAAAACTTTAGTTTGAAAGTCTCTATACGCTAAATTTCATTACTTTATTATTTATATCATTTGTATATATTTATATATTTTATTTAACGACTCAAAAAAATCATAACTTAATTTTTTATATCGAATTTCAATTAAGTTTAAAATTACCAAATAAATAGTAGAATTTACTATGATCATAGTAAATTTGAATGTAACGACAAAAAAAAACATAATTTTTTAAATTAAATGTTTATGCTTATATGGAGATTTATTTATCCAGTATAATATGTATGCACTATTCAGGAATAAGAACATCTAGTTCCAGCTAGTTCCAAAATATTAAGATCCAGTTAGGAAAAATAATGAGGAACAGAATAGGCTTTCCCGATTTCCCGGTCTCTGCTTTTTTCGAGACTCGAGACCAAAATTTAAATTTAAATATCTTTGATCCAAGATGAATTATTTTACAATTTTTTTATTTTAATGACTCCTATTCTCCAATGTAATGACTTAATACCTAAATATTTGAAAAATGTTGAGTAACATCTAAGTTATAGCAGTTTTGTTTTGGTCTCGAGTCTCGAAAATTTGTCGAGACCGAGACTTCGGAAACCCTTAGAACAGAAACATAAAAAATATTTCAGGTAAAAAAAAACAAACTGTTTGAAATTCTCAATTTTCAAAACTCTCTCAAAAATCTCTATTTATTAAACATAAATGATAATAACAATTCTTTATTTAACAAATTCATAATGATGGCGGAACTACATTTCAATAAATTGATATTAACTTAACCTAGTCGGTTTTAAATCAACATTAAATGACATAGTAGATAGGTTTGAAGCATAAAGTGATTTTGAAGATTGAGATTACGGTTGAAAAAATTATACAAAAAACCAAGAATTTTTAAACTAAGTAAATTATAAAATAAATAATTAAGGAAATAAAAATTGTACTTTAATTATTAAACATAATCGATTAGACTAACTAACATCTAATATTTAATACTTGTAAAAAAGCTTAATCGCCACATTGTAACTATTATTTGGTAATTTTAAACTTAATTGAAATTCGATATAAAAAATTAAGTTATGATTTTTTTGAGTCGTTAAATAAAATATATAAATATATACAAATGATATAAATAATAAAGTAATGAAATTTAGCGTATAGAGACTTTCAAACTAAAGTTTTAAAAAAACATAATTTTAAAAATATTTTTGTCAAAAAATATGAAATTTCTTATATCCTGGGTTTTACACGAAATCGGATTAATTTCACTTGTAAATTTATCTATGCACAATATTGGAATAATGTCGAAAGATAAAATGTTGATAATTTATTCCGACACTGCGATGGAATAACTTCACTTACAAAATGTAAGTGAAGTTATTCCTGGACCGTGTATGAACAATTTTTGAAATTCTTACAAATCTCAGGAATAACTTCACCTATATTTTATAAGTGAATTTATTCCATCACTGTGTCGGAATAACTTCACTTGGCTGATATAAGTGAAGTTATTACGGTCTAATGATAAAAATAATTTCGATCTTGTTCCGATCTTGCGATTTACTCTCCAAGTGAAGTTATTCCCTTTCGATGCTATTACTGGGCATCTAAAAATAGTGCATTGTTGAGCTCATTGCCATACATTGTTTACACGGTCCTGGTTTTTATTGCTGGATTCTTAGCTGATTGGATTTTTAAGAGGAAACTCTTGTCAGTAACACAAATCCGAAAATATTTCAACAACATTTCATTTTTGTGTCAGATGACATTCCTACTTATTGCTGCATTTAATACCGACAAAACTGTCATAATTGTTTGCATTGTTCTGTCTGTTGGGCTAGGTGCCTTTTCATCTTGTGGTTATACTGCAAATGTTTTGGATATAGCTCCACAATTTTCAAGCTTAATTTTTGGAATTTCATGCACAATTGCAACAATGCCAGGAATGGTTTCACCTCCATTGTCTGGATTTATTGCAACTACACCAGTAAGACTTAATATTTTTATTGCTAGAATTATTAGTAATTTTTGTATTACATTCTAGAATGCCAGTGAATATCGAATAATATTTTTGATAGCATGTGGAATTTACCTCTTTGGAGCTATATTTTATGGAATCTTTGCATCTGGTGACATTCAATCTTGGGCTAAGATGGATTCATCAAAAAAGTCAAATTCCGATTCATAATTCATCATTCTAATCTTTAATGCCCAAATTAAGTAAATATTATTGTTTAGTAAATAAGAGCATATCTATTGATATCCATGTCTACAACTTTTGCAAAATTAAGTTCGAATGTACGTAGCACCATGAAAAATAATCATGTAGATTAGCAAATGTATGTAGTGGCTACTGATTACAATAATTGTTTAGTTGTCGATAATATATATTTGCATATATTAATGCAAGTCATTAAGCTGAAATAGATCAACTGGATTGATGTCCTCACTGTTATGTAATATTCAGAATTGTGAATCAAAAAATATTATTTTTCAAAATTGCTTATTTAAAAATTAATTTACATGCCTTAATCTTTTATTTATTTATAATTTTTCCGTACACAAAATAATCCTTATCATTTCAGCACTTAATTCAAGTGCCTTATAAACATCAATAATCAATTTTCGACTCTATTTATATTTTTTTATCACCTCATTATCATTTTAAACATCACACAAATAAAACTTCAAATTAAGCGCAGCATCTTCCTCATCACAAAAAATATTAAATTAATTGAATTAAATTTTACGTCACATATATGCGTCATGCCTTGATCCACATCTGTTATCACCAGCATTGAAGATTAAAAACCATAACAAAAGTAGTCCATTCAACTTAAATGACACAACAACAACTGAATAGGAGAGTTTGTATAGCTTTAATCCACAATGACAATAAAGTGAAAAATACATCAATTCATTTCAGTTGATTAACAAAAGTCGATCGTATTACATGTGAAATTTTCAAGTTTAATAAAAAAAATAAATTTTTTTGTAAATAAAAAAAAATAAATTTAAGAAAAAATGCCAATTGAAGTAAAAGATGATAAAGGAAATGTGATAACAGAAACACTTCCGATTTGGAAGAAAAGACGCTATCTGCTCGTGCTGCTCGTCTTTTTTGGCTTTATCAATATTTATACATTACGCATTAATTTGAGTGTTGGAATCGTTGGTACTTGATTTTGTCAAAATATTATTGTGTCTGTAGTAAAACTTAATCTGAAAGTTGATTATGCAAGTGACGTAATTTTTTTGAAGATGAAGTCCATTGACTTTTTCGTATTTTTTTTTACTTTTTTCTCAATGTTTATTTTGACTATTTTTAAGAGCTTTTTTGATGATTTCCTGTCTTATATCTAATCAACTTAAGTGCATACATCTTCACTATGGCCTCATAAAATAATCGATTATTTTACAGCTATGACGGAAAGTAAAACAATCATACATCCAAATGGAACTGAAGAAATCTACAAGGAATTTGATTGGGATACAAAACAACAAGGATTAGTTCTTAGTTCTTTTTTCTATGGCTATATATGTACTCAATTTATTGGAGGTATTATTGCTGCCAAGATTGGTGGACATATAGTAAGCATATAGTCAATAATATTCTTATCAGCAATAATAAACCAGTTTTCATTGTCAGATTTTAGGTTTAGGAATTTTTATTACAGCAGTCTTGACCTTATTATCACCAATTGCAGCACGTGCTGGTATTGGCGCTTTTGTTGCACTTCGTGTACTTATGGGATTAGCTGAAGGATTCACGTTCCCATGCATGCATCAAATTTGGTCTAAATGGGCACCACCATTAGAAAGATCAAGAATGGCTGCAATTCAATATGCTGGAACTTTTATTGGAATGGTTATAAGCTTGTCAACATGTGGAATTTTGGCAGATACTTATGGATGGGAAAGTGTATTTTATGTCTATGGAATTATTGGATGTGTTTGGTATGTCTTATGGTTAGCAATTGTACGTGCAAGTCCCGCCAAAGATCGATTTATAAGTGATGAAGAGAAGAGATATATTGAAGCATGTCTAGCACAAACCAAAAGCACTCCAATTGCTAAAAATATTCCATATAAAGATATTTTTACTTCTACAGCTGTTTGGGCAATTGCTGCATCACATTTTGCTGAGAATTGGGGAGTTTACACCATGTTGACTCAGCTGCCACTGTTTTTTAAACGTAGGTTGAATTTTGTGTCCGATTATGTTACTTATTATTATATTTATCAAAATTTTAGATAACCTGAATTTTGATCTTTCTGGAAGTGGTTTTATAGCAGCAGTTCCTTACCTAGTCCTTGGGATTATGCTTTTCTTGGTTGGTTATCTAGCTGACTGGTTTCAAGAACGCAAAATTCTCACAACTTCACAAGTTCGTCGGTACTTTAACTGCTTAGCTTTTGTGTCACAAACTACTTTTATGATGCTTGCTGCTTATCAGAAAAGTCGTGTTCTTATAATTGTTTTCATTACTTTTGGAGCTTCATTAGGTATAGAATTAGTAAAGCTTTAATTATGAACAATTTAATAGCTTATTATTTTTTTATTAGGCGCACTATCAATTTGTGGTTACGGTGTAAATCATTTAGATATAGCACCTCAATATGCATCAGTATTAATGGGAATCAGCAACACAGTTGCAACAATTCCAGGAATAATTTCACCACTTATAGCTGGATTTATAGTCACAGAACAAACAAATGCTAGTCAATGGAAGTGGATATTTATACTGACATCATGTGTTTATTGTTGTGGATGTCTTATTTATTGGTTCTTTGCTTCAGGAGAATTACAGCCATGGGCTAAGGAAAAGATTGAAGATAATATTGAGAATGATATAAAGAAGAATAATGAAACGAGTAGCGAGACTGAGGTTACGAGGTTTTAATTATGTTCCCAATGAATTAGAAAAATAAACTTTGTTGTTTTTATATTTGTATGTTATAGTTTTTTACACGAAAAACCTTAAGAACCCCTCCCCCTCTGTCACAAAATCTTCAAACAAAAAAATCTATTGTTTAAAACTATCACACAGCCTCAGACCCCTCCCCCTCTTAAAAATCGGTCATCATAAATAAGTGAACAATTTTGAATAATTTTCCAAATAAATTTAGTCTAAATAAACATTCCAAAAAAATTATTTGTGGAAAAATTATCAGATTCCCCTTAAAAGTATGTAACAGTCGTTGCAACAAGATTAAAAAAATAAGCTGATGGATCATTTTCTTACTGTAATAAATCTTTCTGATTTTTAAAACTTCTAGATGCTTATAAAATCAGAAAAAAATAATAATTTCTAAATTTCCATGATAGATTAGATTTTTTGCGCACTGAATGCCAAAATTATTAAAATACAGACAATTTATTCAAATTTAAATGCGCGAAAGGGTTTTCTTTGATAGTAAAGTCACCTTATGAAAGTAGAGCTAACTTTTAAATCACACGCACTGTTGATTTGAGATAAAAGAACAATTGATTGAGTATAACTAATGTTATCTGCATTGTTTTGTGAAATGTATTGTTTTCTTAGATAAACACGTACAACCTGCGTACAAATTTTATCTAAATCTTCGTATTGATTAAGAATCATATCAAGAGTATAACACTTAATTTTTAGATAACACCGATAAATACGCGTAAATGATACACTGCTAATTTTTCAGTTCCAAATAGCAGAGTTGGCAAAACGCCAGGCGTCGGACGCCAATGACGCCAAAGCGTCGGACGCCGAGCGGCGTCGGACGCCAAAAAAAAATTTGGCGTCCGACGCCAAAAGCGTCCGACGATTTGGACGCTGGGCGTCCGGCGTCCAAAAAAAAATTTTTTTTTTCTTTCTTTAACTAATTTTTTCGCTTTTCTGATGGGTTTTTCATGCCAACTAAGAAAATCAACGTGAAAAATCGCTTTTCCGAGGGGTTTTTCATCCCGACTAAGAAAATCAACGCGAAAAATCGCTTTTCCGAGGGGTTTTTCATACCAACTAAGAAAATCAACGTAAAAAATCGCTTTTCCGAGGGGTTTTTCATACCAACTAAGAAAATCAACGTGAAAAATCGCTTTTCCGAGGGGTTTTTCATCCCAACTAAGAAAATAAACGTGAAAAATCGCTTTTCCGAGGGGTTTTTCATACCAACTAAGAAAATCAACGCGAAAAATCGCTTTTCCGAGGGGTTTTTCATACCAACTAAGAAAATCAACGTAAAAAATCGCTTTTCCGAGGGGTTTTTCATACCAACTAAGAAAATCAACGTAAAAAATCGCTTTTCCGAGGGGTTTTTCATCTCATCTAAGAAAATCAACGCGAAAAATCGCTTTTCCGAGGGGTTTTTCATACCAACTAAGAAAATCAACGTAAAAAATCGCTTTTCCGAGGGGTTTTTCATACCAACTAAGAAAATCAACGTAAAAAATCGCTTTTCCGAGGGGTTTTTCATCTCATCTAAGAAAATCAACGTGAAAAATGGCTTTTCCGAGGGGTTTTTCATACCAACTAAGAAAATCAACGTAAAAAATCGCTTTTCCGAGGGGTTTTTCATACCAACTAAGAAAATCAACGTGAAAAATGGCTTTTCCGAGGGGTTTTTCATACCAATTAAGAAAATCAACGTGAAAAATCGCTTTTCAGAGAGGTTTTTCATCCCAACTAAGAAAATCAACGCGAAAAATCGCTTTTCCGAGGGGTTTTTCATACCAACTAAGAAAATCAACGTAAAAAATCGCTTTTCCGAGGGGTTTTTCATACCAACTAAGAAAATCAACGTGAAAAATCGCTTTTCCGAGGGGTTTTTCATACCAACTAAGAAAATCAACGCGAAAAATCGCTTTTCCGAGGGTTTTTTCACCCCAACTAAGAAAATCAACGTGAAAAATCGCTTTTCTGAGGTGTTTTTCATCTCATCTAAGAAAATCGAGGCGAAAAATCGCTTTTCCGAGGAGTTTTTCAGAGAAAAATAAAAAAAAAATTTTTTGGACGCCGGACGCCCAGCGTCCAAATCGTCGGACGCTTTTGGCGTCGGACGCCAAATTTTTTTTTGGCGTCCGACGCCGCTCGGCGTCCGACGCCAAAAACGTCCGACGCCGAGTGGCGTCCGACGCCAAATCGGACGATTCCAACTCTGCCAAATAGTACTTCAATCATAGTGCTTATGACTTGTTATCATTTATTATTTTAGTTTTAAAAATGAGCACTGAAGAATCAATTTACGATGAAAATTTATTGGAAGATACAACTCCATTTTGGAAAAGAAGACGCAATCATCTTGCGATTCTTGTTTTTATTGGCTTTGTGATTATCTACACATTGAGATTCCTTTTGAGTGTAGGAATTATTGGTAAATTATTATTCAATTTATTTAAGATTTTATTATTATATATTGTTCACATGCTTTTTTAACAGCCATGCTTCAAGATAAAAATATAAATTGGGGTTCACTTCAGACTGGATTAATAATGGGATCATTTTTCTATGGATATATTGTAACTCAAATAATTGGAGGAATTGTTATCGCATTTCTACCTGATTTTCTAGTAAATGATCAAATATAAGCATTTTAATTTCAATTCAGCTCAATTCCTATTCAATTATAGGTTCTTGGTATAGCAATTTGTATAACATCAATATTAACACTTGTGTCTCCATTGGTTGTTCCTGCCAGTTTCATGGGATTTTTTGCGATTCGCGTAATTATTGGATTAGTTGAAGGATTTGCATTGCCTAGTATGAATAATATTTGGGTTAATTGGGCTCCACCTTTAGAACGAACCCGCTTGATTGGAGTTCAACATGCTGGCAAATACATCGGAACCGTCTTATCTCTTTGCACTTGCGGTGTCATCGCAATGTATACAAATTGGAGTGCTGTATTTTATATTTATGGTGGTTTAGGTTGCCTTTGGTCTATTGTATGGGTAGCTCTTGTCAGAGGAAGTCCTGAAAATGATTGGTTCATAAGTGAGGAAGAAAAGGAATTTATAAAAGCAACTGTACCTAAGCAAGATCCAGAAAAGAAGCTAAAAATTCCATTAAAAGCAATCCTAACGTCTATGCCAGTTTGGGCTATAATAGTTGCACATTTTACTGAGAATTGGGGACTTTTCACAATGTTGACACAGCTGCCTTTATTTTTACATCGTAAGATTTTATTTTAATACTCAAAATAATTTAAAAAACAAAATTAAAAAATTCAATCTTGCAGATGAGTTTGGCCTGCCAGCTTCTGAAAGTGGAATTGTTTCAGCCATCCCTTATCTTGTTTTTGGTTTGACACTTTTTGTAGCTGGCTTTCTTGCTGACTTTTTTCAAGAGAAAAAAATGCTTTCTACATCTCAAGTTCGACGATATTTTAGTTGCATCTCGTTTTTATCGCAAGGAATTTTCATGTTATTTGTAGCTTACTTGGGGAGTGCGTTTTTAATTGTAATGTTTATTTCATTCGGAGCTGCTTTGGGTGAGTTTTTTCATCACTAATATTTATAGATTTAACACAAATGATCATAATTATTTTCTATAGGAGCACTTTCTACATGTGGATATGCAATGAATCATATGGATATAGCACCACAATTTTCATCATTTGTTAGAGGCATTAGCAGTACAATAGGAACAATTCCAGGTATTGTTGCACCATTAGTTGCAGGACTTATAGTTACAGTTCATAGAACAAATGAAGAAGTCCCAAAAACCGAAACTTTGATGAAGCTAGATGAGAATCCTCTGGAAGATCAGGAATCACATGATGGTCACATAAATCAATGGAAGAATGTATTCGTAATTACAGCACATATTTATCTCATTGGATGTATATTTTATTGGTTTTATTCGTCTGGAGAGATTCAACCTTGGGCAAAATTACCCGAAGATGCCAATGCTTTAAATAACAATGCGTATGATATTGAGAGTAATCCAGCAGAAATAAAAGAAAATGTCGAAAGACCCACACGAAAAAGAAATAAAAATAGCAATACTAAAAGAACTAATCGAGACAGCTCAAATCAACCTGCAGTACACAGAATTGCTAATAAAAACAGGCACAAAAGTCCAGCTAGATCCAAAAGTAACAGGAACAGTAGAAATAAAAATACCAAAGATAAAGAAGTTTTAAAAATTGGGGATAGATTACTAAAAATGTATGATAGATTTGCAAATTATCTGTCAAGAATATTTAAATTCTAGAAATACCAAATAAAGTTAGATTTTTAACCTGAAATTGCATCATGTTTGCTGCAGTTCTACCTAAAATGAAGAAATCTAATTAGCAATAAAATCAGTTCAATAAAATTCTTTGCCTTTTACCATTTTATTCATCCGGCGGTTATTATGACTTCTGACGTAAGTGAATCATCAAATAAATGCAACCACATCTCGAGAAATTCTCAAAAAAAAATGTCCATAATGAAAAAATAACAACTGAATACAACAACAAACCAAAACACGAGCAGCAGTCGATGAACAATAACAAAAGCGTGCAAAAACTCGTTTTGTCTGAACAAACTGACTAAACAGCAGTTAAAAAAATTAGCATGTGACGGTGAAAATCCTCTACCCAAAATAAACAAAAAAATCTAAAAATTATTCATCAATACCGGTGTCCACATGTTATGCCAATTTAATTTATTGAGTTTTAATTTGCATGTGATACAAAGTGGCAGTGCAATGTTCTAGCTTGATCTTTCAAATTTAATTTTAATCCACAAAAAATATGAGTTTTGTCGTCTAGCTTCAATTTATGTTTACTATATAGACATTCTGACAATCTCAAGTTCATTATCAAGGTCAAATCATTTCTTTTGAAGGTTTCTTTTTATTGCATAATTTTATTTGTGAGAATGTGCGGATCTGGAAGAGATAATGCGAGATTCGGGATTGTCTTTGTGTGACGTTAGTAAAATCTAGAATATTTTTGCGTTTGACGTAAATTTTATAGGATTAATCTCTTCTTTAATTTGATACTTTAGTGACCTCGTTTTGGTGATTTTTCAATGATTTTTTCAATGAGATTTATTGAAATGATTTGAATATAAGTTTCGGATCAATTTTCATTACTAAATTATTATTATAAAATGATAATGAAAAGTCTGATAAGAATGAAAATGCCCAACTTTATCATCAAAAAATTGTCTTATAAATCTATAAAAATTGTTTTAAATTAAAGATTTAGCATCTATATCGTAATAGGATCGTTCATAATTTTAACTTTTAAATTATGTTCTTACTTAATTGACAATTAATTATTGATTTTTCTGAAAAATAGTTTCTAATGTGTATAGAATTCACAAAAATTATTTATTTATTTTTTTTTTTCAAATTATTGCAAGGTGTACATTACACATCAATAATGAATGAAAAATATAGCAAGGAATGTTTTTGAAAAAATCTTAATCAAGTTTTAAAAACATTTTATTCTAGATTCTAGAAGAACAGCCAAAGTCCGGTTGAGAGTAAAGCATAGATCTAAAATTAGCGTATCTTCACCCAATATTAACTAAGTATTTATCTAAAATCTCAACTTTTAAATAACATGCTAGAAAAACCAGCTATTTAGATTATTATTAGCAATACAAGATGATATTGAGGAAAATATTCAAATTTTCTAGGAAAAGATAAGCAGCAACACCCAAAAGTTATATAAAATTGTCATAAAATAAAGCAGTCAAGATCGTTTGATATGCATTTAAATGTGTCTTTCATATGACCGTCTATATGGCCAAACATGCAGTAAAAATTCAGACTTTGTGTCACTAGAACAGGCTTACTGTAAGGTAAGAATCACGATATGAGTTTTGTTATTTTGAGATGTGAAAAAAAAATTTAATTCTGTTTTATGAATTTAGCGCATCAATAAAAAAAAAGTTCTAAAATAATTAAATAAATTTTTATTCTCATAAACTCGCTAATCATCCTTGTCACAGTTTTAAAGTCGAAAGTTCTTGAATTCTTGATTTTTTTCCATCCGTTTGTCTTCCGATCGATCGAAACTACGAGCAAAAAGTCACGTACACACAATTTTTGAAACAAATTTTTTAGTCTAAGTCCACCCGAAAAAAAAAATAAAATAAAATAAAAATAAGTATGTGAATATATGAAAAAAAGAATAGTAAGTCAAGCGATTATACAATCTCTCAGTTGATTATGGAGTCGCTTCTAATGGAAAAAAGTGAATTATCATTATCTCATAAGTAAGCGAATGATGACATTTGAACAGTCGATCGAATTTTATGCTCATCGCTGCACGTGTATGGGGGTCATTGAGTTTATTTGGATTCTGATTTTAGAATTTATGAGTGTTGCTAGGGTTTAGAATCATCTAGAATCTTCTAGTATGTGAAGATTGTTCTTGATTTGATTATAGAATCTTCAAGATTCATATTTTAAATTTTTTTCATATGTTTCGAAGAATAAATATTAAAAAAAATTAAACTGACGTGGTTTTTAGTTTGAAAATTTGTCCTTCTAATTCTTACTCAAGCAGAAATGTACACGAGCCTGAAATAATCTGTAAAAAGAGTTATTCAAAAAATATTCTGTCCAAAATATTCTCGGGTGATTCAAAATTTGAACCTTAAATAGTTTGTTATTCTCACGTACACTTTGCATAATTCTTGATAAGAACACAAGCCAGTTTTATTGTTTTTCAGCATTTCTAGTTTTTACCGGACATGAATTCGTAAAAATAACAATAATATTTTGATAAGACTAATGAGCATTTTTACACAATTGTTCAGCTACATGATTTACTTTGATCTTGAATTTATTTATTCAAAATTTGTTCAAAATAAAATTTTCAGCATCAAATGCCGACTTTAATATGTTGATAGAAATTTATTCTAATGTATTCCTGTTTCAATATCCAAATCGTTTCTGTTTTATGATAAAATTTATACTAAACTGCACACGAAAGAGAAGAAATCCAAAAATTCTCTTATTTTCGTCTCGTGAATCCCATTAAACCATAAATTTCTTTCGTTTGCTAATATCTGGAAATTCATTATCAAGTTACGTTAAGAATTGTCTCGACGTTTCTCGATGTAGTAATGAGTTTAAGATTATTGCTGATTTTTTTCTGTTGCTTCTTTTGGTCAGCGAATACACGACACGTTTTTGATGAAGAAGAAAACAGGATAGCAGGCGTCGTTTAGGCATAAAATTAAAAATTTATTTATGTTGAGGATGATGATAATGACCCTGACTGGTCTTTATTTGTGTCTTAAAGATCATGAGATGACAGTTTCAGGTACAAAGATAATAAATTTAAAGATATTGCTGCAATTATAGGTCAGACAGAAATGTTATGTAATGGTTGTAAATATTTTTACAAGGTAGGGACTGTAGGGGTGCAGGTATGAGTTGTTAGTTGTATGGATTTTCGTCAAAAAATCCACTTTTGATTGAAAATTTTGCTAAGAACTAAAGTAATAATTTCTTCAAATTTGCCTCTGGTACCTTTTTTCTTGAAATTTTTCGTTATGTCCCGCGTTTTGGTAAAATTTTATTGCTCCGTATTTTTCAAAACTTAGATGATCACCCTACTTATAATCAAAACTACAAAATTACCTTCAAGTTAATCATAACTCACGTGAATCTTTCTACAAAAAATTCCATCTTCACTTAATACTTCGCATTCGATCTGAAAATATTTACCACTACTATGTAACTTTTCTTTTACATACATTTCTTTCCGACTTAAATACCAAGAAAGAAGATTAAGAATTTGTTGTGAATTTAGCAACAAAGCTGTTATTTTTAAGTAAACAAGGAAATATTCACTTAATCTTCTGTTAACCTAGGTTTATCAATTAATTGCTCCCATCCATGGCCCAGATCAACATTATTTCAAAAGTGATTTATTTTACATTTCTGTGATTGTTGATTAAAAAAGAAATTAAATTGTTATGCAATGAAAATGAATCCTTGCTGATTAAGATTTTGTGTTAGATTGTAACATTAATTTTTCTGAATTTACTAGATTATTTTATGTACCATACTGTATGGTCCATACATAGTTTTGGAAAAATTGTTTCATAATTCAACATTCCTGTGAGTTTTTAGCGCATTTTCCCCTTGGGAAAAGGACGCTATTGTCCGCACTTTGTCTGTCTGTCTGTCTGTCCGTCTGTCTGTCATCGCATCTCCTCCTAGGGATTAAGCTTTTTTGATGCGGTTTTTGGCTTAAAATGTGTGTGACATGTCTGGCTACCATGTAACCAAAAATCAGCATGAATGGTCACTTCCTCTGCTGGAACCAGCGTAAAAAGTGTCAAAATGCCATTTCTTTGCATGTGTTAGTGTGGTCAAATGCACTAAAATGTTGACTTTTCAAAAACTCAGCCTTCCTCGGTTCAAATCCCACCAATGACAATTTTTTTTTTTTTTTGCTTTTTTTGATGCTTTTTTGATTTCTTATGACATATAATATTGAATCATGTCATGATTTTCCATTTTCACAATTTTCCCGAGTTTTTCCGACGATTTTTGTTAAAATTTTCAATATTTTCATACAATTTTCATAGATAATTAATTTTTTTATGTTTTTTTTTTGATATTTTAGTTGTTTAGTTTTCTATTTTCATGGATTTTTCATAGTTTTTCCGGAAAATTTTGTGAAATTCGAAAAATAATTCACTTTTATTAAAAAAACTCATCAATATAAATAATCAAATTGTCACATGAAAATCTCAAAAAAAGAATAGCAGTGGCGTAAGTGTTAGAGCGCACGACTACTACTCTGGAGTCTAAGGTTCGATCCTAGCTCCCAGCAAGTTTTTTTTTACGTTTTTTTACTTTTTTGATTTCTTATGACATATAATATTTATTTATGTCATAATTTTCCATTTTCACGAATTTTCCAAGTTTTTCCGAGCATTTTTTTAAAAATTTTTAATATTTTCATAAATTTTTCTGAAAAAATGATATTTTTTTACATTTTTTTATATTTTAGCTGTTAAATTTTTCTTTTTCCTAGATTTTCATATTTTTTTCTGAAAAATATATGTATATATTATAAAAACTTACATTTATATAAAAAATCAAATCAATATAAATAACTAAAATGTCACGTTAAAATTTTATAAATAAGAGCATCAGTGGCGTAAGTGGTAGAGTGCGCGACTCCTATCATGAAAGTCATGGGTTCAAACCTAGCCCATGACCAAATACTTTTTTGCTTTTTTTTAAATTCTATGTTGCATAATGTTTTTCTTCCATTTTTTTCTGTCAGTTTTAAATTTTTGGGTAAATTAAGAATGGTTATAGTTAAATATTTGGCTTTGTAATTCTGGGGTTTTAATTCTTTGTGTATTTACTGATCGCGGAAAATGCGCTTTCGTCGGTCACGAGTGACCACCGTTATACTTGTTCAATCTATTTCATCGACAATCTAAATCTATTAATTAAAATTTGCCTAAATTTAAAATTTAAATTTTAAACTTTGAACTTAAATTAAATTTAATTTCATTTTTATGCCCTTCAAATCGATTGAATTTATACTTACTTACTTATTACTGTTAAGAATATTTTGAAAATTCTAAATCCTTGTAAATTCAACACTTCTAAGGGAAATCAATTATACTATCTATCTTATCTATTAGAAAATCTCCAGAAAATAATTTTTATAATGATAACAAAGACATATTTGAACTTAATTTAATGACAACTTAGTTTCTTTAAGGAAACACTAACAGCATGAATTTTAAGATGCAATCCCACCGATATTTCAATAAACACTAGCAAAAATATCCAATGTGTTGAATTTTTAACTGAAAAAATCTCTTTAATCTAAAAAAAATATTTTTTTTACCATTTCTTCATATTTTTCAACATTAAGGATACATATTTGAATGAGAGCTACGCGTGGTTTCTATTAGAATTCTTAAGTGTGGTACTGATATTCAATAGTATTGGTTTCAATGCTGTTCTTTAAATTATTAAAATTTTTTGTATAATAAAGCTTATTAAGTCTGTAGTCCATTGATTTTGAGTTGTATACTGACTACATCATCAGATTACAGAAAATTCTTTTTGATGTAAAAAGCCGAAAAAACAAATTCATTACTACCCACAACAATCAAGTCATGATATCCAAAAATTTCTTCACATGATCTCTAATTGAAAAATTTGTTTTTCTCTTTTTTTTCGCAAATTGAATCAATCAAAAATTTTCATTTTAAAAATAAATTTTATTATTATGAAGACGAAAATAGTGTAGAAATTTCGATAGAGTTAAATGACCGCAAGTTAATGACAAAGGGTGAATATTGTGTGTACAGAAGCATACACATGTTTGTGTATGTAGCAGAGATCGAAGCCGACATTTTCGGCTTATTTCATTTTTTACACTTTTTGATAAAATAAAGCTATCTACAAAGTATTTTAGATATTCTAACTATTCTTTGGGTCATTTTCTATGATTCTGAGTCATATTTGTAAAGATTAGAAGTGTATTAAACTCAAAATTTAACTTTTAAGTTTGTTAAGCCGAGAAATAAGCCGCGGCTTATTTTTCGGCTTAACAAACTTAAAAGTTAAATTTTGAGCTTAATACACTTCTAATCTTATCAAATATGACTCAGAATCATAGAAAATGACCCAAAGAATAGTTAGAATATCTAAAATACTTTGTAGATAGCTTAATTTTATCAAAAAGTGTAAAAAATGAAATAAGCCGAAAATGTCGGCTTCGATCTCTGGTATGTAGAATGTGAAAATGATGATGATAGTCAATTTAAAGTTTGAGGCGAGATAATTCAATATTTTATTAAATTGTATATCATCTTAACATAATGCAATAACAAGCGAGACAATTTTGTAATTTAGGTAATGATTTTGTTAAATTAAATCTAAAGAGGAAATTTGCACAATGTTGAGGTGTTTAAAGGCTGATGATAGATCAAAAATTTTATCAGTATATCGACTGAATTTGTTCGTGAACAGACGTCTGAGTTATCTGAGAAAATTAATAAAAAATGAAGTTCCTTATTCTTGCTGCCGTGCTAGTTGCTGGTGCCTATGCTACCTTAACAGCTGATGAAGCTAAGCTCGTGAAAGGATCATGGGATAAAGTTAAAGGACAAGAAGACGGAATTCTCTATGCAATTTTCAAGGAAAATCCAGACATTCAAGCCAAATTCCCAGCATTTGTTGGAAAGAATTTAGAAGATATTAAATCCGGTGATGACTTCACAAAGCATGCTGACAGAATTGTGTAAGTTAAATTTCTAAAAATTCATTTGCACCAAAAAAATAATAATTTTCATCATTAAATAGCGCTGCTGTCTCAAAATACGTCGAATTGGTTGGCAATGAAGCTAACACACCAGCCATCAAGACCCTTCTTAACGAATTAGGACAAAGCCATAGAAATCGTGGTGCCACAAAGGAACAATTTGAAAAGTTTAAGGCATCAGTTGCCAAATACCTTAAAGAACACTCAGGAGCCTGGTCTGATGCTACTGGTGCTGCATGGAACAAGGCATTCGATGAAATGTATGCCATTGTCTTCAGCAACCTCGATGGAAATCCAGTTCACTAAACAATTCACTCGGACGTACGGCAACTTTAGTCAAACATGGACAATATGAACCGCAAAAGTATTTGCAATAGGCAGTAAAACATTTTTTTCTTGTTACATTAATTCATATTATCTATTGTAAATTTTCTTACATTAAAATATCAGTTCGACAGGCAGAAATAAAAAGTGAGAAGCTTATGAATGAATTTATGAAAAAAAGTTGGATTTTGGAAGTGTTTTTAATTGAGTTTAGTGAGGATTATGAATTGTTGTTTGTGTTTTTACATGAACCAAATTTGTACTTTTAAACAAAAATCTAAGATGCATCTAAAATCTTTCAAAATTTTCCTCATAAAGTTTTTTCAAACAAAATATTCATGAATATATTGTCAGTAGAAAAGTACAGATCTTCTAAAGTTGAAAACATAATCCATGATGACTTTTCTGACCTTAATAAATTTGTTTACTCCAAAAACTGCATATGTATACATCCATAAAAATCAAATGACTCCAAAATGTCTCAATAAGTACTTCCATATCATATTATGTCATTCTACAAAAACAAATCAATTTACTTGTGAATGTGAGTGTATAATCAGAACAAAACTGAGGCTATTGTGGAGTCTTATCTCCAAAAAAAATTGAACTCTGAAAAAAATCAACAAGATTGAAAAATGACACGTGTTAAAAAGATTTATTTAAGTGACATTATGCTACTTAAGGTAGCTTCCAAAATGTGATCTTTTATTTCAGTTCAATGGATTTCCATCAAGAGCTGAAAAGAGAATAAAATAGAAATTATCTGATGCTTTCTTCCAAACAGTCGCTGAGTTTTCATCCCATGATGATTGTCGCTCCATGAATCCATCAAGCGATGCACGAAATTTATTGAAAAATTCCTTATTGATTCCACGACTTCTATGACTTGCTGCTAATTCATTTAATAATGTTTTTGAAGCTGGAATGTTGTTTGGATCTCCAGTAAGTGAAGCAATTTTTGAGAAAAAGCTGACAATTCTAGTTGCATGAATGGCAAATGCAACTGATCCTCTCAAAGCTGTTATGTCTTTTCCAACAAAAGCTGGAAAGTGAGCCTGAATTTCTGGATTTTCAGTGAAAATTGTAAAAAGTATGTCAGCTTCTCTATGCTTAACTCGATTCCATACAGTTCTTAAAATTTCAGCTTCTTCACTGCTAATTGGTGTTAGATCACAAGTTGCAGTCATGATGCAAAATGCAATAATTAAGAATAACTTCATGATGATGACTACAACTTCTGCTTTCTCAACTAATTTGATAGGTTCTAAATAAAAGGAAAAAAATCTGAAAACAGCTCGAAGAACCTAATCTTTTATACTTTATAAATAAACATTATCATTGTTTTTTAAAAAAAAATTATCGCTTTTCGGTTTTTTGAATGTTTGAACAAGGAATTTTTTTAAAAAATTTTAATTTGTTGGTGTGACACTATATCATATTTTTTGAAGATTTTAATATGATAAAAATATTAGTTTAAATTTATTGTGACAAAAATTTTTCTATAGGGGGTCCTCGCTTTGAATAGTTATTTTGTACCAGAAAAATTTTATTTTCTAAATTATTCAAATTAAAACGCATGAAAAATTTCCGTTAAATTAAAAAGTTTTAATTTTTGTATGCAAAAGTTTTGACTATTCAAAATCTAATGAATAGAATAGAATGGAGGACCCCCTGTTTTTTTTTAAACTCTAGATCCCAAAAATCTTATCTCTGTTACCCTGACTAACTCCTTCTCTCTAAAAGCACTTTCATCAAAAAATCATCGATCAAACGCTTTTCTATGTTAGAAATTTTAATGAGTTTATTGCCTCTAAACATCAATTTATGCCACAAAAACAAATTTCTTCTTTTTTACATACATTGATAAGAACATTATTCAAATACAACTTTAAACTTGTTATTTTTAAATTGAATATTTTGCGTTACTTAATCTGTAGATTGAACTTGAAGAAAGCAAAAATCTCGGCTATTTAGAATTTGGAAACTAAATAATGTTGTTTGCTGCTTCCTTAAAAGAGTTTCAGTAAAAGTTTCGATTCAGAATTTACTTTCATTAAATTATGATTAAGAAAAGTATGCACAACAATTGTAAAATAAATAAATTTTGCTTTCAATTTTAAGACACACCCAGAGTTAATAGAATATTCCAGATAGTAACAAAAAAATCTTCTTTCACAGTCAATCAATTTAAGTTACATGCATAATATTGACATCAAATATTATCTTACAAAATTTCTTATCACATTCTCGAACAAAGAAAAACAACAAATACAGCAGCAATCTTCCAACCTTTAGTACTAAATATTCAAATAATCAACAAAATGACTTGAGCGTCGTTGGGGTATAAAAGATTAAAAATTTCTTTGAGTGAAATGAGTTTACAGTTGAATTCGAATCGATTTGTAAGTAAGCAGCAAAATGAAATTCTTAGTACTTGCTTTGTGCATTGCCGCAGCCTCAGCTGCTGTTACACCAATGACAGCTGATCAATTAGCTCTCTTCAAGTCATCATGGGGAACAGTTAAGCACAATGAAGTTGATATTCTTTATGCTGTCTTCAAGGCCAATCCAGACATTCAAGCTCGTTTCCCACAATTCGCTGGAAAGGATCTCGATTCAATCAAGGATACTGGTGCTTTTGCCACACATGCTGGAAGAATTGTTGGCTTCTTCTCGGAAGTTATTGGACTCATCGGAAATCCAGAGAATCGTCCAGCACTTAAGACACTCATTGATGGATTGGCATCAAGCCACAAAGCTCGTGGAATTGAAAAATCAAAATTCGAAGAATTCCGTGCCTCACTCGTTGACTACCTCTCAAAGCACCTCGACTGGAATGATACCATGAAGTCAACATGGGATGTTGCATTGAACAACATGTTCTTCTACATTTATCATGCATTGGAAGCTGCTCATTAATTTATTTTTGTTTTATAAATCATTTTGATAATACTCAAAAAATAAATAAGAATATTTGGTTGTAGTCACAAATTTGATTTTTTTTAATTTCTATTTTTTAATGATGTTAAAATTTTATTTCAGTTATTTTTTTTCTATCAAATTAAAAAAAAATTAAATTTATAAAGAATCCCATCAAGTGCTGCAAAAAAATAATTGTAATCAAATTTTGATTTTTGACAACTTATGCTTGTGCCTTTGTTATAAAAGTCAATAAAATTTATTTAATTCAATCCACATTAATAAAATATTTCACATTTAAGCATCAAGTGCTGAGAAAAGTAAAAAGAAGAAATTATCTGCAGATTTTGTCCATGCAGCTGAAACATTTTCACCCCATGAAACATTAGCTTCAATATACTTCAAAATTGATGCACGAAATTCGTTGAATTGAGCTTTTGTGATTCCTCGACTTTTGTGACTTGTAGCTAAGTTGTTGACAAGGAATTTTGATGCTGGTATATTTGATTCACTTTCACCAAGAGCAAGAACTTCTGACATGAATGAAATAATTCTAGTTGCATGTGTAGCAAAAGCACCAGTGTCTTTGATTGAATCAAGATCCTTTCCAGCAAATTGTGAGAATTTAGCTTGAATGTCTGGATTCTCTTTGAAGACATTATACAAAATGTCAACTTCATTGTGCTTAACTTGATTCCATGTTGATTTAATTATCGCTCCTTCATCAGCTGTCAATAAAACTAGTTCAGAACTGGCTGCAGCAAAACACAATGCGAGAATTAAAAGTTTCATGTTACTGATCATTTAAAAATTTAAATGTAAACTTATTTAAATTGAATAATTTCTTATGCTTTTATAGTCGAAAATTTAGTGATTAGCAATGTTTTTTGAGACTTGCTGAGATTTTTTGAGAATTTTTTTTATTAGAATCCGGAAAGTATATTGTTATGATAAGATAGTCTGTTAAAGATTACAATTTAATAACACAATATAATTCATTCAAGATTGCGATTGTTTCTTAATTCTTGATTGTTTATATTGTACGGTATTATCTTATCAGTTAAGTTTCTTTCAGATAAAGTGTAAATGCGAAAAATTCTTATAATAAAAATTATCCAGAGTGCAGTTAACCTTTAAAGCGATTAAACGGAATCAACAGAAAAAAATGAAAATTTCATTTACAAATTTCTTCAATAAGAAATCTTTCAATTTGGATCCGAATAAAGACAGCTTATCATCCAAGGCTAAATACATTCAAATTGGATTTGCAATGTTAGCGAATTTCTCAATTTTATCAACTGGAATGGGTCTTGGATATCCAGCAATAACGACTCAAATTCTATCAAAAGATGAGACATTGATACTGACAGAATCTCAAATTTCATGGTTTGCATCTATTACAGCAATTGCATGTCCATTTGGTGGACCAATAACTGCATATCTCACAAATAAATTTGGAAGAAAAGGAACTTTAATTATCATCGATGTAATTTCCATAATTCAGTGGATTATAATTGGATTCTCAAGTCGTAGTGATGCTCAGATACTTTTTATTCAATTAATGTTTGCCAGAGTATTAACTGGACTTACAATTGGGATGATAACAACTCCGGCTGTATTGTATTCAGCTGAGATATGTCATCCGTCGTTGAGAGGTAGAATGATGGTCTTATCTACTCCATTTTTTGTATCCATTGGAACCGTGCTGATTTACTTATTAGGTTATTTAATGGAGGTAATTTCTACTTAGTTTGAAATCTTCTAATTTATAATTATTTAGTTCTGAATATATTTGAACAGGAAGACTACAGACTGGTTGCAATTTATTCCCTTGGAATCACAATTTTGACACTTCTTATCTGCTTTTTCATTCCTGAATCTCCAGTTCATCTTATTCTTAAAAATAAGCTGAAAAATGCACGTCATGTGCTTTCAAAAATTAGAAATTTGGGTGAGTTGAAGAAATAATTTAAAATTTACTTCCTAGCTAAATTTCCTAACTTCCTTAATCTAGTCAAAGATGATCCGAAAATTGACGAAGAAATTCTTCAAATTCAACGAAATTCTCAATCTACAACATCAAAATCATCAAAACTATCAATATTTAGAGAATTTAAGCAACCACGACTCTACAAACCATTTTTAATCATGCTTGTTTTCTTCACGATTCAGCAGTTGTCAGGAATATTTGTGATTTTCGTATATACTGCACAATTTTCAATTGAAGCTGGAGTGTCGATTGATGCATTTTTAAGTACAGTAATTATTGGAATTATTCGATGTGTGACGACATTTGCAACTGCATTTCTATCAGATAAAGTCGGAAGAAGACCATTAGCGATAATCTCAAGTATTGGAATGTTTTTCAGCATGACTGGATTGGCATTAAGTGCTGAATTTTCTTTAAAAGATACTAAATACTTTTGGGTACCAGCAGCATTTTTATACTTTTTCGTCGTCATTGGAACATGTGGAATTTTAGTTCTTCCATTTTCGATGGTTGCTGAAATGTATCCACAAAAGTCTAGAAGTCTTGCTGTTGGAATGTCACTTTCTTATTGCTTTATTGTAAGCTTTTTGACTATAAAATTTTTCTCAACTGCTTTTGCGATGTTTGGTAGTGCCATAGTATTCACATTCTTTGCTGTAATTTCATTGATTGCAATATTTTTCTCAATTTATGTCTTACCTGAGACAAAAGGAAAAACACTGCATGAGATTGAAATGCATTTTCAGAAATAATTGGGAATAATAAAAAAAAACTTTTTTGCAAAAATTTAAATAATATTTTTATTGAGAATTTTCCAAATCATGTCCAGTTAAATTTATGCCTTAATTGATATCAATTATTACACATTAGAGTCCCATTTGTTTATCACTTGCACCAAGCTTACAGTTTAGAGAAGATCAAGTTGTAAATATTATCAAGTCCTTGGTTCCAGGCAGCGGCAACACTATCGTTCCATGAAGTGTGTTCTTTGAGGTATTTAACAAGAGAGGCACGGAATTCATTAAATTGATCCTTTGAAACTCCACGAGCTTTGTGATTGGCAGCTAAACCACTTACGAGAGTTTCAATGGCTGGTGTATTTTCCTCATTACCTAAAAGAGCAACAACTTCTGAGACGAAACCAACAATTCTTCCTGCATGAGTTGCAAATGCACTAGAATCTTTGATTGAGTCGAGATTTTTGCCAGAAAATTGTGTGAATTTAGATTGAATATCTGGATTGTCCTTGAAGATATTGTAAAGGATGTCAACTTCATTTCGTTTGACTTGAGCCCATGATGCACGAACTGTGGCAGCTTGATCAGCTGATAATGGTGTTGAAATGGCACCAACAATACACAAAGCAAGAACCACTAAGAATTTCATTTTGCTGCCTGTATTTATATTTTTAGGCTCAAATTCACTTGAAAACTAAATTTTGTAGTGAATTGAAGCTACTTATATACTCTTTTATCTTAATTGAATTTAAAATTTTGAGTCTTACTGAGATTTTTTGAGATGATATAATTTTTTTAAATTTGCTATTATATTATTATAGGTATGGTGACCATCTGAGAAAGTTTTTTTAAGGAGAAGTGACATTTTTTGTTTTTTTAAATTGCACCATATTTTAACAATTACAGGGGTCTTAGATTTGAATTACCAAAAATTCCCATACAAAAATTCAAATTTTCATTTTTATTAACTGTCACTTTTCAAACGTTTTGATTTACTGTTTTTCAATTTGTCCTTAGTTCTCATAATTTTCAGTAAACAATTGTAACCGTGAATTTATTCTCATGAAAGGTTAAGTCTAGTCACCCAAAAACTTATCAGCAAAATTTCTCTGAGATAAGCACAATTGCGAAAAAATTCTCTCATTATGTATAAATCATTCAGTTTATATCCAATCAAAATTTTACATACAATTTGGACTGCTAAAGATTCATTCAAATGTCTAAAGAATTTTCAAACTAAATTTAATTTTTATATTAGTGCTTTATTGATATCAATATAAGAATGATCCATAAGTAAAAAATTCAAGCTTTTATAAATTTACTCTATAGGATTTCCATCAAGTGCCGCGAAAATAACTGCATACACATTATTAAATCCTTTCTCCCATGATTGAGCTACATTATCATCCATTGACACATTATCTAACAGATATTTAGTCAATGAGGCTCTAAATGCATTGAATTGAGCTTTTGTGATTCCACGTGCTCTATGACTGGCTGCTAATTCATTGATAAGAGTTTTTGCTGCTGAAACGCCAGAATCATTTGGATCAAGTGCAATAATTTCTGAAAAGAAACCAACAATTCTGCCTGCATGAGTTGCAAAATTAGCAGATGTTGCTAAAGATTTAATATCCTTTCCAGCAAATTGTGGAAAACGAGCTTGAATGTCTGGATTAGCCTTGAAAATGGCAGCAAGAATGTCAACTTCATTATGCTTAACTTGATTCCATGCTGCTCTAATGGCTTCAGTTTGATCTTCTTCAATTGTACTAAAGTCACAAGTAGCTGCAATAATGCACAAAGCAAAAATAAATAATTTCATTTTTCTGCTTCTTACTAAATAAAAATTTGATAGAAAACTTGAATAATTTATTGAGAAACTTGATCTTTTATACTGTACTGTGAGTATTGTAGGAAATAAAATTTACACTCGAATTATAATTGAGATTAGACTAAATTATGATTGAAAATAATAATTAATTAAGTGAGATAAGAAGGTATTTTCTAGTTCAAGGACATTAAGTGATTGTTTTTATTTTTTTATTTTTCAAAATTTATTCTAATTTTGATTAAATTTTTGTAAGATTACTTTTTGATTCATAAATTCTTTTGTTTTATATACAACAAATATCAAGAATTTTATACGAAACAGTTGTAAAAATACTGGATTGTCCGTTGTAAATAGTATTAATACTCTTTTTTCAAATATTTTACTAACATCCACCTTTACTGGTAAATTTCTTTAATTTCTAAGGTTTTTTCGTGAAAATAGCTTTACATTTATACTTTATGCAATTATTTTTCATTTTTTTATTTCACAATTGAATTTGATTTAAAACCGTTAGGTTAACATCAAGACATGTTCACATTATGTTCCGCCAAATTGTCTATGATTTAAATAAAGGATTGTAATTATTATAATTATTTTCGTGAAAAAAGAAAATTTGTCCCCATCCCCCCACCCCCCCCCCCCCTTTAAAAATTTTTATACAAAAAAAAATAATAATTTTCACCTCAAAATTCCTGGCTATGCCACTGAATTGATAAGTTTTTTTTATGATTTAAATGTCAATTTTTATCATTACTTAGACTCTCTTAGAAAAAGTATTTATCATTTTTTTACATTTTTTGCCTAGGTACCAACCAACCTATTTTAAATGAATGTTTAGTACTCAGTTATAAAATAAATTTCAACTTCAGTAGGCCTTGTATCAATTCAATTTTTATAAACTTAGATTTTTTTCCTTTTGCAATTTTTAAACAAATGTTTCAAACATGCATAGAAGGTGCTTGATATTTAAATAATAAATGAGTTTATTAGTAAACAAAATTGTTAACCTTTGTGCGACCTCTTTAATGATAAGAGAATTCATTTTTCAAGCTAAAAATTAACATCTGGAATAAAAATTTGCTATTGTATTTAAAAAACATTTTTAATGTAGGTAAATAATAAATTTATGATTTTTATTGAAGATTTTCCGAATTATGTCAAGTTTTTTATCTACATGCTTAAATCGATGTCGAATCTTGCATGTAAATTTAGGTCCTGTTTGTGTTTCATTAGCATCAAATTTACAATTTTGGGAAGATCATGGTGAACATGTCATCAAAACATTGTTCCCAGGCAGCAGCTGTGGAATCATTCCATGAAACATGAGTTTGGAGGTATGAGACAAGTGAGGCACGGAATTCATTGAATTGAGCCTTTGAAACTCCACGGGCTCTGTGGTTAGCAGCCATTTCGTCAACAAGTGTATCCATGGCTGGCAAATTAGCAGCATTACCCATAAGAGCAACAATTTCTGAGATAAATCCAACAATTCTTCCAGCGTGTGTGGCAAATGCAGCCGTATACTTAATAGCATCGAGATTCTTTCCAGCAAATTGTGGGAACTTAGCCATGATGTCTGGATTAGCCTTAAAGATGTAGTAAAGGATATCAACTTCATTGTGTTTGACATCAGCCCATGATGAACGAACTGCTGAAGCTTGATCAGCTGATATTGGAGCTGAGAGGGCACCGGCAATGCAGAGAGTAAGAATTAAGAATTTCATTTTGTCTAGAATTTGTTTGTAGATTCAAATTCAATTGAAAACTTGACTTTCTTAGTCAATTGGATTTGCTTTTATACTGTAAATTGTGCATTAAAAAGTTTTCTTCTTATTAGGTATTATTCAATAGTTAAAGAGAGATGTGTATTGGTAAGAAAACAACATTCTTATTAGAATGATAAAGAGTATTTTATTGCAACAGCAACAACAAGAAATCGCAGTTTAGATAGTGAAATTTTGAAGTAAACATTCACACGAAATTATTAGAATTGTTGAATGCCTTAATTAAATTATATGTTAGTATTAGGACGCGTTTGAAATATTCTATAAGTCACATAAGGATTGTAGCTTTCAAGCTGGATGTTTTTGTATGATGATTGAATTTTTTTGTAATTTTTCGATTAACTCAATTGCTTCACATAAAACATTATGCAACTATAATTCTATTCAATTCACAATAATAAATGCTAATATATGATTTAAGGCTTTATAATATTCCGACAAAAGTAACATAGTTGTTCTCCCTTTAGCATCTAAATATTTAGTTTCTGTTCAAACTCTGCATAATAATAAAAGTTAATTTATTTATAAGAAAATTTTATAAAGTCAATTATTCTAAAGAAGTTTAGAACAAGTTTTTTTAAGGGAGTAAGTAAAAGGAAAATGATTTCAATATAGATTAAATGAGAATTTGGTTTATATTCCGATTTTAATCTATTAAAAAGGGGTTTTTTGATAGTGATGGTACCTCAAAAGTAGCTATTTCCTGAAAGTTAATATAATAAAAATCTTTATGTAAATTTTTAATTCGTTGACTTTTATTAAAAATTTTAAATTCTCAACATGAGATGTTGTTTCATGTGTTATTCAATTTGGTATTGTAGCTAATGTTTGATTTACAAGTGGGCGAAGATTGATTCGAAGATGTTGTCAAGTCCGTGGGTCCAGGCAGCAGCTGTGGCATCATTCCATGAAGCGTGGCTTGAGAGGTATGAGGTAAGTGAGGCACGGAATTCATTGAATTGAGCCTTTGAGATTCCACGGTTGTGATGGTTTGTGGCCAATTCGTTGATAAGAGTAGCCAAAGCTGGAGCATTAGCTTCATTTCCAATAAGAGCAACAATTTCTGAGACGAATCCAACAATTCTTCCGGCGTGTGTGGCGAAGGCACCAGTATCCTTGATTGAAGCAAGATCCTTTCCAGCGAATTGTGGGAAACGAGCTTGGATGTCTGGGTGATCTGAGAAGACGGCAGCAAGGATGTCAACTTCATTGTGCTTAACTCCAGCCCATGAGGCACGGATAAGACTAGCTTGGTCAGCTGACAATGGAGCAGCAATGGCACCGACGACGCAGAGAGCGAGAACAGCGAAGAATTTCATTTTGTCTTAGATTTGTTTGTTGCTTCAAGTTGAATTGAAAACTTAGTTTGCGATGAAAAATCTTCCTCCTTTTATACCTAAAATATGCGTGAGAATTCTAAAGCAGATTAGAAAATTTACACACGAAAATCAATCTTTAGAACGTTTTAAATCTAACAAAATTGTAAACATGATAAGAATAGCTACGTTATGAATTAATGACGAAATTAAATGTTATGTACACAAACATTTGCTTATGTCGAAAATGTATTTTTACATAATAAAGTCTCGCAACTTTTCGGGAGATTTCGTTCATTTACTTAAACGGGATTTTCAGTCATTGACTTAATCATTGAGAAATGCTAGACAATTTTGGTTGAATGTTTACTGATTTGAGAATTATGTCAACTTTTTGTTGAATAATCCTTGTTTTGACTCCCGTAAAATTTCTTATTAAATTTTAGAATTCCTGAAATTTTTTAAAAATTGATTATACAACTGGTTCTAAATTATGATTCCTCGATTTTTATTAAAAATCTTCAAAATCATGAACTATTGCACATGCTAAGGTGTTAATAAATACATGTTCTTATACGATCTATAAAATCAAAGTATTGATTTACAAAGCAGCGAAGAGTTGTCCGTAGATGTTGTCAAGACCAGCGGTCCAGGCAGCAGCTGTGGCGTCATTCCATGCAACATTGCTTGAGAGGTATGAGACGAGGGCAGTTCTGAATTCGTTGAATTGAGCTTGTTGGATTCCACGGCCCTTGTGGCTAGCGGCAAGTTGTCCGACGAGTGTGCTGACAGCTGGGGCATTTGATTCGTTTCCAATAAGGGCAATGATTTCTGAGACAAATCCGACGATTCTTCCGGCGTGTGTGGCGAAAGCACCAGTATCACGGAGTGAGGCAACATCCTTTCCAGCGAATTGTGGGAAACGAGCTTGGATATCTGGGTAAGCAGTGAAGACGGCAGCAAGAATGTCAACTTCGTTGTTCTTGACTTGAGCCCATGTGGACTTGACAAGAGCAGCTTGGTCAGCTGACAATGGAGCGGCGATGGCACCGACGACGCAGAGAGCGAGAACAGCGAAGAATTTCATTTTGTCTAGGATTTGTTAAGTGCTTCAAATTCAATCGAAAACTTAATTCGATTCAAAAATGTCATGTCTTTTATAGTAAAAATTCTAAATGAGCTTTAACTGTATAGAAGTATTAGAGAGAGATCGTAATTCATTATAACGCATTGGTCGCAATTATGATAAGGAGTAATTTTTACTAGACTAAACAAAAATCTCACGTTTTAACAGCATGCTCTTTTGGTAGATTTTAATTTCTCTAATCTAGTCTGTGTGAAGAAATTCTTGACGGTTTCTTCTTAATTTTAGAATTTGTCTCGCGAATCACGTAGTCATTTTAAATAATCAAAATTTTATTGTTAAATGACGTGGTTTTAATTTAACAATATTAAGAATATAAAGTATCTATGTTCAAACTTGTGCTTAGAGATTTTCTGCATTCCTACTATATTTTTAAATTTTCTTTTAAATTTTTAAAGAATAAAAACAAAAGTTTTAATAACAATTTGAAATTGCAATTATATTTTTCAAAAAAATCGATAGTATCGAATTTATTGCTGAAAATTAAAAAATTATTCATAAAAAATTTAGTTCTAAAATTTGATTCATAAAAATTTAATTAATTATTTTACAAAACATAACATGTTCATATGAATAAAGCGTGTTAAAAAATAATAATATTCCCGAACAAACAGTGATGGCAGTCACTTGAGTGATGACCAAAGTGATGGCGATCACTTAGGTACTCACTGATTACCATCACAGTGAGTATAGCAATGATGGTAATCACTTTGGTCATCACTACTATACTCACTAAAACTTAAAAAAATTTTAATTTTCAAAAATTATTATTTTTTTGTAACTACAATCATAATGATAATCATGACTATCATCAGTGAATGCCTTCAATGATGACAAACAGTAATGGCAGTTATAATGATGATCACAACTATAATCAGTGATTGCCATCAATGAGTTACTATACTGATGACAGTTATGAGGATAATCATGAACACAATCAGTGAATGCCTTCAGTAATGACAAACAGCAATGGTAATCATGAAGGTAATCATGAGTATATTCAGTGATTGCCATCAGTGAGTTCCAAGATTAATTACAATCATGAAGGTAATCATGAGTATAATCAGTGATCGCCATCAGTGAGTTCCAAGAAACTTTAAATTTGATGGTAATCATGAAGGTAATCATGAGTATAATCAGTGATCGCCATCAGTGAGTTCCAAGATTAATTACAATCATGAAGGTAATCATGAGTATAATCAGTGATCGCCATCAGTAAGTTCCAAGAAACTTTAAATTTGATGGTAATCATGAAGGTAATCATGAGTATATTCAGTGATCGCCATCAGTGAGTTCCAAGAAACTTTAAATTTGATGGTAATTATGAAGGTAATCATGCACTCATAAAAAAAATTTAACATTTTTCATTGTTACTTCATAGTAAATTTTAGTTAACAATGAAGTTGTTAAATTTGTATGAAGAAAAAAAAAATTAACTATACTATCGTTAAATTTGTTTTTACTATGAAACAACAATGACATTGTTAATCAACAATGGTGATTGTTGATTTTACAATGGTCATTGTTAATATGTATTTTTAAAAAACTTCAAAAATCTTAAGTTTTGAAACTTGAAATTTAATTAAAATGAACTAATAAATAGGCTTTTATTTATCTACGCTTTTAATTTCCGAAAAATCGCGATAAAAAATTTAAAACTTAAAATTTCACCCAAATTTTTTTGAATTTCCTGGTTTTTTTTTATTTTTATTCATTTAACTCTTATTAATAAATTAAAACATTTATTTTAGACCAATGAAATTTAAATTTGAGATAAAAAATGCTCATTTCAAATAGTTGATTTAGTAATAATAATTAAAATAAAAAATACAAGCAGCGGACCAGAGGATTTTCATAGGGCTCCGGAAGTTAAGCAACGCTCATCCTATTTAGTGATTGGATGGGTGACCATTTTTTTCTTCAGAAAAATATTTAACAATGACCATAGTTAAATTTTACAATTTTATTGTTGGCGAAAAAAATTACAACGACCATTGTTAAAATTTAACAATTTCATCGTTAACGCTATTTTAACTATAGCATTGTTAAAATTTTCATACAAAACAACTATTCATTGTTAATTTTTTTCTATGGGTGTGAATATAATCAGTGATCGCCATCAGTGAGTTCCAAGATTAATTACAATCATGAAGGTAATCATGAGTATAATCAGTGATCGCCATCAGTAAGTTCCAAGAAACTTTAAATTTGATGGTAATCATGAAGGTAATCATGAGTATATTCAGTGATCGCCATCAGTGAGTTCCAAGAAACTTTAAATTTGATGGTAATTATGAAGGTAATCATGAATATAATCAGTGATCGCCATCAGTGAGTTCCAAGATTAATTACAATCATGAAAGTAATCATGAGTATAATCAGTGATCGCCATCAGTAAGTTCCAAGAAACTTTAAATTTGATGGTAATCATGAAGGTAATCATGATTACAATCAGTGATTGCCATCAGTGAGTTCCAAGAAACTTTAAATTTGATGGTAATCATGAAGGTAATCATGAATATAATCAGTGATCGCCATCAGTGAGTTCCAAGATTAATTACAATCATGAAGGTAATCATGAGTATAATCAGTGATCGCCATCAGTAAGTTCCAAGAAACTTTAAATTTGATGGTAATCATGAAGGTAATCATGAGTATATTCAGTGATCGCCATCAGTGAGTTCCAAGATTAATTACAATCATGAAGGTAATCATGAGTATAATCAGTGATCGCCATCAGTAAGTTCCAAGAAACTTTAAATTTGATGGTAATCATGAAGGTAATCATGAGTACAATCAGTGATCGCCATCAGTGAGTTCCAAGAAACTTTAAATTTGATGGTAATAATAATGCCATTTTTTAATGATAAATATTCTTAATACAACTGTATAATTAGTTTTTCAATTAGTTGTATAGTTTTAGAGAAATTTGAGATTTTCAACTTTTTCAAAAATCCTTGGAAGGAAAATTCAAAATGATGTCACAGGAAAAGTAAGCAAGAGAAAATTTGAAGAGTTATGTTTTCATTAACAACAATACACAATCTAAGTATTAAGATAAAGAAACAGCTTAAATTGATTAAATAAAGTAGAAAAAACAAAGTTTCAATGAAATCGTATTCCAGACTACCGACATTTCAAATATCTCCGTTAAAACCGAAATTCAAAATTTTTCAAAAAAATTCCAGTCGTTAAAATTTTTTATTAGTTTTCTTAATATGCCTCAAATCAAACTAGAAACCATCCAGTTTAGTTTATTAACACTTTATTTAGTATTAATAATCATTTTTTATCTGTTCAAATGGGTTAAAGTATAATTTTTGATTAAATTAAAATTTTGTAAACAATAACAAAATTTTGTGAATCAAAATTTTTGAAATATATTCTCTAATTTCTCTTTTACTACTAACTTGTATAATATGTAATGCAAAGAGAATCATTTATTAATCATCAAAGTTTAGTTTAAAGTTTAAAACTTTAAGCTAAACTCACATTAAAGAGTCAAATTTTGATTATTAAAATTTCTTTTGTTTTGGAATTTCGAAGAATTCGAATCAAATGTCGAAGAAATCGAACTTAATGTCGAAGAAATTCGAAATGAAATGTCGGTAGTCTGTCGTATTCTTTTTTTTACATTTTTATTGACTTTCGAATTTTCCACAGAGTTTTCCTTTGACAGTTGGAAAATTCAAACTAGTCAGAAAACTTACTACTATATTAACGAACAAAATGCTTTTTATTTCACTATGATATCTTTAATCGTCGTCGAGATATTTGATTTTAAAATGTACTGCAGAAATGTCCAATAATTAAGTCACCAACCCAATAATTGTAAAAGATCAATAATAATGTTGTCCTTCATAAAAAATAGTTTCAGACAACTTGGTGAAGGTATTGTCGAGAAATGAATTTTTTGTTTTGAAGACTACCAGACTCCTTTGGAAGCCTCTAGTGAACCGAGTTAACGGAAAAAAATTATTTTCATATTTAGTTTGGTGGTACAATATTAGATCTAAAAGAAAAATGTCATTTGAAAGTTAACGAGGCCATCTTTTAGTAGGCCATATAGGGCAACAAACCCAGAAACGATGGAGAAATCGAAAGTTTTTGGTATGTTTTTGTTGGTCTAATCATAAGCTTACAACAACCACAAGATTTTAGATTTTTTAAGATCAACCTGTAAGAGCTAGAGGCAAAAAATGTAAAAAAAAATAGCAATTTTTTGAGATTTTGACTACAAAAATAAAAATTTTCATATTTTCTGTATTATTATACGAAAGTTAGAGTATGTTTTGAATGAATAAAAAAGTTTGTCATATTTCATGCAATACAGTAAGGCACGGGAGTTTTTTTTGAAAATAATTAGTAACAAAAACACATTCTTTGTCCTTACTAGTGCCTATATGGATTAAAAAACTTTTAACCAAGCTTTTGACTTCATTTTTGAATATCCCAAGTCCAAGACTAATAACTACAAAAGTATCAATATTAGGTTGAACAATGATCGATTTTCAGTCCACCGTGAATTGAACATTTTCTAAGTTTTAGTAAGTACAGTAGTGACTTCCATCACTGTTGTCATCACCATGATGGCATTCAGTGATGGCAGTAATGATTACAATCACTGAGTATATACCAAAGTGCATTTATTAAAGTATGTAATATTATAATAAGGATACTCATTAGAACCATAAAAAGTAGGTTAAACTTGATTTTCAAAAATTTGAAATTTAAATATGTCAAAACGCCGCACGACAAATATCTTTTCATTACAGTTATTGGCTTAGAGGATAAGAGTGCGGTTTCATCAAAACAAGATCTGGAGGCGAAGGTTCAAATCTCATCAAAATCGGTAAATTAAAAAAATATTCTAACACTACTAACCACTACTAATATTAATAATAATTAATTCTCTATCATTACAGACACCAACAAAACATCCTCTAAGCCAAAAAATAATAATAATAATAATAATAAAAAGTTAAAGATTAAAAAAATATTTTTTTTTAATTAAAAATTTTGGTACTCAGTACGCAGTAGATTTTGGTAGTTAGTAATGTATGTCACTAACTGTAGTCAGTAATGGCAATCAGTGATGACCATCATGATTGTAATCATGTGATTACCTAAAAAATTCAAAAATTATGGTCATCAGTGAGGACCATAGTGATGGCGATCAGTGATTGTAATCGTGAGGCGTAAAGTAGCGTACTCATAAAAGCTTTTAATGATTACCATCATTTGATGGCAATCACTGATGGTCATCAGTGATGCCCTAAAAAAGCTTTCAATTTGAAAACTTTAGGTCATCAGTGAGGACCATAGTGATGGCCATCAGTGATTGTAATCGCGAGGCGTAAAGTAGCGTACTCACTCAAATGTATGTGAGTGACCATAGCATCACAAAATTGAGTGATGGCAGTCATGATTACCTTCTTTGTAGGTTCGGGATTTTTGCTTGTATTCATGTATTATTTTTATGAAATGCTTAGTATTTTATTTTACTAGATTAAAATGAAATTGATTTCTCTTCTTTGTTATACTTACTCAAATTGCTTTATTTGACAAATATTTCATTCAATTTAAATTATTCAAAAATTTTTATTGACATACGTAAAAATAATTGAAGATTGTGTTGTAAGATTATAATAAATTTGATGAAAATTTTATCTAAAAATTTGAATGTTAACAATTTGAATTAGTTCAATTGGAACCTAGACTGTGAAATTGTATCCTTGGTATTCTCGATCTAAAATTAAAATGTAAACGTGCTGAAAATTTATGCACTTTGCAAACTGATGAGAAGATCAAAAAAACTCTGGCCTGGGTTTCTAGGACCTTACAGAAATTACTTCTAGATTATTGATAAATCTGTCGAACATGAAGTGCATACATCCAAATTATTATATAACTTAAATTTTTTGGATAGTAAAATTAAATTAATTTTTAATTAGTTGATTTCTAGGGTATATCTGCATTTGAAAATGACAAAAAGAATTTTATAATATTTTTACATAATTATTTGGTCTTAGATTTGTCAAGGGAAAAATATGTTGAGTCTGTAAGGTAATCTTATACTAAAATTGATGATCTAAGTTTATGAAAAATTTTATCAGTGAATGATTAGCATGAAGAACGAAAGTGTTGCAGCATCTGAAAGCTCTTCTAAGTATACTGAAAGTTTTAAATAATTACAAATGCTTTACAACTTATATTTATGACTCATTGATTTTTATTAAAAATCTTCAAAATCATTGACTATTACACATGCTAAGATATTGATAAGCATGAATCACATTGTCAATTTACAAAGCAGCGAAGAGTTGTCCGTAGATGTTGTCAAGACCAGCGGTCCAGGCAGCAGCTGTGGCATCATTCCATGCAACATTGCTTGAGAGGTATGAGACGAGGGCAGTTCTGAATTCGTTGAATTGAGCTTGTTGGATTCCACGGCCCTTGTGGCTAGCGGCAAGTTGTCCGACGAGTGTGCTGACAGCTGGGGCATTTGATTCGTTTCCAATAAGGGCAATGATTTCTGAGACAAATCCGACGATTCTTCCAGCGTGTGTGGCGAAAGCACCAGTATCACGGAGTGAGGCAACATCCTTTCCAGCGAATTGTGGGAAACGGGCTTGGATATCTGGGTAGGCAGTGAAGACGGCAGCAAGAATGTCAACTTCGTTGTTCTTGACTTGAGCCCATGTGGACTTGACAAGAGCAGCTTGGTCAGCTGACAATGGAGCGGCGATGGCACCAACGACGCAGAGAGCGAGAACAGCGAAGAATTTCATTTTGTCTAGGATTTGTTAAGTGCTTCAAATTCAATCGAAAACTTAATTCTGTACTGAAATTTCACTTCTTTTATAGTAGAAATGAAACGAGCAATGAGAGAGGATGTTTTGAGAGGATGTTTTTACTTCGTTATAACGCAATGTTAACTTATTTTTACTACGCATGATAAGCATAATTGCCAGACAAAATCAATTTCTAGAAAAGCACGTATTCAAGCAAATACCAAAGATCAATTTTATAAAAACAATTTGTTTTTTCTCTTACTTCTAAAAAATTTTTAAATTGAAAATCGACTACCTAATTTAATTTTATAAAATTTAATTAGTTTGTTGCATTGTTTAATTTCGAAGACCAACAAATTTACTTAAATTTTTTTTTGATATTGTTTTTTCAATTTAAATTATTTGCAAGAAAAACTAATAAAAATTTCCAGATTAAAGCAGTACAGAAGCGCATTTTTCTATTGAAGAAACACCACATAAGATGTTTATAAGACCTTCATTGATGAATGGCTCTGAATCATGGAATATTACCGTGAATGATGAAAGTGCAGTTGGAGTCTTTGAGAGAAAGGTCTTAAAAACCATATTGAGATCAAAAAAATAAGGAGAGCATTTTAAAAGCAGGAGCAATGCTTAGCTCTATCAGCTATTCAAGGAAGCTGATATCGTGAAGCGAATCAAGATTAACAGACTGCGTTGGGTTGGTCATATAATCAAGAGATCTGAAAAACTTCAATTAACAAAGTCTTCATGTCTCATTTTACAGATGGAAAGAGATTGTGTGGACGGCCAAAGAATTCCTGGAAGGAAGCTGTTGATAGAGATAGTATTACATTTGTTATTAGTAGTTGTCAGAGAGTACCCAGCGACAGAGTTGTTTTCAGATGCCAACTAATGGAGGCTATGGATCACAATTGATCTGTAGAGCCAGGGATAGTATAGTAGTAGAAACTCCATCATATTAAGAATTGAAATTTTTAACCTCCCAAAAAATAAACCTTAGATTTAGTAAAATAAATCAAGTAAAACTTGTATTTGACTCAATATGCAATATCATTTGGTATTCGGATCAAATATAAAACAAGATAACTTTTAAATAGTTATTGCTCCATTACACTATGTCGAAAATCGAAATTTTTTTACGTTTTTTCATTTTATGTGTGGAAATGATAGAGCAGACCTCTAAGCTTCAGAAAAACATCACTTCCAATTTTTTCGACCAATCTGGGCCGAGATACAGCACCAAATGTGAAAATTGGCTTCAAAAAATGACTTTTTTAAATGATTAGAACTTTTTACTGTATTAACCATTTGTTTTGAAACTTTTTGCATATGATTGAGGAACATATGAAATTAATTTTCCGTACCTTACTTTTGGTCCTAAGACATTACGTAGTGCATTAAATTAATTTTGCTAAAAAGTGAATTTTTACTACTTCACATCAATCTCACGCTTTCCTATTGACTTAAAAAGATTTTTTGTCTGCTGTAATGGTTCCGTTCGAGTAAGGGCTACAACCCGTGGTACACATTAGAAATCGTGAAAATGCAACCCTGACGAGATATTTGAGGTTTTAGGTCGAAAAATGCGATTCTTTCACTTCGGGCTTAAATTGCGGTGAAAAAACCCTGGTCTGTAGTGGATTTTTATTGCATTTTTTTGTAGCTCTTATGTTCTAGCAACTTTTCTGTAAAAAATTCAAAATTGACCCCGGCATTTCCGAGTTTAACCCCCAAGTAGGGTAGGAAATTTACCAAAATTCAAAAAATTCAAACTTTTGCCTATTTTACTCAAAAATGATGAAACTCTCAGAAAACACTTAAATTATCCTAATCTAGACATAAATGTCCAAAAAATTTGATATCCTGCTAATTTTTTTCAAAAAAGTCCGAAAAAACGATTTTTTTCACATTTTTCAATATTTAGAATTAGTGAAAAAATTTTTTGTCTTTTTTCTTTTTGTATTACATAGCTGCATCAAATACGCATCCAACAAGGTATAAACCATTACATATGGATGAGATTTGTCTGATTTAGAGCAAAACAAAGAAAAAACGGTAAATTTTTGTAGGTTTTGACGGTTCACCTTTCACATTTTTGACCATATCTCATCACCATTTTGAGTATATGTAATAAAATTGGTATCGTTGGAAAGGTAATTGTTCTAGCTGTACAATGAAATAAAAATTTTTGTTCAAAATATGCTCAGGACATCACCAAGCTAAGTAAAGTTTGAGTTAACGCCCTAGATACCCATAAAATAAAATTTTTTCAATTTTGATTTTTTTCCATTATTTTGTCCTCAGATATTCATAATAACATCAAAAAAGTACATTAAAGTCATTGGCTGTTCCAAACAAGATCATAGAGAAAATGGAATTTTTTTGGAAATATTTTAAAAATTTTGAAAATTTTATACTCACTTCTATGATCTTGTTTGAAACAACCAATGACTTTAATGTACTTTTTTGATGTTATTATGAATGTCTGAGGACAAAATTATGGAAAAAAATCAAAATTGAAAATTTTTTATTTTATGGGTATCTAGGGCGTTAACTCAAACTTTACTTAGCTTGGTGATGTCCTGAGCATATTTTGAACAAAAATTTTTATTTCATTGTACAGCTAGAACAATTACCTTTCCAACGATACCAATTTTATTACATATACTCAAAATGGTGATGAGATATGGTCAAAAATGTGAAAGGTGAACCGTCAAAACCTACAAAAATTTACCGTTTTTTTCTTTTTGTTTTATAAATCAGACAAATCTCATCCATATGTAATGGTTTATACCTTGTTGGATGCGTATTTGATGCAGCTATGTAATACAAAAAGAAAAAAGACAAAAAATTTTTTCACTAATTCTAAATATTGAAAAATGTGAAAAAAATCGTTTTTTCGGACTTTTTTGAAAAAAATTAGCAGGATATCAAATTTTTTGGACATTTATGTCTAGATTAGGATAATTTAAGTGTTTTCTGAGAGTTTCATCATTTTTGAGTAAAATAGGCAAAAGTTTGAATTTTTTGAATTTTGAGGTACCCCCCCTACCCTACTTCTGCACTCAGGAAAAATCATCTAAAATTCCAATTTTAGATTTTAAAAAACTGAAATCTAACAGAAAATTTTATAATCTAATATAAAAATGTTAAAATAAAATATTTTCTATTGAATTTAAAAATAAAATTTTAAAAATTAAAAATTGCAATTTTAGAAATCTAAAATCCAAAGTTTTTGATTTACATTTTAAAATTTAATGTTTGATTTTAAAATAAAATTCTAGATCTGAAAACTTTTTGTATTCTAAAAGAAAAATTTTAGAATTTAATATAAAACTTTTTGATTTTTGAAAACAAAACTTCGCAGAAATGACTCAAGCAAAATAATAATTCGCAGAAATCACTCCATTAAGTATATAAAAAGTTTCCATATAAACTTAAGATATTTATAAAAATATCTTCAATAAGTTTTAGTGGTGATGAATTGCTTTCTTTCATCATGTAACTAATACTTTCAGTTTTTCTTAATCATTTCTTCTTAAAATTAACTATTCTATAAGAAAATTTCAAATTAAATTTAAGAATTCTAAAATATTTCCTTTAGATTCTAAAATTTTTATTTTTGTTTTAAGAATTTAAAATAAATATTTTAGATTTTAAAATAAAAATTTTTGAATTTTTCAAAGTTAAAATTTAAAATAAAATTTTAGATTTTAAAATTTTCTTTTAGAAAATTTAAAAGTTTCACTTTTAAAAATCTAAAATTTTCCTTGGGGTTCTATATCTAACATTTTCTGTTAGATTTTTCCATACAAATCTAAAATTGAATTTTAGTTTTTTTTCCTGAGTGTGGGGGGTTAAGCTCGGAAATGCCGGGGTCAATTTTGAATTTTTTTACAGAAAAAGTTGCTAGAACATAAGAGCTACAAAAAAATGCAATAAAAATCCACTACAGACCAGGGTTTTTTCACCGCAATTTAAGCCCGATGCCACGTATACCACGGGTTGTAGCCCTTACTCGAACGGAACCATTACAGCAGACAAAAAATCTTTTTAAGTCAATAGGAAAGCGTGAGATTGATGTGAAGTAGTAAAAATTCACTTTTTAGCAAAATTAATTTAATGCACTGCGTAATGTCTTAGGACCAAAAGTAAGGTACGGAAAATTAATTTCATATGTTCCTTAATCATATGCAAAAAGTTTCAAAACAAATGGTTAATACAGTGAAAAGTTCTAATCATTTAAAAAAGTCATGTTTTGAAGCCAATTTTCACATTTGGTGCTGTATCTCGGCCCAGATTGGTCGAAAAAATTGGAAGTGATGTTTTTCTGAAGCTTAGAGGTCTGCTCTATCATTTCCACACATAAAATGAAAAAACGTAAAAAAATTTCGATTTTCGACATAATGCATTAACTCAAATTTTTTGTCAGTTTCTTTGCTTACAGAAGAAAAAGCATTTTTTTTTATTGTCGCCTGTATGAAATTTTCAAGATATTGTAATGATCCACGTGAAATTTTCAAAATCTTTTTTATTATGCTTTATTATTGAATTTCATAGCATCGTATTTCCTGAAAAAACTATAGCAAAAATTAAGAAAGAACAAAAACCTTTTTTGGAACTGTAGATTTTTATTAAAAGTCAACGAAAATATTTTTTTAATCTACATTCTAGAGATGGTAATAAATAGTTGTTCTTATAGATTCTATCAAATCACAATGTCAATTTACAAAGCAGCGAAGAGTTGTCCGTAGATGTTGTCAAGACCAGCGGTCCAGGCAGCAGCTGTGGCATCATTCCATGCAACATTGCTTGAGAGGTATGAGACGAGGGCAGTTCTGAATTCGTTGAATTGAGCTTGTTGGATTCCACGGCCACGGTGGCTAGCGGCAAGTTGTCCGACGAGTGTGCTGACAGCTGGGGCATTTGATTCGTTTCCAATGAGGGCAATGATTTCTGAGACAAATCCGACGATTCTTCCAGCGTGTGTGGCGAAAGCACCAGTATCACGGAGTGAGGCAACATCCTTTCCAGCGAATTGTGGGAAACGAGCTTGGATATCTGGGTAAGCAGTGAAGACGGCAGCAAGGATGTCAACTTCGTTGTTCTTGACTTGAGCCCATGTGGACTTGACAAGGTTGGCTTGGTCAGCAGTCAATGGTGAAGCAATAGCTCCAACGACGCAGAGAGCGAGAACAGCAAAGAATTTCATTTTGTTTAGGATTTGTTAAGTGCTTCAAATTCAATCGAAAACTTAATTCGATTCAAAAATGTCATGTCTTTTATAGCAAAAGTGAGTTCAGACAAATTTTTGAGAGACGGGAAAACTCTTAAGAGATAATCATTAAGTAACAAAATACGTATGCGATAAGGTGCTAGACACAACAAATCAAATATTCTTATGGCACGCGTGCTTTATTATCAAATATAATGTTAGAAAGAAAAGTTTAAATTTGTTTTGAAATATTAATCAAATTTATAGACATAAAATCATTAAAAACGTATTCCAAAAGCCTAAGGTTCGTAAAGAATTATATTTTCCAACGTTATTGGGTTTTTGTTGCGTCTTTAATTTTTTTCTGTTAACAAATTTCCAATAACATATTTGGCAAAATGGAGGAAAATCAATAAAACTGAAATTTTAATTTTTTTAATAACATTTAAAATTTATTGGATTCAGCGTCTAAAAAAGTTTTTTTATTAACTTAACTATTATTTTTTGTGTTGATTTTCTTTGATGTACCTACATAATATTTAATCATACATATTAATTCATACATAGAATTAATTAATTTATTAATTGTTGAAAGAATTGAATATTATATTTTCAAAAATCTTGCAAAAATCGTTACGAAGTTGGTGGGAAGGTGGGTCTAAAAGGTCAATTCCTTGCGTAAGCCGTACTAAGTGAACTACCTCTTAACTATAATATGAATGATTTTTTTATTTTCTTGAGTTTTGTTGCTTTAATCTTTTGAATAGAATTTGATATGTTTTTAATTTAAACTTTTTATCAAATGTCCTCTACAATGTGAAAATTTTTTAACAGGTTTTTGATAATTTTTTTGTAAAAACATACATCCATTTAATGATAATAATAATTATTTCCTTTACTGTTTCTTGTAATAAAGTCTGTAAAGACCTTTTTGTTTTGTAAACTGTAAAATACATATTATTTAAAAATAAATTTTAAGAAGTCAACATATAAATTTGAAACATTTAGCATTTCAAAGCAAAAATTTAAATTATCATAAAATTTAGTACCAAATTTTGAAAAAGATAAATCTGCAAGGTATAAATAATGCAACACAAAATTTAAAAATTCATTTCTTAATATAAATTTTATTGTTCTAAATCTTTAAGATCACATAAGATTTTTGCATTATAAATTGTTCAAATTATCATTAAAACAATTTACAAAGCAGCGAAGAGGAGAGCGTAGATGTTGTCAAGTCCTTGGTTCCAGGCAGCAGCAACATTGTCACCCCATGAAACATTAGCTTGGAGGTATGAGACGAGGGCAGTTCTGAATTCGTTGAATTGAGCTTGTTGGATTCCACGGGCTCTGTGGCTAGCGGCAAGTTGTCCAACGAGTGTGTTGACAGCTGGGGCATTTGATTCGTTTCCGATAAGAACAACAAGTTCTGAGACAAATCCAACAATTCTTCCGGCGTGTGTGGCGAATGCACCAGTATCACGAAGTGAAGCAACATCCTTTCCAGCAAATTGTGGGAAACGAGCTTGGATGTCTGGATAGGCTGTGAAGACGGCAGCAAGGATGTCAACTTCACGGTTCTTAACTTGAGCCCATGATGATTGGACAAGGTTGGCTTGGTCAGCAGTCAATGGTGTAGCAATGGCACCGACGACGCAGAGAGCGAGAACAGCGAAGAATTTCATGTTGTTTGGATTAGTTATTGAATTGAAATCAAATCGAAAACTTAACTTTCTCAAGAAAATTTCAATTCTTTTATACCAAAAATCAAAATGAGAGAATTTAACAATCGTAAAAGTTTTTGAGAGATAGGACATTGTCTTAAATATATACGTGCGTAAGATAAGACCGATTCATTTTTAAACCCAGACAAAACAAAACATTGATAATTTTGATAACAATCCCGGAGATCAAATACTTCCTTTAATCAAAACAAAACTAAAATGACTGATTAAATTGTTTTTAATGTAAACGTTATCGTCATAAATTTTTGAAATTTTTCAATCATCTTTATTGATATTTGAATTGAAAGAAGGGGAAAGAAGGATATAAATTTTAAAAATAGGGATATGATAAAATGTACGAATTTTATACAAAATCTTGCATTTTTTTAATTGATAAATTTGGAACGCAATAAATAAAAATATTAAGTCAGAAATTTATCCTATTTTTTTATTAGAATCTCAACTTAATGTACATTCAGGTCATTAACTTTACAAAATGAAACCTCTTAGACAGAACAAAAAAAATATTTTGATTACAAAATAATTCAAATCTGTCGTCACATTTTACGGTTTGTTTTGACGGAGACCATCTACGAGGAATTTCTTATCATGAGTTTAACGCATGCTAATTATATTGTGGAAACATTTTGTCTGAAAATTTTCAACTCTCACTGTCGAATTCTCTCATTTTGATTTTTGGTATAAAAGAATTGAAATTTTCTTGAGAAAGTTAAGTTTTCGATTTGATTTCAATTCAATAACTAATCCAGGCAACATGAAATTCTTCGCTGTTCTCGCTCTCTGCGTCGTTGGAGCTATTGCTTCACCATTGACTGCTGACCAAGCCAACCTTGTCCAATCATCATGGGCTCAAGTTAAGAACCGTGAAGTTGACATCCTTGCCGCCGTCTTCACTGCCTACCCAGACATCCAAGCCCGTTTCCCACAATTTGCTGGAAAGGACGTTGCCTCACTCCGTGACACAGCTGCTTTCGCCACACACGCTGGAAGAATTGTTGGATTTGTCTCAGAACTTGTTGTTCTTATCGGAAACCAATCAAATGCCCCAGCTGTCAACACACTCGTTGGACAACTTGCCGCTAGCCACAGAGCCCGTGGAATCCAACAAGCTCAATTCAACGAATTCAGAACTGCCCTCGTCTCATACCTCCAAGCTAATGTTTCATGGGGTGACAATGTTGCTGCTGCCTGGAACCAAGGACTTGACAACATCTACGCTCTCCTCTTCGCTGCTTTGTAAATTGTTTTAATGATAATTTGAACAATTTATAATGCAAAAATCTTATGTGATCTTAAAGATTTAGAACAATAAAATTTATATTAAGAACAAAAATTTGTGTCTTTTTTTAAAATGTCTGGAAATACCTATGCTTAAAATTCAATTTTGATTAAATCATAACAGTTTTAAAATTTTAAAATTTGAAATAATTAGGCCATTTTTAAAATATTCTTTAAATGATTTTGAAATTTATTTAATAAATACGAAAATCACGTACTTACTAAAAATCAAAAATGATTATAATTTCAACCAATTCAAATTTAATTTAAATTACTAATGTACATTTATGCGCTTTTCAAGTAAATTTTTAAAACAATATTTCAAAACATTAAACTTGAATAAACTAAAAGTTTTAAAAAATTGGAAAAAACAGGCAACAATAAATTAAATAAATGTTCTCATTTTTTCAGCCCACAATATACAAGTTTTTAAAAATCTTTTAAATTTTCAATAAATTAAAAAGGTCAACGATCGAAGATAGTGAATTGTTGTACAATTGATTCAGTTTCAATTTAACCGCAATGCCTCCAACCCGAAAGAATAAATAACGATTTTTTTAAACAAAAATTAGATTAACTAATTTTAAATAATTTAGATTGATTTAATAGTGATTCTCAATGAAAAATTAGATTTTCAAATATTATTTAAGAATTTTCTCTCTTATAAATTAAAAATTTTAAACTCAACTATTTTTTATTTTAGCATTAATTACTTTAATTTCCGTTGCTTATGATAATAAAGTGCATATCATCATGACACATTCAGTAGTTCCTGAAAATTTTAAAAATAAATGTTTTAATGAATAAAATGAATTAAAAAAAAAAACTATTTGCAAATTTTGACTTAAAGATTTTTACTAAGCCACAAATTACGAATTAAGACTATTTACATGCTTAGAGCTGTTAATAAATACATGTTCTTAAAGATTCTATCAAATCACAATGTCAATTTACAAAGCAGCGAAGAGTTGTCCGTAGATGTTGTCAAGACCAGCGGTCCAGGCAGCAGCTGTGGCATCATTCCATGCAACATTGCTTGAGAGGTATGAGACGAGGGCAGTTCTGAATTCGTTGAATTGAGCTTGTTGGATTCCACGGCCACGGTGGCTAGCGGCAAGTTGTCCGATGAGTGTGCTGACAGCTGGGGCATTTGATTCGTTTCCAACGAGGGCAATGATTTCTGAGACAAATCCGACGATTCTTCCGGCGTGTGTGGCGAAAGCACCAGTATCACGGAGTGAGGCAACATCCTTTCCAGCGAATTGTGGGAAACGAGCTTGGATATCTGGGTAGGCAGTGAAGACGGCAGCAAGGATGTCAACTTCGTTGTTCTTGACTTGAGCCCATGTGGACTTGACAAGAGCAGCTTGGTCAGCTGACAATGGAGCGGCGATGGCACCGACGACGCAGAGAGCGAGAACAGCGAAGAATTTCATTTTGTCTAGGATTTGTTAAGTGCTTCAAATTCAATCGAAAACTTAGTTTAATTGCAAAAATCATTTGTCTTTTATACTAACAAAAGAGCGAGAACAATTGTATAGTGAGATAGAAAATCATCTAAGAGAATACAATTGAATAAGAAGTAACTAGCGTTGAAATGATAAGGAACTAATTCATGAACAAATAATTTATTTTTCCTTACATGTGGGTTTTCATAGCAAAAATAAATTTGAATTTTTTTTTCGCTGCTATTTAATAATTATTTAACAAGTTTATTTACATTTAGGGGGTATAAAACCCCCCTTTAAAATTATGAAAAATTATATATAAATTTCGTGCAATAAAATAAATTTTAAATATATTCTAAATTTTTAAGCATTTGTGTCAAAATTTATACATATTCAATATTAGATGCATATGAAAGTAAATGTGCAATACAAACAATGACATTTATTTCTTGTTCTGAAACAATCTCAAAGCACCTAAAAAATTACGATTGTTTTGTCTAGCAAAAAGTTGGTCTTATCGCTTACTATTTTTACTCAAAATTTAATTATAATCTCACAAAAGTATCTTGACCTTAGTCTCACTACACAATTATTCTCGCTCATTTGTTAGTATAAAAGACAAATGATTTTTGCAATTAAACTAAGTTTTCGATTGAATTTGAAGCACTTAACAAATCCTAGACAAAATGAAATTCTTTGCTGTTCTCGCTCTCTGCGTCGTCGGTGCCATCGCCGCTCCATTGTCAGCTGACCAAGCTGCTCTTGTCAAGTCCACATGGGCTCAAGTCAAGAACAACGAAGTTGACATCCTTGCTGCCGTCTTCACTGCCTACCCAGATATCCAAGCCCGTTTCCCACAATTCGCTGGAAAGGATGTTGCCTCACTCCGTGATACTGGTGCTTTCGCCACACACGCCGGAAGAATCGTCGGATTTGTCTCAGAAATCATTGCCCTCGTTGGAAACGAATCAAATGCCCCAGCTGTCAGCACACTCATCGGACAACTTGCCGCTAGCCACAAGGGCCGTGGAATCCAACAAGCTCAATTCAACGAATTCAGAACTGCCCTCGTCTCATACCTCTCAAGCAATGTTGCATGGAATGATGCCACAGCTGCTGCCTGGACCGCTGGTCTTGACAACATCTACGGACAACTCTTCGCTGCTTTGTAAATTGACATTGTGATTTGATAGAATCTATAAGAACATGTATTTATTAACAGCTCTAAGCATGTAAATAGTCTTAATTCGTAATTTGTGGCTTAGTAAAAATCTTAAAGTCAAGAAAAAAAAAAATTAAACTGTTTCATTTTCATATCTAATATTTTTTGATTTTTCAGGATGCATTAAAATGTTATTTAGAGAGTAAAAGTAGTTCTGAATATTGATTATCACGTATTCTCAGAAAATGAGAATAAAAAATTCAAATTAGCAAGTTCGTAGAATTCTGAGTAGAATGCACAAAAATATTAGAAAATAAACAATATTATTATAGATCTTTAACAAATTTTGAACCAAAATGCACCGATCTCTAAAAAAACATAAACAACTTGCATTTGTATTTGTTGTAAGATGATCAGCAGATCTATCTCACAGGTAGAAAGTTCTTGTCAATAAAAACTGGTTTTTTACTTTTATTATGAAAAGAATAGAAATAAAATACAATTGGGTATTTAAAATTTAGTGTACATGCTGTATAACAAAAAAAGATAATAAAAATTGATGGAGCTGGCAATTCTTTTGTGTGGAAACGAATAGAAATTTTATTTTTAAATGGATTCTACTTTTCAAAAAAAAAAAATCTTTTATTACCTTGTTCCATTATTATTGTTAGTGTTCTTTTTGTTTAAAATTGGTTGCTTTTCTGTGTCCTTGAGAACAAGTTTTCTTTTTAAGGTGCTTAGATGGATTTTATATGAGAAATATGATCCTTAGTTCGAAGAGTAAAATGGCGATAATTTTTTTTTAATGAATTTTGAAATTATTTTTCTATTTATTGTTTTTTTTTACCTACAATTTATTTTCTATTTTTAGCACAAAAATTTTAAAATTAATTTAAAATACATTTAGGGTAAAAAATATTGAAATTCGTACAAAACGAAAAAATTTTTTTGAAAGTCCTGTAACTTTTATTTTAAGCATTGCTGATTTCCCAAATTTTTCCTACGACTTTGCTTGTCCTCCAAATTTTTTTATTCGAACCTTAAAAGAGCATTTTGTGCAGCATAAAGCAGTAAAAAATCCACTTTATTTCAAATATTGAAATTCGTACACACAAATATTGAAATTCGTACACTCAAATATTGAAATTCGTACACCAAGTACTCACGATTTTTGCTTCCAAAACTTGAGAAAAAATTAATATTCTTGCAGTAATTTCATTTGAGGAGGTTTTTATTCATCCTGAGCTACTTCTTTGTTCTTTAAAATAGAATTTATTTAATTTGTTTACACAAAAACAATTAAAATTCTTCATCGCCTACTATTGAAATTTTGTACGAATTTCAATATTTCTTCTGTACGAATTTCAATATTTGGAATGAGGTGGATTTTTTTCGTATAAGCAGTGCTAATTTATGCCTTAACTTAATTTAAAGGGAAAGTAGAGTGCACGAGCAAAGTCATAAGATCTTAACATATGGCCAATCTTGAGTTTAAATGCAATTTTTTCAAGTCTAAAAATTGTGAAAATTTTTTTTTGTAAATTTGTTCGTACGAATTTTGGTTTTGTACGAATTTCAATATTTTTTACCCTATTTGAACACAGTTTTGGTTTATTCTTGGTATGACGCGTCTTAAAATTGGGAACAGACTAAAATTTTCTAAATTTTTAAATCTTTGTTTTAGGAAAAAATAGATAGTCATTAATTGACATTTTTAAAATTTAAAATACCTACTCTGATTTTAGGTAATTTAAATAATTTATTTAAACTACTAAATTTAATTTAGACTATATTGAGATTAAGATTTCTAGATCATAAAAAAATACTGAAAAAACTCTTTTTCTTAGTGTAATTTTAACAAACTTTCCTTATATTCTTATTTTTGCAAAATTCATCAGAGTTGAATTGAAGTTATTGTTTTTAGATAGTTAGCTGAAATTTTCATCTTAGATGGCTGGAATTGAAATTTTAAAAGCAATCTACAAAAATTAAAAACAACAAAAAAAGTTTTAGTTTTTAAAAAAATCACAAAGAAAAGAATATTGGATGTTTATTGATTTGCTAGATTGAAATTAAAAAAAAATTAAAATTGACAGTCTTTATAATCAGTTCAGCATCACTACTCCTCAGCTTAAAACTGTTTAATCATCAAGTTGTTTGAATGCAATGGACATTGTGTTGTCTAAAGCGTGGTTCCAGGCAGCAGCAACATTTTCACCCCATGAGACATGGCTTGAAAGGTATGAGACGAGTGCTGTACGGAAGTTGGTGAATTGAGCCTTTGTGACACCACGAGCCTTGTGATCCTTTCCTAATTTTGTGACGAGTGTGTGGACAGCAGCCAAATTGTTTTCACTTCCTGAGAGTGAGACAACTTCAGACAAGAATGAGACAATTCTTGTTGCATGTGTGGCAAAAGCAGCTGTGTCCTTCAATCCATCCAAATCCTTTCCAACGAATTGTGGGAATTTAGCTTGAATATCTGGATAGGCCTTGAAGACAGCATACAAAATGTCAACTTCATTGTGTTTGACTTGGTCCCAGGATGACTTAACAAGAGCAGCTTCATCAGCAGTTAATGGTCCAGCAATGGCACCGACAACACAGAAAGCAAGAATAGCGAAGAATTTCATGTTGATTTCCAGATATGTAAGCTAATTGAAACACAATTGAATACTGATTTGTTCTGTAAGTTGTGACTCTTTTTATACCCAAAAAATTCTACCTAGGATAGATATTGCCTCCCTTTTTACTACTCTTGCATTTTAAGTAGCATAAAAAGGAGAAATTTTTATGTTTACTGTTTTGAGAGTTTAGAAACTTTATGCTTGTATTTGTGTAGATTTTATGACGAGGAGGTAAACAATTTTGTGTCTAGCAGAGTTGGCATGCCGATGGCGGCAATCGGCGAAAGCCCGCCGATTGACACCTGCCATCGGCGGCCATCGGCCATCGGCGGCCTGCCGATGGCAGGTGTCATCGGCCATCGGCAGCCCGCCGATGGCAGGTGTCATCGGCCATCGGCGGCCTGCCGATGGCAGGTGTCATCGGCCATCGGCAGCCCGCCGATGGCAGGAGTCATCGGCCATCGGCAGCCCACCGATGGCAGATGCATCGGCCATCGGCAGCCCGCCGATGGCAGGTGTCATCGGCCATCGGCGGCCTGCCGCTGGCCGGCGAAAACTGCCGCCGATCGCCGATTGTCGGTCATTTGTTTCTACATGTCTTGTTTAAAAAACTTTTAAGACTCATCTAATTTAAATAACACTAGCATAAAAATCAGAGATCGAAGCTAATACTTTCAGCCTATCTAATTTTTTGCTTATTTGAAAAAAATTAAGTTACTTAAAAAGTGTTTTAGATATTCTAACTATTCTTTGGTTCATTTTCTATGATTCTAAATCATATTTCTGAAAATTGAGAGCATTAAGCTCAAAACTTAATTTTAAAAACTTTTTAGCCGATCGACATATTTTTTGGCCGATCGATATATATATTTTGGCTAAAAAGTTTTAAAATTAAATTTTGAGTTTAATGCTCCCAATTTACATAAATATGATTAAGAAACATAGAAAATGAACCAAAGAATAGTTAGAATATCTAAAACACTTTTAAATAACAATTTTTTTCAAATAAGCAAAAAATTAGATAGGCTGAAATTATTAGCTCGATCTTTGATTTTATGCTAGTGTTATTTAAATTATATTAGTCTTAAAATTTTAAAAATAAATTTGGAAAAATGGCCGACAATCGGCGATCGGCGGCAGTTTTCTCTGCCATCCGCCGATGGCCGATGACACCTGCCATCGGCGGCTGCCGTGGCCGATGACACCTGCCATCGGCGCTGCCGATGGCCGATGACACCCTGCCATCGGCGGGCTGCCGATGGCCGATGACACCTGCCATCAGCGGGCTGCCGATGGCCGATGACTGCCATCGGCGGGCCGCCGATGGCCGCCGATGGCAGGAGACAAAAAATGGCCGAATTCCGCCGATTGCCAACTCTGGTGTCTAGCTATCTTAATGCATATATTTAATGTACAAACAAGTAAATATCATAGAAAAAATATTATTTTTTTTGAGGCGAGAAGATGAACTGATTAGAAAAAAATATTTGAGTTTTAGTTCTATTTTTAGAATATTTTTTTTTCTATAGACACTAAATATAAAGTGTCATTTGAATATGGAAATTTATTTTAATAATCTTAGTTGATATTGAAAATTATATTAAATTGATAATTCTGCTATATGATATGACCTGAAACATAAAATTTTGAACATTCAAAATATTTGAAATTGATAAATTCATATTTTCATAAATTTAAAGGCAATACTTAATTTAGTAAATTATATTGTAATTCAAGAGTGAAGATCCATAAAAAATTATTTTAAATAATTCAAAATAATTCAGTTAATCAGTTTCAAATTTTGAATTATGTATCATGTCAATTTTAAAACGTATGAATTTTTGATTAGTTAACAAGTTAGTTGATTCTATAACAAATGTTAAAAAAAAACTTCCAATCATTTTCAAATACGTGTCCTTATTCAAAAAGTTATGTCACTAATACTTAAATTAATGAAAATCAAAAATCAGGTCGTAATTCAATTAAAAAATAAGAATATTTTAAGCAGAGATAACTAATCTGAAACGAACGATTCTGACATAACTTTGCAGCATCTGATATCAATCGAATTGTGAGTTCTGACTAGAAAAATATGAAGCGTATTTTTGTCAACCTCAAAGGTTAACAATCATCATGAAATTCACGAATTTAGATTGATTAAATATGAATACTGAAAATTAAATGTATGCATGTTGAAACGTGTTGTTCCTTGAATTTTTTGATGAAAATTTAATAAATTTTATAATTTTCATATTTCATGTGGCTAATCTCTTTTATGATTTTAATTAAATTTTAGTTTGAAATGTGATTAGGGAATTAAAACTATAAAGAAAAACTTAAAAGAGAACATCGAAAAATTCTATGTTTCTCCTCCTACACAAAACTCTTCATAACATCCACAAATATTCAACAAAAAAACCAATCATAAGCATTACAAAATGTAAGTGATTGGGCCAAACAAAATCAGCTGATGCTGTTACAAATAAAAACAAAATTTCTTTCTCGCTTCTTCAACTTTTCATTTCTTTTTTGAGGTAACTTTATAGACATTCTAATACATACGCATTCTTCGATATCCCTGTTATTAAATGTAATAAATATTAATAAGAGAAAGACGATGTAAAGAAGGAATCAATTTAAGTCGATAAACAAGTTTTCTTCTTCTGAAATATATGTGTTATGGAATCGAGAAATGATTTTTGAGACAAATTATGTAAGATGTCTGGTGCTGTTATTGCAGCCAATGTAGAATATTTGATAGAAATTTCACGTTTGATTGATGTTAAATTTTTGATTGTTTGATGTTTTCGCAATCAAATTGAATTAAGTGGCTATTTGGTGGTACATGCTGTTCCAAAAAGTATAGGTTTTTTATGAAGTTCAGAGTTTCTTTAGATTTGATTAATTGAGTTAAGGGATTAAACTTCAATAATTATCCCAATTTCTTTAAGAATTCAGCAAAAGAAATTATTTTTAGAACTAATATTTCGATAAGTTATGAACCTAAAGATAATCTTGGAAGACACAAATCGGATAATCGCGGTGATATCAGGCACGGAGTGAGACTAGCACCAATCTGGCATAAAATTTATGTCTAAAATTTCATCTCGACTATCCGACTTGGGAATATTTTTGAACCATTAATCCACTAATTCACTTCACCATCAAGCTAGTTCAACTCTCACTACATGTACAATCATATTTATTATTCCTGCAAAAAAAAAATATTCACTTTTCTCACGTTTACAGAAAAATTAAAAACACAATAATAATTTTGGTTGTTTTTTATCGATATAGTTGGTGAATGGATGTTTTATTTATCTGACTTTGATGTAATTAACACAAAACATTAGAAATTCACATTTTTACATTAATCCCTTCTTAGGCAATTGAGTTCTTCAAAGCTGTGAATACGAAGTCAAGGACTGGATTCCATGCACCTTCAACAGTTGAATCCCATGCGGTAGCTCCCTTAAGATAGACGACGAGTGTTTTACGGAAGTTATCGAGTTGAGCTGGTGATGCACGTGCTTTGTGTGATTTTCCAAAGTCCTTTGCCTTTGCGAGGATTGCTGGTGTGTCGCTTCCGAGAAGATCCATAACAGTTGAGAATAAACCAACTACTCTACCGGCATGTGTGGAGAATTCTGGTGTTCCCTTGATTGAATCGAGGTCCTTTCCAGCGAATTGTGTGAATGTGCTTTGGATATCTGGATTGGCTTTGAATACAGCATAGAGGATATCAACTTGGTTATTCTTAACAGTGGCCCATGATTTCTTTGCAACTGCAATTTGGTCAGCTGTTGGATCAGCCATAGCGGCAACAACGCACAATGCAAGAATTAAGAATTTCATTTTTGTTTGTTTATTTGTTTGTTTATTCAATATCGAATGTAAACTGATTATTTCAGCGAAATTTGGCTTCTTTTATACCAAAAAATTTCTTCTCATTCTTTTTCCGATTTTTTTTTTTGTTGTGTTAATATCTAAATTAAACACTTTTATTCTGCTAGTATGAAGTCAAGTTTCAGGTTTTTCTTCTCGTCATGCGAAAAAAGAAGATAGCGCACTTGTGTGACAACTTGTTGACTGTTCGTTCAACTTATCATAATTTACATGTCACGTACATGAAGATGCTCTTCAAGATACTTTAAGGCATAATTAAGGATGATTGTATGAAATCGAAAGGAAGTTGGAAGCTGTGATAAATCTTATCAACATTTATGTTTGGATTGGTTAGTCATGATTTTTATGTTGACTATTTCAATGTATTTTTTCTTGCCGGGTCTAGCAGTTTTACATAAGTAAGGTCTTTATCAATGTGATAACGGTATGATTAAGGTATGGTTCCCATATAATTGTATTGCATTAATGTTAAGTTTTAAGTACTTAAATTAAATCAAAATTTAATAATAGCAAGAAAAGTATCATTCAGACCAGACAATAGATTAAAATTGAGTTTCACGACACTTCAAAATTATGTTAAATTGTTCAGAGATTTGAATCAAAAAGAAAATCCAAAAGGGAGAGTGTTCGAGTCCTACTAAGTTTATCAATTTCTGCTAAATATTTAATTTTAAAATTTTTATTATTAATTTTATGTTTAACATTAAGAATTACAACTAAAAATTATAATTTGGAAAAGCAACAACTTCTATAGAATAAACTATGGAATATAAATTTGCTTCCATGATGTATATATTCATAAAATTATAAATTTCTTACTGTAAAATCATAAAAATCATCAATTCTTAGTCCAATCAGACAAATCAATCACATAAGCTCATCATTTTCAAAACAATCCATCCCAAAGAATCTGCAAAATGAGTCAACTGTGTTGGAGAGAACAACAACACAAAATACAATAAAAAACGGACACATGCAAAAATCTCGTTTTTCCATTTTTTTAATGAAAAGAAAAAAGAATTTTCAAGGTTAAAAATTAGTTGTTTTTGATACTCGGTAAAACTCGTGAGCATCCACAATGAACCAGTCTGCATAAAATGCACGCATATAAAAATGCAGAAATAAAAGCAAGAAAATAACTTGTTGCTGATAAAGAAAAATCAATTGTTAAGCAGCGATTTTATGATGTAGAAGATGCAGAATCATTGTGAGCTATTAAATTTGTTTGTTCGAGAAATTTAAATTTGATTAAAAAGAAATTTTTTATGATTTTTATTAAATGTGAGTTTAAGGATTTCTAATTCTTAATTGCATCCAAATCTGTATGTAGATGTGGAAAATTTTTTGCTTAAAAGTGTTTGTGAGAAAATGAAATTTAATTTCATTAATTAGTTCTAATAGCATGAAAAAAAATAAATTTAGCTTCGAAATGCTTCATTTCATTAATAAAAAAAAACAATTAAATTATTTAAAAATGCATTCTTCTGTTATTAAAACTACACATGGACTATATTTATTTAGCAAAATGCTAATAAATTATATTGAGGTGTTAATTACTTGAAATGTGTATCTAAATAAATGTTTGATTATAGTCAGGGACTCTGGTAGATGAAATATACCACTTAATATGCATATCTACTGGTTATTTTATATTAATTCTAAAAATAATCTCAAAACATTCATAATAATTTTAAAATAAACGAAAATTTCAATTTTATAGTCGCAGCTCGTGTTGCTTCAGCCGTTGCGAATTGTTTTGGCAGGCAACAAATTATAAGCAAAGCAATCATAAAAACTTCCCGAATAACCAGAAATCTTGTCAATCTGGATCCAGAATCCCCAAAATGATTTTTTATTTTAAAAAAATGTGTAGAAATTCAAAATAGAACAAGATAAGCTTAAAACAGAAAGTAAAGAAAAACAAGAGTTCAAAAATCGAATGGAAAATTTTTAAAATTAAAAACGTCTATGAATATTTCATGAGATTGACTTCTGAAGATGTCTGTCGTTTAATTATCATGTCTGATTATTTTCATTGCATTTTTCAATGGTCTTGTTTTAAGTTAGAGACTTGAATTTACATCCATTAATGATTATGAATTGATGTATTTAGGTACATTTACCTGACCTTTAGTTTTAATTATATATCAAGCCTTGTTTAAAATTTGCTTTTAAACCTGAAAGTATTATTGTCAAAAATGTAGAACTATAAATTTAAAAAATATGCAAAATTTAAAAATATTCAAAATTAAAAAGAATATTTTTTATGCGAATTTGATGGATGTCATTTATTTTCTGATCTCGTCGAAAATTTCATTCTCACTCGTATAACCAAAATTATATAATAATTCTAGTCATTCAAGTAAAAAATAATTCACATAATCACAGCACGATTAATCAATTTATGAGTCCATGGCATCGAAGAGCATCTTGTAGGTTGTGTCAAGAGCAAGTGTCCATGCAGTTTCAGTTGGTCCATCGAAGGTGATATGTCCCTTAAGGTATGAGACGAGAGCAGTACGGAATTCAGTGAATTGAGCCTTTGAAACTCCACGTGGCTTGTGTGATGTGGCCAATTCCTTAGCAAGATTTTGAATAGCAGGAATGTTAGCATCACTTCCAGCAAGAGCAATAACTTCTGACAAGAATGAAACAATTCTAGTGGCATGGGTGGCGAATGCAGCTGTATCCTTGATTGAGTCGAGATCCTTGCCAGCAAATTGTGGGAATTTAGATTGGATATCTGGGTATGCCTTGAAGACTGCATAGAGGATGTCAATTTCACTATGGCTAACTTGTTTCCATGTTGTCTTAACCAAGTTGGCTTGCTCTGTTGTCAAAACAGCAGCTGAGGCAGCAACAATGCAAAGTGCAAGAACAGCGAATAATTTCATTTTTGTCAGGAGTTTGTAAGTTGATTCAAATTCAATTGAAAACTGAATTGCAATAGCAATTTTGCTGCTTTTTATACTGAAATTATTGCTACTGCAATCAGTCAAATTTGTTATTTAACGCAGTTAATTGCATGTCAACAATGATAATATTGAATTTTATTTTTCTGGATGGTGTAAACACATGCATGTATGAGGATGTTGATAAGTGATATTTTTTCAGCTATGAGTTGCAGTTCTGAAAAATTTTGATGTTTGAAGCTACCTGAACATTTTTAGGGATTTTACCTAATCCTCCATAAATTTGTAAACATAATAAAACATATTGTTCTTTTTAAAATTTTTACAAACTATAAATATTTAGGGATGAGAAGACATAAGCAACAGGCAAATAATTTTTCATGCTTAAATATATTTTTGGACCCATGAATTCTACAACAAACTATTTTCACTATGAAAACTAAAAGTAAAATAAAATGTATTGAAATACAAACAGCATCTAGCTGTGATTAGATGTAAGAAGTATATGCAATTAGAAACAAGCAAATTTCCCAACAAAAAAATCTTATTTTTAATAATTTTAGACATCAGAAGCAAACAATCCAAAATATCCTTATCGCATTTCACCTTGACGATTATAAAACATAAGAAAAGGCACATAGAAATGCCTTTAACGGTCGTACGATCTTCCACCTCTATATACACATAATCTTCAAAAAACAAAAAAAAATTATCAGTACAAATGTGAATATTCATATGATTGACCCGCATTCACTCGTGTACATAATATGTACATCTTGAATTTATTGTATAATAAAAAATATATTTTTCTGATCATTGTTCAGCAGATGAAACTTTAGTTTGATCTTAATTATAGTCATAATTTTGTGTGATTAGATTTTAAGTAAACACGTTTTTTAAAAATGGAACTGAAATATTTCAAAACTCACGTAGACCATAGTTTTTTTTTATCAATTTTAGAATGATTATCAACTTGAGTTAATGACATCATTATAAATAATGGTTATAAAAATAAGATTATTTAAAATTATTTATTTTTGAGACTTTGTTATTATAATTTTTTTGTGGACTTTGTTATAATTTTTAATTGCGCTACAAAAAATAGAAATAATATTTTTATTTGACTTTTAAAAAAGAATCTTGAATTTCTTAGTGAAATAAAAATTCAATTAAATGTTAACGTTTATTTTCATGAAATAAGCATCTATATTTTTTGAAATTTGTAAATTGGTTAAATTAAAAATTTAATTTTCAATACTTTTGAGATAGAAAAATAAATTTTATTATTTATTTGCAAAATCTTTCAATACCTAAAAGCTATTTACAATTCTCGATAAGTAAGGGATAGGTCTGCTACCACATTGTGAATGGATAATAAAATCAAGGCCCTAGAACTAATTGCATTTTACCTACACTCACTACTTTTTTACTCCTTTTCTCCTCCTTTTTTACTGATATTTTGCTACACTTAGTACACTTTGTATTACAATGCTACACTTTGAACAATTTCACTAATTTTTAAATGCACTTTACTACACTTGTCTAAACTTTACTACACTTGGCTGCACTTTGCTAAACTTTACTACTTTTTGATACTTTTTTGATGCACCTGCATGCACTTGCATGCACTTTACTAAATTTTGCTGCACTTTGATGCACTTGACTCATGCTTTAATGCACTTCATTTAATTCCAAAAAAAATGACTTAAAATGCCAAAAATTTATGAATATTTTAGAAAACTAAATTTACTGAGCAATTTTTGACAGAACTTAAAAGATGAGTAAGAAAAATTAAAATTTAAGCTAACATTTCAAACAATTTAAATTATTTTCTTAAACAAACATGAAATTCTTTTCAATTTTTTAAAAAATGCACGAATTTTATTAAAATAGGTGCTTAAAACCTTAAAAAAAAAAATAATTACATCTTTTTTTTAATTTATGATATTATCTTTACTTTATTGAATCATTAACGGGTTTTGAAACCTTAAGATTGAGTTTCAACTACGGATTTATTATTTTTCGAATTTGTATGATTTTCGGGACTCTTGACAAATTTCAAACTCAAATATTTTCCAAACTACAAAAAAAAATTAGTCTTATTTAAAGCTTTAGTTGATGTCATTTACTGATAAAAATAATTCAAAAAAATAATTTTACTTCTACTTTCAACACTAGAATTTATAGACTTTTAATATTTTCATATTAGCATTCATATAGACTAGTAAGCAGATCAAGATGATGCAGAACCACCTCCTCAAACAAAAGTACTGCCAATTTTTTATGTTCGAAAATTGTACAATTTTTTTTTTTTTTTGTGATTTTGTTTGTACAACTTTCAATATTTTTTACCCTAAATAAATTTTACCCTACTAACTGTAGGGACGTTAATTCAATATTTTCTAATGAAATATTTTATAATTTGAGCAAAACACAACAATTGTTATTAAAACTCGAAGTTTTTTTCTTTTTGATCATTTACTGATTACTGCATCAAAAATACGCTAAAAACTCTCAATTAAATACGATAAATTTCGCATTTCTTAAAAAAATTAAAAATTTATAAAATATAAAAGTTCATTTATGGATTGAATTTTATCCTTGTTAAGCAGTATTATTCTAATTTGATCTAGTTATCAACTTTTCATTGTTTAATTAACAATTATTTAGTTTTTTTGGCCCATTAAAGTGTAAAATAAAATCACTACACTTGCTGCACTTTAACTACACTTTCACTGCACTTTCACTAAATTTACTACACTTTGATGCACTTTTATGCACTTTACTCCACCTAACTAATTTTTACTGCACTTTGCTGCACATGGATGATTTTTCAATGCACAATTTTGGGAGTTCTATGGCCTTGAATAAAATGATAAAAAAGAAATAGAGTCAGTTTTTAAGATTTTAATAAGTTTTTGTTTAAAAAAAACTGAAGCTAGAACTTTGATTTTATGAATTTTAACGTCATGGCCCAAAAGTTAAATCTACTTTCTTATCAACTAACCTTTTAAAGATTAAGTTTAACCTGGCATAGCCACATATATTCTGGAAAAAGCAAGTTTAAGATTGAATAAGGTACATTATCAAATTCCTGCATATTATTAGCTTATAGTGATCATACACGTCAGATTTTGTATGTCTTTTAGTCTTAACAACAAATTTTTAATTCGAAATTTCATTTTATAAATTCTTTTTTGATTTAGGTAATTAGAATTAAAGTGCAAGTTGATGAATTATTTGATAAAATTTTTTACATGAAAATTTATAAATTCTAATACCTAGAATATCAAGAATGCAAAATTTGTAAAATTTTATTGAAGCATTAATTGAGAAAGTCACAAAAGAAAAAAAAATATTTTTTATGAAATGATTTACTTATCATTAGACATTAAGTCGCGATTATTCTGGCTATACTTGTATAATGACGTTAAGAAAGATTAGTTAGGACTTTTTTTTCATTTCTCACGTACGCCAATTTTGAGCATACAAAATCTTTTGACGTCAGAAATATTTTTTGAGTCCAATAATAGTGTTAAAATTATTATGATTTCGATCAAATGATAAAAATCAAAGTAATCATAATAAAAGTGTGATAAAAATTGATAAAAATCAAAATACGATCAAAATAAAAATGAAGCGTAATAAAAATGATAAAAATAAATCATTTTTATTATGATTTATTTTTATCATGATAAAAATGATAAAAATTGGCATTTTTATCACGGAGTTTGATAAAAATAAAATTTCCAAAAAATTTTCTCCTTGCAAATTTTTGTATGGAAATTGAACAGTTGTACTGTTTTTCGAGAAACTGAATGCAATCTTGTGACAACAAGTATGCAGTCTAATTTCTTCTGGATATATCATGCTTAATATACCTAAAGGAAGTGCTGGAAGTGCTTGGTTCCCGAGAACTGACCACCTCTTTAAAATGATATGATTCGTCGAGAAATCAAATAAAATTTTTTTGGTCAGTTCCAGTCAGTTGGACATGACCAGATTGATGCTTATTCATTTAAAAAATGGCAACTTTTGAATAATTTGTTAATTCTGGAACAATATTTAAGATCACAACTAAAAGAACTCGTTGGAATAAGCATCAATCTGGTCATGTCCAACTGACTGGAACTGACCAAAAAAATTTTATTTGATTTCTCGACGAATCATATCATTTTAAAGAGGTGGTCAGTTCTTGGGAACCAAGCACTTCCAGCACTTCCTTTAGGTATATTAAGCATGATATATCCAGAAGAAATTAGACTGCATACTTGTTGTCACAAGATTGCATTCAGTTTCTCGAAAAACAGTACAACTGTTCAATTTCCATACAAAAATTTGCAAGGAGAAAATTTTTTGGAAATTTTATTTTTATCAAACTCCGTGATAAAAATGCCAATTTTTATCATTTTTATCATGATAAAAATAAATCATAATAAAAATGATTTATTTTTATCATTTTTATTACGCTTCATTTTTATTTTGGTCGTATTTTGATTTTTATCAATTTTTATCACACTTTTATTATGATTACTTTGATTTTTATCATTTGATCGAAATCATAATAATTTTAACACTATCCAATAATCTTCCAAAAATTAGATTAGGTCTCATGAAAATCTCTAAATGTTTCGCTCTTAAAATAGAATCAAATTTTATGAAAAATATTAATTATTGTGGTTAAAGTCGAAATCGTTTCATTCCTTTTTCTATTTTTGGCAGTATGGTTTATTTAAAAATAGATTTTATTTCATGGTTATGATAAGGCATGCAACAAAAAAGTATTTTTTAAATATATTTCTTGCTATTGACCTTAAAATGTTATTAAACTTTATTTGAAAAAAAAAAATAAAATTAATGGATTGGATTTCCATTAAGAGCTGCATACAAAATTTTATGCATATTAACTTCAACTTGATCCCATGCACTTGATATTTCCTCATTCCATGTTCCATGAGTTTGAATGTATGCCATTAAAGCTTTATGGAAGTCATCGAATTGAGATCTTGTAATTCCACGATTTCTGTGACTTTCACCAAGTTGATTAAGAAGTGTCTTTACAGCTGGCATATTTGAAGGATCCAGCAAGTGAAAGAATTTCAGCTATGAAATTTACGATTCTACCAGCATGAATTGCAAACTCTGCAGTATCTTTGATCTTTTCAGGATTCTTGCCAGCAAATTGTGAAAATTTAGCTTGTATGCCTGGATATGATTTGAAAATGTAGTAAAGAATGTCAGCTTCATTATGTCTAACTTCATTGAATGATGCTTGCACAATTGGTGCTTTTTCATTTTGTCCTGAAGCTGTAATAATGCACAGAGCCAAAATAGCTAAGAATTTCATTTTTTGTAAATTCAAGATTAACTGAATAACTAATAATTAAGAATTGGACAACAGCTTCTTTTATATTGCTAAAAGAAAAATCTGCAAATCATTCTGGTTCCTAATTTCATTTGTTTATGAAGAATTATAGGAACTTATCAATTATAACAGCATAATAATAATAAGAATCGTCAATGATGAAGCAAAATTCAGAAGTAAACAGTTACTAAAATAATTATTTTTCGGAGATTAAATGCCATCTGGTTATAGTTATTATTTTTGGATTAGATTAAAATTTCAGTAGATACTTTTGGATGTTTCTAATATTTTCTTTTGAATGCAATGATTTGATATAATTTGATCTGAATAAGTTATCCAAAAATCTAAAATCCTTAATGGATCGTTCACTATGATGTCTAAGTTTCAGGGGTGGGGGGAGGTCTATGTGACAGTTTTAAACAATAGAATTTTTCGTATGAAGATTTTGTGACAAAGGGGGTAAAGGGGTCTAAAAATCCAAGTTTTAGATGGATATCATAAGTGAACGGCCCTGTGAACATTCAATATATTTTGCATTCTGTATGGAATAAAACTTTTGTAAATTAACTTGATTGTTCATGTTTTTAATTGTGATTATACTGGATTATACTCTTGCAAACAAATTAAGGTTTTTGAGAGGTGAACTTTTTTTTGCCTTATCAAAAGCAATACTTGAAAAATCCAAAAAAAAAAATCAAGTTCAAAGTTTTTGTAAAATTAATTATGCTAAATTTAGCAACAAATTCTCATTTTTTCAAATTTTTGTATAAATACTAGCATTTGTTGATGATTGTGAATATTGTCATAAAAAAATCAGAGACAAAAACGTAAAAAATGAAATTGCTCGCAGTTTTCGCATTATTTATTGTCGGTGCTTTTGCAAATCCATGTGATGATTTTGCATTGATGCAAGAAGCATGGAATACAATGAAACATGAAGAAGTTGAGATCCTCTACACCGTATTCAAAGCATATCCAGATATTCAAGCACGTTTTCCAAAATTTGTTGGCAAGGATCTTGATTCCATCAAAGATACTGCAGATTTTGCCATTCATGCTGGAAGAATTATTGGATTCATGTCAGAAGTCATTTCACTTCTTGGAAAGTATGAAAACATTCCAACCATCAAGACTCTTCTTACACAATTGGGAACTGATCACAAGAACCGTGGAATTACTGTTAAGCAATTCGATGAATTCCATACAGCTCTGCACACTTTCTTGCATACACACTCTGCATGGAACGATGGTGTTGACGCTACATGGCACTGCAATGAGAAAGAAATTCGTAAAATTATCAACGCAGCTCTTGAATAAAATTTAATTAAAGTCGCTGACTTATTTTTATGAATAAATTAATATTTTCAAAACCTAATAAGAATCCAATTTTCACTGAAATTTTCCAAAACATTTTCTTTAAAATTTTCAGCATTTTTTAAGAAATCAATAGAAGTTCTTATGAAAAATTTCATTGAAGAACAAATTAATTTAATTTAATAAAATTTCTTATCAACATAAATGTTGACTTATTTTGATGAAATTATTCAGCACTTTTGTTAGCATTATCAGCATTATGTTCGAAATCACAAATCACGAAAAAGTTTTTGAAATTTTTCTGCTTTATCATCTGCTTAGATTGTGGACCATAACTTTTCCTATCTGAAATTTGAATAAGCAAGTCATGTTACAGCATAAACAAGAACTAAAGTATATAAGCACAGATGGCCAAAACATCAAATCATCAGTTCAAGATTGAAAGTTAAATAAATATGAAGTTAATTATAATCCTTACATTGTGTGTTGCTGGTGCCATTGCCCACTGTGACAAAGCTCCTTACATTAAGGCAGCATGGAATCAAGTTAAGCACAATGAAGTTGACATCCTTTACACTGTCTTCAAAGCATATCCTGAAATTCAAGCGAAATTTCCACAATTTGCTGGAAAGGATCTTGAATCAATTAAAGACACAGCTGCTTTTGCTATTCATGCAACCAGAATCGTTTCATTTATGTCAGAAATCATAAGTCTTGTTGGGAATCCAGCAGTTCAATCGTCAATCGATTCATTGCTTGTAAAAATGGCCAATGACCATAAAGCTCGTGGCGTCACAAAAGAATTGTTTGAAAAATTCAATACAGCATTCATTGGATATGTAAAAGCACACACAACATGGGATGAGAAGACTGAAAATGCATTCAAAGTTGTTGGTGATGAACATCATGCTCTTGTTTACTCGATTCTTGAAAAACCTTAAAATTTTTTTAAACTAATAATTTTTTTTTTATAAATTTTTTTTTATGGAAATTCAATAAAAAAGTCAATTTTTCTATCAATTATTTTTGGATGTTTAAAAAATAGTAATTACGAATTATAGACTTTATTAATTCTTTTAAGGGGCCATAAATAAATAATAAATTTATTTCTTAAGGGGTCAACCCTCAATAATTCTTAATTGGAGAATTTTTTAAAAACATTACTATTTTCTATAATTGCCTTTCTTTCTATATAACTTGAAATTTCAGCACGTGCTGTGATAAGAGAAGCATCAATTTTAAACCTGCGATTATCAAATTGAACTTAGTATTTGGAAATGATATAGCATGTGTTGATTTTTATTTCATTAATTTGTTGAAAAAAAAAATCAGAATTAATTCTCTTCTATAAAAGTCCAAACATCTGTCGTTACTAAATCAGTTTTCAATTGAATTTGAATCCATAAACTTATTTAGGCAAAATGAAATTCTTCGCTGTTCTTGCTCTCTGCGTTGTTGGAGCTATTGCTTCACCATTGACTGCTGATGAAGCTTCACTTGTCAAAGCTTCATGGAATCAAGTCAAGCATAATGAAGTTGACATCTTATATGCTGTCTTCAAGGCATACCCAGATATCCAAGCCAAATTCCCACAATTTGCTGGAAAGGACCTCGATTCAGTTAAAGACACAGCTGCTTTTGCCACACATGCCACCAGAATTGTCTCATTCTTGTCTGAACTTATTGCTCTCTCAGGAAGTGAAAGCAACCTTTCAGCCATCTATGGACTCGTCTCAAAATTGGGAGCTGACCATAAAGCACGTGGAGTTACACAAGGACAATTTAATGAATTCAGAACTGCCCTCGTCTCATACATTTCATCACATGTCTCATGGGGTGACAATGTAGCTGCTGCCTGGACACACGCTCTTGACAATGTTTACACTGCTGTCTTCCAAATTATCTCAGCTTAAGAAATTTATAAAGACAAAAGTACCTGTTTGACTAAATGAAATGTTTAATTTATTATTTTGTAATTTTGAGAATTATTAAAAATCAGTGATTCTTGACGTCCGTTTGCATTTAAAATTTGTTGTTTTAATGCTTTTAACAGAATTTTTCTATATTTTTAGATTATTTTTTTCACATATTTATACTGTAATTCAATATCAGGGTACCTTTTTGATTTTCTTCACTTCATTAAAACTATAAATTTTAAGGTTTTCAGATATCAAAAAGAATTTCAGATGTTTATTAATTCTTTACCAAAAAAAAATAATTTTTTTTTTTTACATTTTGAGTTTTGTGTTTGATTTGACTTTAATCTAATCCTAATATTTAGGCTGTGAGAGTTTCGAAAGCAATGGCATAAATGTTATCAAGAGCTTGATTCCAGGCAGCAGCAACATTTTCACCCCATGAAACATTGGCTTGAAGGTAAGCAACAAGAGCTGAACGGAATTCATTGAATTGTGCACGAGTAACTCCACGAGCTTGATGATCTTGTCCCAATCTTGTGACGAGTGAATTGATAGCAGCAGCGTTTGAGGCATTTCCTGAAAGAGCAATGACTTCTGACAAGAATGAGACGATTCTAGTAGCTTGGGTGGCGAAAGCAGCAGTTCCTCTAATGGCTTCGAGATTTTGTCCAACAAATTGTGGGAAACGAGCTTGGATGTCTGGGTAGGCAGTGAAGATAGCAGCAAGGATGTCAACTTCATTATTTCTAACTTGAGCCCATGATGATTGGACGAGATTGACTTGATCAGCAGTCAATGGTGTAGCAATGGCACCGACAACGCACAAAGCAAGAACTGCAAAGAATTTCATCTTGATTGATTGGATTAGTTACTTGATTCAAATTTAATTGAGTACTGAATTCCATCTGTAATTGTTGCAGCTTTTATATGCGAAAATTTTTTTGTTGTTCACCATATGTTGAATAAAAAACTAGCAGACATTCATAGTTCGGTTTTGTGTCATGCAAATAATGCGTGAGTGCGAAGACAATTCAATGAATAGAATAATGACGATAAGACGGAGCTTCCCGCATACCAGACATTTTTATTATCTCCAGTCAAAACAAAACTTTAGCGAGGTCAATAATTTGATTTTTTTTTAATAATTGCGGATCTATTTTTTTCTTTACTTAAAAAAATAATGAGTTGAGCCAATAACAGCTGTCGTAAAAGTTAATGAACTTAACAAATCGACCAATGAAAAAATAATCAAAAACTGACAAGGATGTCTACAGTTGTTATTCTGTTATCAAAGTCTGCAATACTGTCTGGTGCTGTGTTCCAAAAACATGAATTAAACAAATGGTTCTTCTAACCATATTTTTGCGTAATTATAATTTACTATAAAAGCTGCAACAATTACAGATGGAATTCAGTACTCAATTAAATTTGAATCAAGTAACTAATCCAATCAATCAAGATGAAATTCTTTGCAGTTCTTGCTTTGTGCGTAGTCGGTGCCATCGCCACACCATTGACAACAGATCAAGTCAATCTCGTCCAATCATCATGGGCTCAAGTTAGAAATAATGAAGTTGACATCCTTGCTGCTATCTTCACTGCCTACCCAGACATCCAAGCTCGTTTCCCACAATTTGTTGGACAAAATCTCGAAGCCATTAGAGGAACTGCTGCTTTCGCCACCCAAGCTACTAGAATCGTCTCATTCTTGTCAGAAGTCATTGCTCTTTCAGGAAATGCCTCAAACGCTGCTGCCATCAATTCACTCGTCACAAGATTGGGACAAGATCATCAAGCTCGTGGAGTTACTCGTGCACAATTCAATGAATTCCGTTCAGCTCTTGTTGCTTACCTTCAAGCCAATGTTTCATGGGGTGAAAATGTTGCTGCTGCCTGGAATCAAGCTCTTGATAACATTTATGCCATTGCTTTCGAAACTCTCACAGCCTAAATATTAGGATTAGATTAAAGTCAAATCAAACACAAAACTCAAAATGTAAAAATTATTATTTTTTTGGGGTAAAGAATTAATAAACATCTGAAATTCTTTGTGATATCTGAAAACCTGAAAATTTCTAGTTTTATTAATTGAAAGAAATTAGTGAAAATTTAGCAAAGGTATCTGTGTTATCTGAAAAATCTGAAATTACTAAAGTTAAAGGCAAAAATTGAATTTAGAATCACAAAAACAAATAAAAATGTTTATTTAATCCTCAATTTAACATTTTTTAAAATTTCCACTTGAAAATCATCAAATTATTCAAGAGCCTTGAGTACAACAGCATAAGTGTTATCTAAAGCGTGGTTCCAGGCAGCAGCAACATTGTCACCCCATGAAACATGAGCTTGAAGGTATGAGACAAGTGCAGATCTGAATTCTCCGAATTGAGCAGCAGTGATTCCACGGGCTTTGTGGTCAGCTCCTAATTTTGAAACAAGTCCGTAAACAGCTGCGAGATTGGCTTGATCTCCTGAGAGTGAAATAACTTCTGAGAAGAATGAGACAATTCTGGTTGCATGTGTGGCAAAAGCAGCTGTGTCTTTGATTGAATCGAGGTCCTTTCCAGCAAATTGTGAGAATTTGGCTTGGATATCTGGATGTGCCTTGAAGACTGCATACAAGATGTCGACTTCATTGTGCTTAGCTTGATCCCATGAATGTTTAACAAGAGCAGCTTCATCAGCAGTCAATGGTGCAGCAATAGCTCCAACGACGCAGAGTGCTAAGACAGCGAAGAATTTCATCTTGATTCCTGGATTAGTTTTTAGATTCAAATGCAATAGAAAACTGAATTATGATCAAAAATAGTGCTGCTTTTATACTAAATTATCGTCATTTAGTTTCTCAATACACTTAAAATTTATTGATTATTTGAAACTATAAAAAATAATGGGGTTATTGATTTATGTTCAAAAATATACAAACATAAATGTATTTGTTGATAAGAGCATCTATGCATTTATTGTAATCATTCATAGAAATGAATTAACTTTCTCAGATCATAGTGCATTTTGTGAATGTTAAAAATACCATGATTGATTTAAACTAAGAGTGGTTTGTGAAAGTTTGCATAGAAAATATATTTGTGCTAATGACTGAAAAGATCAAAGAATCAAAGGATCGCCAAACAAATTTGTGCAGTGAGTTATGAAAAATTTGATTAAATAATTTATTGTTATTTTAATTTATTTAAATTCAATTATGATTGAAAATTTTTAGTTCAAAAAATTTTAGACAATTTATTTTTTAAAAAAAATACCTACCTACTGCCAGAGTTGGCAAAACGCTAGGCGTCGGACGCTAATGACGCCAAAGCGTCGGACGCCGAGCGGCGTCGGACGCCAAAAAAAAAATTTGGCGTCCGACGCCGCTCGTCGTCCGACGCCAAAAACGTCCGACGCCGAGTGGCGTCCGACGCCAAATCGGACGATTCCAACTCTGCCTACTGCTATCTACCTAAGAAAAAAATAAATAAAATAACATCTTTCATTTTTTTCTAAAAAAAAGGAGTTAAGACACAAAGTGAAGCAAAAAAGTGAAAAAATTATTCAAGTGCAGATGAAATGCAAAAAATTAAAAGTGGGTTTTAAATAAAAGAAATTGTTTTAGATGTTTTAAAAAATCACAGAGAATTAAAGATGTTTATTAATTCTTTTTCATTTAATCATAAATTATTTTAGCTAGTATAGTTTAAATAATTTAAAGACGTGGGACAACGATGGCGTATGTGTTGTCAAGAGCCTTGTTCCAGGCAGCAGCAACATTGTCACCCCATGAAACATTAGCTTGGAGGTAGGCAACAAGGGCGGTTCTGAATTCTCCGAATTGAGCGGCTGTGACTCCACGGGCTTTGTGGTCATCTCCCAATTTTGAGACAAGTGATTGGACAGCAGCAGCGTTTGAGGTGTTTCCAGCAAGAGCAATGACTTCTGACAAGAATGAGACGATTCTGGTGGCGTGTGTGGCGAAAGCTCCGGTGTCCTTGATTGATGCGAGGTCCTTTCCGGCGAATTGTGGGAATTTGGCTTGGATGTCTGGGTAGGCAGCGAAGACGGCAGCGAGGATGTCAACTTCATTTTTGCTAACTTGTTTCCATGATGATTGGACAAGTGAAGCCTCATCAGCTGACAATGGTGAAGCAATAGCTCCAACGACGCAAAGAGCAAGAACAGCGAAGAATTTCATGTTGCCTGGATTAGTTATTAGATTCAAGTTGACTCGAAAACTAAATTACTATTGAAATAATTGCGGTTTTTATACCGAAAATTTGCAAAAAAAAATCACAATACAGCCACGAAACAATGACTAGTTTCTTATTATTTTTGAAAAAGAATAAAATTTTACATATATAATGAACCAATACTAGCATTAGTTTGTTGATAATCAAAATTACCTCATTGTTATCAAAGAAATGACGAACCCGGTATATATTTTATGTACATAAAGACTTATCAAATTTATTGTGTCTAGTGTTGCATAAATTTATTCATTTTTTTTAACTGTCCGTTTTTGAATAGACTAAACACTTTCATTTACCGTCTGTGATAACTACGTAATCAATTTGAAAAGAGTTTTTTGAAGAATTTTTTAAAGATCAAATGATGTTTAGTTTTTCCTTAAATTTCGATATCAAGCTTTTAAAAATAATCCAATATGTATGAAGTATCGTGCAATCATAAAAAATATTTAAGTTTTTAATTAATTTTAATTATGTATGTAAATAAAAGTTTCAAGACTGATCATTTTATCTTTTAGTTAAATAGGCAGTAAAATTTAATATAAAAATCTTATGTTAGCATGTTTTAATTTATTAATTGCTTGTTTGGAAAAATATTATTATACATATAAATGCATATCATACATAAAAGTGGTGAAATAACTGTCGGTTATACATATTGATTTAAAGTAGAATAAAATTAATAAAATAAAAAAAAAAATAAAAAAAAAATAAAATTAATAAAAAGGCATCGGTGGAAATGGCGAATAAATGAATGATTGATCTTTATAAATTTTGGCGGGATTAAATTAAAAAAAAACTTTAGCTTGAGCAGAAAATTATTATTTTTTGCTTTCGAAATTGTTAGTTCAAACATACAAAGTATAGCAACAGGAAAATTTATATTGAATTAATGGAAATGATATGGTATTTTGGAACTTTTGTAAGCAGACATGATTGAAATAGGATTTATTTTAATAAAACAATATCAATAAAGGCATAATTACTAAGTTCTTTAGCTTAATAAAGTTTTGCTATTCAATTCTCTATTCAGATAAATAATATATTATTTAATAATATTATCTATAATCTCAGTTGTTCACGTGATATTTATCACATTTTTAAAAATCAAAAAATATGCTTTCTGAAAATTTCAAAAATTCATGATAAGATAAAAAGAAACAAAATTTTTTAGATGTTATAAAAAATCACAGAGAATTAAAGATGTTTATTAATTCTTTTTTCCATTAAGTAATAAATTAATTAGGCTATAAATGTCTAAATAATTTAAAGGCGTGAGACAACGATGGCGTATGTGTTATCGAGAGCCTTGTTCCAGGCAGCAGCAACATTGTCACCCCATGAAACATTAGCTTGGAGGTAGGCAACAAGGGCGGTTCTGAATTCTCCGAATTGAGCAGCTGTGACTCCACGGGCTTTGTGGTCATCTCCCAATTTTGAGACGAGTGATTGGACAGCAACAGCGTTTGAGGTGTTTCCTGAGAGAGCAATGACTTCTGACAAGAATGAGACGATTCTGGTGGCGTGTGTGGCGAAAGCTCCGGTGTCACGGATTGAAGCGAGGTCCTTTCCGGCGAATTGTGGGAATTTGGCTTGGATGTCTGGGTAGGCAGCGAAGACGGCAGCGAGGATGTCGACTTCGTTTTTGCTAACTTGTTTCCATGATGATTGGACAAGTGAAGCCTCATCAGCAGTCAATGGTGAAGCAATAGCTCCAACGACGCAAAGAGCAAGAACAGCGAAGAATTTCATGTTGCCTGGATTAGTTATTAGATTCAAGTTAAATCGAAAACTGATTTACTATTGAAAGAATTGCGGTTTTTATATGAAAAAATTTGCCAAAAAATCACAATACATTCATAAAACAATGCTTACATTAAACTATGAAAATAATGGAGTGAATAGCAAGTGAATAGATTATCTGTAAAACAAACCAATACTATAATAATGATTGTCTTTTCGACCAGTAAAATCATTTCGTCATTATCACTATGAGGATGAATTTAATTCTTATCACATTCATCTTCTTATTCACTTAAAATTTGCAACTTATTTGCTACTGTACATAAAAAGTGAATTGAACTCGGTGATTGACTTCTCAAGGCTATATACCTTCAAAGTTAAATTTACGAAAAAAATGTCTGATTTTTCATACAATAAATTAAAAGTATATATTATGTATCTGTGAGGGATATACAGTTCAGAAGGATATTTATTAGTTTAAAATAATATTACCTAATAAAAAAACAAAGCATTCAAATAATTTGTAAATTTTAAATTTGGAATTTTACATCTAAAATTTTATAACTAGTTATATCAAAATCGAAGAGTTAAAAATTTCAATTTAGTAATGGTTCTTTGCAAGTTTTTTTTTTTTCAAAATGAAAAAGGCGTATTTAAGAAGGTGGATGCACAATGCAAATTGAGTTCTTAAGATGGAACCAACATAAATTCCAACGAGTGCGAACAGACTATGAAGAAGTTGACTTCGAAAAATATGAAAATTTTTAGACTTTTTATGTTGGATTGCGAAAATTTTTCGAAAATTCTATTAAATTTATCATTAAAGAAATCTTCATTTCGTAGTGAAATGAGCAATTAATTTTGCATAAATTCTTCACTAAATGATAATCAAGTTTTAACGGATTTTTTGGGTTTACAGTTTTTTATAAATTAAAAAAAAAAAAACATATCTCTTGATTTTTTGAAAATCATGTTTGAACTATCAAAGTGGCACATTCTACTTTATGGAGAGTTTCAATTCTCTCTGAAAAGATCAAAAATTATATTTCCAAAAAATTAAATTAGTTTTTCAAAAATTTTATCACAGAATACGATTCGAGAAGAGAATAAAAAATTTGAAAACAAAAGTAATTAAAATCTTAAATCTTCTCTGAAATATCTGGAAATATCTGAAAGTATTTTTAGATAAATAAAAATCATCAAAATTAGATTTTATAAAAATCAAAGAATTAAAGATGTTTATTAATTCTTTCACACAATTATGACTTAATTTTGTTTAATATTTCTAAAATAATTTAAAGACGTGGGACAACAATGGCGAAGGTGTTGTCAAGAGCTTTGTTCCAGGCAGCAGCAACATTGTCACCCCATGAAACGTGTTGTTGAAGGTAGGCAACGAAGGCAGTTCTGAATTCTCCGAATTGAGCGGCTGTGACTCCACGGGCTTTGTGGTCATCTCCCAATTTTGAGACGAGTGATTGGACAGCAGCAGCGTTTGAGGTGTTTCCTGAGAGAGCGATAACTTCTGACAAGAATGAGACGATTCTGGTGGCGTGTGTGGCGAAAGCTCCGGTGTCACGGATTGAAGCGAGGTCCTTTCCGGCGAATTGTGGGAATTTGGCTTGGATGTCTGGGTAGGCAGCGAAGACAGCGGCAAGGATGTCAACTTCATTGTGGCTAACTGCTTTCCATGATGATTGGACGAGGTTGGCTTCGTCAGCAGTCAATGGTGAAGCAATAGCTCCAACGACGCAGAGAGCAAGAACAGCGAAGAATTTCATGTTGCCTGGATTAGTTATTAGATTCAAGTCAAATCGAAAACTGATTTACTTTTGAAATAACTTCGTCTTTTATACTATTAGTCTTGTCAAAAAAAGTACAATACAATCATAGAAAACAATTAATTTTTGAAAAACTATAAGAAGAATAGAATAAATGAGTTGTATATAAAACTAGCCAATACGAAAACCTATTGTCTTAATTGATAAGCGAATTTGATTTTTTGATTATGTATGAAAATATAACGCTCGCTTTAACTCTTATCTCTAATAAGTTTTCAAATTTATGTTCAATTCAAAAATCATATAAATTCAATATCACTTAGTACGTTCGCTTTTTAGGGGGTGGTGAATCTATAATTTTGTAACGGATCAAATAAAAGACGTAACAAGGAGGGAGGGGTCAAAAATCGTTTTTTTGCGTAATGTACTAAGTGAACGTACTATGAGATTCATTAATTATTTAATTACATTAAGATTTTCGATATTTTTATGAATTATTCTTTTGTATGGTTTCCAATTTTCCTTGGAATGATATAGATTTTATGGTAAATAATCAATGTAACTCTATTTAGGAGAGTATTTTATGTATATAAAAGTGTTGATGTATTTGAGTCACTAAATGAGCATTAGATTAATTGCAATCTTAATTATTCTTATCAGCATAAAACAATGATGTTCAGAGATTTTTCGTACATTATTCATTCATTGTTTTCTTAGTTTTTAGTTTCATTGTTTTATGAATGTATTGTGATTTTTTGGGCAAGCCTTTCAGTATAAAAGACACAATTATTTCAATAGTAAATCAGTTTTCGAGTCAACTTGAATCTAATAACTAATCCAGGCAACATGAAATTCTTCGCTGTTCTTGCTCTCTGCGTCGTTGGAGCTATTGCTTCACCATTGACTGCTGACGAAGCCAACCTCGTCCAATCATCATGGAAACAAGTTAGCCACAATGAAGTCGACATCCTCGCTGCCGTCTTCGCTGCCTACCCAGACATCCAAGCCAAATTCCCACAATTCGCCGGAAAGGACCTCGCATCAATCAAGGACACCGGAGCTTTCGCCACACACGCCACCAGAATCGTCTCATTCTTGTCAGAAGTCATTGCTCTTGCTGGAAACAGCTCAAACGCTGCTGCTGTCCAATCACTCGTCTCAAAATTGGGAGATGACCACAAAGCCCGTGGAGTCACAGCTGCTCAATTCGGAGAATTCAGAACCGCCCTTGTTGCCTACCTCCAAGCTAATGTTTCATGGGGTGACAATGTTGCTGCTGCCTGGAACAAAGCTCTTGACAACACATACGCCATCGTTGTCCCACGTCTTTAAGTTATTTTAGAAATATTTAACAAAATTAAGTCATAATTGTGATTGAAAGAATTAATAAACATCTTTAATTCTTTTGAAAGACTAGAATAAGCTTTTATTTTTTTCCATTTGTCATTTTTTCAGCGTGTTAAAAAAATTTTAAAACAAAATGCATTGGATTTTTGCATAAACGAATTTCAGGTTTTTAGATTAATATGTAAGTACTTAAGTAAAGCAAAAAAAAACATAAAATATTAACTAAAAATTTTATTATCTTTTTAGAATGCATAGAGATTACTTTGTGAGGATGCTTAACATGCGGTTTATCATCAACTAAGGAAGGGAAGCTATTTACATATTTTAATTCTGAATATCAAAGTTTATCATAAATGAACTGAAATTTAGCGTTCAATGAATCTAGTGTAATTGTAAAAATAACAAAAAAGAATCATAAATTAATGTTAATCATATAGAGTTATCATAAAATATCATTTAGAAACATATCGGTTTCCAAAAAATTAGAAAATTAATTGTGGTGAGATTATGATGAAAAAAAGTTTAGTTCAACGATCAACGATAACGATCAACAATGAAGCATTTGCAACAATCTTCAGCTGTAATAAGTTCAAAAAGGAAAAAAAACTAAATGTTCGAAAAAAATGTTGAAAAAAAGAAATTCACCCAATAGTTCGACCCGAGTGGGAATCGAACCTCACACCTCTCGATTGCCGGTCATAGCTTAGTGGTCAGAGCACTTGACCGGCAATCGAGAGGTGTGAGGTTCGATTCCCACTCGGGTCGAACTATTGTGTGAATTTCTTTTTTTCAACATTTTTTTCGAATATTGTATTTAACAGGAAGATTTTCTTGTTGAACTTAAGATTCTTACATTTTCACTAAACTAAATGTTGCTTACTACTCTCTAAAATGAAAATATTTCAATGGACAAAAGATATCAACTTTTTATGTACTTCTTTTCTATGAATATATTGTTGAGAAAAGAGTTAACTTAAATTAACAGCGTTAGCAAATGAGATCATTTTTAAGCTGGTTAGTAATCTGAAAAATTCAAATATTTGAGGTAATAACACAAAAATTTTTTGATGTTATAAAAAGTCACAGAGAATTAAAGATGTTTATTAATTCTTTTTCATTTAGTCATAAATTATTTTAGCTAGTATAGTTTAAATAATTTAAAGACGTGGGACAACGATGGCGTATGTGTTGTCAAGAGCTTTGTTCCAGGCAGCAGCAACATTATCACCCCATGAAACATGAGCTTGGAGGTATGAGACAAGAGCGGTTCTGAATTCTCCGAATTGAGCGGCTGTGACTCCACGAGCTTTGTGGTCATCTCCCAATTTTGAGACGAGTGCGTTGACAGCAGCAGCGTTTGAGGTGTTTCCAGCAAGAGCAATGACTTCTGACAAGAATGAGACAATTCTGGTGGCGTGTGTGGCGAAAGCTCCTGTGTCCTTGATTGAAGCGAGGTCCTTTCCAGCGAATTGTGGGAATTTGGCTTGGATGTCTGGGTAGGCAGCGAAGACGGCAGCGAGGATGTCGACTTCATTGTGGCTAACTTGTTTCCATGATGATTGGACGAGTGAAGCCTCATCAGCAGTCAATGGTGAAGCAATAGCTCCAACGACGCAAAGAGCAAGAACAGCGAAGAATTTCATGTTGCCTGGATTAGTTATTAGATTCAAGTCAAATCGAAAACTGATTTGATTCGAAATTTAGTGCTCTTTTTATACCGAAAAATGACGATTATGTTGGCATACACACAAAACATAAAAGCTTCATGATTCGGCAAAAAGAGAGAAGAATAAACTAAAGAATAATGAACGCAACGTTTCTGAATTTTGATAAGCATAAACGTAATGAAGATGAGTACTCTAAACTCAGTAAAAAATTTTTACTGAGAATTTTTTTGCAAATTCAAGATTAAAAAAATTACAAAAAAAGAAATTTTTTCTCAAGTAGATCTTTAATCAATCCTGTTTTTTCAACCAATGTCCTATCAAAAATTTATTTTTTTTTTCTGAAAAAATATATAGTGTCCTGTTTTTTTACTATTCGTTAGGTATCTTGAGAAATAAGAAGATTTTGAGCATAATCTTTTTGGATTTCAAATCTTAACATGAAAAATGATTAGTTTGTGAATATTTTACTTTCTGCCACAACAAAATCATCATATGATTTAAATGAACGTAAATGTTGAAGAAAAATTATAATGTGCTCTAGGGGTGGCAAACCCAAGTCCGAAAACGTACCCTAAGTCCAAGAAAATACTCGTACCTATTCAACCTAGAAATAAATTTAGTGATGCAGAAATATTGTTTGGGACCAGACGCTTCTATGAAAGATTAACTTTATTCTAAAAGTCATTTATTAGAAAATAAATTATGGCAATTTTATGACCCAAAACTCCAAGTCTCAAGTCCTGACCTCAAGTCCTTGCTATAATTTTGTGCTCAAATGTATTTTCTAAGCTAAAATTTGTAAGTGAATATTTAGCTGCTGACAAAAAAGAGAAAAGTGATAATTTTTGTGAACAAAATATGACAATCATACATAAAACACGCAGACCTGCCTTACAGTATTTTATTAAATTAATCAAAAACTCAGATAATAGTTTTTCTAAGTGTATTAACGCACCTTTGATAAACGAAATATAATATACCTAAAGTTAGAAATAAAATGATAAGAATTTGTAAAAAAATAACTAGTACCGTAAATGCAGAAATCATTTATTCTTAAAGAGACTAGCCAGAGAAAAATTGAGAGATATTTGAGATGTCAGTAGCAAGCAAACATTAAATTGTGAACTTTTCTGTTGATCTAGCTTCAAATTTCTGAAAACTTCAAAAACTAAGTTTGAATGAAATCGGTGTAAGAAAAAGAGAAAAAAATTTTAGATGGTATAAAAAATCACAGAGAATTAAAGATGTTTATTAATTCTTTTTCATTTAATCATAAATTATTTTAGCTAGTATAGTTTAAATAATTTAAAGACGTGGGACAACGATGGCGTATGTGTTGTCAAGAGCCTTGTTCCAGGCAGCAGCAACATTGTCACCCCATGAAACATTAGCTTGGAGGTAGGCAACAAGGGCGGTTCTGAATTCTCCGAATTGAGCAGCTGTGACTCCACGAGCTTTGTGGTCATCTCCCAATTTTGAGACGAGTGCGTTGACAGCAGCAGCGTTTGAGGTGTTTCCAGCAAGAGCAATGACTTCTGACAAGAATGAGACGATTCTGGTGGCGTGTGTGGCGAAAGCTCCGGTGTCCTTGATTGAAGCGAGGTCCTTTCCAGCGAATTGTGGGAATTTGGCTTGGATGTCTGGGTAGGCAGCGAAGACGGCAGCGAGGATGTCGACTTCATTGTGGCTAACTTGTTTCCATGATGATTGGACGAGTGAAGCCTCATCAGCAGTCAATGGTGAAGCAATAGCTCCAACGACGCAAAGAGCAAGAACAGCGAAGAATTTCATGTTGCCTGGATTAATTATTAGATTCAAGTCAAATCGAAAACTGATTTGATTTGAAATTTAGTTCTCCTTTTATACGAAAGGATTTGTTCAACATTAAAATCTCTAAACTTATACAAAGACTTTTGTTTTTGAGAGAGATTTGGAGTTAATGAGTTTAATTCAAAAATACATTACTATCACTGTCTTATAACCCTCCTCATTCTAAATAAGTCTATTAAGAATTTTCTATAAGGGCTTAAATTATAATAAAATAGTGATTGCTATCATTATTTATGATAACTTAATATATGTTATCATACAAATCAATTTTTATCATTAGAATTAGAAATTTCAGTTGAATTTGAGCTCTTTTAATTTTTTTTTTCTTTTTTTTGTACAAACGAAATTTCTTGAAATATCTAATATTTCTTTCTAAGCCATTAAATCTGATTGTTTTTTTTTTTTGCTAGAGGTTTACTTTAAAAAAAAAAGTTTCATTGTATTGAGCAATATACTCATTTATTGTTATTCTCCTGAATAATTGATTCTTCTTATTGTTCCTAATGCTCTTTCTTTCATACGCTGATTATGTGTATTGGGATCAGAAATTTTAAAAGTTCTTTTGTATAAAAGGAGAACTAAATTTCAAATCAAATCAGTTTTCGATTTGACTTGAATCTAATAACTAATCCAGGCAACATGAAATTCTTCGCTGTTCTTGCTCTTTGCGTCGTTGGAGCTATTGCTTCACCATTGACTGCTGATGAGGCTTCACTCGTCCAATCATCATGGAAACAAGTTAGCCACAATGAAGTCGACATCCTCGCTGCCGTCTTCGCTGCCTACCCAGACATCCAAGCCAAATTCCCACAATTCGCCGGAAAGGACCTCGCATCAATCAAGGACACCGGAGCTTTCGCCACACACGCCACCAGAATTGTCTCATTCTTGTCAGAAGTCATTGCTCTTGCTGGAAACACCTCAAACGCTGCTGCTGTCCAATCACTCGTTTCAAAATTGGGAGATGACCACAAAGCTCGTGGAGTCACAGCTGCTCAATTCGGAGAATTCAGAACCGCTCTTGTCTCATACCTCCAAGCTCATGTTTCATGGGGTGACAATGTTGCTGCTGCCTGGAACAAGGCTCTCGATAACACATACGCCATCGCTGTCCCACGTCTTTAAATTATTTAAACTATAATAGCTAAAATAATTTATGATTAAATGAAAAAGAATTAATAAACATCTTTAATTCTCTGTGATTTTTTATAACATCAAAAAATTTTTGTGTTATTACCTCAAATATTTTGAAATTTTCAGAAATTTTGCAAATTAACTTGTGACGTCACTTGAATCAACGTTTAAAGTTCTTCATCATCGTTTTTGTATTTTTATGAGATAGTGACTATGAATATATGTTACAGAACAGATTAAATTTAGCGCACGCTTATTTATTATTAAAGGTGATAACGACCATGTACATTATAACCAAGCATATTCAGGATGTTTACTTTTAAAAAAGTCTACAATTCTAAAAATAAATGTCGAAAGGAAAAATGTGATGAAGCAAAAATATTTAATAGATTTTTACAAGCATTGATATAAATTATAAGATTTTAAATTTTTCACAATATTAAAAAATATTTGAAAAAAATAATAGTATATTTAAAATTGGAAAACGGCGACTAAAATTTAGTCTAAAAATTTATAACAGTCTTTTGAAGCTTGAAGTAATTAATTGATATCATTGAAATGGGTAGAAATTTTTTATCTGGATAAAATCTGTTTTAAAATTGCATAGCACTTAAAAATGCTTATTTGCTTATACGATATAAAATATTGAAATTATTAAATTTTAATTCAGTTTCAAGTAGAAAATTCTATCATATTTTTAAATTTCACACTTTCTATTTGTAAATTTAAAATTTTATGTAAATTTTTAAGCAATTATGTTTTAATAGCTTCTTTTTGCTTTAGTTTAAATGGATCCTTTTTTTAAGGAAAGTAAACTTTCTGTGCAGTATGTAATGTAAAATTTTAGGAGATTAATTTAAGAATGAACATTTTTTAAAAGCCTAATAAGGTTTAATAATTTTATTAATTTAATTTATGAATTTTAAATGCAAACAGATTTTTTTTTCTAAAAAATAACAAAAAATATAATAAAAATAATAATTTAAGTAAATTTCAAACGCTGAACCAAAATCTTTTCACGGAGACACATTATTTTGCATTTTATATGAAATTCAAATTTTTTTCATGAAGATTTTTAAAATATTTTCATGCAGCGATTTTGTATTAATTTTTTTTAGTTGTTTTTTGCAATTTCCTTGCTATTTTTTTTTTTATTAATCTAAAAATCTTTATGGTTAAAAGATTTCAGCACAAAATCAAAATAAAACAAAAACTTACAAAACATTCTTTAGTCAAAACACTTCTGTCACTTTAAAAATAAGTTTTTGAAATAATGAATTATGAAACATTTTAGTGATCATCTTAAAAACTGCTACCGATCTGAAAGAAGAAAAATATCAACTAACTGCGATGAGAAGATTTTAGTACTTCCAAAGATGTGAAGAAATGGTAAACATATTGAGACACTACTCCTTATCAATCACGTAGAGCCTATGCTGTACTAAAATTACGTTGCTTATTTAATTAAATCTAACTCATAAGCAATCATTTATTTGTGTTGTGTCATTTTGTTAGAAATTTTGTGGTATAAAAGGAGGACGTTTTTCAAAGCAAAATCAGTTTTCAATTTAATTTTGAATAAACTTACAAATCCAGGCAACATGAAATTCTTCGCTGTTCTTGCTCTTTGCGTCGTTGGAGCTATTGCTTCACCATTGACTGCTGATGAGGCTTCACTCGTCCAATCATCATGGAAACAAGTTAGCCACAATGAAGTCGACATCCTCGCTGCCGTCTTCGCTGCCTACCCAGACATCCAAGCCAAATTCCCACAATTCGCCGGAAAGGACCTCGCTTCAATCAAGGACACCGGAGCTTTCGCCACACACGCCACCAGAATCGTCTCATTCTTGTCAGAAGTCATTGCTCTCTCAGGAAATACCTCAAACGCTGCTGCTGTCAACGCACTCGTCGCAAAATTGGGAGATGACCACAAAGCCCGTGGAGTCACAGCCGCTCAATTCGGAGAATTCAGAACCGCTCTTGTCTCATACCTCCAAGCTCATGTTTCATGGGGTGACAATGTTGCTGCTGCCTGGAACAAGGCTCTCGATAACACCTATGCCATTGCTGTTGCTCACCTTTAAATCTATTTAACACCAATTAAATAATAGATTCAATTCAAAGCAACTTAAAGAAATCAATAAAGATCAATGATTTTTGAAGCTATCTATATGCTGTGTTTCAATTCTTATTTGAATTTGTTTACAACCGTTTACAACATTTTTTGAAAGCTTTTTGAACATTTAGGTTGTTGAAAACTGATTACATACTTAGTAATTTTTAAATGCGATAATTCAAGACTTTTTAAGGTCAAAACATTTAAAGCAAAAAATTATTTTTAAAGCAGTTTATGATTTTTCTTCAAATTTTTATTCATTCAATTAATAAATTTAAAAATGTATGTCAGATGCTTATTCATTTAAAATAAAATTTTAAACTTAGCTTACAGGTGATCCATCAAAATTAGCGAAAATTACATAATACATACTGTCAAAGCAATCATTCCAAGCATGTAAGACCTTTTCATCCATTCTGGGAATCAAATAAATTTTTAATCTATGAAATATTTATGATTAAGTTAAATACTTACTGAACATGTGCCTTTAAATACTTGAAAATTGAGTCCTTGAATTTACTGAATTCATCTTTCGTAACACCTCGGGCTTTATGCACTTCCGCCATATCATTTGTTATTGCTCTTAGACATGGCTTGCTTGATTCTCTACCCAACATAAGAATGTAATGTGAGAAGAATGAAACAATTCTTGTGGCATGAATTGCAAACTGATTAGTTCCTTTCAATTCTTCAAGATTTCCACCAGCAAATTGTGGAAATTTAGCCATAATTTCTGGATGGTCTTTAAAAATATTGTAAAGAATTTCAATCTCGTTCATTTTTACTTGATTCCATGTCCTCTTAATGCTTGCAATTTCATCTTCATCCAAATTATCCCAATGTGGGTCAGCATGTTGATCATCATGTGAATCAGCATGTGGATCAGCAGTAGCACAGATTACACAAAATAATGCAATAATTATGAACTTCATTTTTTTCAACTCTTTACTTCCACAATGTCAGTTATGAACTGTCTACAGATTAGAGTTATTCTTGTTAATTTATAACAAACATCACGTGTGTATGATGATTCCATGAATTTCAATTTAAAAGAGTTCAAATGCTTTTAGCATAAATTTATGCGACAATTGAGGTTGAGATTCATTTGGGAGGGACTTTAAAAGGGGATATACAATTTTATTAAGTAAAAATACTGTATTACAAAATTTAGTAATATCAATTTCAATAAATGATTTATAAAAAGAATTAACTTATAATGTTGAAATTTTTAAAAATGCGCTTTATTAATCTTCCAAGTATAGAAATTATGCCTTTTATCCACATTACTATAATAAAGTTTTGAAAAACATTTTTTGATTAACTCTGAATAGAAAATAAATAATACGATTGTGTTGTAATGATAAACAGACGCCTTGAATTATACAGGTCAAATTGTGAGCTTAAAATAGTCATTTTAAAAGATAGTTCATAATTGAAAAAAAGTTATAAATCTAACTTGAATCATACTTTACATGAATAATATAAAAGCTTTACAAAAAATGCAGGAATTTAATTGGGATTTTAATCGAAGGATTAAAAAATTTGTTTATTTTACCCCTTAAAATTATGCAAATTAAGTGAAAGATAATCCATCCCATTTTAAATGTTTGTGCTAAAAATGAACAGCTTAAAGAATCATAATTTTTTTAAAAAAAAAATTGCTATAGCAATTAGTATATATGCTAAGAATATCAAATGGAGGTTTTCAGTTCAATCTTAGATATAGGAAAATTAACTTCAGGTAGAAAATCCTGAATTACAGACGTAAATTATTATATTATGAATCCAAAATATAAATTTATTTTCAAAAATAAATAAGATTTTTAAATTTGATACTTTTATTAAGAAAAGCCATAAATTCTCTCCCTAAAGCTTTTATAACTGACTGCATTGTAGTGTCATCTGTTAATGTAAAAAATATGAAAATATTTGAATCTTATCATAAAAAGTAGCTTGAAGCTTTATTTTCTATAAAATCGTTATCTCACAAATATTTGAGGTAGGTTAGGAATTGTTTCAGCGAGCTTATCAATGGATTGTGTAAATTTATTAAAAACAAACTGTTGAACAAAAAATAAATTATGAAATTCTGAAAAAATAATTTTTGAAACCAAAATTAAATTTTAATTGATTTTGAATAGCTAAATTTTAAATTTTAAAAAACTCTTAAGATTTATAAGAACCTTTTGACTTAGAAAGAATGATTTTTTAAAAATTTCTATAAATAATAAAATTTAATTACTTGAGTAACGGCCAAATTTACTTTAACTGATTCTATCGTAAAATAAACATTTTTTTTTAAATTACAACTTTCATTTTTAAGAATATATTATCAAAGAAATGAAGCTGAAACTTTTAAATAAAATATTTTCAAAATATTATGTAAATCTCGAATAGCACTAATAAGATTCCTTCAAAATTACGTTATCGCAAATTGCATTAACAAAAAAAGCAAATAAGCAATCGCTGTTCGAACTATGACATTACGAGACTGTGCATTTAAATAATTTATAATCAAACAAAAAATTTGATGGTGATTAAGAATATTTGAGTAGCAACGACCTAGTCAAATCAAAACATGCAACTTGTAAATGAAGTATAAAAGAGCCAAAAATTCATCTTAAAGTCATCATTTCATTTCTGAAGTTCGGTGTAAAAACTCAATTAATTAAAAAAACCATGAAGTTCTTAATTCTTGCCTTGTGCGTTGTTGCAGCTGCTGCTGATCCACATTGGTTCATGATGGATGCAAGTGAAGTTGCCAGTGTCAAGCATACATGGGAATCAGTTAAGCATAATGAAGTTGACATCCTCTACAGCATCTTCAAGGCATATCCAGACATCATGGCCAAATTCCCACAATTTGCTGGCAAGGATCTCGAGATGCTCAAAGGAACTGGTCCATTTGCCGTTCATGCTGGTAGAATTGTAGGATTCTTTGGTGAATACATCGCTCTTCTTGGAATGGAAACAAATCAATTTGCCATCAAGACATTGTTGAATGAAATGGGAATGAATCACAAAATGCGCGGAATTCCAAAGACTCAATTCAATGAATTCAAGACAGCTGTCATGTCATATCTCAGCACACATGGAGATGGTTATAATGCTCACTACTTTGATGATGTCTTTGACAAGATGTATTTTGTTATCTTCAGCAACCTTGATGGACATCCAGTTTAAGAAAATCGTATAGCTGGAAATTTTGATTTAATGATGAAACCAGCAAATTACTCAATGGACTCTGGCACAATTCATATTTATTGAGATGTGGACGCTGCAATTTGGAGTGTTTTAATCTTGATACTCATTTTAAATAAGTTATGCAATAAAAAGCAATTTGATGGATAGTTGCAAATTTTGTATTTGTACTTAAATTTTATCTGATGATTTCTTCCAGAAGTGATACTAAATTTTAGCTCTTCTGATTAGATTTTTTCAAAAGCACAAAAATATTATTCTAATATCAATTCACCTTAGTATTTTGAGAAGGACAAATGATATTCTCATAATATCATTATTAGATTATTAGACCCCTCTCCTCCCTCTTTTGCAAAATCATCATTCAAAAAAATTTCATTGTTTAAAACTGTCACACATCCTCAGACCCCGCTTCTCCCCTAAAAGTCGAGTATCATAAGTAAACACAAACAAATTCTTCTACAAATTGTCAATATTTTGCGTTCTAGATATGATACATTAACACTGTTTCAAAGTAGATCAGTCTACAATCCATGATGACACTGAACTGCCAAATAAAGTAAACAGATAAAGACTTCTTTAGATAAGTTTTCAGATATAAAATCTTGTAACATTTAGTTGCAATTATTAGTTTTACACTAGCTTTACTAAAGAGAACAACTTAAAGTTCCACAAATAATATTTTATTAAAAAATGAAGATTTTTGTGATACTTGCATTTTGCATTTTTGGAATAATTGCCACACCACCGACACCAGATCAAACAAAAATAATTTTTGAAAACAACGATCATTTTTCAAACAGTCAATTCAACTGGCTAGCTTCATTTTTACAATATCAATTTAATCAATTATTTCCAAAAATTCCTCAAAACGATGAGGATGGATTTGCTAGTGTAGCTATAGATGTTATAAATTTTTTGACGGAATCATTCAACATTCTTGGACAGGATACGTTAGATCCAGATGTTATGAAAAACTTGGCAAAAATGGTTCGTGATCTAGGAATCAGCAAAAATGACTTTTGTGAATTTAGAATTGCGATGACGTCATTTTTGAAGGAAGTATTTTTATAGGAACCTCAAGTTCAAGATGATTGGACCAATGCATTTGATGCAATATATTCGGAAGCTTTTAAAAACAATAAAATAAATCTTTTTGTTTGGAATTAGAAATTGCTGTAAAGAATCTGCATCCATGCTGAATATTTGTAAAATCGAAGAAAAATTGTAAAAATTAAATTAGTATGTTTTTTATTAATGTCTTTGCATTATGATTTCGTTATTATGTATGTATTTTTTTATAGATTTGACTCATAATGAAAGTTTTAATAAACATCAATAAAATGATATGGTACATACTCTGATTTATATGAAATGTTTACTCAAAATACTTATTATCAAAAGCATGCTTTTCGATTTCCTCACTACAACCTTTGCTTTCTTATCAAGTCCACGTAATTGTTATTTTTTTATGTTGAAAACAAATTCTAACTCTCAAATTCATAATCTCTTGTCAAACTCTCACGCATGATTCTAGTATAAAAGCACCGAAATTTAGCTAAGTAAATTAAGTTTTCAGTTTAACTTGAAGCAACAAACAAATCTAAGACAAAATGAAATTCCTTATTGTTCTCGCTCTCTGCGTCGCTGGTGCCGTTGCCGATCCAGTGTCAGCTGACCAAGCTGCACTTATCCGTGCCTCATGGGCTGGAGTTAAGCACAATGAAGTTGACATCCTTGCTCATGTCTTCTCAGATCACCCAGACATCCAAGCTCGTTTCCCACAATTCGCTGGAAAGGATCTTGCATCAATCAAGGATACTGGTGCCTTCGCCACACACGCCGGAAGAATCGTTGGATTTGTCTCAGAAATTGTTGCTCTTGTTGGAAATCAAGCCAATGCCCCAGCTATGGCTACTCTTATCAACGAATTGGCCACAAACCATCACAACCGTGGAATCACAAAGGCTCAATTCAATGAATTCCGTGCCTCACTTACCTCATACCTCTCAAGCCACTCATCATGGAATGATGCCACAGCTGCTGCCTGGACCCACGGACTTGACAACATCTTTGAAGCAATCTTCGCTCACTTGTAAATCAATTATCAACTGATATTCAAGTAAAAATATATGAATCAACATCTCATGTATTAAGTGATATCTTGTGATTTGAATGATTTTTAATAAAAGTCAACGAATCGTTTATTTGTAAATTAAGAAAACCTTTATGCTTAAATATGACATATTTTACACTACTATTTCGATTTCAGTCAATTTCAGTATTTTAAGGATAAATATAATAAGTCTACTTGATCAATTCCATTGGTACCATGAATTATTGAAAAAAATGATATTGTATGGGGCCGTTCACTTCTTACGGAGCGAAGGGTAATTTCTGAGAATCCCATTGTTCTTTTTTGAAAAATGGCCGTTATTTTGTTACGTAATAAAAACTATGAACATTTGAAAAACTTGGAAAAACTTTTTATAAAAAGAAAAATTTTTTAAAAAAAAAAATATATTTTCACGTTTCTTCAAACTTTTATACAAAATTTTAGCTCTTTAAAGAAATAAAATAAAAAAAATACGATTTTGAGAAGATTAAAAGAAAGATTTTAAGATTGCATAATTTAATTTTTAGCATTTTTATTGAGATGTGTGTGAACAACTCTTTTTTATTGCACACAAAAAATGGAAATCCTTAAAAAATTGAAGAAAACAAATATGTATAAGAATTATGCAATATGCAATGAATATTTGTGGGATAATTTATAAACATGATAAAAATATAATAGATAAAAGTTTAACAATTTATTCAACACAAAACCCCATTTTATGTACAAATCTGTTGGCTTAAGTTAAATAATTTTTTGCTGAAAACTATTTTGAAGTAATTATTCTGAAAAATTAAATATTTACTTTAAGATAAGAACTAAAAATACAAAAGGATTCAATTTACAAATAAACGATTCGTTGACTTTTATTAAAAATCTTTTAAATCATAAGATATCACTTAATACATGAGATGTTGTTTCATATATTTTTACTTGAATATCAGTTGATGTTTGATTTACAAGTGAGCGAAGATTGCTTCAAAGATGTTGTCAAGTCCGTGGGTCCAGGCAGCAGCTGTGGCATCATTCCATGATGAGTGGCTTGAACTGGTATAGGACGCTAAGTGAAGCACTGGAATTCATTGAATTCAGAGCCTTTTGTGATTCCACAGTTGTGATGGTTTGTGGCTAATTCGTTGATAAGAGTAGCCATAGCTAGGGCATTAACCCGATTTCCAACAAGGCAACAACAATTTCTGAGACGAATCAACAATTAGCTTCCGGCGTGATATTGGCGAAGGCACCAGTATCCTTGATTGATGCAAGATCCTTTCCAGCGAATTGTGGAAGCTGAAACTTGGATGTCTGGGTGATCTGAGAAGACATGAGCAAGGATGTCAACTTCATGTGCCCAACTCCAGCCCATGAAGGGGCACGGATAAAGAGCAGCTTGGTCAGCCTTGACACTGGATCGGCAACGGCACCAGCGACGCAGAGAGCGAGAACAATAAGGAATTTCATTTTGTCTTAGATTTGTTTGTTGCTTCAAGTTAAACTGAAAACTTAGTTTCCTTAGCTAAATTTCGATGCTTTTATACTAGAATCATGCGTGAGAATTTGACGAGAGATTATGATTCTGAGAGTCAAATATATGATTAACATAGCAATTACTTTGATTTGATGAGAAAATCGAATTTGATTACAAAAAATTAAATTTTCACAAACAGTCGATTTCTTCATTTTTTCATATTTTTCTATACATTAACTACATTTCTTTCAACTATTCATATTACACATTTAGCATTTTATCTTTTAAATAAATTCAGATTATGAAATTCGTTATAAAATTGATTATGTTTTGTATTTTTTTTAACAACTTTCTATTTGGGTTTTAGCCGGTTTTAGTAATTTTTAATGGTTTTTATAATAAGGAATTTTCCATTCTGATGAAATCAATCAAACGTTAAGTTCAAAAATTGCCCCTAATATGCTTTCATAACAATCAAATTTGATTTGTTTATTTAATTCTACATACATATTACAAAACATACTTGAAGGTGACTTTAGAGTCATTAGAAAAACAATTCAGATTAAAAACACACGCCTAAAAATCTATAAATAAAGCATTTGTTATCAGTCTAAAGAGTTTGTCATTCTGCCAGATGTTATAAAATTCAAATATTCCGGCTTTTTTGTCATTCTAATCAGCTTACAAGCGTAAATTCATACAAAAGCGATAAGGTGTACTTCTCACACATTTTCGATGAAGAATAAATGTTTGATAAGCTGAGGAGTCAAAAGTTCAAATTTGAAATTGTGAATCTTTTTATTTATTAATTAGGTCTACATTAAATTTGCTGCTTTAATCAAAATTTACGTCAGAATCGGAAAAGGTTTAAAATATATATTCGGATAATTAAATTTGAGAATTTAATTAATAGATTGAATGTAATTATGCTGTTCCTGTAAATTTTTACATTCAATAAATTAAAAGCTACAGAATCTGAGCCGTTCACTTATAAAATGTAAAATAAGTAGCGATGGGAGAGGGGGAGTGAAAATCCTAAATTTTAAGATTAAACCAATCTTGAAAATTTAAAAAATAAATGCTTTAAACATCTGGTGAACTTAACAATTTTTTCGATTAGATTAGTTCTTAGCTTGGGGTCTAATGTACGTGCTACGTGATTTTTTCAAAAATTCAAACACATACAAAGTTCAAATAAAGTGGAATGTTCTCTGGTTTTAATATTTTGTTATTGCTTAGTAAGGACACAATCTTTGTTTTGGTCAAATTATCAAAATTCCTATGTGTTCCTTATCATTATGTTTTAAAAGAATTCACGTGAAGATTTATAATTAAATATATAATTACTTAATCAATATGTTTTCTTCTCAAGAATATAAAATTAGGTTTGTAAACAAAGATTGTGTCCAAACTGAGCTTTTTTTAAAAATATATAGCATCACTTGAACTTTTCGAAAATACGATGTTGTAATCGAATCATTATGCATTGAAAGCAATGACAAAAATATCAATAACAAGGTATGAATCAAAAATGGATATATGTAGCTTCGTTTTTCAAAAGATTCTGTATAATTTCAGAACTCTATAGGAAAATATAAAATTTTCAATTTGGAATAATATGAGATTGAAATGAATAAGAAAAAATATTAAAGATTTGGCTTTAAGACTTTTGGCTGAGCATATGATTTTCACATGATCAGTTGCTTACGTTAAGAAATCACAAAATTTATTTTTAAGGAGTCATTAACGTATGCCGACTATTAAAATAGGATTATTAGATCCATTACTTAATCCCTAAATCACTTCAAAAATCGTGCATTTTAATTGTGAATTCCTCTTTTGCCACATAAAAAGTTCTTTTTCATGGAGGTATCACACGCCTTCAGACCCCCTTACCATCAAAATTTAGACGTCATAAGTGAATAACCTACTAAAAAAATAAATAAAAAATTTGTCATATTTTACGTTCAAAGGTCTTGATAATGAAAAAAATACAAATAACAAATCTATGAACATTTTTTTAAGCTCCCTCATTCATCTCTTTTTTCCTGTGAGATTAAGTATATTAGGGCATTAAAGCTCCCTCATTCATCTCTTTTTTCCTGTGAGATAAGTCAATTTTGAATTCATACAAAATATGAGAGCTATACAATAAGTTATGCAATAAGTAATTGTGAATCAGAATCTTTTGTACGTATAAAAAATCAAATTTAATCATAAACTGTTTCAGTTTTCTTTTGAAAGTTTTACTAAAAACAAACAAATCAAGCATGAAATTCTTGGTACTTTTGTCATGGATCGTTGCCACATTGGCGCAAATTCCTGATCCACATTGGATTACATTGGATGCTCATGAAGTAGAACAAGTTAAAGCCACGTGGAAGGCTGTCAGTCACGATGAAGTTGAAATTCTTGCTGCTGTCTTTAAAGCTCATCCAGACATTCAAGCCAAATTCCCACAATTTGCTGGGAAGAATCTTGAATCAATTAAAGGAACTACTGCATTTGCTACACATGCAGGTAGAATTGTTGGATTTTTTGGTGAATATGTCGCACTTCTTGGAAGTGAAGCTAATCAACCAGCAATTAGAACACTTTTGAATGATTTGGGAACCAGTCACAAAGCTCGTGGGGTTGTTGCTTCTCAATTCAATGAATTCCGTGAATCAATTACTGCCTACCTCAGATCACATTCAAATTGGAATGCTGACATATCAAATAGCTGGGATGATGCTTTTGACAAGGCTTTCTCAGTTATTTTTGAGACGCTGTAAATAATTTGGAACCAGACATACTGATAAATTTAAAGAATTTATTCCTTAATAAACAAATCTGAATCTATGAGCTTGTTTATATAATAAAATAATTTATTGTCATAATATCAAAAATATAAGTCTAGACTGAGAAGTTTTTTTTTTATAAAATAAAGAAGAGTAATCATCGGAGAGATTATCAAGCCAAATTTTCTTGAGCAAGTTTATTGATAATTTTTTTTAGATTTTGGAGGCGTGTTTATATGACGATTACAAACATTTTAAAGAAGAGATTGTTAACTATCAGCATAGTTACATTATTTTTATAAATTTTCTTTAATACCTTTCAATTTTTCTTTTTTTTTGTAAGATTTGTAAGGAATGCAAAGAAAAATTATATCCTGGAAAATCTTGAGACATTCAAAATAAATAAATAAAAAAGTAAAGTTTTTTTGCAACTTTTCTGGCCAGCATGATTTATTGATTGCTATAAAATATCTATTTACATTTTTACAGGCAGTGAAGTAATTTTTTTAATTTAGAAAATCACATTTATGGGATATTTATGATTCCAAGACCTCGAAGATGACTGAGAAAGCCTTGTCGAAAGCATCATCCCAGCTGTGTGAGATATCAGCGTTCCATTTGTTGTGGCTCTTGAGGTAAGCAGTCAATGTTTCACGGAATTCACCGAATTGAGCCTTTGAGACTCCACGGTTCTTATGGAAAACTCCCAAGTCATGGAGGAGTGTCTTGATGGCAGCTTGGTTTCCTGATGATCCGAGGAGTGTGACGTATTCACCGAAGAATCCAATGATTCTACCAGCATGGACAGCAAAGGCAGCAGTTTTTTTTTTTTTTTTTTTTTTTTAAATTTTGATTCATTTATTGTATTCTAGTTTAAACTAATTATACATATTTCATTTTTAATGGTTTTTGGACGTATCTTGTTTACATATCACTCCATAAGTGTTTCATAAATAAATGCTCTCTGAGACGCGACTTAAAAATATTTAAACTTAAAAATTTCTTAATATCTACTGGAATTTGATTGTACTCAACAAACGCTCTAATGAAAAAATTTTCAGATCCAAGAACTGTGCCAGTTCATTGGGAATTACAATACCACCATTTATAGCATTTCTGGTTGCATGCGAATGAACTTGATCGGCAAAAGAATTGGAAAAGGTTTAACTTGGCTGTTTAATTTATAAATTTGAAAACTAAAACGGCAGTTGAGAATTCACACATTGCGGAAACCGGAAGAATTTGTTCAGAATACAAATCAATGTGCTTACATGAATTATCCTTACAATAAACTACTCTTAAAGCCTTTCTTTGAATGATTTCAATTGATTCCATAAGACCGTTGGACATTGCAGCCCATATGACATTCATGTAAGTTAATCTAGAGTGGATGTAGGCATGGTATAATGAGAGTGCCGTTTTTTGGTTAATTAAAGGCCTTATTCTTTTCAACGCAAAAATAAACGATACTATTTTCTTCTGTAGTTGATAAATGTGAAACGAGAAAGAAAGTGTTTCATCAATTTCAATGCCTAAGATTGTCGTATGTTCAACACGTTCAATAATCGCACCATTAAATCTGATTTTTAATGCAATTTCCCAAAAATTCTCATGTCGATATTTGTTATGAAATAGTAAATATTTGGTTTTATTGGGATTAGGAATTAAATAGTGGAATTTAAGCCATACTGATATTTTACGCAAGTCTTCTTCAATCAATTCCTTTAAAAGTGGTGGATTAGTAGCTGATGTGACCAAAGATATGTCATCACAATATAAAAAAATAGAAGAATTTAATGTAATAAAGTTTATACTATTTATGTAGAAATTGAACAATGTACCTGACAGAACGCCACCTTGAGCCACACCGAAAATGATATTTATAAGCTCACTATAAAAATTTTCAATTTTAACAAGTTGCTTACGATTGTGGAAATAGGATTTAAGTGTATAAAAGAATTTCGGGTCTAATTGGAGCTTCTTCAACTTTCTTAACAAGAGAGAATGCACAACACAATCAAAAGCAGCTGATAAATCTAAGCAAGTAAGACTAGTTGCATTACGAATATCTACGCTTTTATAAATATCATTCAGAATGTGTACTACAGCACATTCGGTGTTGGAATATTTTGTATAACCAAATTGATTAGGCGACATAATATTATTTGCCTCTAAATGCTCATCAAGTCTTCTTTTCAAGACATATTCAAAAATTTTTGAGAATATTGGAAGCACCGTTATAGGACGATAATTTGCCATATCTGTTTTGCTACCTTTTTTGTGAATAGGATTTACTAATCCAACTTTTAGACAATCTGGAAAAATTCCACGATTGAGATCATGATTTATGAGTTTTGTTAAATTTGGGATGATGCTTTCTTTGTGCAATTTAACGAAGCTATTTGACAATCCATAAATATCCATTGCTTTGGAATTTGATAAATTTTCGATAATTAAGGCTATTTCATCATTGGTGACAGAGGGATTTTGGAAACTTGTGTTAATGTCATATTGCTCGTAATCATGAAACTGTTGGAAGTCTTCCTCATCAATTTGATTACGCGACATTATATTATTTATTTTATCTGTGAAAAACTGATTAAATTTATTGGCGATTTGCTGTTTGTCAACAATTGGAATTCCATTATCGTGGATCTTTTCGCATGATGTCGATTTATTTGAATTAGTGTTATATAATAATGATTTCATTTTCGACCAAACTTTGTGAGGATTATTTGCATTATCGTGAAAGTATTTATCAACGTGTTTCTTTTTCGATTCTCTAATTAAATTTACAACTAAGTTTCTATAATATTTATATTTCGTAATACCGTACGTAAAATGAGGAAATTTTAGCTTGATTTTTAAATAGTTGTTACGAATTTTAATAAGATTTAGAATTTCGTTTGTGATATAGGGTTTATTATGAATTGCGTTTGTCGTAACATTGAAAGAATTGTTATCGATTACGGATTTTATTTGGTCAATATACGATTGAAAATCTGTAGCGTTTATATTTTTTAATAGATTATTAGCAATTATTTTTTTGTGATTTATAAGCGTATAAGATGTTAATTTATTTGTTTTTATAGGGCTTATTGATTTGCAGTCAACTGTCAGCAAAATAGATTTGTGATCAGCAAATTGATCGAATAGATAAAACTCAAATGAAATGTTATTAAAATGTAAATGTAAATCAGTTAACGCATGATCAATAACGGTTTTTGAAATGGTCTTCGTTCTACTATTTGTGCTAATTCTTGTTGCGAAAGATTCATCAATCTTGTTAAGTAAGGTGTAGCCGTTCAAACCATATGAATTTTCATATTTGTAAATACTTTCATTCTGTTCTAATAGATTTAAATTAAAATCACCAAATACGATGGCATTAGAATGAACATTAAGTAATTGCTCAAATGTTTGAATGAAATTATAACCATTTGAATCTGTTAAGTTATTTGGTTGTCTATACGCTAATATGATTTTGAATTTATGTCTTAATAAAGCTACAATTAAAATGTTATTATTATTGAAATCTAATTCGTAAACTAAACTGGCAGAATCAAACGAATTGTGCACAAAAATAGCACATCCACCACCATCTTTGTCTTTCCTAACTGAATGAAATGTTTGATAATTCATTAAATTTTTATAGGGAATATCCTCAACATCAAGCCAAGTTTCAACAATTGCAACGATATGAATGATATATTTTTGAGCGTCGATAAAAGCTTGGATATCATTTAGTGATTTTCTGATAGATCTCGCGTTCAAATATAACAAATTAATAGTTGTATTCTTTGAGAGCTTATATGGTAAATACTTATAATGTGATATGTTAACATACAGGTCAAGGTCATCGCTGTTATCATTTAGCATAGTAATATTATTATTCATTTGTATTATTAATTGTATGAGGTATTATCTTAACATATTGAAAACAATTTTGTGGTATATTATATTGTTGCTTGAAAAACTGAAGGAAAAATGCATTCTACACACGAAAAAACTGAAACTGTTTTGATTCCAACGTTCTCGTAGGATTTAAATCAGACCAACAGACGATCATTCAACGTTGATAATGGTTAGATGATGAATGTATTAATAAGGTTTCAAGATTTTTCGTCTTAATCTCCTCATAATATTCCCATTCCAGCCGTTCTAGCGTCGCAACACATTCAATCAACATGATCTAGAGTTTTAAACCACTTAATTTTTGATCTAAAACAGAAAGAAATTTTCACAAAGTGAATAGTTCTTGTATAAATAAATTATGGAAAAAACGATACTTATCGTAATCATAACAGTTCAGTCCGCGCGTCCAAAATACAATCATCCTTCTTTTTAGCTTTATGTTCTCTAAGATTATCTGATTTCTCGTAATTTTATTAATTTAAATTTAATTTTTTAATCTTGAATTTCCGAAAGTAAACAAAACTCAAAAAAGATGCGAAAGAGATGCAAAATTTTAAAAAAAAATGACCGTTTAATGCTCCATGCTTATTGATTGTTTTAGACTTTCAATTAATGAATTTAGCTGCTTAAGTGATTTAATTTTAATAGGATTACCGTTTTCCTGTTTGACATTAATGTATCCTCTATTAATCCATACGCCTACGAAAATGTCTTTGTGCTTTTTTGCAGCATTGTAAATATCTCTATTTGTTTCCGTAAAGCTCTCTAAAATGTAATTCAGTGCCAATTCCAGGATCCATCGATTCAACATTAAAAATTGTTTCAGCCATGATTGGTACATATTTCTTATTGTCATCTCTTTGCTTGTTCCTGACGTGTTTCATTAGTTTATCCTTAACTGACAAATCATAGAAATCCAATTGCAAAATAGCTGAAGATTTTTCTTTTGGTTTAACGATAACAGCTCGGCGAACATTAGAATCATTAAGTTGCATGCTTGTCCAACTGCTAATATTTTCAAGTGCTTGTTTCACATCAATGCTGAGAGGAATGTTGAGTATTGATAATTGTGAATCTAATTTCATTTGTTTGATCGCATTGAGTTCTGCTGAAATGTCTTCCATTTCTAGCTTGTCTTTATTGCCAGCGTTCTCAAGTTTCACTACTCTTGCTTCAATTTTCTCAACATTTTTGTTGATTGATGTAATTTGCGCGGTGAGTGTTAGAATGTTATTACTGAGCGTTGCAATTGTTTCATTTAGTGCTTTTGTGTTCGAGGCAATTAGATTTTTTACCTCCTTAATATCCTCTTTGTCTGCAGGTTCTGCCATTTTAACAGCCTTTGATTTCGAGTCTTTATCCGGTGAAATTTGTTCAAGTGTTAATGAGCTATTTAATCCTCTTTTTTTGGTCGTTGAATTTGTAGAATTTTTTGAATTATTATTGCCACTCATTGAAGGTGAAATTAGAGAAAATTTGTGTGTGTGTGTGTGTGTGCTTCTTTTTGATGATGAGATAATTTTGTTGAAATATAGTCGATTGTGAATGTCATATGCTTCTCATAGATTTTTTTTGGGAGGCAAATCTCAGTAAATTTTAAATATTTTTATAAATATCAGTATAAATAAGGTTAGTGATAGGTTTAAAATGAAATATTTTATTTTAGAATTAACATGAATTAGCAATTTTCTACGTAATCTCAATTTAATGCGATTTGCCTCCCAAAAAAATCTATGAGAAGCATATGACATTCACATGATCATATACTATAAGATTATATTTCATAATTTTTTTTTTTAGATTTTTATGAACAATATCAGTAGGGCATTTTAAGATGTTCACATCACCGGGAATATATGAATCTTCATTTGAATTTTTAACGTACTTAATTGGTGCGTGATGTCCATATTCTATAGTAAAAACAAATGAATTTTAAGAGAACGAGTGTCTATGTTTTGATGATGTCCTTGCTTAGTAAGACCATCAAAAATCATTCAGGACTTATCATCAAATACTTTTCTAATCTAAATCAAATATTTTTCGAGCAGTTTAGTATCCCTATAGATAACAACATTGTTTCGTCACTAAGTGCGATCAGAGGTCCTCGAATTAAAATAAATCAAACAAAGTTCTAATCACACATACAAATACTTTCCTCCCCAGAATGTTTCAAACATATACCAATAAATAATTTAGCTAGTTAATTACGCAACAAAAGATTTTGTCTCGTTAAGCACTGAGCTAAAAATGAGTATAAAAGTGGAGGCAAAAATTAAAGAAGGCATCAGTTTTCTTCTGAAAGTTTGATTAAAAACATTTAAATCAAAATGAAATTCTTAGTCCTTGTTTTGTGCGTTGTTGCCGCTATGGCTGATCCAGAATGGCACACATTAGATGCCCATGAAGTTGAACAAGTTCAAGCCACATGGAAAGCCGTTAGCCACGATGAAGTTGAAATCCTCTACACTGTCTTCAAAGCTCACCCAGATATTCAAGCAAAATTCCCACAATTCGCTGGCAAGGATCTTGAAGAAATTAAGGGAACTGCTGCCTTTGCTGTCCATGCTGGTAGAATCATTGGATTCTTCGGTGAATACGTCACACTCCTCGGATCATCAGGAAACCAAGCTGCCATCAAGACACTCCTCCATGACTTGGGAGTTTTCCACAAGAATCGTGGAATCTCAAAGGCTCAATTCGGTGAATTCCGTGAAACATTGACTGCTTACCTCAAGAGCCACAACAAATGGAACGCTGATATCTCACACAGCTGGGATGATGCTTTCGACAAGGCTTTCTCAGTCATCTTCGAGGTCTTGGAATCATAAATAATTCTTCCTTTTTTGCATCTCTATAATTCAACGTCACTGAAATAGATTGTTTTACTATACATAACATCTGTATATTATAACAAAGGATAGTCTATTAATAAATTTAATTATTGCTGAGTACCCTTAGATTTTTATAATTTTTTATTGAGAAATTTTAGTTTCAGGTCTGGTTTCAGGTTTTTGAATATTCCAATTAGTCTTATGGGCTGATAGGCACTTATTTTTTAGATTCTATTAATTTTGGAACATAAAATTAAATAAATTCTTTCCTAAATATAAGAACATCAAGTTTTTATATAGAATTGAAAAATTTCTTTTTTTTTAGTGTATATTTCGTAAACCCATGTGTTACAGTCGCAAATTTAAGTCTTTCATATATTTTCTATTGTTTCAATTGATTTCAATGAACAAAAAGCTTCAAACTATTAACACAGTTTCACTTTCCATCCATTTCAGAACCATTCAAATTTCCCGCATTTGACTCAAGCGACCTCTAATTCTCGAAAATTCACCGACTTGTTTTCATTTGTTGTTTTTTGACTTACGTGAAATAGTAAAATAGAATTTTATTACTTTTTACTGATAATTAGGTTTATTATAACAATGGGACTCGGTCAAGTATTGAAGAAAGTTGATGCATTTCCAAAACTCATCGATATTGAGGTCAATAAGACATTTAGCGGTGCACTTTGTGAGTTTTTAATTTCAACTTTTTTATTACGTGTACGATTTTTATTGTGACTTTAATTCTAGTGACCATCATCAGCGGTATTTTTATGTTTGTTCTTGTGATGTCTGAACTTAATGCATATATGTCACCAAATGTAAATGAGGAGCTGTTTGTAGACACAACACGATCACATAAGTTAAAGATAAATTTAGATATTTATGTACCGAGAATATCTTGTGATTACCTCTCGCTGGATGCGATGGATTCTACAGGTTTGTGAATTTTGGATGTGTTTAGTCATAAATGTTGTGGATACATGATTGAAGACTTTGAATTTATTTAATCGAGTGAATTGTAATTCATTGACTGAAATATACTTTCTGAGAAATTCATGCTCATAAAATATTGATTAAACCATTCAACGTTGATTGAATGTGTAGATTAGTGAACAATATTTTTATTAAAGTAATAATTTTTGGTGTTTCTAATTTAAGTACATAGTAGATTAACATGTTCACTAAAATAGAATTTTCATTTGTTGAGCTTAATATTGCGAATGAAAATTTATGGATTATTTTCTCAACTTTAGTTCCATGACTAAGTTCACCTCTAAATCTTATTCATGAATAAAACTTCTAAATCAAGTGATAACGTTTTACAATACCCCAATTAATACTTATCAGTCAATTCATTTGGAAATGTTTGTCAACTAAGACACAACTACAAATTTCTTACATATCAATAAAATCCAAACAAAAATTCAAAAAATTCAATTTAATTTTTTTAGGTGAACAGCACCTCCACATTGAACACAACATCTTCAAAAGACGAATGAGTTTAGATGGGCATCCAATAGAGGAAGCGAAAAAGGAGGAAATTCAGTCATCAACAACAAAGAAGCTCAATCAAACAGTTGAAGAACCTCCAAAGCCAGAGGAAGAAAAAAAAGTTGATGAGACTCCAAAATGTGGAAGTTGTTATGGTGCTGAATATAATAAAACTCATTGCTGTAACACATGTCAGGATGTCATCGATGCATATAGAGACAAACGATGGAATCCAGATACAGACAAATTTGAACAGTGTATAGGAGAAAAGAAGCTTGAAAGTGAATTTGCTAAAAATGCTCTTGAGGAAGGATGCAATATTTTTGGGTACTTAGAAGTGAACAGAATGGGTGGAAGTTTCCATATTGCACCAGGTCGATCATTCAGTATCAATCACATTCACGTTCATGACGTCCAACCATTTTCATCCTCAAAATTCAACACAAGTCATGTGATTAGAAGATTAACATTTGGTGAGGAATTTGGCTTTGGACAGACAAATCCACTTGACAATTTGGAAGTGACTGCAAAGGATACAGCAATAATGTACAATTATTATATCAAAATAGTTCCAACAATGTATGTCCCACAAGGTGATGCAAAAGGTATAATTCATACAAATCAGTTCTCAGTGACGACACATCAGAAGACAGCACAATCAAGTGGTGGAGAGTCGACAATGCCTGGAATATTCTTTTCATATGAGCTATCACCACTGATGGTGAAATATACAGAAAAATCAAATAGCTTTAGTCACTTTTTAGTTAATATTTGTGGAATTATTGGTGGAATATTCACAGTCGCTGGACTAGTCGACAGTGTTTTACATCGAGTTGAGAAACAAATTCGAAGAAAAATGGAACTAGGAAAATTTACATAAATTTCTTTATTTTTCTGCTGTGAACTGGATATTGAGCATTTAAGTTTAAGAATCATTCCAGTTTTAAGATCAAAACTATCCAAATCCAAAATTGACAAAAATCTCTATTGCAATTTTTTTTCTTTTTTATTGGCAATTAATTTTTGACAATTTTATAAAATTGCATTTATAAACTCTTTATTTTTGACTTCTGCACAAGTGTATGAATGACTTTTTTTATGTGTTAAATAGTCTGATTATTTTTAAAGGATTGAATGAAATAAATAAAATCTCATTTAATATATAAAAGTGTCATGTTTTTGATAGTTGGTGTAAACTTGGGTTACTAGAGGTGTATAACTCTCGCTTTTAATACAATGTTTAATCTTCGAAAAATTTTCATTCCTCTTATTATGATTAGTCATGTTCAATTTTTTTTTTTTTTTGTAATTTGTTAATGGATTTTAAGTAGATTTTCAGCATTTTTTACGATCATATCCGCTATTCTCTGATTTCTAACATTTTTTGTAAAAAAATCTCAAATCAAGTTTACATATGCAAATCTAAAAATCTTCTGAGAATCTCAATAATTTCTTACCATTTTTTTCTCGCGCTTCTCTCACTAGAATCTCCGATAATATGTCAACTAGGTAATATTCCAAAACAAAACTCAAAACACTTTTTATATCTCATTTTTTGCTGTGAGTTTTGCAACTAAACTTCTCATTTTGATGATGACATGAACAATAAAAAAATTGTTTATTGAGTGACAAAATAAAAAATTACAAGCTACTCCGGTACTCAATTGTGTTTGAGGTGCTTTTGTGGAAGGTTGATTTTTATTTATTTCGTGTAAAAAGTCAATGTGATAAAAAGTTATTAAGTGGACAAATTTTTTTAAGTGGTTTTTAATTTTTGTTTATGAAAGTTTGGCAGAATGGATCGAAAAAATGAAGGAAATTTGTGAGTTATTGAGATTGGAATTGATAATGAAAAGTTTTGATTGAGAATTTTGGCCTTTTGAATTTTTGTGCAAGGTGAATTCTCATTAATTAACTTTGAATTTATAAACTAAATCTGCTAGGTGCAATGAAATAAAGCTGATATAAAAAAATTTATTTAAAGTGAAGATTGATTTTTTAAAATAAAAATAATTTAAAAGCTGTAAAAATTTAAAATTTGTAAAAAATAAAAATTTGATAAACTTTAAAATTTATAAAAATTTAAAATTTTAAAAATTTATAAAAATTTAAAATTTTAAAAATCTTTAACAATTTGAAAACTTTAAAAAATTGAAAATTTCAAAAAACTTAAAAATTTGTTCATTTTGAAGTGTTTGAAAAATTGAAAGAATCGAAATAAGTTTAATCTTTAATATTTTTAAAAATTTTTAATTTTTTTTTTTTTAAAAAGAGAAAGTCTTACCTACTTAAAAAATGTCAAAATTTCACAAAAATTAAAAGACCTTGCACTCAAAAAGCGTCAATAAATTCATTCAAAATTTATCTCAATTACTTCAAGATCAGCTGCTTTTGATAATTTAAAAAATGATAAGATTGTCTATTACCAGTAATTTTACGACTTTTTAAGTGACAACTTGAATCCTATTGTGTCTTTTAATTCTTTAATTTATTTCTCTTATCTTTATTAAATAAGTCAATAATGTCTAGAGCGGTGCAAATGTTTAGTAATCTTTGATTTATAACCACTTATCCGACAATTTTTATTTATAGACCTTTAGAACATAAATTATGTGTGAAAATAAATGTCTAGAAAACTTTATTAAGGGCAATTGATTAATTTGTCTATCAATATTGCAATCTTTTGATTTTTTTCCACGCTGTACAGTTAAATTGAAGTGACATTCACGATGAATAATGTGTGACATAAAAAGAAAATAATTTAATGTTTACATTTTGCGTCATGATCTACCCCAATAAAGCTTTTCTTGTAGCTGTTCAGTTCATTCAGAAATTTTGAAAATTGTTTATCATGCTTCTGTTTTTTTTTGGTTTTGTAGGGAAATAGATAACGAGTTGTCTGTCGATCCAACACCAATTTATAAGCGGAGGAGATATTTTGTTGTATTTATGGCATTTTTGGGGTTATTTAATGTTTATGCATTGAGATCAAATTTAAAGTGAGTAACTTAAACTAGAACTGCCATCAAAATTAGATGCATTGTAGGAAAAATATTAAAAACTTTAATACTTGATTTATAGTGTCGCAATAGTGTCAATGACTGAAAATAGAACAGTAACAGATGAATTTGGAAATGAAGAAAATATTGGACCAATTTTCGCTTGGAATTCAAAAGAAAAAGGCTACATTTTGTCAGCATTTTACTATGGATATTTATGTACTCAAATTATTGGGGGTGTCATTGCGGCTAAAATTGGTGGAAACATTGTAAGAAATTATTCATTATTGAGAAACTTCTTTTATGATTAATGTAGTCTTAAGAAGATCATAAATATAAGAACTGTGACTAATTGTCAATCAACAAAAATTTAATATTTTTATAATTATGCAAATTTTTATGGTTAGTGAAATTTTTTTTTCATGTGAATTTTTTCCCATCATATTGTTTTCGCCTCATCATGACTTGATGTTTAAAAAAATTATATTTCCTTCCATACAAAATTATGAACGATGAACCGTTATTAATCAATATAATTTTCTCCAGCTTTTTGGTATAGGAATTGGAGTTACAGCAGTATTTACATTATTGACACCATTAGCTAGTAATTGGAGTATCTATGCACTCATTGCAGTTCGTGTGCTTATGGGAATTTTTGAAGTAAATTTAATTAAAAATTATTTATGAGCAATTTCCCAAAATTTTCAAAAATCTTCTAGGGTGTGACTTACTCAGCACTTTATGAGATGTGGTCAAAATGGGCACCACCTTGTAAGTAACAACATATTTGAAAAAAAAAATCATTAATTCCTAATTAAATTCCTTCCAGTTGAAAGATCGCGAATGGTTGTTGCTGCATTTACTGGAAATTATGTGGGACTTGTAATATCCTTGCCAGTCAGTGGAATACTAGCTAAAAATGTTGGATGGGAATGGGTGTTTTATGTCTTTGGAATAATAGGATGTGTATGGACATTCTTTTGGCTTCTATTGATCAGAAGAAGTCCTGGAAGAGATCCATTCATCAGTATTGGTGAAAGACGATACATTGAACAGTCACTAAATCGACAGTCGAAGGATAAGGCTGTAAAAATTCCATGGAAAGCTATTTGGACATCAAGTGCTGTATGGGCTATAATTGGTAAGATACAAGTCAAAAATTTGACTGTTGAAGGATTTTAACTAACTAAATGTCTATAGCTGCACAGTTTTCTGAAGGCTGGGGATTTTTCACACTTCAAACACAACTGCCTCAATTTTTAAAAGACGCTTTGAACTACGATATTGCAAAATCAGGATTAATCTCTGCACTTCCATATCTTTGCATGTAAGGCTTCAAAATTTTGCTAAAATCAATACTTTAAAATTTTTTTCAGGGCTGTGATGCTTCAAGTTGCTGGTTACCTATCAGATTGGGTCAGAATCAAAGGATATTGGACGACAGGACAAACCAGAAGATACTTCAATAGCATGGCATTCTTAATTCAAATGGCATGCATGTTGTGTGCTGCATTCTTCCTTAATGAAGTTTCGTCAGTTACTTTCATTACAATTGGAGTGGCAATGGCTTCATTTGCTTACTCTAGCTTCTCTGTCAATTATCTTGACATTGCACCTCAATTTGCTGGCCTACTTATGGGAATTTGTAACAGTTTTGCAACTGTTGCTGGAATTGTTAGTCCTATATTGACTGGGTACATTGTTACTGATGCTGTAAGTTTTTTGAGATATTTAGAGACACTTTTGAACTGAAGTTTTGGTAATTTTTTTCAGAGTGCTGATCAATGGAAAATCATATTCTACATAGCAGGTATGTTAAAAGAGTTTTACTAAAAATCAGGCATAATATCTGTTAAACCAATCAATCAACAGGTGGAATCTACTTATTTGGATGCATAATCTACTTCATATGGGCTAAAGGAGATGTTCAAGATTGGGCAATTCAAGAAGATATTAATGCTACTACAGAAAATAATGATAAGCTAGGAACTAGTAATCAAGCACTTGATATCAAAGAATAATGTACCAAGACTACCCCTCACCTCAAACACCATTCCGTTATTTTTTAAAGAATAAATTGAGATTTTTATTAAAATATTTTCATACAAAAAAAAAACAAAGAATTAAACTAAAATTTTTTTTTCAGTTTTCCAAAATAATTTTATGTCAAGAGCTACCTTTTAAGCATAGAACTCTTCAATCTCATTTTTATATTTCTGAATAACAAAACCTCTCTTCAACTTCATCGTTGGTCCAAGCTCACCAGTATGCATGCTGAAATCATTTGGAAGGAGCATGAATTTTCGAATCTTTTGTGCATTTGAAGTTGCTTTCTCATTGGCACGATCGATTGCTTCTTGAATAAGATTAAGAACTTTTTCGTCTGGTCCAGCATCCAAAACTTCACTAATGAGTTTATAATCCAGTCCCAAATTTTTCATATGATGTAAAGAGTCTTCTGCTAACTCATCTTGAGGGATTCCATTGCTGTCAGATTCAGTCTTTAAAGCTATCAGCATTGTCAAGAATTTTCTTTTATCGCCAATCAAAAATGCATTTGAAATTGCTGAACATTCTGCCTTGACTGTATTTTCAATGTTTAAGAATGGAATGTTTTCTCCACCAGCAGTAATAATCAGTTCCTTAATTCTACCAGTCAAGTAAAGAAATCCATTTTTGTCAATGTATCCAACATCACCAGATTTAAGCCACAATTCATCATCAATAACTTCTTTTGTCTTTTCAATGTCATACACATATCCCATGAATGAATTTCTACCACGTGTGCAGATCTCTCCAATTCCATCCTCATCAGGATTTAATATTTTTGCTTCTGTGTTAATTACGCATTTTCCAGTACTTCCAAGTCTAAATGAATCAGGATGTGATGCGAATGTAAGTCCAACTTCAGTCATTCCATAAAGTTCGTAAATTGGCAGATCTAAGCTTAAGAAAAATTTCATTGTATCCACATTGAATGGAGCTGCACCAACCATTAAGTATCTACATCTGTCAAGTCCAATTTTTGCTTTAACTTTACTCAAAATGACATTTCTAGCAATTAAGTAGGAAACTGAAGATGCTGATTTTCCATAAAATTTATTCAAATGATAATTTTGTGCAGTACTTGTTGCCCATGTTGCCAAAACTTTCGATAATCCACGACTAACTTCAATGCCGTGACCAATCTTTTCATGAAATTTTTCATAAACTCTGGGAACTCCAAAAAAGAAAGTTGGACGAGCATCCAATAATGTATTGATAAGACTTCCTTTCAATGCCTTCTTATCAGCAAAATAAACGCATGCTCCTAACGTAATGGTCAGAAAAATATCGATCATTGAACCAGCAACGTGAGACAGAGGAAGATAAGAGACAATAACTTCTGGGTCAGTATGTTTCAAGTTGTATAATTTTAATACATTTCTGAGGTTGAAGATAACATTGTCATGACTCATCATTGCGCCTTTTGGATTGCCTAAAAGATAAGAGAGAGAATATTGAGTACATTTTTTTTATTTTTGAGCATATTCTCTTTTTAAATAGCTACCCGTAGTTCCTGATGTAAAAATCAAGCAGCAACAAGAGTTTGCTTTAATTTCCTTCAAATTCTTCTCATATTCTTCATCATAGTCATCTGTATCCATTGCTTCTAATTCATCCCAACTCATAACTCCTTCATAAACATTTTCAGATGGAAGTGTTTTGATGATAGCCTTCAAATGAGGCAGTTTATCTTTAATTTTCAGAATTTTCTCCAATTGATAATCTTCATCGACAACAACGATGTTTGCTTTACATTTTTCAAGAATATAATGACACGCTTCTGCTGAATTTGATCCATAAATGCCAACGATTTGTCCACTAGAAAATTACCATTATTAGATTTTTAATTTAACAATTAAACGTATAATCAATGAAATTCTAGCGTATAGAGTAACAAGTAGTCGCAAATAAAGTGTAAATATTTTTAGGTCAAAGGACATCACGGAAAAAATTTGATTATGGCAAAAAAAAATATGAATACAAAGTTCAAAATCAACAATTTTTTTTTGTCAGACACGATTTCATGAAGCATCTTATCAACAAGACTGTCGTGATCAAATTTTTCGCATAATATTGTCACGTGAATTTTTTCCATTCCATTTATTAAAAGACGCAAATTCAAGTTGTTGATATTAAACTCTTCATTTGCTTACCCAGCATGAATAACTCCTAACTGCGACAAGAACCACTCAACACTATTGTAAGCAATCACAGCTACTTTTCCATGTTTTTCTAATCCAAGTTTAAGAAATGCCTTGGCAACTTTCTCAACACGATTTTTATATTCTTTATAGCTTATTGGAATCCAAGCGTCATTTTCCTGTTTCTTGTGCATCAATGCTATTCGATCTGGATAAAGATTAACAGTTTCTGTGAGTAATTCAGGAACTGTTGAGGTTCCGTTCATCGTATCATCTTTTAACTTAATTATTTTAACACATTCTGATGGTTCGGAAGTATAGAAACTTGTTGCATCACCAAACTTATCATCTACAATATTTTCCATAATGAGTGAAATTATTTCTGTTCTGAACACTTCAAGCAATTGAACGAAACTGAATTAGAGAGTCCAGCTGATTACACAAAATAATTCTCTCTTGAATATTTTCTAAATAAATATGCTGCTTGCAGCTCAATACAAAATGAGTAACAGAAATGATTAAGTGAATGTGACGACAAGATGTTCTTATCTGTAGCTCTAGACATCGTGTGACCTAGAGACTGACCAAGGAAGTTTAATGAGAGAAAGGCCTGTCTTTTTTTTGAGTACATAAATTTTGTTTACAACACGTGAAATGTTTTTTTTTTAACATTAATTTTTATTTGTAGGAGGATGAATTTGGCTCCTTAAAGTTATGCAAAATTGAAGACAAGGAAGTGATTTGATATTTTGAAGGAACGTTGAATTAATTTTTGAATGTTGAGTTTTTAGAAATTTTAAAAATTATGATAGAATTAATAAATGTAATTTTTTTGAATTCAAATTCACATAATTTTAATGAAAAAATTAAAATTTTAAATTTAGTTTGAATCACTTGCTACCAAGTCCAGACACCTTTATAGACGCAAAAAAATTCAATGATTTTTATTAAATTCAACATATGTCTCAATTAATTTATTTTATGATCACTTCAAAAATATTTTCTGCAATATCAAACCTCCCCGAAGAAATTTTGATAATATTTTCGTTTCTATAAATTTGACATTAAATCAGCTCCTCATTTTTTATTTTCACTCGGAATGTTTACCTGGCATGTATGTTTAATTCATGAGAGAATATAAATTTTATCCTCTAATGCTTGTTCAGATGTCGATGAAAGGTGACAGTCACTTGGCTGCAAATGACATTCTTTTGAGAAAATTAAATATCTTTTTGAGTGAAAATGCATGAAAATGAAAAATTATTTCCACACAGACTGTGTCTAAGTGAATAATTTAATTTATCACTCGAATAGAATTTTTTTGTTTTAGGTCCATTTATCTTCAGTCATAGTAAATTTGGTTCGAATATTTTATGCAATAATGTGGAAAATTTTTGTTAGTTTTTGGGGTTATTTTGAAAATGTTTGAAAAATATTTTGCCAAAATTATATTTGGTGATGGTTTTTAAGGTTCTTAGGGGGTCAGGTTCAAAATCATTCCATTTACTTTAAATACTTTTTTAAAAAAATGATTCAAAAATCTTATCAAAATTTCCTGAAATTTCTCACACAAAAAAGTATTCAAAACATCCACAAGGACCCATTTGCAAAAAAATCACCATACTAATCCCCTTATTTATTCAGTTGCTGATATTTTATCATCTTAAAAAAAATAATTTTTGGCGACAACATGTACGATTTTTTTTATAGCCATCAAATTAAATCTATTTGTTTCTCATCCATTCTAAAAATAAAGTGTTATGAAAAATCCGCATAATATGTGTGCCGAAATAAGCTCACAATCATGACCTAGGCAAAATAAAAACAGATTTTGATGAAATGGAGACAACAATGTGAATGAAAATTTATTTTAAAATAAAAAAAAAATTAAGACGAGATGTTTGTTTACCAGCGAAGCATGATGATAGGATAGGAAAAGAAATGCGCAGTGGAAAAATTTCGCGAGATATGTTTTCACATAGGTATTTTGAGGTCAGACAGCAACTGATGTTGACAATATTTTTATATAAAAGAATTTTGTTTTTCGAGATTTTTATTTTGGTGTATTTTTGGAAATGTGAAAGACAGATTTAAGGATTTATTTGTTGAGATAAATGAAATGGAAGTGAATGATCTGCTTTGGAATTTTTATGTATATTTATGAAAAGTGTTGAGATTTTTTGAGGTAAAAATGATGAATCTAGAAGATCTTGTTATGCATGTTTTCGGAAATTAAAATTTCAAATTCTATGAAAACGGAAATATTTAGGAGAAAGAGTAAATCATAACCTCAAAATTCTCAATTTTTTACCAATTGTAAAACTGTTTAAAGCTTCTTTGAACTATCAAAAAAAAATTAACAAAATTTCAAATTCCTTAGACTTTTTATTTCATTGCAGAATTCCAACTTTATTGCATAAAATAATCAAACTCAATCTCTAGACATTCCACAAAGTCAGTTCCACATAATAAACTTTCGAAAATTTCAACAACACTCCCTTCATATCCATTAATCTCCTCTTATATGCATCTTACAATTAATTAATTTTAAAACTTACAAAAATATATCTCTTAATCTCATTAAGTTCAATTTTACAAAGCAACAATGTAAACTTACTGCATAATTTGTTAACGAAATTGAGCGACGAAGAAATGATGCACATAAAAATACGAAAAAAGTCATTTATTGTGAACATTTATGCTAAAACGAGCTCGCATCAAATTGATGAATTATGTGACAGAAAATTCTTTTAACTACAAAGTTTTAAAGTCGTGAACATATGCAATCAAATGTGAAGCTGAAAAGGTTCAAAAATGCAGGAGAAGACATTAAAGTGCATGTTATTAAATTAGAACAGTGGGAATAATTTTTAATTATACCATTAAAAAAGTTGCAGCGTTGAAAATTCGTTTATTGTATACTTAATTAATTTTTAGTGCATTCTTGAATGTTATAAATTTAAATTTATGTTGTGGATGTAATAGGGTGCTTAAATGAAGAAATTTGAAAAAAAAAATAAATTTTATTAAATTTTGGCTGAAAAATCAAAATTGATTTAAATTTCAATGAAAAAATTAAAATTGGAATTAAATCGATTAAATTTAAAGTTATTAATATTACTATGTGTCTCTTCCCAATTTTAAACGATTAATTACCCCCTCAAATCAAAACCTTCCAATTTCAAAACTAATAATTAATTAACTCCAATAAATTGTTCCTTAAATCACCAATTAACAATGTCACTCAAGCTTCGTAAAACTCATGATCAAAAGACAAAGTGGAATGTGCATTAATAACGCCCATCATCAATCTTTCAATAAAAACTTATTACACATTATTTTCCTCGACGGAATGCAAATGAAAATTGTTGAAAAGAGATGAGATGAAAAAAATATTTTTATAACCCAATTTCATTTCACTTTAACAACACAACGCATTTAAAATGTGCCACAATTTAATTGAGAAAGGAGAATTTATGCGAGGAATAATTGAGCATGATGGTAAAATGGATGTGAATCAGTGTGACTGATTTTAAGTAAGATAGGTTTGGTTGTGTTGGCAATTTGTCTGAAATATCAAAAAAAAAATTTGAATAATTTTTCGGGAATTTTAAAGGATTTAAAATAATTCAAATTTTCATGAACTTTGAATCACCTTCTTATTTTTGAGGTAGTTTATTTTGTACGTTCACTATTTAGGGGAAGGAGGGGGGAAGGGGGGTTAATCCAAGATTTGATCTAAATTTAAAATAAAAATCTTTTCAGCGCTATGACAAAACATTCTGAAACTAAATCTTTACTTCAACTTCCTTTAATCACCTCATTTTAATCACTTAAAAATAGGGTTCGGAAATCTACAGTTAGTATCAGTTACTAACACTTATCTTCAGTTATTTACAGTTTACTAACTGAAGATGACTAACTGAAGATATTTTTCAAACAGCAAAAAATTCGTTATTGAATAATTGAAAAATGAGTTAAAATTATAAAATCAGGACTTCAAATGGTTCAATGAACATTACTAAAGTTTTATCAAGTGTTTTCAAACAGTTTAAGTAATAAAATGATGTAAAATTGAGTAATTTTTAAAAAATTTGTTTGTTTACAATCACATCAAAATAATTTAAATAATTTTTGACCGTTGAGAAAATTTTTAAACTAAAATTAAGTTTTCTGATGATTTTTCATGGTTTTTATAATATTTAAACATATATTCGAGATAATAATTAAATTTCTTTTAAAAATTTACTTAAAAAACATTAAAAAAGCTAAAAATTAAATTTCAAATTAACGAACTTTTTTAATTCAAAAAATTTATCTTCAGTTAGCTAACTGTAGATAACTGAAGATTTTTTGTAAATAACTAACGCGTTAGTAACTGATGATAATCAGTTAGTCTTTTTCCGAACCCTACTTAAAAATCTAATTTTTTTAAAATTTTACACATCAGCAAGCTTAACTCACGTCCTCGAGCATATGGCACGAAAAATTGTAAACTATCAATCAATTGATTAGTTCACACTGAGTTTCACATGTCATGTGGCTTTAAATCTGTAATCCACATCATAATAATCATTTAACATAATTTATGACTGGTTGTTTATTCAGACAAAAGAAAGAAAAACATTGGCGCCATTTTAAATTAATTTTCAGATATCATATGATCCATCTGATCATTCATTAAATTCCACCTTTCATCTTCATCACCACGACTTGTTTATTTCTTTTTCCTTACAATTTTAAAGTTGACATGAATTTTTCATTTAATTTTCTTTCTTTTTTGTTTTTGGCATGAAATTTGTTTTTTATTTACGAACGTGAAAATTTACAAATTAAAAAAAAAAAAAATGACAGTCTTTAAAGGTAATGAAAATAAAGACAATTGAGGATTTTTTAGCTTGTTAAATTTTTGACTAATTCTTCCTGTTATTGAGCTTCTGAGTGATTTGAACTAGAAATGTGTCGATGACTGAAATAGATGAATAACCGTTAAATAAGAGATCATTTTTAAACTTGGACAAAATAATGTTTCAAATAAAATGGAAATAGGGTAAGGCACCGTTCACAAATAACGTCCTAAATTAACGATCATTTTTCAAAAAAGAACAATAAGATTCATAAAAGGACGTCATTTGCGAACGGCCCCTAAATAAAACTTTTATTTTAAAATTAAATTTTTGTTAAGTTGACAATATTAATATTATTATGAATTTAAGAGCCTTTATGAGAAGAGTTATTATAAATTATTCTTTGATATTGAAATTATTTTTTTTATGTTAGGGGTTGTTCACTAATGATGTCCATCAAAATCTTAGATTTTTAGACTCTGTCACAAAATTTTGACACAAAACATTCTATTGTTTAAAACTCAGAACAACCTCCTCCCCTCCACCTAAAAACTGTACATCATAAGTGAACAACCTCTTACTAGTTTTCGTTATTTTCCTCCGCTAAGATAATTTTGATTTTATCGATAATTTCATTATTAACTATGAAATCTCCAGAAAGTTTAGACCACCAATTAGAAATTATTTTAAGAATACTACTTCTTGAATTTTCGCTAACATTTTCATAATAAGAAACATATCGATTGGACTTGAAATATTTTGCATCAATATAAACTTCTTTTGTCTCCTTATGAACATAAAGTTTTTGAAGTTGACGAAGTAAAGTATTTGATCTTGGAAATAAAAACGTAATGATTTTGAAAATAATCCATTCAGTCGAGAAATGAAATCTTTCGTACCTAAAAAAAATTAATTTAATAATAATAAATTTTCATTTGATGATAATTTTGTGGTAGTAACTTACTCAATTTTAATAGCGTAAAATTTACGCAATCGTTTCGCAATTTCAACGTATTTTTGTGCACATGCAATTAAGTTTGTAGTATTTGATCCACTCATGACTTCTTGAACATCGTTAATTACAATTGACAATATGAGATTTGATTGATTGATTGCAAAAATAATCATCAAAGATATTGCAGCACCCTGAATAAAACCAACCAATTTTACAGGATTGATTCCAATTTCTCCGGAAATCATGATCACATATTTCATGAATGAATTTCCGAATCCATAAAAATCTTCAATTTCTCCTCCAAGATTCTTATCAAATATAATCAGCACAAGAGTAGCACATGCTACAAATATTGGAATAAATGCAATAAATACATTCAAATATGTTATAAGAACCTTCTGAAAGCATCTCATGTAGACCGAAAAATTTAAAAATGGAAAAAGATAAGCAGTTGCAATTATAATTGAAAATACATTAAAAACTTCAGTAAATGCAAATACTCTTATAACATCCGTTATTAGACCTGAACTATGAAGAATCATAATGAAAAGTTGAACAATTGGTAAAAAGATCAATCCGATAACTTCAACATAATTTGAAAATTCCTCAAAATAGACTTCACTATTAAAGGTTATCAGTTGAGATAATTCTCTTAAAACTAAAAATGGAATTCTAATTAGAATCAAAAAATAAATCCATCCATGATTCCATTGATTCTTTGTGTCTTCTGATATATTACCAGTTGAATTCTGAGAATAAAATCTTGAATCTTCAAAAGTCACTGATACTAAATTATTATCCAATTCTACAACACATTCAGGTGAAATGTTTTTATTTTCAAAGTCGTCTGAGGAATGAATTGTATATGCAAGAATAATTGTAGGCAGTACATATGTAATGATAAATGCAATAAAATTCCAAAAGAACATTCTATTGTACTTTTGAAGCTTTGCTCTTAGAAAAATTTCAATAACAGGATGTGTGACTAACGGCTTCAAATCATCATATTTTAAAATATATTCCATTGTTCCGTAATCTTCATTCATCAAATCACTATCCGTTACTTTTGTTTGCTTCCAATCAAAATCATAAAATGGCAATAGAAATTGACAATTTATTTCGTAAAGATTATTTACAGATGTAATTCGTGAGTCGAGGAACTTTTTCATTACTTTATTTGTAATCCAACTTTTTGGAAAATATTCATTGTCTAATTGATATTTGTTTTTGAGAAACATTAGCATTGTGTAATAATGAATCTCATCGACTATCATGTTTGATGGAAAATATGGACAGACAATGAGAAAATTATTATAATTAAAAATCGTCTGGACAATTTTCTTTTGATTTGTTTTGATTGCAGCGTAAAGGAAAACGTAAGAAAAATTTGTTGAATATTGTTCATAAAAATGGAAAAAATTTTCACTGCAATTCCGGCGGTCATAGTTTGAAGGAACGCCGTAAATACTTTGGTATGTTCTTTCCATTTTCTTAATCTCTTCAGAATAAATGTCAACAAATTTATCTTCATGTTTACTTAAGATTAAGGATAATAAACTGAAAAATGGATTTGATTCTTCTTTAGACTTAATAATATCGTTGTTAAAATCGATACAATCTGGACAATAAATCATCAATATTCCAATGAAATAATGCTTTCTATGTTGTTTTCCTTCATTAATACCATCAAATAATTCATGATTTTCATTGAAAATCGTATTAGAAATAGTTTTAAAGAGTTTGTCACTTTTCATTAGTTCTGGACAAAACTGACTCATCTCTTCTAAAAGATAGAATATATTTCTTTCGTTTTTGTCCTCTTCTCTTTCATTGTTGTCGATTAGCCTTAAATGATATTCAATCAAACATTTGGATGATGATCCTAATTTTAAATTTTTATTGTCATACGAACGATCAGCAGATTTATAGAAATTGTCATCTGAATCTACATTATTTTGTTCTATATTCATTTTGTGATCATAAAATAACAAGTTTTTAACCATCATGTAATGCTTTGGAGTATAGATTTGATCACAATCTTCAGAAATTGAAATCATTAAAAATGAAAATATATATTCATTATTTTCTGTTTCCAAAACGTAATCGATGAGTTTTTTTCCAAGCGAATTTTTCTGATGATTAATAAAATGCTTATTAAAATTTGCTTTTAATCAAAACCTCAAAAATGATTTTGATAATTTCAAAATTAAATATATAAATATATAAATTAAATATATAAATGGATCCAACAAGTGCGAATAAGAACTTATTTTTCGAACTTGGTACACTATTTTTCGAACGCGGGAAAAAAAATTAAAACAAAAAAATCCGTTAAAACTTGATTATGATTTAGTGAAGCATTTATGCAACATTAATTGCTCATTTCAATACGAAATGAAAATATTTTGCATTATCTACCATATTTAATCTGCCATTTATCAATATTTTGTCAAAACTTACTTATTGTTGAAATTTATTTTCGAAAATGTTTGTAAACAAAACCGTTTGTTTACATTTGACAAGAAAGTAAAAATTATTCAAAATGTGATTAAATTTCATTTGAATTAGAGTTTAAATTGTTGTTTAATATTATACAAATGTAAAATAATCGATATTGGCTAATAACAAAACGCATATTGTCTTTAAAATGAGATTTCTTTAATAATTAATTAAACAGAATTTTCGAAAAATTTTCGCAATTCGTTATAAAAAGTCCCAAAATTTTCAAATTTTTTGAAGTCAACTGCTTCATAGTCTATTCGCACTCGTTGGAAATGGATATAAATATATAAAATATATTGATGCTAATATTAAAATCAGCAAAGAAGTTTGCATTTAATACCAAAAACAATTGAAAGATACTCACAAATGTCAATATTTCCGGTTTTTCCCAAAGTTGGAACTCATTCCAAATGTAACAAAGAACATATTCAAAATCATCCTTCCATTGGCGCGTTTTTAATTCAGATTTTGATAGAATTTGCTCAAATAAGCTTTTTGTCTTCAAATTTCTTCTACCAAACCCAAGGAATCTGGATAGAGGATTGAAAATTCGAACTCGAATTTTCAATCCTTTTTTTTTTGTTCGAAGACTTTCGAACTGAATTTGAAATATTTTTTGTCGTTAAATTTTTTCACATTTTCATGTAATTACAGCTTCAATTACATTTAAATGTATTAAATTCAATATAACTAAGCTTAATACGCTTAAATCTTTAAGTATTTCTTTAATTAAACCATAAATTAAGAATAAAAATTTTATCTTCCAATTTTTTGTAAACTTATACTAACACAAACAAACTTGTTTACATTTTGAGAAGAAAATTTTAAATTAAATTTTTGTTGCTTATTTTTATGAAAAAATATACTGGATCTTACTTAAACGAAGTATTATGATTTACTAATGCCAACTAAATACAGATTTAGTGATGATCCAGTCTCAAAAGAGATAAAATATTGAATTTTCTAAAAAAAATAATTTCGAAAAATTGTAAACAAAACATTTGAACCTTTGCAAAAAATTCAAATATTTTTCGGTTTAACGTAAGACCCTCTATCCAGATTCCTTGGTACCAAACAAAACTCTTCTTGTTTTTAAATTATTTTTAAACAACTTTTTAAATTTGACCTCTCTTGCCGAAACTACACCATTTTCCTCATCCGAATCAATTATGAAATCGTTTTCAATGAACTTAGTCAGCTTTTTCTAGATTTTCAAAAAAAAATTAATATTTAAAAATTTTAAAATATCTGGTATTTTTTTTTTTTTTTTAATTTCCAAACATATGTACATACCAGCAATTTCTTATCATAATTTCCACAAGAATCGTCAAGTATTGTCATAAATTCCGAAACATTTGAAAAAACTTCTTTAATGCAAAGTTTCAATTCTGATTGAGGACAATCAATTAAAATAAATTCTCCTGCGTCTACTAACATTTCAATTCTCGTTAATGTTACTAAAAGTCTTCCATTTTGCTTAATTTCAAACATCCAATATTCTCCAAAATATTCTTTATACATTTTAGTAAATTTTTTGAATTCAGACTTAAATTTATTAAGTAAATTTTCCTTTAAAACGAGAATTAAATTTAAAAATTGTAAATCACAGTAATTAACTAATATTTGGTATGATGATCTACATATTGCTGTGGGCTCTTCAACTTTATAACAAATTCCATTTTCAATTTTTTCTTTCATTTTATAATAGTCCTCGGTGTTGTAACTGTGATAAAATATCAAAAAAACCTTTAAAAGTTGAAATTTATGTTCAACATTTTTGACTGCCAAAGCTAAATCAATCAATTGTTCTATTTCGTTGCGATCAAAATCACGAAATTTAGTTTTATCAAAAAATATATAAATTATTTTGATGCACACGTTATGATACTCATTCATTGTATCATCATTGAGGATACTGACTAAACTACTAAATACTGGAATACTGACTGTAATATCTGAGTCACTTTCTAAATTTCTGATGAATTCACACATTTTAGTTTCTTTGATTATATTATCATCAACTTCTTCTTCACAATTGCATAAAAGTTTTCGATAGATTTTCTTGATATTCTCTTTGTCAGCTATGAATGAAAATTTTTCAATAAAATCTTCAAACTGATTATATGAAAGATTTTCATTATTTTCCTTCATTATGATCGAAACATGATCAGTATTATCAAAATTTTGGCAATCAGAATTCAATTCTATACAAGTTTCATCCATTTTATAGAATTTATTTTTTAAAAACTTATACTTATAATAATTTAAGATTCACAATATTAAATAAAATTTACACTTGTCTTCTGTTCGAGCTACTTTAAAGTATTAATAAAAATATTTAAAAATTAATGCCTTTTAAATTATAATTAATTATTTAATTAATATGACAAATTTTACCCACAAAAGCAAATAATATCAAAAATATTAAATCAGATCCCCCCATTCATGTAAAAAAGTTTACTTAGATCAAAACTTCAAACAACTGGTTTCAATTGAAAATTAATAAAATTGTAATGATTTTATGTTCCATTTATCACCATTTTTATGAGTTTAAAAGACAGTTAAAGCTAGTTTAAACTCAGAAACTTTAAAAATTCAAAGTTTATTTTTACTCATGGCATACTTTCTCACTTTTCATATATAACATTTTTGAAAAAAAAAAAAAACAGTTCACACCAGTTTTGTTCACCCCCCGAATAAGAGGGGTCTGAATTTTCCTGACTCATTTAAATAGATAAGAAATTTAATTCTAAAAAATATAAAATAATAACTAAAATATGTATCATATATGAGTCATTTAGTTTAAAAAAATTTAGCTTACGAATTTGTTTTTCAGTTCCAGTTCATAAGAATTGTCAATTAATAATAATATGAAGCATCTATGTTTACACATGATTAACACTGTTATAGACTGTATCAGGTAATATAAATTTAAAGCAACTATAACTTAATTTCATTTACTGTCACAAACTTAATAAAAATCTTGTAGAAAATTAAAATTTGTATCAACTAAAGAGATTTATTGAGCATAAAAATGTCTGCTTAATTGAGGCATTTTTAACTTGTTTTTCTCATTTTTTGCTGTATTATGTGCTTCAGTAAACAGATTTTTGAGAAAAATTTAAAGAAACTGATTTTTTTTCGCAAATTTAAACGATAATAAAATTAACTTTTTTGATTTTTCTCAAAGATTTGGATTTCAAAAAAATAAATTTTTAAAATGTATTCTTTAAATAATTTTTTCTTAAAATTTATAATTTTTTAAAAATTTTTTTCTTAAAATTCATTTCAGGTGTTTCAACATACTTCATCTACCTCAAAACAACTCATTGTCTATCACAAGTCATACTTCAAAAAAGAATTTTACATTACAAACAAATATTGCATTACACGTCATTTATCCTCCAAAGCAAGGTGTAACAAATCATCATTGAATCTTCAACTTGAAACCCGAAAAAAATTGACAGATTTTTCTTTCTTTTCCCTTTGAAGATGATGAAAATTAAAAAGTCAAGTGAAGAAAATATTTTTAATTATTCCTGTTGCTTACTATAGAGTGAAGGACATCATGTTATACTAAGTAATGAGACATCTTTGAAGATTTTGAGATAAACTTACACCACACGTGTACCTGCTTGTTATAAACAATATGTCATAGAACTTGATAAATTACATTGGATGGTATGTAAAAATTGTGTAAAATTTGGGGTTAGATATGTGCTTAGAAGTTGCAAAATGTGGAATTTAGGGGAATGTTGTTAGGAATTGAACTTACATTCTTAAGAAAAAAATCAAGTTCATGAACATTGTGACACAATTTTGAACTTCAAAATTCGGCTTGATAAAGAGCCAAAAAAATTAAATCAAAACTTACAAAAATTCATTTTCAATCAAAAAATTTCAAACAAACAGAAACAGAAGAAAACTTGCTCAAAAAAATATTCCATCACGTGTGAATCACAATTTAGCAATCTATTGTGAATAATATTTCAACATTCTCGACATCTGACTTCTCTCTAACATTGAAAAAGTGACATTTACATAAGAGTTCATTAGCAAGGCGGAGAGATTACTTTTTCTATTAATATTTCTTTCTTAATCTGTTTTTAAAAATATTTTCATTTTCATATTTTTTTCCATATTTTCTTTTGTCGTCTCGCAAAAAAAAATTATATTTTTAAATACGCAAAAAAAAAAAAAATAAGAAAAAAAATCTCCTCAATTTTCGCTTATGACAATGCTTTGTTAATATTTTTAGCAAAATAATTGCGATCTCATAACAAACGAAATAAGAAAATTGGTGAAATCATACCGGATATTTATCTGACAGTTATGTAGATTGATGATTCCTTTTTTTGTCACACTTATTTTCATTTATTTATTTTTATAAAAATAAATTTTCTCACAAAAATTCTATTTTTTAAGAAAAAAAGCAGAAAGGAATTTTAAGCACCATTATTCATACTTTCAAATGCGTCGACGTATTTTTCTTGTGATAATTGATATTTTTATGAAGAATTTTTTTTTTGAATTTTTTGAAAGCTTTAAGAATTTTATAATTCAAACTTGATTTTAAAAAAAAAACCTTTCTTTAATTTTTGCAATGCTGTAAATTTTTCAACAACAATGTATAACTGGAAATGCAATAAATCCTTCGTTCACAATGTTATTTTCATTTTAAAATTAAATTTTTATTCCGCGAAACAATAAATTTACATTTAAATGCACCAACAAATAAATTTAAGTCGCAAGTCACACAAAACCCCAACAAAACATAAAAATGACTTTTTAATTTTTTTCATGAAAAATTCCTCATTTCATGCACGTGCAAGTCACTAATTGAAACAACGGAAGTAGATCATCAAAAGGATAATATCTTGTTTATTTTGAAAACTTTTCAAAACTTTTGAGTGGCGACTAGGAATTTGCATTTCGACTTTTGAGGAGATTGAGTCTTTTTGGCAGACAACACAACTAACAATAATTTTTTCATTCAATTTTATTTTTGGCAAAATTATTTTTAATTTTGTTAGAGAAATAAAAAAAGTGAGGAATTGAATAAATGAGGAAGATTAAATGCACATTTAAGGATGAAAGCATGAAGAATTTTTTTGACATTCGTTGGGAGCTAAGTTGTCATTTTTTGAATACTTTTATTAGAGGCCATTCACTTACATATGTTACACAAAAAAAGACTTTTTAGACCCTTTCCCTATCTCCTTCGTTGCGCTTCTTGTACGAAAATTCTTTTCTTTTGTTTACCAAGCGACTAAAATCTTATGTTGACTTGATGGCGATCTGATGTTGCCTCTATAGTGTTATAAGTACACTTGCAAAGTTGCCATGTGGCGAATGACGTATGTTACAAAATCCTAGACCCCCTCCCACTAAAAAGCAAATGTACTAAGTGGACTGCCCCTTAAGGATTTAAAATTTTGAAAATGGAACTATTATACGTCCAGCAGACGTCACTTAAACCTTTATAAGTGATTAAACTTGTTATGACTTACAATATGTCAGTTAAATCTCAATTTTGAATATTTAAAGGAGGTCACAGACTTAATAAATTATTGAAAACAAAAAATATGCTAAATTTTACTCAAATCCAAAAAGAAAACAACAACTTTCATCAATCAGTCTACCAAAAAATATATTGAACAACATAATTCAATCTAGAGAATGAATTTGAAAGCATTTAACAATAAATAAATATCGCAAAAAATTCCCCAAAAATATTTATTCAATTACAATATATCTTCAGTCACTGTGCCATCACAGCCAGACTCCGATTTATTCATCATCTTAAGTCAATTTATGAGTCAATTAAGTGGTTTGCCAAAAAGATCAAGATAAAACTAGAATATGCGAAAAAATAATCGTAAGTGAGATTTTAAAAGGATTTTTTTTTTTTTCAAAATGTGAATGCTCTCTCATGGATGGACGGTGAAACTTGATACAAAAATTTCTCATATTTTACTCATTAACAAATGCTAATCAAGTGACTAACGAATGATGAAAAAAAAGAAAGAAAATTAAGGCAGGAATGTGAAAACAAAAATATTAAAAAAGTCATAAATGATGTGTTTATTTGCAGATAGCTTTTAGTGGTCATTTAATCATGACTGCAAAAAAAATTGCCATAAAATTCTGATTCATCATCATTCAGACATTTGTGAAAAGAAAATATTTATGGATAACTTTAAAATATCATTGAATCAGCAACTTTTCATTTATTTTCTTTTCTGTGTTGTGTTTGTGGAATTCAATGCTCTCCTTGCCTCTTATTTTTTTTCACAGTCTCTCACTCAAATCTCATTTTCTTTATTGCTAAAAATATTTACAAAATATTCATTTTTATTTTTTTTTTTTTTCTTTTTAGCTATGAGAAAAGAGACAACAAAGAATTTTCCACATTTTTGAGTTCTTTGCAAGCGAGGAAATTTTTTTTCTTTTTTTCTGAATATGAGTCAGGACATCTGTTACATCTGTTTTGATGATCTTCTGTCAAAGTAAAGTGCTTAGTAATTAGTTCATTGCATCTTCGACTCCAGATGTCTGTGGAATTATAGAAGATTTTCATTGAGTGAATATTTCATTCATTATGTGGTTTTTTCTAGTTACTTAGCATAGCAGACATTAGTGATTAAGATCAGTTTTGAGGAAATAAAATTGAAATTTTGCAGGATGGAGGAAATTCTTTGGAAAATTTTTTGAATTTGAATTGTATAGAAGCATTTTCTTGGATTGAAAATATTTAAATAGCTTTTGTGGTTCATGCGGACGTGAACTATGATTTTTTCAAATCTTAATCCTTAAATTTCATAAACAATACACAATTTTATGAATTTTTGATGCTTGAAAAATTAGTTTATAAATTCAGTTTACGTACAAAACACAAAGAAATTTCTAGAATTTTGAATAATTCAATTAAGTTTACATCCCTTGAAAATAAAGGAATGTGTACACCTTAGTACTTTATTAGATCGCTCATTTGAGAAGAAAATAATGAAAAAAATGAAAGCTAGTTGAGAAATATATTTGAAATCATGAGAATTGAAAACGCATGTGGTACTCTCTTTCAGAAATAAACTTAAAAAGATTACGAAAAATCCAAAATACAAAATTCTAAAAATGAGGATTTTTTTAAATTTAAATTTTTATTTCTAACTAACTTATTTAAACATTTAAAAACTATTTAAACATTTAAAGCCTGATTTAAGGTATTATCAAAATTTTTGATGCCAATCAAATCAAGTTTGAAAAACATGCTTTGGATGTTTTGTTGGTTTTAAACAAAAAATTATGCCTAAATACTAAACTATATATATTGTGACAATATTGAAGTATGATTCAAATAAATTTACGAAAATCGATACAAAAAAATCACAAAAATACAATGAACAAACCCCAAATTAGGTAATTTATCAATTTTAATGATTTACGTTGACAGTGTCTATTAACTTTTATCGATCAAACAATGAGTAATTCTCACCCAAAATGCGACCATCCTCTCATTTTTCCTCTCGGAAAATTTTGCTAAAAAGAATTCACTTCCATTGGCTTCTTCTCAAATGAATCGTGAATTTTTTTTCATTTTCTTTTTCTTTCCTCATTTCTTTATTTTCAAACAAGCGTCGAACGAACGACTAAAAAAGTAGAAAAAAAGAAGAAACAGAAAAAATTTTTCGCTCACTTTTTTTCGTCGAAACTCACAACTGTCAGTTGATAAAATACTCTCGTACAATATAGACGTACTCTGAACAAGCAGAGCTGAAAAAATAGATCATTTTTTTCTCTCAGACTTTATTTTCATTTTGTGTATAAATTAAAAGAAGGTGAATCAGTTGGAAAGGAATTTTCACAAAAAAAGAAAAACGAAAAAAAAAACAATTTTTTTTGCAAAACATAAAAAAATTAATCTTGTGAAGAACAAAAAAGAAAATTTGTTAAAAAAATAAAAGAATTCAGTGATTTGTGAATTAAATTAGTTAATAATGATGACTTTGACAATGCCGCCAGCAACAACAGATGAGAATCTTCGACTATTGTCGACTGAAAACAAATTAAAATCAACAGACATTCAAGAAATACTTAAAAGTGCTAATAATACAAATGATGAGAATGTCAACGATAATGCAAACACATCAATCACATCAAGGTATGTTGAAGTTATCTTATCGTGTCTCTTTTTAACTATTTACATATGACGATGAAAATATTTAGAACAGAGACAACAACAACAACAACAGGTTGTGTATGATAACTATTTAGGATGTTGGGGGATTGATGATTTTTTGTGGTTATGTTGATAATTTTTAGTGGGATTAAGGTTAGAATTGTTAAGGATTTGAACCATAAATGCAGATTTTTAAAACTACATAAAATTCAATTTAATTCCAAAAAAATCTTTATCAACTTAACTCCGTCCTGCTCTCAACAAATGACTCACAAATCCTCCCCTTAAAATACCCTTCAAGTAAAATTCAAAAAATTCATTTAAAAAAATTGCAAGCAAGCACTTAAAAAATATAAAATAAATCACATTGCAATTTAACTGCTGTTTCGACTTTAATGACAATTTTAATGCGGTCGTCTGAAGGATGAGTGAGAAAAGAGAATTCATTCTAAAAGTAAACAAAAAAGGCGAAAAAAAGAAGACATTTTTGAAATAATTTAAATTTCTCAACAAATCTTAAAGGCATTAAAAGATGGCAATTGATGGCACTAGAAAATGTAAAGAAAATTTTATTTTATTGCTGTTACTTACTGTTTGCGAATTCAATTGGACCTTGTGGGATTAATAAAAAAATTTATTGCACACGGCTTTTTCAATGTTGGGATTTTTAATTTGTAGTGGAAATGAACAAGTGTTGAGTATGAGCATATGATTGTTTGAGAGGAGAAGATAAAATTTTTATGTCTATTCTACTCGGTTTATTGATCAATTTTGATTTGATTAAATTATTAATAGGTCTATTTAAAGGTCAAACAGACATTGAGAATGGTCATTATTGATTTTTTTGTTGCTATAAAGTTCAAGGGTCACCAAAATCAAAACTGAAACTATACGTAACTTTTGAATACCCTCAATTCTAAAATTCCTTTCACTTCTTCCAATCTCATTAAAACAAAAAGAACATATTAGCATAAACCAATAGTCAAGGTGCTAATTTGCATTCAGTGCTGTAACATTCAAGTTTTGAGTTTTGTTTTGTCTCACATTTTGGTTGCTATAGTTTTGAGTGGTATTTACCCGAATAGACAAAGAGTACGCTCAGAGTACGCTCAACTTTTGGCTGAGTATACTCACTTGAGCATGCTCATTCATACAAAATTTGATCGCACTACTTTACGCATTTGAGCACGTCATTTGAGCATACTCTGAGCATACTCATTGAGTGTACTCAGAGCATACTAATTGCATACAATTGAGCATGCTCATAAGTATACTCATGAGTGTACTCATTAAGCATGCTCATAAGTACACTCTGAGTATACTCAAATAATCGATCAAAATTTTAAAAAATAAATATTTTTTTATACTTTTTCACATTTTTGGAATATTTTTTATTATTCTGTAGCATTTGTACTGTTTTAGGACAAATTTTATTTATTAGTAAATCTGAAATGAAACTTAGAAAATTTTTGATTTTACCTGGATTCGAACTCATGACCGCTCTGTTGCTGTTGAGACCTTCACCTTAACCGTTGCGCCACTGCTACTTTTTACCTATATAATAATTTTTGGCAAAAGGCACATATAAATTATTATATATGTAAAATACTCTAAAACGGGTCTCATATTGTCTTATTAGACTTTTAACATGCTTAAAAGTCATAATTCCCAAAAAAAAATATTTATATTAATTGAATCTTTCACTTGTGAAGTATATAAAAATATCACAAAATTTTTGAGCATACTCATGAGCATACTCAAAAACTTAGAGAAAATTTTAAAAATCAAAGATTTTTTAAGGATTCTAGTGAGCATGCTCAGAGTATACTCAAGAGTATACTCAAGATGAGCATACTCGATTTTCTAAAATTTAGCATGCTCATGAGCATACTCAAAAACTTAGAGAAAATTTTAAAAATCAAAGAATTTTTAAGAATTCTAGTGAGCATGCTCAGAGTATACTCAAGAGTATACTCAAAATGAGCACGTAATAGGCTAATGAGAGAATTTTTTTTGAGTGTACTCAGCACGTACTCAAGAGTATACTCAAGATGAGCATACTCGATTTTCATAATTTAGCATGCTCATGAGCATGAGAGAATTTTTTTTGAGTGTACTCAGCACGTACTCAAGAGTATACTCAAGATGAGCATACTCGATTTTCTACAATTTAGCATGCTCATGAGCATACTCAATCGAACGTGCTCATTTAATTTTTGAAACAATTTATTGAGCATATTCAGAGTATACTCATGAGTATACTCAAGTGAGTGTACTCAGCTGAGCACGTGGAGCAATATTTTGAGTATGCTCATAAGTATACTCAGTTGAACATGCTCATCAATATATTTTTATTTTTTTATTGAGCACATTCAGAGTATACTCATGAGTATACTCAAGTGAGTGTACTCAGCTGAGTACGTGGAGCAATATTTTGAGTATGCTCATAAGTATACTCAGTTGAACATGCTCATCAATATATTTTTATTTTTTTTATGAGTATGTTCAGAGTATACTTATGAGTATGCTCAAGTGAGTGTACTCAGCTGAGCACGTAAAACAGTGTTTTTGAGCATACTCAGTAGCGTGCTCAAAAAACTGAGCATGCTCAATGTTTATTCGGGTTAGCTTAAGATATTGACGTCAGTAATTTTATTATGGAAGGTATAACTTGATATATAGCAAAAATAAAGAGGTGTGCTGAGGTAATGCAATCATTAATGACGTTATTAAAGGGTATATCAAATTGGATGTTATAAAGTTAATAATGCAATTTGTGCAGTTGTGGAATTATTGGCATTGAATTGAGTTGTCATCGCTTAACTGTAGTAAATTAAAAGTTTAAAACTACGACTAAAGATAAATTGAGTGCTAAGAGCTCAGCCTTCAGAGTTAAAGGTACTACAATTCAATTAGGATTGAACTGATTGTACCACAACCAATAAAACTTTAATTTAAATTTAGAATTAAACTTAAAAAAAAGAAAACAATTTCAAAATCTGAAAATTAGGAAGAAGTATTTCCTAAAAACCTTTCACATCACCTTCAATCATCTCATCAGTCATCAATTTTCACAATCTTTTGAAAATTTTACTTCCTGAAACTTAGTCGAGGTTGTTAATTTATTGAAAATTTTCTTTGTTAGTTTTTAGTTTACTATTTATTTCAATGAGGTCGTTAACTTGATATGTTTATTCAGAATTCGGAGTTGAATGGCTGTTTTAGCGGATTTGGTCAAGATTTGATTATACAGAGACTAAAATTTTAAAGTTTGATTAAATGATAATTATGTTCTTATGAATTTAATTTTAAATTTCGTGTGGTTCTTAAATTCAAACATTTAATTAAAATAATCAAAAAATTCAATCAAGTTCGGCATTATTTTTACTAATTCATCATCAAATCTAAGCAAAATAAGATCTCGTTTCTAAAATCGCCAGGTGAATAATTTAAATATATTAAAACGTGAGTTATTTTAATTATTTGGCACAAGATTTGAAAGTCTAATGTTTAGACGAGCTATTGATTTAAACCAGATCAATATTTAGTTAATTAATTAAGTTGCTTGCTTAAGTAATAAAATTGAAAGCTACACCTTTTCATAGTAATAAAAGTCGGATAACAATGTTTGCTTTTTATTTTATTCGTCATGCGATTTTGAGCTTCTTTTATGGCTTTTGATGTTGGATCTATAAAATATTTCAGACTGAAATCAATACTTGATTATACAAAATTTTATATTCGAAGCTAGAACTTCATTAACATGGGCATATTTCTCATAAATATAAAAACATTTTGCAATAGTTTGTCATGTCTTTCCCGCCTTAATACAGCAAAAGTTTTCCGCCCTTGTAATTTCATAATTTTTTTCTCTACACAAAATAAAGGAATTTATAAATTTTTCTCTTTTTGAGAAATTAAAAAAAAAAATAGAAATTCCACTTAGAAATGAAAAAGTTTTTTTACACTTCTGTTTTTCTTTATTGAAATTCTAGATTTTCATTATTTTCTTATTAATCGAAGATGAATTTCACTTAGTGGCGCCCTTTCAATGTTTTTCATGTTTACATGCAGGAAATTCTTATATTTTTGATTTGTGTGAATTTGTATTTAGGGGTTCTGAGTTGTCGGCAAATTATATTTGGAAAGTTATGAACAAGTGTTCCCGAAGTCTCGGTTTCAAAAAGTTTTTAAATTCACGGGAATTCTCGATCTCAGTCTCAGCATCGGGAATCCTTAATTGTAATCAAATTATGAAGATGGACCCCAAACTACCCAAGTTGTGGAAATGACAAAATTAAAAAAAAATATATATAAATTAATTCTGACTCCAAACCCACTTTAAATTTTATTTTCTCAGTCAAAAGATTGGAATGTAGTCACTTTGACTCACTTTGTTTCATCTTGTCAAGGAAATTTTCATTCAAATTCCTTTCTGTCATAATTTTCTTCTTCTTCTTTCCCATGCTTCTCGTATTTACTTTTCTCCTCACTGCTTATAAAATAAAAATTTTAGAGCATTTAGACGATCGGAAAAGCGTGAAGTGACATGAGAGGAATTCATACATTTTGCATCTTCTCAACATTACTTTTGATTACTTTTTCGTGCAACATGCCTGCCTGATTTTCTCTTCAAAAAAAATCTACTTTAGACCTCGTCGCATTCACATAGTTGATCCGGTGCCAAAATATTTTAATAATTATGAAAATTATTGCTCACTTTTGACTTCTTTCTCGGCTTTTATGTGCGCTTTATTTTTGATGAATTTTTTTATTAGTTGCGCTTGCAGTAATTTATGCAGATTTATCCATTAAAATAGCAATAAAATTTTGTTTTATTAAGATGTGATGAATATTTTTAGCAAAAATTGGGTGTTTTCGAGTATTAATTGGGAATCATTTATTTAATGAGAATGGATGTTAAATTTAATTGATTTGGTGGAAATAGATTGAGTGGATTTATTTTAGAGAAATTGAAAAGGTGAATGAAGGTCATGAAAAGGTATAATGCGATACTTTTATGTTAGTTATATCAATATTCATTCATAATTTGGAAATTTAAATCTGTCCTAATTAAGGATTTGAACCTATAACTTCTGAATTTTATACATGGTTTGGAGCTGACCCAATCGATTTTTGATCAAGTTTGATCATTTTTGCAAATTTTTGATATCTTTTGCTCATCAATCTTGATTAAAGATTCGAACCTATAACTTATAAGTTTTAATATCAAATTTAAGTCAAATATCAAGCTAATTACTCAACTGAAGTTTTCGTACTTGTGATTTTGAATACTCCTTATTTTAATGACCTAACCTTAAAGTTACTTAAACATGTCAAAATCCTAAGGTAACAGCTTAACATAAAAATTTTAAAATTTCATAACAATCTACCTAAACCATAACCTTCAATATTCCCATCAATTTAAAATCTTCTAAAACCACCACAAGGGCTTAACGTTGTCTAAATTCTCAGAAATTAAGTAACTCAAACGATTGGAATTCAAAGCGACCTGTTTGAAATTAAACCGAAGTAAATGAAAGAAAAAGAAATTTTCTGTTCTTCTTAAGTGTGATAAATTTTTCCGACGACACAAACCTGGCGACCAAACGACGATGCTTTTTCTTCTTTGATTGTTTATTTCATTGAATGAATGTACGATTGGGATTAAGAATTTGTCATAATTTATAGCACATTTCACGATGAATATTTATTTTATCATTTCTCAAATTTCCCATCCTCACTCATTTGCAGCATGAAAAAAAAAAGAAATAAGTCAACATTTTTGCTTAATTAAATCATCGCCCATATCACTTCCTTCTGACCGCTCACTGATCATCACATAAATCATTCAGAATGCGGTCGAAATTCTTTAATGCTCGCATTTTTTCTCTCTTCATTCATCTGCTTTACTTATGCTGAATGAGGTCGTCTGTTCGTTGCTCAGTTGACAACAATAATCTACTTACATATTTCTTTTATTTTGTAGTTTTTTAATTGGCTCTAAAGTATTTTTGCTTTCGTCACAAATCAATGGTTTAAAAATAGATTTGTGTAAGAATCGAAATTGAAAATGAATGAGATGAGAAAAAATGTGAAGTTCAAGGACTTTTTCATGGGTTTGAAAATGAAAAGATTATTTCTTTTCAAGTGGGTATTTTATTACATTTTTCTGAAGATTTTTCTTTGTTTGTGATATTTTTGGATTGTTGATGAAATTGAATTTTTTGTGGGGTTCAAGGATCTTTTTCTAGGTTGGATTGAGGAATTTATTTAAAATTGCTAAAGTAAAGGTTTTTAGTAAGGATTCAAACCCTTGTTTTGTATCGATTGTTTAGCATTTTAACCTACAATGATCATACTTTCATGCTAGAAGTTTTGCTTACATCTAAATCCAGCCTACACAAAGATTCCCACAGAGTCTAAAATCTAAAATAAAATTCCATAGATTCTTCAATAATTTAAACAAAAAATATCAAAGAACTTATCGTAAATTCCCACACATGCCTCCCCACCTCCAACAGCTCTCAACTATAATTTCCACCTAAATATTAACAAATTTCCAATTTACTCAAATTATACTAAAAGAAAGAAAAAATTCATTAAAGAAATTCTGTTTACAATAATGAGCAGCAGCTGAGATGTTTCAATTTAAAGAAGAAAAAAAATTGTAAGAAGAATAAAATTGAAAATATTTACACAAAGATCTCGTCTCTTTTTCATTTTTCATCATGTGAATCTGAGATTTTTTAGCGCATTTTTGCAAAAAATGACGCTTATAGTTTCACTTTGTTCGGCTGGCTGGTTCAAGGCTGGATGAGCTCTGAGATCTCAGAAACCAGACATAGTTAAGAGTTCTGTTATGATGAATTATCTTTCTACTATCGAGTTATTCCGGCCTCGCTTATTAAAAAATCGTTAAATGATCTACAATTCCTGTAATCAACGATTTAACATTAAATAAGGAAAAAAATTGTTGAAAACCCCTCGATAAAAATTTGAATTTTTTTTGACCGTTGGAATTTAAAATTTTTTTGACCGTTATTTTTGGTCAAAATTTTTTTCTTTCTTTTTGTAAGGTTTTGTATTTATTATTGTGAGAACAGACTTTTCATGCATAGAGCATGCTAGAAAGACGGAATTTAATGGATTCTGTTATTATTATATAGTTTTTTTTTTTATAAAAATTGTATTTTCTTGCAGGGTTTTTTGATGATAAAAGAAGAATTAAGGGATTTTGTAATTAAAAGCAGTTTCTATTTAATCGATTACTGATCGCTGCGACAAAAATGCGCTTAAGTCCCTCGATTAACAACACGAGGACTTTGAACATTTTTTATATACGTACTTGCGAAAATGTGAAAATTCCAAATTTTCAACAGCACCCTCACATTTTACGCAATTTCTCATTGAAAATAGATGGTCAGACATGAAGTAAATTAAATATTATTTAACATCTAAATGACTAAGCTAATAATGCGTAATAGTAATTATAGTAGCGTTGATCGTGTGGGTCTGTAGATTTAATATAAAATGAAAAATTGTACGCTTGAGAATTGAAAAACGGAGAAGAAAAAAATTCATGAATGTGAAAATTAATTGAAATTCTTTTCAGTCAGTTTTATGGGCCCGTGAAAAAAAAGTTTGATGTTCTCACGCAATGGGAAATTGAACTTTTGCTAAATTAGGTATGGTGCTGCTCATTTATAACGTATATCAGAAACTTGAATTTATAGACTCCCTCTGTCACAAAATCTTCATACAAAAAAAAATCTATTTTTCAAAACTATCACACAGCCTTAGACCCCCTTCCCCCAAAAAATCGGACGTCATAAGTGAACGACCCCTATTGATTATTTTAATGAAGGTGGGATTGTGAAATTTCTTTGTGTGGAGAGGGTTGAGGGTGGTAGTATGGTTATATAATTAGAGATTTTCTAGTAATTAAGGCTAGTTTATGGTAGATAGTTTGTTGATCTGCTAATATTAAATCTAATTTCTCAAATTTATTCACAAAATCAATTTTTAATCACAAAATTTTCCAATTTTCAAAACAAACACCAAAAAATATCCCAACCACATTATAGCAGCTGTAACTGCTTCATTTCATAAAATGTTTAATAAATTTTGAGGCAAGACTTGAGTTATAATATCGCAGATTTTTTGACAACTTAATCTTCATCACCAGACTGTTTATTTTGCGAACAAAGAACGTGAATCATCAACCCAAATTCATTCTGTTGTATATTTTAAACTTTACTGCTCAATAAATCATCGTGATATGTGAAAATAAATTAATTATTATCACATGTAAGTAGTGACCAGTTATCACGTCTCAAAAATCCATAAATTATAGTCATCATAGCTGTAGATTTTAATATAAAACAAACATGAATTCCTTTCTAAACTATTTCTAGAAAATATTATTTTTTTTCTCATTTATGCGCACCGGTGATTTTTTTTATCATAAGAATAGAAATGAAAAAAAAAAAATGTGAAAATAAATTTTTTACGGGTGTGTTGCATAGAGCGGACCACTATTCTGCAGAATTCTGCAGAATTCTGAACCATAATTCTGATGGAAAATTCTGCAGAATTCTTTCCAGAATTCAACAGAATTCTGCAGAATTCTGTTTCTTAAATATGCTATTCTTATTTAGGTAAAATATTTTGAAATGAGTCTGTTGCATAGGTCGAGCAGAATAATTCTGCAGAATTTTTTAACAGAATTTTAAATTCGATTCTGCAGAATTTTTAACAGAATTCTGGAGAATTTTACAGAATTCTCCAGAATTTATTCTGGTTTCATAAAAATATATGTCTCACAATTTAAACGCAACATGTTTTTTGTTACAAGAATTATTCTGCAGAATTCTGAAAATAAATTCTGGAGAATTCTGCAGAATTTAATTAAAGTTTTGAAGAATTCTGTAGAATTCTGAAGATTTATACTTAAATTTTTTTTTTTTTTAATTTTTAATTTTAAAAATATTAGGTAAATGAAAACGTTTTGGGGGCCGTTCACAAAGTACGTTCGCATTTTAGGGGGGAGGGGTAATATTTTGTAATATTTTGATCATGTGAATTTAGTTTTCATACATACGTTAAAGAAAGTTAGTTAAGTATTTTTTTTTTCAATAGATATCTTCTTATAAAGTTTATTTTGGATTTAAAAAAATTAGTTAAAAAAAAATTAAAAAAATTTTATACCAACGTTTTTTATAAAATGAAAAAAATTATTTTTGAACGTTCAGGGGGGGGGGTTGACAATTTGTAACCATGCGTAACAAGGGGGGTCTAAAAAGTCATTTTTAACGTACTTTGTGCGTAACGTACTTTGTGAACGGCCCCTTGTGAATATTATGTTTTTCAAACTCAGCAATCAGTTTTTAAGCATTTTGTTTTAGTAGAAATTTTAAAAGTTCAGCTTGAAATTTCTACTTTCAATTCAAATTATAAATCTCTTTGGATTTTAGGGGTTTAATATATATTACTAATTTTTATAATTTAGCTTTTCTTTATATCCGATAGAATTATGGTGATCAAACAAATATTATCATTATTATCGAAACATTGACCTATGAAATTTTCCGCAATTGAGTACCGATTCTATAAGATGCTTAAATTCAATTTATGAATTTAATTTTTAAAAAATGTCACATCTTACGAAAAATTATTTAAGCGTCCATCTAACATGAATTTTAAATTCATAATATGATTGATTTAAAAGATTATGAATGCTTCTATCTTGTAACAAAAAACATGTTGCATTTAAGTTGCGAGACAAATATTTTTTCTATGCAACAGACTCATTTCAAAATATTTTACCTAAATAAGAATAGCATAATTAAGAAACAGAATTCTGCAGAATTCTGTTAAATTCTGGAAAGAATTCTGCAGAATTTTCCATCAGAATTATTGTTCAGAATTCTGCAGAATTCTGCAGAATAGTGGTCCGCTCTATGCAACAGAAGCATTTTTTACCGTTGAGATGGAATTTCATGAAAAAAATAGAGATGGTTGAGTATTTATTTTTATTTTGGCGATAAATTAAGAATTCTTCATCCTTATTTCATTCATTAAGTTGAATGTGATTCAACGATATTTTTGGCAAAGAGGGGGTTTGTTTGATAATGACGAAAAATTTGGAATTTAAAAAAAATTGATAAAAATTTGGGAATAATTTGGGAATAATTTTAATTCAAAATCATAGTTTTGAGGTATCGATCATTTTAGATTCCATTTAACCATAAATGTCTTCAAATTGTAGACACTATAGGCAATCTGCCCAACAAAAAAAATCTTTTGTAGAAAAACCAAAAGTGATAAAAACATTTTCTCTTGAGCTTAATTCTGTTTGACATTTACATATAAACATGTGATAAGCTAGATAAAATTGGCATAGGAATTTGTCCTACTTATTTTATAGCAGATAATTTTGATAAAAATAAATCTTGAATAAAATGATTTTTTTGTGACAATAATTGTTCAGTCCACCAACATAGCCTAGACTTCAAGTTAATAAAAACCAAATCAAATCTGAGTGAAAACTCATGTAAATTCCAATGCTTAATTGCCTGTAAAAATTCAAAATTAACTGAAAGATCAGCAGTCACTAGAAAAAAAATTATCAAAATCATAAAAAATTTGTCAGTAAATTTACCACTTTGACATTTTTATTTGAGCGTTAAAAGTCAAAACAATTTTTTTTTCTCATCCAGACAATCACGCCTATATTTGTGCGCGGCATATTTTTACACATGTTTGACGTCAATTGAACGTGCAACGAAAACATTCTTTCTTCTCATCTTTCTCTGTCCCACATGTTGTTGCTTCTTTAAATGGACATTAGCCTTGTTGTTATTGTTTTTATTATAAAGAGCGTGGAAAATAAGGCGAAGGAATTTGAGGAATGAATCACGCGAAAAAATAGAGAAAAAGTCACGAACTAGCGTGTCTTTATTTTTAAACAACAAAATTCTTTTTTTTTATTTTATTTTGACATTAAATTTTTTCTCTCTTTTTTCCTCTAAATTTTTCCGAACGCACGATTTTTTTTTTTTTTTTTTGAATGAGAAAAAAAAATTCATTCAGAAGATTTTTCACGGTGAGGGTTAACTGATGCTATTGTTACGACTGTTTGATGAGATCATAGATTTAAAAATGAGTAAGAGACAGACGATGTGATTGTTTAGGTTGTAAAATGAACAATTTATTGAATGTTGAAGAATTTGAAAGAACGTAAACTGATGGGTTCGACAAATTGGCTGTGGGATGATTGTGATGATTATTTGGCTTTTTGACGAGAAAATGGGAATTGAAATTGATTATATTGAATATTGTATAATAATATGTGATGGTTGTACGTCAGAGAGTCTGACAAATGTTTTGTTTATTTTAATGCTGATTTTTGTGGAATTTGATCATTTTTGGTCATGAAAAGTGTTACACTGACCATGATTTTTAGGGAGTTTTAAGGTTAATGAGGGATTGCACATTGAGTTTATGGTTTTTTAATTTATTTGGATACCTAAAATCTCTTTTTAACTAATGCCGAATTACGTACCAATAATAAAGTTAAGGATCGACATTGACATCAATTTTCATACACAACTAATTTCTACTTCCAAACAATTCAGAAAAAAATCTAATAATCTTTTCCATTTCTCTTCTCATTCCAGCAAACAAATGCCGTTCTACTTTGGAATCTCAGAAATCCTTCCGAATCTATACTTATGTGGAGCATGTGCAATTGTCCGTCCAGAAACACTCGAAAAGCTACAAATTAAGTTCGTCGTGAATGCCACAGTTGAACTACCAGACACACCACTTCCAGATGACAAGCCAGAATACATGAGAGTTCCAGTCAAAGACGTTCGTGAATCAAATTTAATGGAATATTTTGATAAGGTTGCAGACATGATTGAAAAGACAAGACAGGATGATGGAAAGAGTTTAGTTCATTGTGTGGCTGGAGTTTCAAGGTCGACATCCTTGGTGTTGGCATATCTCATGAAATACGCAGACATGTCATTGAAACAAGCATTCCAACATGTGAGGAGCGTAAGACCGCAAATTAGACCAAACATGGGATTTTTCAAGCAATTGATTGATTATGAGCAGAGACTTTATGGCTCAACGACCGTATCGATGGTTCATTGTATGTCACTTGGTGAGGAAATTCCTGATGTTTATGAGTCGGAATATAAAGCTATGGAGATGCTGTACCAAAAATATAGAAGAAGTTTTGCCAGACGATGAATTTTCTGGCTAAAAAACTTGAAGCTATAAGCATGAATTCAGTGATATGAATGGTGAAAATTGAAAAATTATAGAAGGTTGGAATCGATGGAAATGAGATTTAAGGATGGAATTGACTAAAACCTTTAAATGTATTTTAATTAATTTAAGATTAAAGTCTATTGTAATTTTGGATTAATTCAGTTTAATGATGAGTAAATTTTAAAATTAAATGATAACTTTTAAATGTGTAAGAATTATGAATAAAAATGAAAATTCAATAAAATTTATTGACATTAATAATTTAAACCTATTGAAATTTATACATTAATCTTATATGAATTTCAGAAAATTCTTTAATTTTTCAGTATTTTCAGATGAATATAATTCAATTATGAAGGAAGTGCGAAACAAACAATAAATTCCTCCCTATAAATAACTCACGAAAATAAAAGTAAAAAAATTTAAATTCATCAATTCCAGATCTTAAAGGCAAATATTTATTGAAATTCCAATTCAGTTCACATGAGTCAATTAAGAATGAAATGCACTGCTTGAGATAAACAAAATAAACCAGAGATGATTTAATGAATTCTTCTTGATGATTAAGGTGCGAGTTATTTTTGGGATAATGGATGACGTGGGAAAAATTTTTTTGTATGTTTATAATTATTTTAAGCAGTTCTTCTTATCATCAACAAAGATAAAGTCATTTAAAAAAAACTGTAATTTTTTTCACTTTTGGATTTCGGTGTCAAATTTTGAAACTTTAGTTTTCATAAAATAATTTTTAAAAATTTTTTCAATTATTTAGTTTAAAAGTTTGAATTAATTTTTAATGCCTAAAAAACAGGATTTTAAAAAATTTAAATAGGCAACTTGTAAAAAAATACAATAGCTCAGTGGCATTTCAAGGCGAGGATCCCCCTTTGGAGAAAAATTTCTTCATTTTGCTAGGGTTTTTGAGGAAAAAAGTATTTCGACTCTCCCTAATTTTTTTCGTGCAAAAAAATTTTTGAACCCCCCTTAGAAAATATTTCTGGCTACGTTCCTAAAAAAGTTTAATTCTTCTAATATTGATACTACCCTTAGTAAGTTCATTTTGTTCGATTAAGAAATAAAATGAAAGCTTTTAACAAAACTTTCCTAACGATTTTCAAAAATTCAAAAAGCTTTTCAATAACATGAAGTTGGCATCAAAATAAAGTTTTCAAATAATTTGTCGTTACTGTAAAAAGCTTTCTTATAGGAATTCTCAAAATTAAAGAATCTTTACAAATAATCCAGCTAAGAACATTAATCAAATTGGGATAAAAAATTATTATTATTGGAGAAGATTCTTCCCGTCTTTTTTGGATAATCAATCAAGAATTATTAATGATTATTCCTGTTATTTGATTATGTCATCTAAAATGACGATTTGTGAATATTGCAACTGAATTGTTAATTTTTTAAGAATAGTGATAGAGATTTTCAATTTATTTACTTCCTGGATAATTTATAAAAATTGCTGATGAAATAATTGAAGAATTAATTTTTAAGGAAAAGATTTGTAAATTCTTCCAAAATCTTTATTCTTTTTTCATGAAATTAATTTAGGTAATAAAAATTTTTTAAAACAAAATCATTGAAAATGAAAATTTTTTAAATAAATTTCAAAAGTTTTATTGTAAATATTTCATTATAAAAAAAACCTAAAAAACTTAACAAAAGAAGTCCTTATAAAAATGTAAAATCAAACAAATTTCACGGATTAGTTCTCCACATCAGAAATCATTCATAAAAATATTATTCAATAGAAGATTCATTAAAATGAATAAAAAGAACCTTAGCATATCTCTAATTGAAGTATAAGCATAAGAAAGAATGAAAAAGAGATGAAAAAAGTGAATTTTTTTGAGTTGAATAATTAACAGCTTAAAGAACAGTTAAAGATTGAAAAGAAATGAAAATTTAATTTTTAAGTTCTTATAAGAAGAATCCATTGTTACCTTTTTATTGCTATGTAATGGTTCTTACAGGCACATTTCTTCATTATCCTTTCCATGACCTTCACACAATTTCTTCGTGCTATGATTTATGTTGTAATGTTTTTGTTAGATAATTTTGGTTCTGAACTGATTTCATTACATTTTTAAACCTTGAAAACATGTTTTTAAAAAATTGCATCACAAATTGTTTGCCAACTAATAAAATTGCAAGCATCAAAATATTTTTATACCCCCTAGCTTACAAAACAAAAACTCTGAAAAACAAATAAATATAAAGCCTATAAATATTTTCCTGTAAAAAAAATAATGTTGATCCAGAATTATTTAAGAAAAATATTTTTCTGTCGTAATTTGCGTAAACAAATCGAATCTCATAATCACGATCATCTGAGTTGCACACGCCTCTAAATGGTGTCAATTGTTCATTCTTATCAATTAATAATAAAATTTATTTTAGTTTCCGCGTAATGATTGGCATTATTTAGGTTTCGCGATCACTGTCAAGGCTGAATAATTAGCCTCAAATCAATTCTATTTCATGTAGGAATTTATTTTTTCTTGTATTTTTAATAAATCAAAATTCCCTCATTTTTTTATACCTTATCAATTTGTTTCATTTTACTTTTATGATGTAAATTGAGAGAAACAAAATTGCATTTCATGCAACCTACTTATTTGAATAGTCTGCTGAGGATTTAATGAGGAAAAACTTGCAGACAATAAAATGAAAATCAATCTTTTGTTTTATTTGTTTTATTGATAATTAAAAATGTTTCACATTATTGAGTCTTTCATGAAATAAGTAAAAAGCGACGATTGAGTTTATTTGAAGTAAAGCAACACTTTAATTTTATGAAGCTTTGATTTACTCTCATAGCTTTTTGTGCAATTTTTAAATGCGATGCTTTACTTGAAGCAATGATTCAATTTTCAAAGTAACGACTTTTTATTATTGTTAAAAGCAACACTTAAAAAAATAGTTAATTCATAAAGCAACGATTTAATTTCAATTCCGAAAATTTGATATACAGGGGGTCATCGATTTAAACAGTTGTTTTATTCCTGAAAAAAACTTATTCAAATCGAATTTTAATATCTACATCAAAATATATGAAAAAAAAATATCCGTTAAAATCAAAATTTGAATTTTGTTAATTGAAAAGTTTTAGCTATTTAAATTTAATCTGTTAAAATCAAGGACCCCCTGCACCATAAAACTAAATTTTTTATACTCCATGAGAAAGTATCATCAATATTCAATAACGATCATATGTGCAGCACAACATTGTGTTCATATGTAGCCATAATCTTCAACGAAAACCATGAAAAAGCAATTTTTTATTTCTCTCCATAATTTCTTTAACATTCACGATTCTTTTTTATGAATCATTATAAAGCAATCAAAATCATTAGAATTCCTGAATGCCTTCATCGCATCATCATTTAAACAAAGAATGAATCAGAATGAAGCACATACAATGGACGAAGGAATTGAAATAAAATAGAAGGGAAAAGATAGTAAAAACAGCCGTGAACAGATATGGGTCAGATGTATTTTAAGTCCAGTTATGTAATAACAATATTCTAGTCAGATTTTTATTCTTTCCTTTCATGTCGTTGACTTTCAACACTCGACGATTCATTTGACATAGAAATAGACTGAAAAAAAAGGTGTAATGTAAAAGGTAAGAAAATAAACATGCATGTGCGATAAGTTGAGTAAATTAAATCTCTTTCGGCTTCCATTGAGCGACACTTATATGTATGGTGTGTGTGGTAGCTGTGCTGAATTATTGCGGATGTTTTGAGACAGTTTAAATCTTTTTTGTGACATGAATTTAGATCATTTTTTTTATTTTGATTTTGATTTGGGTATGGGCGGTGGATCAGGTTTAAATTTCTGCTGCTGATTTAAGATTAAAATAAATTTCTGGTAATACTTAGTCAGCATTGTCATGGTGGTCTGTTAAATTTTTTCAAACTTTAAAATTTTTGCATAAATTTGAATTTTTAGGTCTTAATTTTGTTAAAAATTGGCAACAATTTTAAATTTCAAGAAAAGTTCTTTTCCTAAAAAAAAATCCATCACCAACTCTTTAAAGTCATCAGGATTCACAAAAATCAATAAAACCTGAACATACATCTTTCTTGATAACACACAAGCTAAAGAAAGATTTCATGCTAGCTTGTCTCTTTTTTCAAATGCAATTTTTACTTTACGCATTAAATTTCTATGAATTTTTAAATCTCCTTAAAGTAAGTGCAGTTAATCCTACAAGTATACGTTTATTGATAGAATTGTGCAAGTAGATTACTTGCTACCATGCTTTTAAGTATCAAATTCACATATAAGTAACTATAAGCTGCAACATAATAACAAAATTGGCGAGGAAGTTATAGTACTGACTATAAGCTGATATTATAAGTGAAAATGCATTTAAGTAATGGCAATATGAGATTATTAGTGAGTGACTGACAGGGGTGTAGCCAGGAGGGTTCGATTCCCCGAGGGAAAATTTTGAGCCCTACTTTTCTGCGTTTTCAAATTTTCCACCGGGGACCCGAACTCTCGTGGCTACTCCCATGGTAAGAACCTACAAGATTCAAATACATATCTATGCTATTTTCTTATGGCATATTAGTTTTCAAAATCTGACCTCAAGTCAATAAGAAATTCTCTAATCAATCCAAAACCTCATCAATCGACCATAAAATCTGTTTCAGAAATTAAATTGACACACAGAATCAAACAAAGGCATATTTAATGTAGCGACAAAAAGTACACATTTAATAATGCAAAGAAATAGAATAGATTTATTTGCCATAAAAAGCCCCGCAGAGATTTTTTTTAACAAAATGACACAATGGAGAAATGGGAAATGATACCGACACAATGGGCTGAAAAGTACAGCTAGAATATTTTTTTTAAAAAAAATTCATTCTTACAATTTGATCAAATTGAATTGAAATTGTATAAAGGTCGGCATTCAATGCGGGATGCTTGACAGTTTGTTTTTATTTTTTTATTTATTTATTTTTTGTTACTGTTTCTATAGCGGGAAAATATTTAAGTTAAAAGAAAAGGAAAATTGTTTCGTTGGATATGCGAGCTTGTGATTAGAAATTTGAGAAAATTCTTTGAAGTTTAAAAGTTTCTGTAAATTGAAAATTTTCATTTTCTTTTTATAAAAATTTTCACTTTTGTACCAAGTTTTCAGGATATTTTTAATAGAGTGCTTAGCTAAAGGATTTTAGAATAATTTTATCTTTTGTCTTTTGCAAATACTAGTTTTGAGCATGTCTGCATAAATTTCAAATTTCTTAAAAAAAAACTTTCGAAGAAGAAAGTTTTCTGATTTAATAATAATATCTGAAAATTGAAGAAATTTAACGAATTTTAGAATTTTAAAAATGGACAAATTTTGAGCCATGAACAAATTCAACTAAACAAAAATTATTTTCTGACTTCAAAGTCAGCATGTTCTCATCTAAATTGCACAACTGGAAAGTCTTTTTATAAAAAATTCAAAACTATACCCAAACTCCCACATGTATCCCAAAATAACTTTAAACAATGACAAAATGGAGTTTCACAAAACTTTAACTTTAAAAAAAACTTTTCAGAATCGGCGTCCATAAAGGTAAGCAGCTTCATCACAATATTGCATCAACAAAATTTATCCATGATTCTTTGGTACTGAGAAATCATTACAGCAAATAATTTTCGAAGAAGAAGTTCTTAAGTAACATTTGCCAAAGACATCCTACACACTCGACTCGTCAGATGTTTAAATAATAATAAAAATTAAAAAAATTCTAAAGAGATGCAAAAGTATGTCAAATTTTTAATCAGAAATCATTTGTGTGGAAGCAGATTTCAGATTTTACTAATTTATAGGTTTTATTGCCATGGTAATGTATTGAGTAACAAATTCAAAATATATTATGAAAAGAATTAGAGGATTGACAAATAACAGGCAAGAGGTTATACATACAATGATAGATTGAATGAAAATTGATATTTTATTTGTAAATCCGTTTATAGCTGTAAAAAATATTGGTAGATGCAAGGTGATGAATATTTTTGTAAGATTGCAATCTTTTGAATTAAGGAAAGTTCTAGGAAATTAATTCATACTTTAACCCCCTGATGGTTTCTGGAATGAATGAATATGAAGTTTGTATCCATTTCATGTCAGATGTGGCTTTGTTATGCAATGAAGGATTAAACAGCAGTTAGCAATTTTATGGTGAATTTAGGTTTGATTTTTGGCTCGGTTTGGGATTTTCCAAGTGGTGCTAATGCTCATTTTTTGAAAGATTTATAATAAATTCATTTTTTTTTACTTCAATTTAGTCAACTTTTGCTTCAATTTAGTCAACTTTCGCTTCAATTTAGTAAATTTTTGCTTCAATTTAGTCAACTTTTTGCTTCAATTTACTCAGTTTTCGCTTCAATTCTTCAAAGTTTTGCTTCTTTCTATTCAATTTCGCACCTCAGTCCTCAATTTCTACAAATCCTTCAAACCAAAACCCTCATACTCAAACCATCTCCAACTCATTCATGGCATGCGTCAAGACATGAGTAGGGGAAAAACGTAGTTGTTCATACAGATGCACGGTAAAATTGCAATTTAATATTGCAAGAAGATGAAGATGAAGAAGAAGAAGAAAAGATGAAAGTATCAGGTGAACATGAGATTTGCCTCATGCATCCTTCTGTGCATTTTACATCAACAAAAAGAAGAAGAAAATAAAATAAAATAATTCACAATGAATTGAATGAAATAAAAAAAATATTTTTTTTTTCTTCCATATTAATCAATTTTGTTACATAATAGCCTACACATCCGCATATTAATGTCATTTCATTTGATCATTTCACATCTTTTTTTATTGTTATTATTCATGAGGAATCAGCACTGAATGAATTGAAAATCATGTGGTTCATGGAGATTGTTCTTTTTTTTGTGAAGTTCAGAGAACATTTTGCAGATTGCACAAAGCATTTCAAGTGAATGTCAGACACCGTTAGAAATGTCGGCATTATGTTGCCCGTGATTTTATTTTGTAAAAAAAAATAATAATAATAAAAAAACTGCACAAAAGAGCGGGTAAATCTATCTCTATACACACAAACAGTTTTTATTTTTTTGCACTGCATATAACACACATTTTGTAACCTTTTGACTGAATTCTTTAAAACTCAAGCTAACTGCACAATTTGGAATTTTTTTTATACATTTTTTTCATCTTTTTATCATTTTATGAGACCAAGAAGTATGTTGTAGCTTTTAAAAATATTTTTCTACTACATTTTACGTAACTTTGGAGTAAAACATGCATGAAAAGATGAAAGATTTGCATAGCACATGTATGAGCAGCTCATAAATATCATAATTTTTGTTAGATGGATATTGGGATTAAAATAAGTCAAATTGGTCATTTTGTCTATTTTATTGCAGTTTGGGGGTTTTGGATATCTAAGGCTGACGGCTGCATTACGATTAATTAATTGAAATTTCATTAAAAAATCACAAAAAATGCGCTTTAATCCTCACCAAATCCTCATTCAACTAACCAGCACTATCCACGATAATTGCTCCTCATACATTCTTCTATGAATACATAACTCGTTGGTCATAGCTCTCCTGATGAGGGAAATGATTTTAATTACAATTATTATCATTATTGTACACTATGAATCATGTAAAACATTCACTTTATGTATGTTTAAGCTACTGCCATGCCATTGTTCATGACCCCATCTAATGTTCTTTGTGACTAGAAATTTATGTGAGAAATGGTAATAATAATTTTCTATGTCGCATGTCGCACGGAAGTTCATTGACCTGATAATTAATGCGGAAGCAACATACTGCAAGTGTCGATATTTTTTTTATTTTGGCTGTGTACGAATTTTTTTGTGCTTAAGTTTTTCGAAAAAATTCTTCATAAGATTTTGACATTACGATAATTTTTATCGATACTGAATATAATGCTTTTGTGCATTATTATGTCTGTTATTATCATTTTCTTATAATCAGTACACTGACCGTTTCAGAGGAATTGAAGAAAAAAAGTTATTGAAATTATCATGCAATTTTTATTTATAAAAAATATCAATTGAGCATTTCATTTTTATGTTAATGTCCATGAAAAAAAATTGTTCATTTCTGATAATGATAATTGTTCTGAAAGATATGAAAAAGATGTTATATGTATGACAAGGGTTAATGCACAATTGATTGTGTAGATTCTTTTTATTTCAATCTCGTGACAACTGTTTTTTGTGAATGGAAAATCGATTTTTTTTGAGCTTTTATAAATGGAGTCGTTCACTTACTACATAACGCTCTGAGAGGGGAAGGGGGCCCGAGAGTTTGTTATGCATTATTGTTTTCACATGTGATTCTTTTGTTAAAAACGTTACGAGGGAGGGGTGATAAAAACCCAAATTTTAGCGTTACGTAATAAGTGAACGGCCCCAACGTGAGATTAGTGTTTTATTGGTTCATATTAAATGGGAATTGAACCCAAGTTTCTTTTTTCAAAAAACTGGAAAAAAATTAAATTTAAAAAAAAATGTTTTTCAAAGATGATATAAGTAACTTTATCTTTATCCCTAATTCAGACTTACAGGGGGGGTCTCAATTTGAGTAATTGTTTGGTTCCGGAAAAAACCTACTCAAAACGAATTTACTCAAATCGAAACGTATGGAAAACGACCGTTAAAAAAGAAAATTTGAATTTTTATATGGAGACACATCAGATCAAATTGGACCCCCTAGAACTTTGACAACTAAAAATTCTAATTTTGTCAAACTCTTTGACGCTTTAAAAATTTCAATCCTCATCAATCAAGCAAACTCACCAGAAACTATCAAATTAAATTCCTAATACATTCATAATTTCCACATCCTGCATAAATTTTCCATCTAACAACCAAAACGAAACATGTTGAAAGGTTCAAAGCCATAAAGACACGAGAGATGAAATGAATGGAAAGAAGTCAAAAAAGAGAGAAAAATCTGTCTGCTGCTATATTTTTTTTCACATACAGTTCAAGTTCGGTTATTGACATGAATTTTGTCTATGTTTCATTCAGTTGTTGTAAACTTTATAGAAGTAAATGGAAAGAGACAGCAAGAAAGGAGCTTTAAGCATAAGCAGCGAAAGCTTTTCTTTCGTCTACACAATACGGAAGAAGAAATAAAGAAAAAAATAAACTTTCAGAGAAAGAAAAATGTGTTGCAATACCGAAAAAAGAATCAACGGAAATTGAAACTGAAATGTCAATGACTTGTTTATGTGTACTCTACAAAAAGTGCACATTCCTGCTTGCTTTTACATTTTCAGAGTGGAATTTTTTTCCCTTTTTTTAATATTTTGAAAAGGATATTTAATTGAAGATTTATGGCTGAACGAGTAAGTTCAAATGGAGATGGGAATTTTTATTGGAAAATTATTCAATAAATACGAGAATGTAAGAACGAGAGGATATTTTTATTGCATTTTAAATGGAAAGTTGCAGGTGTGAAATGAAAAGATTCTTCGTTGAATAGTTGTTGAATTTATTGCAGGAAGTTATTGTGAGGAATTTGTTGACCTTTTATGGATGGTTTTGTAACTTTTTTGTGAGTTATTGAGAGGATTTTAGTAGATTTTTATGGTTTTTTTTGCAAAAATATTTATTCAACTTGACAATAAGCTCAAAATGACTTTAAGAAGTTACTCAACGTCAAAATTTTTAACACCTCAAAAAGCCCTTTAACTGCATCAAAACTCCCATCAATAAATCAAATTTAATTTTATTTCCTTCAAAAATCAGTTCAAATTATCAATTAAACACCCATTTGACCATAAAGTCAAAGCCCATTTAACTTTATGAACTTTTTTATTTCAATTTTTCGCCTCTCCATTGTTCATAATTCATTGCAGCCATGCATTTTTGGGTTATGGAGTATTTTGAATTTTTAAATGAATTTTACATCATTAATAATTATGACTGCATATTACTGCTTTTTGGGGTGTTGGGAGTTAAAATTTGATGGATAGAAAGTTGAATGTGTTGGTTTTTGGGTTTAGAAATGATATTTGGAATTAAATAAGTTAAGAAAATGCAGAAGATTAACAAACACCACATCCAATACCCTCCTTATCTCAAAGATCATTCCACTCAATTCTTCAACTTCAAATCATTCCATTCAATTCTAACAGCATTGTTTGCATGAAAAAGTCATCGATATATAAAAAAGTCTTTGTCATCAACACTTAATAACAATTCACACCACTTACAATCCAAAGAAAATAAATCTTTGTAGTAGCAAAATAATAACAAAAACACAAAACCGCTGCTGTGCATTTTTCATAATAAACATCTCACGACATGCACACGACAGCCATATTTCTCTTGCATTCGCGAATTGCGAACAAACAAAGTACACGAGTAGGTAAAAGAGTGAACGCCAGCAACCTGTGTACCGTTACCAATTTTTCTTATTTTTTTATTATTATATGCATTATTGCCAATATGAACAATATTTTTGTGTGTAAATCATTTTATAACCAAAAGTATTGAGAAGTAAAGGTTGATTATCAATAAATTGGGAGGTGCAACTTCTCAAAAGAATTTCAGTGCTTCTTCTTGTTTATCAATTCTTTCTTTCGAGAAGAAAAAAAGCTTTACATGAGAAATTATCAGGAAATATTATTATTCTTGGTCCAAGGAGAAAGTCATACACATCATTAACGCATTTTTGTGGATGTAAAATCATTTAAATTTCAGTTGCTGCAATAAATTTTTTGGACAATTTAAAGCATATTTTGAGAAGAAAATAAGAGAATGAGATGCAAGTTATTGAGTTCAGTCACGAGATCTTTTTGAAATGTCCGGAGGAAATAGATGGAATGATGCATCAAAAAGAGGATGGAAATGTTTATGGATGCAGTTGTTGAATGGAGTGGATGGATATTTCGGGTTCTATGACAAAGTTGCTTATTTTTGAAGACTAAGTATCAGGGGCGTAGCCGGGGTCAAACCCCCTCCCCCCTTTTTTCGCGAGGTTTACACTAGATTTTATTGTACTTTTTCAGATCCGATCAAAAACAAAATGTCGAAAAGGAGCCAACATCCCATTTCTTTTTAAGACTTAAGACTATCCAAAATTTAACAGTCTTATTAATTTCATATTAATTCACCAAAACTAGGCTAAAAAAGCACATAAAACCAAAACCTAATCACCTGCTGACCACCCATTGACCACAAACAAAAAGAACTCCAAAAAAACATAAATAACCCAAAAAGAAAACAAATTTGTGAAAACTGCAAATTTGTCGATGTCGAGAACATTTAAAAAGTCTTTTAACAAAACATGCAAAGAAGAGCAGCCAAGAAAAAAAAAAAACAAAAAGAAAGGAGAAAGAGAATTTTGTACACAAGAAAGAAAAATAAGGAAATACTTAATATGTCACAGGCGTTTTCATTTCATTTAAGTCAACAACAGCAGTCAGCAAAACTAGCAATCGAAACTAAAAATCAATGTATTGGAGAGTACAAAAGAAGTCCCGATAGCAACAAATAATTGTTCTCGTTCACATTTGTTTGCTTGTTCCCACTTCATTCCCGAAAAAAAAAGTAAAATATAAAGACACAGAATAACAACAAAATTTACATTCAAATTGAGAAAAGAAAGTCGAACGAATGGAAAAGTAAAAAAAAATCGCCAATCAAAATTGAATCGAGACATCGACGAAAATGTATAAAGTTTATGTGAGTTCATTGGCCGCGAAAAACTGGGAATAAATGTGGAAGACTCATGCACAATGGGGAATGAGAGGGAATGAACGAAAATACGAAAGAAGAAAATAAGCGGGGAACTGAGAAAGCAGAGAAATTTTAAGCATAAAAAAATTGGTCAAAATGTCACTTGATGGATATATTTTTAGTAACGCATTTATTGAGATTTCAAAAATTGTCAGTTAAAAATTTTCTTTAAATTTTTAAATTTTCAAATTTTTTTGACCGTTAAAAATTCAAAAATTTCCAAACTAACTTAAAAATTAGAATTCGAACCCATAACAAAAGCAATTTCTAAATAAAATTTAATCACCAAATTTTTAAAACATCTAGTCAAACTGACTCCATGCTTTACAACTTTATCCCCAAAACAAGCTCCACACGAAAAAAAAAACTATTTTTAGAAGAGAATATATGAAAATAAAAATATTTTTCAATACTAAAAATCGACTGAAATTGATTGTCGAAATATGTTTAATTCATGAGCTTTAGAAAACGAAATTCTTGACTGCAAACAATCAGTCACTCACCTTTCCATCTTCTTATACATTTTACACAGTCTCTTGATTTCTTTTATTCTCTCTGCTCCCCACGCTGTTAAGCTTCTCTAAACAATTAATGAAAATCTTGCAAGAAGTTTTTCATCTCAAAGCTTGTAGAGCGTTACAAAATTGAGAATGCTGCCTCTAATTATTTTCACTTTAGAGTCTTAGAAGATGAGGCTTAATGCTTACAAAAACATACAATTTCATTACTTCTTCTTCTTCTTTCTCACTTCAAGTATGTAGCTTTTTTGCTTTGAATTTGTTATTATTAACGTTTACTCGGTTATTCGAGTTTATTGGCATAGATATGAACATAATTTTTTTTTTGTTTTGTTTCTTTCATTTTCTTGTCTAGTACTCTCACAATAATGTTAATTTTTAAGTTGTTTGTTTTTTTTCTAATTTTTTAATTTGCTGCTCATGGTTTCTTGAAACAAAAATTATTTTTGAGCATATTGGGGAGCTGAACTGTTGAAAAGAATGCTGGGAAATTTTAATTGGTGTAAGGAAGCTTCTTTGATGATAAGTTGAGAAAGTTTTGTTGGAAAATTTTCAAAATTATTCAATAAATTGATTGGTGGAATAGCTTCAAATCTTCTAGGATCTTCAAGAATGATTCTTATAATGTCATTTTAAAATGACTAAATTAATTATAATAATTCGCAATTTTTGAACAATTAGGATTAGAACTCCACGAAATTCTATTTTTTTGACTGAAAGGTCGAATTTCTTCTGCACATTTAACTCCAAATAAGCCAATTTCAAGTTTCACCTCAACCATTAAAAAAGGTTCTCATTCCAATTCTGAAGGACACCATTCAACCAAAAAAATATGTGTGCAACCACAAAGAGTGTATTTTTTTTTTTCAAAAAACGTTTATGTCCTTTTTGAATGGTCAATTTTGTGTGAGTTCAACCACATAATGATGCTTAATGCAATTATCTTATATTGCTTGTTTCAACATCATTATCATAACGATTATTGTCTCATGTCTTTTAGTGAAATTTCAAAAAAAAATCTTTTACTGCATTTAAATGTGCATTTAAGTGCAAACTGCTGCAATTTCTCATGTAAATAAGAATTATTTTTTATTATAACTGTGATATGCTAATTTACATGAGAACAGGTTGATGAATCATCGTGGTTGTTTGGTAAGAATTTTTAAGTTTTTGCGGGTAATTAAAATTTTTCATAAGATGTAATTTCTGCAGCAGGTTGAAAATGAGGTTATGTGGAAATTTTTGTGGATCTAGAATTTTTTAAGATTCATAGATGAGACTGTTAAATTCTAGGTAAGAACTGCTAAAATTTCAACATACTTTAATGTTTCCAAAAGTTAAACAAAAATTTCAAAAATTAGCTAATAATATAGTTCAATTCCCATTCAACACCACTCACCAAACCATTCACAATTAACTTAATCCACACCGTCAATAAATGCACACTCAAAAAGAGAACTAATTCCAATTGTGCATCCAAAAGCCATTGTCAAGTATTTTTTTTTACTATACCCGTTAATTCTTTTACTGTTTCATTTCCCATCAACTCATTTTGTTTTCAATTCATATATTTGTATTGCCACTATAATTTATATTTCATACTGATTGCGGTTAGTGAAATCATCATCAACATCATAATATGTTCCAAGTTCGTTGAACTTAAAAAAATTGCTGCTGAATGATAAATTTATCCAGAGTTTTATGCTCTCGCGTTTATGTTCTCCATAGACACATGCATGAGAGCTTTCCCAAAAAAATGATTAAAAATTTCACTTCTTATGACCCACATTAGACTGTCGAGTAAGAAAGAAAAAAAATATATATAGTCTAAACACATTAAAGAAAGCGAGAGATGAAATTTATAATCAGGGAACGGTTTTTGGAGAGGAAAATTAATTTCGATTTGCTTCTTATCTCTTCATTTTCACTTATTCATAGCTCTTTTATTTAAAAATTGCTTCTCGATTTTTTTTTCTTAGTTTCGATTTTTTTTTTTTCATTTCTTTTCTTTCGTTTTTTAAATGAATTTTTTTTTCTAGATCAAGTTTGAGCTTTAACAGCTTAATGGAAATGGAAATGGATTTGGCCGTGAAAATTATAAAAAATAACAACATGCATGTGTTAGATTGATAAAAATTGTGTTATCGGTCATGGACTGAGGGGCTTAGTACTGATATTATTTCTGATTTTTTGAAAATTCGCAATTTTTCGGAACTAAATCTAATTTTGTTCTGTTAATCTTTTATGAATCAAATTTCATCAATTAAACTTTTGACAGAACAAAATTAAGCATTGTAAAAGTAAATGATATCAATTTATAACTTTTCTTAAATTTCCCACTTCCAACCCGACCTTTTAAACCAAATTCCAATCTACAATGTCTTCAACTTCTCTATCAATTGGAAAAATTTCCAAGAATTTTTTAATGATCAAACACTGTGTGATTGCAATGGCAAATTGTGACAAGAAGGTGAGAAAACGATAAATAATTTACAGGAATTAATGTAGAGCAAAAACTAGAATGCTGTTTGATAATATGTGGAAGTGATGGAATGAAAATTCACTGAATTACAATTCTGATTATGTGACGAAGATGATTGATGGCTATTTTTATCTTAACAGTTATGGTCGCACAGAATTAATTTGTGTTGATGACATTTAATGGTAATTGAAGACTTTAGTTAGAAACCGTTTATTTAGTATGTTCGCTTTTTAGGGAGGAGGAGGAGTCTAGGCTTTTGTAACAGATCAAACAAAAAAAAATTTCGTACAAAAAGGGTTGGAGGGGGAGGAATCTAAAAAGTTGATTTTTTGCGTAATATATTAAGTGAACGGCTATAAGAAGTTTAGAGTTTGAATCTATCAACTTTTAGGAATAGATTCTGATGCTGCCCGAAAAGCACAAGTCGGTTAATCGAGATTAAATCTGGCACAAAGCCAAAGAGAGGCCAGCACCACTCCGGCTTAAATTATATTCCAGCTTAGTGCTGGTCTCACTCGAGCTTGGTGCCGGATTTCATCTCGATTATCCGATCTGAGCCTTTCTAGCTAATTTTATGCCATAAAATGCAACTAATTTAATTTTTAATAGTTTTTTTTTAATTTTTAATAGTTTTTTATTACAAAAATTTAAAATTTAAAATTTAAAAATCACCAAAAAATATTTTCCCAGATCGAATGATCCTAATATATATAACTGAAATTTTCATAAAATTGCCATTTTCTTCAAACTCAATTAACTTAATTAATTTTATAATTAATTAAAGAATCTCCAGCATAATAAATTAGTATTCCACTTAGGGGCTGTTCACTTATTACGTAACGCTCTGAGGGGGGGGGGGGGTCGAGAGTTTGTTACGGTCTATTGTTCTCGCATCTGATTCTTTTGTTAAAAACGTTACGAAGGGGGGGGGGGGGGGGTAAAAAACCCGAATTTTTGCGTTACGTAATAAGTGAACGGCCCCTTATCTAATCAATCAATAAAATTCACAACACATAAATCTACCAGAAATGAGGCAAAAAAATGTTAAAATTGACAGGCAACATAACTGCGCTCATATGCACACTGCATTGCGTCAAGAGACTAATTAAAGCCTAACATGGAGCCTCTCATTGCTAATTAATACTCAGCATAGAATTTTTTTCTTCCTCTTCATTCAATAAAACCAATCACTACATAAGAATTAATTTCAAATCAACAGAAAAAAAATTAGTAAGTGACGATGATTCTGTTTTTTTTTCTTTTTCCAGACTTGATGGTAATGACAATTAAAAAAATCACAGCACAAGCTTTAAATAAAAAAAAAGTGGGTGATTGTACTGTAAATTTGAACTTTTCTACTCTGAGCCTCTCTCCCTCTGTTTCTCATGTACAACATGCGGCCTGTAATAATATCATTGCATAACTTTCATTCCGCATTGAAGTTCAATGACTTTGCCATACATTTTTATTCTGCGCTTTTTTTTCCTATGAACCATAAGCAGCAACGAGAGAGTGAGAGAAAATGAGAAGAAAAAAAAGCACACCGCGAGTAACTTTTTTTTCGTTCGTTCTGTGTTGTTTATGAATAAACCTACATAGTGCACATAAAGCATGTAGCTAACGATAGACACAATGATGTTTTTTTATTCTACCTTTACTGCCTGCTTGATTTTTTTCTGCAATTATTTAAATTATATATTTTGAAGAGCAATTGAGGATGGGAGGGTGGTTACAAAGCCTTCACTAAGGGAGGCCAGAAATTGCCATGTCTAGATACATAATGGCACCTTTTTGGTATGAGATAGTATTGTACATGGAAATTATCCGTGCAATGCATTGAAAAAAATAATAGCTTCTATGGGAAATAAATAGTAGGAATATCCTTGTAGTTGATGGAAGTTCAGTGCTGAATTGAACTTTAGCTAAACTTGAAGGTGAGTTTCGTACAAAGTTGAACTCAGCTTAATGCTGAACTGAAGCTGAATTGAAGTAGAACTGATCTTCATTCAATTTAATCATCAGTTTCTTCCAACATTCAATAGTCAATACTTAAAAAGAAAAGTCATTTTTACCTTAACTTACCCCTATATATTATTTCTAATCACGTCGAGCTTGAACACAGGAAATGAAAAATTTGTCGCGTTCATCGTAGAATATTATAAAAACTAAAGGAAAAACAATAGCTCGGTTATTAGGCTTGAAACGATGGTTATTGAGAGTTGAAGGAACTTTTTTACCTGTTAAAATACATAAAATACACAACATGAGGACAAAGTCTGGCTAGTTATTATTTTGATATGAAGCTTTTATTGAAAATTTTTCCAGCAAGATCTGGCGAAGGGGAGAGGCCAAAAATTTTTCAGAGGGAGAAGAGGTTCAAAATTTTTAATGAAAAACTTTAAAATTTTCCAAAAAATTTTCTTATTCGGAAAATTTTCAATGAAGTTTGAAAATTGGAGGGAGGGCTCAAACCCAATAAGTAAATAAATAAATATTTAAGAAATTTGGGGTTTCTAAAATAATCCTTAGTTAGATAGTTAAAAAAATCTAGCAAAAACCTATCAAATAAAATAGTAAGCTATATTTTTTAAATCTTACAAGTTTATTTAAACTTAAGAACTCAAGACAAGCCCAACCATCCTTCACACCAGTTTTTGACCTCATTTTGAAAATGCATTACATCACGAAATTAATTAAGAATTTTGACCACAAGCATTGTCAATTTTTATTGATATTTAAATTTTTTTAACAAATAAATTTAACCAGTATAAGTACATTTAAAGTTACAAAACGTGATCCACTTATTCAACAAATGGTAATTGAATATGGCCCTAAAATAATAAAAGACCATTTAAAAAGGTAATTAATTTAGCAAATTTCAATTAATTTTTTATTAACTTTCATTTTTAAGTTTTCGTGACTTTTTACCAACTTTTTACAAAAAATTAAAAAATTAAATTTTAAAAGGTTTTTTGCATCATTTTTAGGAGCTTTAAAGCTCATTCATTGAATGTTCAAAAATTTAATTCAAAAGGAATTGAAGGAACTTCTACAAACATAAAAAAAAAATAATAATCAGTTCTTTCAACAAATTCCCTTCTTATTTCATTATCTATTCATTCACATTAGCAATTATCAGCAGCTTAAAATCGAAAATCTCATTCATTCCACCTTCAAAAAAGCAAAAAAATCATTTTGAGCCACAAACAACAAGCAGTGAATTTTGAGATGCTTTAAAATGTGGTTCAATAAACTCTGCCAACATTTTCGCATAAGTCAATGAAACATAATCACACATACTGGGCGCTTTCTCAGAACTGAAGGCTTACGAAGCTTTCAGACTGCAAAATTGAAAAAAAAAAACTTTTAATTCTTTGGAAAAATGAGACTTTTTGGTTTACGAAGAATGTGGAAGAAAAGAAATGAAAATTTTTTGCTTTCATTCCAATTTGTAATGCACACGAGTAGCTTAGATGTATGCTTACTTACTTGAATTATTTCACTTGATGCGATTTAAAACAAAAATTCAAAAGAACCGTTAAATGTTTTTTTTTTCTTGCTTCACTTTTTTTGTTGAATAATTTTTGTGACTGCAATGATGACTTGATTTTGATGCGTAGATTTTTAGCGTATTTGATAGAATCCAGCTGGCTTATGGAATTATTTTAATTCATGGTTAAATTCAGTTCATTTTTTACTACTGTTCAGCATATATTTGACTCAATTCAGATAATTTTTGGTTCAATTCAGCTCATTTTTGGTTCAATTAAGCTCATTTTTGGTTCAATTCAGCTAATTTTTGGTTTAATTCAGCTCATTTTTGGTTCAATTCAGCACTAATTTGACTCAATTCAGCTAATTTTTGGTTCAATTCAGCACAAAATTGAATCGATTAAGCCCATTTTTGGGTCAATTCTGTTCATTTCTTCTTTCAATTCAGCTACATTCGAGCATTAATTCAGCACATTTTATCTATTATTAAAAGTAATTTTCACCAAATGTCACTTTAATTAAGCTTTATTGCGTTCAAAAAAAATTCAAACATACCACACATTAAGATCAAACCTTGAATATATCAGAATCAAGAATCTTGATTGATTTTCATTAACAAAACTTACGCGTGATTGCGTGTGAGAGAGAAAATTGAGGTTTGATGACCTAAAAGATATTTCTATGTATTAAGATGGCCACAAAAAAAAACAACTTGGACACTTTCATATTTTTCGTATGTGCGATTTTTTAAGGCTTATGTTTAACAGCATGTAAACTATTTTTGGATAGAATGAGAAGAAAAAAAAAGGTGAAAGATCTCTAAATGAAAATGGAAGTTGTTGAAAAATATTTTTGCTTTTAATATTTGATGAGAAAATTAGCGAGTAAATGTTATGGCATTGTGGACTTCACGTCCACTTGAATAACAAGATTTGCAAGGAAATAAAATCTAAAATTTGATTAGTGCTGATTAGTGCTTTAATAGATTTGATTCTTAATAGACATTAGACATTATTAAAGATTTTTAAAAATCGAGTTTTTGTCTGTGTCTGATTTTGATGATCTCGTCATGCATATTTGATGCAAATTTTGATCTTTTCTTGTCTAACGTTCAATATTGCAATATCAGAAAAAATCTTGTTTTCCGTACGTGACCTACCCTTATTGAAATTTCCACTTCTAAAATGTCATAATATCAATAACAATAATCGTCAATCAAGCAAGTCTGGGATTAAAAATTTAGAGTTTATTAAAATTGCAGATTTAGCTGTGATCATTATGATTCAAGTTTGATAAGAATGTTGTCAAGCAATTTTGACTCAAATTCACGTATCTATCTCCAAGGCTTTATGGAAAAATAATCAAATTTATGCAATAGCAATAAAATCAACAGGTTGACTGAATTTTTATTTCCATGTAGCATTGTTGAAAGTCTCAGGTGCTGAATTTGTGGAAATTTTAAGGTCATCTAGGAAATAAAATTTTTATTTTATAATTTTTTTTGAATTTGAAGTTAGGCCAAAATTTGGCATTTTTTGATAAACATCTAAGGTATCGTTCATTTATTACGTAACAAAATAACGGTCATATTTCAAAAAAGAGCAATGGAATTCTCAGAAATTCTATTGTTCTCCTCTCGACCCCCCCCCCTGCGTTACGTAATAAGTGAACGAGCCCTAATCTTAATTATAAATAATCATTCAGGTTCTTTAATAAGGGGCCGTTCCCTTGTTATGTTACTAATTACGGTATTGTTACGGTCTATTGTTCTTACACGTGATTCTTTTAATAACAACATTACAGGGGGAAAGGGAATTAAAATCCCAAATTTAAGCGTTAAGTTATAAATGAACGGCCCCTAATCAATTTTTCTATTAAAAAATTAACAAATTCTCACGTGAGCTCACTTTTATTTTATTATCCTAAAATAAGCACGTTTGCATGAAAAATTCTTCAGAAATCCTGACCAGTCTTGAGATAAAAACTGTTACGAATACAGTCGTCAACGACAATTATCCGCTGTCAAAAGAATATCTAAACATGCATAAAAACATTTTTATTGCATCTCTAAATACCATTAGTTTTAAATATTATGAGGTTGACTTCACTTCAGCAACTCTAAAATTAGAATTCAGGAGAAATCCTCATAAAATTTTAGTGTTTAATTATACCAGATGAAGATTTGATTTCCATATGACAAAGTTGAGACGAACAGTGTTTGAGATGATTCTAGACAGAGGTAAGAATATTCTTGATGCAAAAATATTTTGACTGCTACAGCTAAAAGCTAGTCAATGAAGTTTTGTAGATTGACAAAAAAAATCTAATTTCTACTCCTCGTGTTGGCATAAATTTTCCATAGTAATATCGCAATATATTGATGAACAGATTTTTAATTATTTATAGCTTTTTAATCAGCATGTGGAAAATTGACTGGCACTTTGTCAGAAACAAAGCTTGTAGTCTAGACTATTTTTTTAGCGCATTTTCCTCTTAGGAAAAGGACGCTATTGTCCGCACTTTGTCCGTCCGTCTGTCTGTCTGTCCGTCTGTCTGTCATCGCATCTCCTCCTCAGGGTTAAGCTTTTTTGATGCGGTTTTTGGCTTAAAATGTGTGTAGTATGTCTGGCTAGAGCTGGCGAAAAAATCAGCACGAATGGTCACTTCCTCTGCTGGAACCAGCGTAAAAAGTACCAAAAATGACATTTCTTTGTATGTGTTAGTGTGGTCGATTGCACTAAAATGTTGACTTTTCGAAACCTTAGCTGTCCTCGGTTCGAATCCCACCGATGGCAATGTTCTTTTTTTTACTTTTTTAGATACTTTTTTGATTTCTAATGACATTTAATGTTGAATTATGTCATAGTTTTCCATTTCCACAATTTTCCCGAGTTTTTCCGAAGATTTTTGTTAAAATTTTCAATATTTTCATACAATTTTCATAGATAATTACTTTTTTCATATTTTTTGATATTTTTATTGTTTTAATTTTCTATTTTCATGGATTTTTCATAGTTTTTCAGAAAAATTTTGTGAAAATTATAAAAATTTGCATTTATATAAAAAAAACTCATCAATATAAATAATTAAATTGCCACTTAAACTTCTTAAAAAAAGCGCAGCAGTGGCGTAAGTGGAAGAGCGTGCTACTCATAGTTTGAAGGTCATGGGTTCAATCCTAGCCCGTAGCCGATTTTTTTTTTTGCTTTTTTTATTTTTTTTTAAATTTTATGTCGCGTAATGATAACTTTTTATTAAAAATAATTTTTTTTCCTCATGTTTCACACACATTTTTTTTTAAATTTTAAATTTCTGGTAAATAAAGAATACTTATAATTAAATATTAGGCTTTATACTTTTGGGGTTTTAATTCTTTGTGTATTTACTATACGTGGAAAATGCGAATTCGTCGGTCACGAGTGACCACGTTGATACTAGTTTTTTTTTTGAAGAAAAAAATCTTGTCTTTGAGCTTGAAATTTTAAAAAAGATTTTCCTTGAAAAACTTTCCTCAAAATTTCTGAAATATTAAAGAAAGTTTACAAAAAGTTTCATGCTTCAAGTCCATTTTCAGTTATCCTTAAACCATAGAATCCCCAAGAATTACAGCAAATTCGTAAAATTCGTAACGTCAAAAACGGCCGTTTATAATCCCCTCCTCCCCAAACCATAACAAATTTCGTATGGGATTATGAAAAATTTTATGTTTTATGTGAAGCGTAGCAAAATCTCAGACCCATCCTTCCCCCCTCTCCTTATGCGTTTCGAATTTTACGAACGACCCTTTAATACATCCCTAATTAACGCATTCAAAATTACCCAAATTCCTAGCACTCAAAATTAATCCACAACTCATGTAAGGAAGTTATTTAACAGCCAAGACATATTATGACATTGAGTTTCTCATTTATTGTGTCATAAGGAGTAATTTTCTACCATTTACATACGTTGCAGTTTATTAGCCATCTACATTTACAGCCTAACAACCCGTGAAACTCTCACTAATACCTTCAAAAAAATAGAGAAAGAAATTTGCAAAAAAAAAAGCTTCTTGACATTGAAAGCAAAAAAGATGGAAGAAGCAGCAGAGAAAAGAGAGTGAGGATAGACAACATTTGACTCTCAGTTATTTTCAACGATCTAACTTTTACCACAACGAAAAGACTCTCAATATCTTTATGTGAATGTTAAGTTTGTGTTCAGCAAGAAGGTAAAAAACCAGAAATGAAGTAAAAATAATGTCAATGAACTCTTTGCTTACTTATTCTTGTGTGTGCTGTATATTTTTTTTTTTTGCAGAGATCAAAAACTTGCTCAATTTCAATGTTATGTGAATTTCTCTTTAGTGTGTGAGTGCTGTGCTTAGAAGAAAATTGTAAAGAAGAAGAAAGAATGAGAAAGAAAGTATGAAAATTTTTGAAACTGATGAGGAAATGTAGAAGAGCTTTTTAGAAGTTTGAAGTTTTACCTTAGGGTTCGTTCACTTATAACTTCCGACTTTTAGGGGGGAAGGGGGTCTTAGTCTGTGTGACAGTTTTAAATAATAGGATTTTTTTCGACTTGATATTTTGTGACAGACGGAATGTCACTCAGATGGACGTAATAAGTTATGAAATTTATGTATACATAAACAAAATCTTAAACTCCCTAAACTACAACATTAATTTTTTCAAAAACATCCAAAAAACCTGTACTCAATATGTTAAATTAATAATCCATAATTCCATGCTTACTTCAACAAAATACCCTAGACAATCCAACAACACAAACCTCCCATTTCTCCACTAGTCTGCATCTAAGAAAGTATTACAAGAACTTGACTTTGTGTCTTACATTTCTCTTTACCACACATTACACCATGTGCATTAGTGTTTGTGTTAAAGAAAAAGCTGCAAAAAAATGAAGCAAGTATGCTTTTCAAATAACTAAAAGATCTCTCAAAAGTATGAGGAAATGAATTTCTGCTGCTGTAAGAGAAAGAAAGAAAAAAAAAAATATTATTATTACGCGAGATGATTAAACTAAGAAAGAAGCAAATTGAGTGCTTTTATTTCTCTTTGAGCGAGAAAGAGTCATTGACACACATTTTTGTTCAGCCTGCTTCAGGCCTTGTTAGTTGTAATATGAAGTTCAAGTTTCGTAATAGAAAAAAAACGCAATCGTTCATTGATCTCGAACTACTTTTTTTTCTCTTCTCTTCTCAGTTGTGTGTTTCGGTGTTGATTTCAATGTCTGGCTGAATATATATTTTTCTATTTTATATGATTTTCTAAGCACAAGAGATGTACGAAGAAGAAGGAATTTAATTTCCGAGTTTATTGGCTTTTTCGATGCTTTGTGGATGTTTTCTTTCTTTTTTAGCGAGAACTTTCATTTTATCTGTTAAGTTCTATTCATGAGTAGTTTGAAGAATGTTGTAGAATATGATCTAGAAGATTTGAGAAAGCTTTTAAAAATTAAGCTCTAGCACAAGCTTTTTTGAAAGGTTCTAGATGAATAATTCTGATCAATTTAGTATGGTGTTGACTTAGGTAGCTAATATTAGCTAATAATAAAATTTAAGAACCACAAATTGTCCTTCTGATTCCCATAAACTTGAAACTTATGTTTAAATTTATCTAAAAGCTTATCAAATGCTGATAATAGCCAGAATACAAAACTTTTAAATTTTGAAGAAAAAAAAATCAGAGCTCTCAAATTTCCCCCAAAAAAAATAATTTTGCCTCTAAAAACATCCAAAAACTCAACCCAGAGATGAATGAACTTCATACACGAAAGTTCATCGATACATTTTCATCAACACTTCAATTTATAGGTCATTATTGAGCCTATTTTCCATAAAAGTCATGATTTTAAAAATATTTTTAAGTGGCAATTTGTAGCACATAATTTATACCCGTGTTTGAAATTATGGCAAAATTTTTCGAAAGTATTTCTAATGCATGATTAATCACTACAAAGTCCAAAGAAAATGTTTTGTACTCACGTGTACGACTGCTAAGTTGAAAATTGTAGAAACGTGCATTTTTTGGGTACAAAAATTTACATTGAGTAGATGAATAGATTTCAGTAAATGTGACTAGATTGGATGTAAATTTAAAATTTATTGTATTAAACTCTACACACGTGTAAATAGAATAGAGATTGTGACAGAAAACTACGAAAAATTTGGACAAAATTAATTTATGGCACACAAAAAATTCTTAATCTCCGCAAGTTTGTAGCTCAGCTTCAAAATCCAAAGCCTTGATGAATTTTTGCCAATTGATGAAACTTCCTTCATCGATTTCAAAATGGAATTGATTTTTCTGTAAAGGATAATAAGGGTTTTTCATTAGATTAGGTGATGGAATTAAATTAAGTCAAAAGCTTCTAAAATCTTAAAAATCTTTAAAAAAAGAATTTTTACCCCTAGTATCCATATAAAAAAAAATAAAGGATCTAATGTCCCCTAAAATTCATCAAAACTCACCTTAGGATTAATTGGTGGCACAGGTGTTGCTTTGTAAGTCTTCAAATCAATAAAATTCAAAAAATCCTTAACTTCAAATTCATTATTTTCATTTTTATTGAGAACAGCAAAAAGTTGCTTGACTATCGCTTTATCCAATGGAACTCGACATCCTCTAATGACTTTCAACAGATCATTTTCATTCAAATATTCAGTATTGTTAGGCGACAAGTGATAAATAAATTCCTTCAATCTTTCCACATCACTCCAAAGTTCTCGCCAAATTTCACCTTGAACAATCGATCTGACCATTTCTCTAAATTCCAGTGGAGTCTTTTTTGTTGGAATTGCAAAATGTCTGCACAATGTGACAATCTCTTGTTCTGTGATTTCATCTTGAAGCAACTCACGCAGCATTGTTTTAAAATCTTCATATTCAATAAATTCTTGTGTAAATTCACCTTCTTTGTGAACTTTTACTTTAGTCATGTAGCATGCGATAAAGTCCTTATAAATTGGTCGTAATCGTTCACGAATTTTAACAATGATTAAATGTGGATGACTCATTGGATACTGAAAATTGGGAGAAAGGTGGAAAATGAGAATAACTTTTGAGAAAAATAAAGTCATTGATGATTCATCAAAAATTTTGGAAGTGAATGAATTTTTTTGGAAATTTCTTTTCTGAGAAAATTCTGTGAATCGCCAAATTTTTAAGCTTGCGGTGCCAAAGAATACTCACAACTTCCTTATTCTCTTCCATAAACTTTAGTGCAAATAAATCAGCAGAAACAATTTTGAAGATGAAATTTCTCAAATTAATGACAGCACCCAAGTAGAAATCTTGAGACTTATAAGCAACTGGACGTTCACTTGTATACTTATCCTGACCAGGCCAATAAAACTTTGACTTTCCGAAAAATTCACCTCCTCTGAAGCCCAAATTTCTGCATGACAGTTCATAAACTGCAATTGTGTCTTCGCTAAGATAATAACTTATTATAAACAGTCGATCATTGTTCTCCTTGATTGGAGAAATCATTTTGGCGCCAAATCGAAGAACTAGCCTGAGAATCAATTTTATTTTTAAATACTCAGATACTAAATCATCAAATAATGACAAAACTTACCTGTCATATTCCAAAAACTTTCTGAAATCAACTTTATGTAATTTTGGTTCAATTCCAGTACAATTTCCTTCAGAGTCTTCGAAGCTACCCCATCCATTGTATGGAGGATATTTGAACTCTCTAGCAACAGGCTCACATGGTTTGTGGGATGATGGAGTTGATATTGGAAAAAATTCTTCAATTCCATACTTTTCTTGATAATATTCTCTAGTTTTTCCATCGCAGTCAGTCAGCACGACATGTCTTCCATAAACATTGATAGTTTTACCAATTTGCAAGTCAGTTTCATTGTAGTATTGAGAACTATCGCCAATACTGATTTCTCGTCTATCTTTTAAGAATCTTCCTTTAATCATGTTCTTACCAAGTACATTAAGAACCACAAAATTCTCTTCACCAACTGGTTTGAGTTTGCAGGCATTCTAGAATGAATTTTTAAAAATATTTTGTAGCTTTTTAAGTATTAATCTACTCACCCTTGGTAGCTTGGCCCTCTTCAAAAACATTCCATTTGAATGTCTTCCACTATTTGGCTGTAACTTTTCTTTAATCTCAAAAGTATCATCAGACAAATGAAACAGAACTTCCAGATGCCTCACATCACCATTGTCATCCCAATAAGCTGAAAATCTTAAAACTTTACGATCATTTTGAAGGAATTTAGCAAATCTGAAGTCTTTTGATGTTGCATGCTTAGCAGCCATGCTTGCTTTTTCTGCTTTTCTTAATTCTACAACTGGGTCTTTTGGAATCTCAACAGCTGGAGGAACACAAATTCCAAGTCGGTTCAGAAAATTTCTTGTAAATGTGTCACATTCTGTGATATGATAGACTCGATCCAGTAAAGTTATTGTCTTGTCAACATTCAAATCCAAAAGTGATACATGAACATCTGAACGTAATGAATGTCCTTTTCTGATTCTTTGCCTGGACACAATACATTGCGAGCTTGAATCTGCCTTTAGTTCTGTAATTTGGATTGTATCGTCGTCAAGGAAGTAAGAAATTTTAACTTTTCTAATTTGGTATGGAATTCGATGTTCAGGTACAGTTTCCTTGAAATATCCAAAAAATCTTAAAACTTGTTTCTCGAAGACAACCCAGGCAGGAACTAGACCATGTTGTGATCGTGGAAATAAAGATTCTTCTGATTTTACTGGATACATTAGCTTGCCTGAGGATGATCGCTTATTGCCCTGGAATTAAGCATGACATTAAAAAAGATTGAGGACATCAATGACTATACAAAAAATTCTCACCTCAGCCAGCATAGGAACTTTATTAAAAACATCAAAATGATGTGATTTCCTAAATGTAGAGCTATGAGATCTTTGAAATTGTGATGGATAATCACCCAAACACAAAGTCAATGTCAATGGAGTGCATCGATACATTTCTTGACCCATTTTATTCAATTTTTTATAAGAATTTTCAAAGAACTTTTTTTTAAAAAATCACAACGATCAAACTTTGTAGAAAAAATAATAAATAAAATAAAAATCAGAAAATAATTTCCAAGGTTACTATGTTTATGGTGGTATGTTGGAGACGGTGTTATGAAGTTATTGTGTTGTGAAGTTGTAAATTTTTTTGTTTATCGATTGGGTTAGAAATTTGATATTTATGATGAATGTCGGTGACTATAAACATTGAAATCGACATGTGTGGGAATTGATGAAGGGGAATTTTTTTGTGTCATTGATCAGCTGTTGTTTGCTTTAGTTCTAAGTCATAAATCCTTTAAAATATATTTTTTTTTTTTCAATTTTCATAACAAAATATTTTCGCTCACAATTTCTTCCAAGTCTGCATGCTTCTTACACTGAAAATGCTTCGAGTTCATTCGCCTTCCTCAATTCCAACCTATTTTCCATTTCCATAAAAAAATTCATTTCTTTACAATAACAAAACAATTTTTTTGGACATAAATTCCATTTGTCTACAGTATCATGTAGTATCAAAATAACAAAAGTAAAAAAAAAAATAATAATGAAAATAAAATAGCGAAAAGAAAATAAGTAAAATCATTAGCGAAAACATTTTCCGTTATTTTAATCGAAACTGATTTTTTTATTGTAATGTGTATGCAGAAGAAGAATGCACACGAGCGAGTTGAAAACAAAAATATTTCGAAAGAAAAATTGATAACATAAGAATGGTTTTGAGATGGCTGAAAAATTTGGGTTTGTAGGCGCATTATGTCGATTTGATAATTTTCAGTTAAATTGTGGTTAGTTTGTGCTAATTTTTGGTGAGTTTTTTTTTTATTTTTGGTGAGCTTTTGTTTGATTTTGGTGAGTTTTTGTTTAATTTTAGTGAGTTTTTGTTCATTTTGGTGAATTTTTGTTCACTTTTGGTGGTTTTTTCTATTTTTTTTTTTTTAATTTCGTTTATTTTTGGTGAATTTTGGTTCGATTTTGGTGAGTTTTTGCTTAATTTGAGTGAGCTTTTGCGCAAAATATTTTGTTTAATTTTTTGGAAAGATTTTGTTCATTTTTGGTGAGTTTTTGTTTAATTTTAGTAAGCTTTTATCAGATTTTATTTAATTTTTTAGTTCAAGTTTGAGTTTTTGTACAATTTTGGTGAGTTTTTGTCCATATTTGTTGAGTTCTAGTTCATTTTTTGTCAGCTTTCTCCAAATATTGTGAGTTTTGATTAAGTTGTGGTGAATTTCTTTTAAATTTTGACAAACATTTAATCCTACAAAAAATAAAAAAAATCAAAGACATAACTACAACATCAATTTCTTCATTTTTGCATAAAATTCAGCACCTCAAGAAAGAAAGAAGCTCAAGAGCACACACACTACACAATAAAGCTTAACTAATTTAATTTCGTTTAAAATGAAATTAATTTCCATTGTGCATTTCTTTCATGAATGTATGAGGCATGGAAAAATGATGCCACAGAATTTCTTGTTGTTTTCAATTTTTCAGGGCGCTTCGACAGCACCAAACAAGCAAGAGAAATAACTTTTTATTTTTATTTTTCAATATTATTATGTTTGCTTTAAAAATAATATTTTTGCGGTCATTTGTTGTGGTTGTAATTTATGTTTAAGAAAAAGAAGAAGTTCTTCTTTTATTTTCGTTCGTTTTGTTTGTTTGTGCTGCCAAATTGGCGGTTTATTTATTGATGAATTGAGCCATGAAATTTCTTTACGTTAACATGAAGTTGTTAAGAGTTTTAGGAGATTTTGCAGTCAAGTTGAAAATTTTTTTAATGAGATTGTTAAGGAAAATTATCGAATTAAGACAGTTACGCACTTTTTGCATGCAAACATTTTCCATGAGAATTTTTTAAGCATTTATGAATCAAAAATAAATAAATTTGTCAAATTTTAAGTTTAGGAAATTTCAACTTAATCTAAATAAATTGCATCTCATAAATTCCCTTCACACCATTCATCAAAAAATAATTCAGCCTACTTGAAGAAAATCATACAAAAAAAATCAATTTAAGTTCTTTCAGAAGAGATCAATCTCCTTCTTGTTTGTTACAAACAATAAATAAACAATCAATTTCAATGAGCGCACATTATGACCCTCTTTTCTCAATAATCAAGGCACATGAACATATTGCTTTTGGTCATTTTTGTCTTCGGATGTAATGCGTCCTTGTAGGCGAATTTTGTGTGGAATTTTTTTAAGCCTTTTTTTAATTTTGTATAAGTATTGATAAAAATTGATTTTTTTTCAAATTTCAGACAGTTTTAAAATTTTAGTTTTTTAAAATTTTTACATTAATTCCTCACAAAATCACCCTACCAGCCATCCCAAAGAATCCCACAAATCATTTTGGAAAATTTCTCCTGCATTTTTTTAAAAAAAACATCAACCGTAATGTCTTCCTGGTTCTTTATCGATAAATGAGCTTTCTGCTTGCTAACTATCTATTTATTTGCAAACATCACGAAGCCTATCATCATCTACCAATCCATCTATCTACAATACTTAAACCATCTCATTTGCCTTCTATTCCCATTTTTCTTCGCAAGTTCTTTCTCATTCCTTTCCTAGTTTCTGTCTTTTTTTGCTTCTATTTCTTGACGAAGAGAAAGAAAAGAAGTAGAAATAAACATAAAAGTTTACATCAGTTCATTGAACTTGTTCTTCTTTCTTCTCCCAATCATTCGCATTTCTTTCATTTCTCTGTATCTGTTGTTATTTCTTCTCTTTCCGCGCACGACTATGATTTGACTTTTTTTGGATTGTAGAAAATAAATTTTTTGGCATATTGTTGTGGATTTAAATTATAGAATGAGTGGTGATGAATTTTAATAAGTTGGGAGGAACGCAATGTTTGTGGGTAACTTGTTGTGGGTGGCTTCGGAACTTCCTTGAAGATTAATTCATTATGCTTTGTAGGTTTTATTAAAATTATTTTTAACTTTATTAAGCACTTAATAAAGTTTAATAAAAATCATCACAAGTAAATGACCCAAAGTCATCTCTACCAATACTTTTTTGCACAAATAGAACATCCGGTTCCCAAAGAAATTCCTCAAAATTCACCAAGAAGAACTCAAAGATTATTAGATTAACAAACAAGCTAGAAAATCTATGAATGAAGAAATGTGATAAAAATCTTCGTTCTTTTGAGGGATTAAAGAAATCATTCTACAATAGAAGAAAAAAACCAACAGTTAATTTATAAGCCGTTGTTCTTGCAAGAGAATTTTAAGCCAACAAATAAGTTATCTTGAAAATGATCTGACAAATCGACTTGTAGAACATGCTGTCAATTTGTTTCTATGACAGACTAGGTGATTAAAAGGAAGTTGTAAATGATCTTGTTCTTAGATATTGGGTTAAAAGTTGTTGGTGATTTTCTAGTGGACCAACAAGTATTGTGCTGAATTTATTATGTCATTTGCTTATTGATGAATTTTGCTTATTGGAATTCAACATTAGAAATTAATTTGAAGATATTATGAAGATTCCGTCCAACACCCCATAGGGGTCTTATTACGTAAAAGCTCTGAGGGGAGGGGGTAAAAAACCAAAATTTTAGCGTTACATAATAAATGAACGGCCTCACACAACTTATTTTAAAATTAATTTTAACCATTTTTTGCAACATTGTAATCTTCCATTATATTTCCAGAGGAATTCGGCAATTTATTCAGCAATTTCTATTTTCTATCAGTTCATTATCCACAAGATTAGAATTATTTCAAATTGAATCAATTTTCATTTCACCTCAGCTCTCAAAGCAATTTCCATTTCTCTTCATAATCATAATTCTTTCTATCTCATAAATCAGCATAAAATTATCTAAAACAAAAGCATCAAGCAACTCTTAATAATGAATAAAAAAAAGAAAGAAAAATTTTAAATTAACAATCCAGAACTTTTCCTCTTTTATTTCTTATTCTTGTTGAATAATTTTTTTTTCTCGATGTTGATTGCTGATTAATGAAATTGAAAAGATTCATCAAGAAGAGCTTCACACAGTGAGAAGAAGCATTGAAAGAGATCAAAAACCTCAAGTCAAAGAAAATGTGTTTACCACCGAAAAAAAAAGTAAATTTCGCTTATTGGATGGCCACGGCCATTCACTCACTTTTCATTATATGTATTTTCAATTTTTTACCGTTTTTAAAGAGCTTAAATTCACGTGCGTTGATCTTCTCGCTTGTTATCATCTATTTTCCTCTTTTCTTTTGGTTTTTTGGATGGGCGCCTTGTAGTTAAATTGTGTGGATTTTTTGGAGGAATTAAGATTTTAACGGTTGAAAAAAATTCAAATATTTTTCATTTAACGGTTAAATCAAAATTAAGTTCAAAAATTTGAGTTTTTGTATGTGAAAATTTAGACTATTCATATCGAGTCTGTTTAAATCAAGGATCACCTGTGTTGTTGATTTATAATTTTAGTACTATTTAATTAAGAATTAAATAAAAAAAGAAAAATATGTTTTTAAATCAAAAAACGGTATAAAAATTAAAATTACATCATCACAAGGGACTTCATCGCTATTAATTTTGGCATCCAAACTACTCAATAATTTTTTTTTTTTTCAAAAACAACTCTCAACAACAAAAAGCCAGCCCAGCATTCAATGTCGAAGAAAATAAAAAAAAAATAAAAGCATATCCAAGAAGAACAGCACCAAACATAAAAGAGAAGCAAAAACAAATTGCGAATAAACATAAATCTCATTTGCTGGTTGTATGGAGTTCAATGAATTGTTTTTGGAGCAGGCAGCAATTAAACGTTCAATTTCTTTTTTTACATAGCTTCTGATGCTGCTGCTGGTTTGCTCTCTTGCAATTGCGTTCTTTTTGCCTCATAATAATAAGCATGATGATGTTGATGATGATGATGATTGTGAATCAGGTTTTTCTGCATTGTCCACTTTTCTTACATTCACTTCCTGGTTCTTAAGTGCTCTTTCGTATATACACTCGAATATTGTGCATATGGTTGAATATAGAATCGATTCGACGCATTTTTTTTTTGTTGTTGAAGTATTTAGAGGTAATTTGAGATTGCAGTGGACGTAGAGTGTAGGATGGAAGGGTATGCAGTGGGATTTGATGGAATTTCTTAAAGGACGTGGCTTTTAAAAATTTGAGTAAATATTTTAGAAAACTTTTGAGTCATCAACATCTAATTGATAATTTTTAAATGCATATGATCAGTAAATACCCCCTAAAACCATCTAGAACCCCACAGTCATCAACTCTATTACCTCACAAAACAGAAAAGTTACACAATAAGACTCCTAACAAGTCTAAGCAGAGATAAAAATAAAGAAAGAAGAAAGAAGAAAAATCCCACCTCATACAACATCAATTACTAGTCAACTCAATGTCAAAATAGAATAGCAAATTACAACGGTTTACGGTGTAAATAAAAAGTAAATACGTAAGTGAAGACAAAAAGACAAAGAATATTGACTTTAGAAAAGAAAAAAAATGTATTAAATGGAACGTTCTTTTCTCTTCCTTCTTGTCACTTTAATGCATGTGGTTCTATGTCGTGATTTTGTTTGTTAATCGTCGGTTTCTTAATGGCTCTTCTCGCATTTCTTTGAAGCACAATCTTTATATATTTTTTTATTTTTCGAACAAGCTCCAAGTAAATTGAAGAGGTCGGATATGTGCTATTTTTGATACCAGGAAAATGCAATTGCGTGTCATATTATGCCAAATGGGATGGACATTGCCGTTTTCTTTAGGGCATGAATTTTAAAAAGCTGTGAACGTTTATGTCAGATGGATGTTTGCTTGCAGCTTTTTGATGTGGTGTGAAGGAGAATGGATGGATGTGAAATTTCCTGATTTTTAAGCTGATTTTTGATGCAGATTTTTGTTGTTTGAATTCAGAACATACCTAAAATATTGAGCTATGTGATACCAAAATATCGATTCAGTTATCATACTTTTTGCATTAAAAATTCTAATTTTGTCACTTCCAACTTCTCAAAATTTCTATTCTATTCACGATTCCATTCTCAAAACTTAATGCAAAACCACAAAAGAACTTCAAATGGATTCTACAAAAATAAGCAATATCTCAACACTCTTCTTCATTGCCATCCATTCAAGTCTTTCAAATCGAAAAAAAGGCAGTCAAATAAGGAAATGGAAACAATCGATAATTGACATCGAGAAGAAAAATGTGACATCAATATATTGTGGGCTGAAAATCGATTTTTGTTCACCAAATCTTGATATTTTGGTGGTTTTTAACTATGGGTCTAGGATGTTCAAAAATGTAACCAAAATTTTTTTTCGTCCATACAGGTGCCCGTACGGGCCCAAAATGTGTTTTTGGTACCAATGATTTTCAAAAAATTCGTGTGCCTCACTATGTGGATGAAATTTCACAAACTTTTTTTCATTCGCTCAACACAACCTCTAACTTTCATATAAAAATACCAAAAGTTATTTTATTATATTATATTTCATATTTTGATGATCAAAAATGCGAAAAAGTCCAAAAAATCGCCATTTTTTGGGCGTTTCGACCTCCTGTGCCTACAAGTTGGACTCAAAAATTCTCAAAGTTAGTGATTATTGTAGTTTTTGAGTAGATCTACAAAAAACATTTTATTCATCATTTCCAAAAATGTCATTTAGTGCTTCAAAAATGAGATCAAAGGTCAAAATTTTCGATTTTTTCGTGATTTTTTGGGTTTGCCGGCCTATATGATCCACTAAATGGCCTCAGGCAACTTTTAAGTGACATTTTTCTTGTAGCTCTTATGTTATACTATAAAACTAGCCAAAAAAAATAAAATTTTTCCGGTAACTCGGTTCACCAGGGGCCCCCAAAGGGGTCTGGTAGGTCCTCAAAACAAAAAAAAATATTTCTCGACCATATCTTCACCAAATGAGCTGAAACTCTCAGAAATGATAGAAAACATCAATACGGATCATTTCTACTCATTTAGACCTAATAAAAATTTGATTTTTGGTCTTTATAGTGATTTTGCTAATTTTCGAGCTTGGTCAAAAATCGAGTTTTTACTTTTCGACTCCTGCCACCTCAGAATGACTTTATATTTTATTTCTTTTGATGAATTCTTATAGCTCAGCATAGTACGCATCCAACGAGGTATAAAACATGACATATAGTCAAGATATGACAGAGTTATGGCCAAAAAACTGAAAAAATGGTCAATTTTTTGAGGGTTTGACAACTTTCATCTCACATATTCACTCATATTTCATCGAAATTTCAAGTATATGTAACAAATTTGGTATCGTTGGAAAGGTAATTGCTTCAGCTATACAATAAAATAAAAATCTAAGTTTGGAAGTTCCTCAGTAGACCAGAAAACTTACAAAAGTTTGCCTTGTCCTCCCATACACAGCAAAAATTAAAAAAAATTATTTTTGTGTTTTTTCCACAGTTTTACACATAAACTTTCATAATATGATCAACAAAATAGTTTGCAGCCATTACTTCCTGCATACAGGTTCATAGAAAAAATGCAACTTTTTATGAAAAAATCGAAAATATTCGAAAATTTGATGTTTTTCTATGAACCTGTATGCAAGAGGTAATGGTTGCAAAGTCTTTTATTGATCATATTATGAAAGTTTATGTGTAAAACTGTGGAAAAAACACAAAAATAATTTTTTTTAATTTTTGCTGTGTATGGGAGGACAAGGCAAACTTTTGTAAGTTTTCTGGTCTACTGAGGAACTTTCAAACTTAGATTTTTATTTTATTGTATAGCTGAAGTAATTACCTTTCCAACGATACCAAATTTGTTACATATACTTGAAATTTCGATGAAATATGAGTGAATATGTGAGATGAAAGTTGTCAAACCCTCAAAAAATTGACCATTTTTTCAGTTTTTTGGCCATAACTCTGTCATATCTTGACTATATGTCATGTTTTATACCTCGTTGGATGCGTACTATGCTGAGCTATAAGAATTCATCAAAAGAAATAAAATATAAAGTCATTCTGAGGTGGCAGGAGTCGAAAAGTAAAAACTCGATTTTTGACCAAGCTCGAAAATTAGCAAAATCACTATAAAGGCCAAAAATCAAATTTTTATTAGGTCTAAATGACTGAAAATGATCCGTATTAATATTTTCTATCATTTCTGAGAGTTTCAGCTCATTTGGTGAAGATATGGTCGAGAAATATTTTTTTTTGTTTTGAGGACCACCCTACCAGACCCCCTTTGGGGGCCCCAGAACCGAGTTACCGGAAAAAATTTTATTTTTTTTGGCTAGTTTTATAGTATAACATAAGAGCTACAAGAAAAATGTCACTTAAAAGTTGCCTGAGGCCATTTAGTGGATCATATAGGCCGGCAAACCCAAAAAATCACGAAAAAATCGAAAATTTTGACCTTTGATCTCATTTTTGAAGCACTAAATGACATTTTTGGAAATGATGAATAAAATGTTTTTTGTAGATCTACTCAAAAACTACAATAATCACTAACTTTGAGAATTTTTGAGTCCAACTTGTAGGCACAGGAGGTCGAAACGCCCAAAAAATGGCGATTTTTTGGACTTTTTCGCATTTTTGATCATCAAAAAATTTTTTTTTAAACTTTTGGTATTTTTATATGAAAGTTAGAGGTTGTGTTGAGCGAATAAAAAAAAGTTTGTGAAATTTCATCCACATAGTGAGGCACACGAATTTTTTGAAAATCATTGGTACCAAAAACACATTTTGGGCCCGTACGGGCACCTGTATGGACGAAAAAAAATTTTGGTTACATTTTTGAACATCCTAGACCCATAGCTAAAAACCACCAAAATATCAAGATTTGGTGAACAAAAATCGATTTTCAGCCCACTGTGCAATAGAAGAAGAATAGAGCAATGGCAAATTGCAATGGAGGAGTTTCGTCTTTATGTCAAAATGTCAGGATGAAAGATTTAGAATTAGCCTTGATTGATCGTTTTGGGAATAGAATGGAGTCTAGAAGTTGAAGTAATTTGCATCTCTGAATTTGGATATTTTCTAAATTATTCTACGTCAAAACTTAACTTCCAAAATGTTTTAAGAACCTTTCACCAAAATATGCTCTTTGTTCTGTCGTTCATGTCTATTTATTTTGAATTTTTTCTTTTTTAAAACATATTCTTTAAAATTTACAGCATAACATGAGCATGATGTCAACATCTTATGTTCATTAACCTTTCGTGATTTTTCTTTCAATGCTGGTAATAAATTTTTAGAAAGAAGCGTTTTTCATTGATTTCTTTCAGAAATAAGTGCTGTCATTGTGGGATAGAATTTATTTTTCTTTGGTTAAATAATGTAGAATTTACTAGGGAATGGGATGTGGATTAGTACGGCAAACTAGAGTAAATCAAATTTAAGTATTTCTTCGATTTTTGAATTTTCAGTAATTCTTGAGATTCGAACCTAATCTAGTCTTAAATTCCTTAAAAAAATCTTGAACTGCATTGTTGTACATTCATCAACAAAACAGACAATCAACGACAACTATCCACACCAATGACTCAAGTTCTTTGTTCTTTCCTGGTGTTAATGTCTCTCTCACTCAGTACACAACAATTCTATCTCATTGACTTCATAAGAATAGCGGTAAACAGCATCGAAAAAATTGCGGTACTTTTCATTTTCATTACAAATCAGAATTTCTTCAATGTGTAATTTTGTTGCTGCTGTTGCGTTTTTTATATTTATTTTATTACTATTAAAAGTTGAAAAATGTGCTGTATGAAGAGGAGTAAGAAGAGGAAAATGAATGACGAGCTTACTATTCTCATTACCATTATTTGCTATTATGACGATGATGCGATGAGGTAAAGTGTAAATGTAATTTTTTTAGCCTAGATTTATGCCGGTAAGGTCACTGACTTTTTGTGACTAAATAATGTTTTAAAAATATTTGATCTCAGGCTGCACAGTTGACAGTAAATTTAATTCAAAAAATCCATGTGAAAAAAATTTACAAATTTTACATAAAAATTCCAGACTTAAAGTATTCAGCACAACATTTTTCTGGTGGGTCTCATTAAGCTTTAATTTTTGCAATGCATATTCAGTCTGTCCACGTATCAACCTTTTTGTGTCACAAAACATATCCAATTTCATTACAATTCATTCAGCAACTTCTTTTTTTTGCAGCCACAAAGGAAAAATAAAATAGCAGAAATGAACTCACGATGTCGTCGACATAATCATCCATACATACGTAAATACTAAGCAATTGGAGACTTAGGCAATTGAAAGATAACTGTAATGTAACAGTGAATTTTGTAACAGAGAGTGCGACATGAAATAAAAAATAAAAAAAAAAACAATAAAAAAGAGAGGAGAAGAAATGCTTTCATCGCTGATTTTCTTTTGATGTCTTGCTTCGCTATGCGAAGTAAGTGAGTAACTAGCTTTTGCAGCATGAGTCTTTCATGGTAGTACAGGTTATTGACTTCTGTGCTTACTTTTTATTTTTTTGTTTTTTTTTTTTTGCAGCTTAGAAATTAAATCTGTATGTGTAAATATCTTGATGTAACATAAAGTCTCACATGCTGATGAGTTTAGGAAGACAGAAGAGAAATGGTCGATTACTTGCTTCTTGTGTAATAATAAGAAGGTAGTTAAAAGGTCATTTAATATCGAGAATAATTTGTGAAGTGACTAATCGAGGCATTAATCTCAAATTAATTTTTTTGGGGGCATACATTATGTAATTTATGGGATTTTTGGAGGTATTAAATGAGGGCTAATTGAGGTTGATGAGATGAATTTTTGGGATAGTTGATGACTGGTTCGTAAATTGTCTCTATGATCCATTTTTCACTGTAATATTTCGAAGTAATGTCTTTGGTTAGTTCCTGCATATGTTCATCAATCTTTTGAATTTTTATAAGTTGGTCTGTCTTGCTTATTTTTCTATTAGTCTGTATAAAAGTGCGCATCTCCAAGCCATAAGTGATCATATCCATACTCATATAGATCAGCTCATTTCTTCCTCCTTTCAAAAATTTATTCCCAATGTCCATCCATAAATAGCTCGTTCCCAAACCATAAATACTCTCTTCAATAAGATCATATCCACTTCTCATATTACAGCACTCATAATTTTGCAAATAATCCGTCCATAATTTATATACGCACAAGTAATTAACATCTCTTTTCTTCCTTCTCATACTTAATGATGCCTTTCACAATTTTCCATCTTAACAGTCCATAATAAGATCTCATGATGATCATTACACGTCCATGACTCATTTCAAAGTAAGAATAATTCTCAATAATTAAAAGCCTCTTTCATGATTTATAGAACAGACCTAATGACAAATGCCTTTTTTTTCTTTTTAACTTCCTTGAATCATTTGAAATCTTACATAATGTCCATGCATTCATATTTATTCTTACGGTTCTTGTTAGTTCTTCATCTCATTTGCATTTTTTTTTAACTCCACCGACGATACTTGAAATCCTACACGTTAAAAAGTAATAAGAAGAAAGAATAAAAAAAAATGTGCGAAGGAGATTATGTGCGGCAGCTTAATTTAATTTCCATAACATTTCAATATTAAAAGAAGAATGAAGTAATAAAGGAAAGAAGGAATAAGGAGGAAATGTACGTAAGAGAATTTAATAACTTATGCAGGCTAATGGTCAATTAACATTACACGCGTTTGCACTGAAAGTAATTATCACATATATTTAATTTTGTTTATGGTTTGTTGAGGGTTGGACTGATTGGATTGGAATTTATTGTGGGTTTTAATGAGATTTTTTTTAAAGGACTTTAAAATGGGGATCGTTTGGAAATGATAGGTGTAGTAAAATATTAAAATTAAGGACCAATTTAAAAATTAATTATAATTCATTTAATTTGAATTTTTCAAAAAAAAATTAGTAGAAGCTATTTTACCATAATTTTTGAAATTGACGTAACTTATGAATTGTCCCAAATCAAATTCTTTGAAGTTAATTAAACTTGCAAAAATATGATTTCTGATGATTTTGTAAATTTCAAAAAAAAAAGTCAATAACTTTTTAAAATTCTGTCAAGAATTTTAAAGAAACTTGCTATTAAAAACCGCAAATAAATTAATAATTTTTTGCATCCATAAACAATTCAACAACCTCCCTACATCAATCATCTTTGACACCAATAATTACCAATTTAAATTAACCAACTGCATCGAAAATTAAATCAGTAAGGAAATTCTCGAAATTCTCGTCTTTCTCCCAAAAAAATACTTCTCAGAATCGATATGAATCAAATGTAAATTATTGTTTGTGTCTACAACTCATCTCATTTCCATTTTCATATCATTTCTTAATTTTATTATCTTCTCATTTTTCTTTAAATTTATTCATATGGAAAGTGGTTTTTTTTCGTCCAAAGATATTTTTACGGCAAAATATATAGTTTATTGAACTCGAGTAACCTTCAAAAAAAAGTGTGTAAAGCAACATAAGAGAGATTCGAGAGAATTCGGTGCTAAGCATTCATACTCTCAGATGATACTTTATTTTTGTCTTAAAAAATTATAAATCTCATTTCATGTGAATGAAGAGAAATAACGGAATTGTAGAGTCCCGACTTGTAATAAAATGTTCACACTTTTCTGGAGAGACAATCACTTTCATATAATTTGTGTATATGTAGAACCAGCCTTGGCATCACAGATAGAGGAAGAATAACAACAAAAAAAATTTGTTTTTATTTCTTTCTTCCTTATTTTAATTCTTAAAGACAATTTAAAGAAGAATGGAGAGTAAATTGGAAAGATACAAGATGTTTAATGAAATACAGTTAGGATTTTTTTTTTTTGCACAATCACACTTTAGGCTGCTTATAGACCTCGAAAATTTGTGATCAAAAGTTATTAAAGGTTTTTCAATTGAGAAATTGAAACGCATTTGATTGATGTTCAGGATCTTGGGTACTTTTGACTGCAGGAAGTAGGCTAAAGAGCCAAAATTTTGAAATAAACATTTTTAGCAGTTTTGAGGTTATTTCAATACTTTGAGCACAAAATTTCATATTCTTGGGTTCCAAAAAATGATAATCCTAAATTTAGGTTTCGTACCTGAAATCATTAATCATTTTTAACAATTTTAAGAACCTAACAGCCTAACTACATCCTTATATCCACTTACTACTTCATACAACCCAAACTGCCATCCTCCAACTTTCCAATCTCCCAAACACATCAGCTAATATTAATTTGCTTAAAAATAATTCATATGCTGTACATAAATCGTCTGTAGGTCGATGGTGAGATGTTGACATTCTTAACGAAGATTAAAAAGAGTTTTATTTTTAAATGAATAAAAAAAAAATATTTAAGAGCAATATCATGAATAATATGTCGTGAGCGTTTAAATCTATTTGAAAACATAGCTTTGAGGAATCGACACAATTTCATTTGCTATCTTCGATGTCGATAGTTCAATGTGCTGGAATGAACTTCTTTTGGATTTTATTTTGTACTTTTCGTATATGAAAGGGGTTGACGAGAGATTTAAGGAGATTTAAATGGAAATAGAGATGTGTAGAGGTTCAATATTGCTAATTGGATCATTTAATGCTTAAATGAGTATTTAAATAGAATTTGAAGGTAGATGACATTTTGAATTGATGTAAGGTGAACGATTTATTGATAATATTGCTGATTGATGTTCTAATGATTATAAAATCCATATATCAAACAATTGAACCAGTCAAGTTCAAATCGTATCTGCAACAAGTTAATCCACGAAAATCACCACCTGATGAAGATCATGGCCAACATCAATCAAAAAATTTCGGTTTCTTTATTTACACATTACCAGTAACTTGATATCCCATCAAACAGGTCCCTTAAAAAAATTTAATAAGCCAAATATCCATTCATCCAAATGAAGAAACCGAAAACCTCACCGTATGGTCAAAATCAATGTAAGACCACAAAACGGTAAATTTACAAGAACAAGGAATAAGGAGAATCAAAAAAGTACCTGACAAAACCCAAAAAGGATCTCTACCGGTAAAACATGGGCCTTTTATTGTGGTAACATGATCCTCAAATTGCTATTTATATTTACACATAACAATCCATAGACGAAGATAAAGTATTTATTTTCAGAGAAATTTCTCACACACCAGAACATGCCGTGAATGTTAAATAAAGAAAGAAGAGAAAAATAAAAATTCTAAAAACTTTACCGTTAGTCAATTCTATTCTTAATTCTTATAATATCCACTGAGCATGAACAATTTACTTCTTCTTTCATTTTCTATTAAGATTTTTTGTTACTTTCTTTTCTATTCTTTTCTCGTCATGCTGTTCTTTATAGCGAAATAGATTGGAATAGAATGGAAAATTGCTGATAAATTGCTCCATTGTATAAAGTATATTTCATAATAAATCACAATCTGTTTTAGAGCTCGAGAAGAAGAAAATATTATTATTAAATTTTTTATCAATCAGGAAAGATCAGAAAAAAAAAAACATTTTTTTTATCGGCAAAAAAATGTAATGCTAACAATGCAGAGAGAATTAAACAGCATGTTTGATTATAGAATGCGAAAAATAGGAGCTAATAGAAAAAAGTTTAATATGTGTGCAATAAAAAAGTCTGATTAAATTTTATTGCATTCAATTTCGCAGTTATTTATTTATTCATTGGTTAATCATAATCTCGGGAAAAATGAATGTTAGTCAACTTATGTGTATATGCCTATATGTTATTAAATTTTACGAGAACAATTTATGGATTTTAATGAAATTTGTTGCATTAAACTAATATTAGTTTAATAAATTAATGAAAGCTCTGGAGTGGGTTTCTAGGGAATATCCTTAGGGTAAACCTCATACCCTAGGGAAAACTACATTCCTTATGATAAATCCCATACCCTGGGGGCATAGAGTATACCCTGGGGGCATAGAGTATATCCTAGGAGTGTGGAGTATACCCTAGAAACCCGCATCTGGATGGCTAGGAAGGTAAATTGCTGCAGAATGTATGCTTTTTTAAACAAAAATCAAAAATGCTTTCAAAAATTCTTATGTTGCTGATATCACGTGACCTAGTCGCTTCTAATAATAACATAACATTCACTCCAAAGCTCCATCATCACATGTTTGTCATAATCATTTTCATACCTTTCATCATTCTACCAAAATTATCTATGCCAATCAAACAGAAGAAAAAAAAGATTAAAAGTACCCGAGCATACAAAACATTGATATAATGTAGATCAAGAATGATGAAAGTGTTTTTTATGATACTTTCAAATTTCGCAATGAGACAAGCGTGAAAAATTTTAATTATGAATTTTTCATTCTTAAACAACTTTTTTTATCGTATTATTGAGATTTCTGTTTTGTTGATCTTCGATGTGATTTGATCGTAGCTGTTACATTCAGTTGGATTTAAACTGCTAAAGAGGTCGAAGTAAGAAACACTTGAAGTAGTTTCAACACTTGAAGTTCATTGCACTTCTCAGCTCAGATGTGAGAATTGTTAGAAATGTGAGCAAACAGAAAGACTGAAAGAGAGAGGTTGGGCTTGGATCATTAGCGTAAAGATATAAAAAAAAATTATATTGGGATATAAAATTTATTGTGTAATTTTTAAATAAATTTGTTCATTGACGTCCTACATTTTGAGGGGATTTACTGAGGATGTTTGTTGATGTTCTGAGAGATTCTGATGGTTAAATTGCTAGGTTCTATACTAAATCAGAATTTAAGCAGCAACAGATGTAAACAAGTACAAATGACGTGCTCATGTCCTGGTTTAATTACCAACTATACAAAAAAATCATAATTGTTAAAATCTTGACCAATAAGACTGTAATTAGCCCAGTCAATTCCTCATTCAGTCCCAAATTACTCGACCTTTCACGCGTCCGTTACATCTACAAAGCTGTTTAATCACACAATTACTTAACATTTGCTTAAACTCAATAACAATCTCCTCTTAATAAAATAATAAAATAAAAATTAAAATTACCTCATTTTTGTCGCTGTTTCTTGCAGGTTCCATCACTTAAAAAAAATTCAATTGAATTCATTCAAAGCAAAGTGACTCAATCTCCAAGTCAGTCTGAAGAGCACAAAAAAAATAAAAATAATAATTACTTATTTTGCTTTGTCATTCATCGACCTAATTTTATCGTTTCGTTTCTCCTTTTACGTTCTTCATCCAGACATTGACGATATGAAGTAATAACACTTTATGACATATTGGGACACTTAAATGCATGTAAAATGTACAGTTATTGCCAAATTTGACCTCAGATTGAGCTCCTGAAATGGGAGGATCCTTCTTCTGATAATTACCTTAGGTAGACTTGTTTAATAATTGATTTGTTTCAGTCTGCAAAATGCATCCTTAAATGGACGGATGATGGAGGTAGAAAATATGAATTTTCAGTTTTTTGAAACGGAAAGGAAAGAAAGTGAGTCCTTGAGAACTTCTTGAAATGTAAATAAACAAAGTCATAAACAAATCCTCTTAACTGGGAGTCATTTGTCAGTGACGTCACATGGAGATTAACTCATTTTAATATGTTTCATAAATCTTAATTAAAAGTGTTAATATTCTAGATTAATTCAATTTTAAAGTGCAGAGTACGTCATTTTCAAACAACCCCTATTAATTTATTGCTCATTTTCCTTTATCCCCATATTTCATCCCATCGACTTTCATTAGTGAAAACTTGCTTATTTTCTCTCTTTTGCAATAATTGCAACACGCCAGAAATAACCAAGAATTTGAAAAATTTCATTGCCGTCAAATAAATGAGATTCTTTTACTGCCTTTTCGCTTTTTTTGGGATTGTCGATAAAATAACTTTTTTGCGGTTTCTTTCAGTTTTGATTGCATTTCAAAGAGAAAGAATTTTTTGTTGATTTTTCTGGTGTTTTTGGTTGGATAATAACTTAGAAGGAATTATTTAGTTAGTCTTTTGTGCATGGGACGAATCTCATTTCCTTTTCGTTTGAAATAAATTTTTTGGCTTTATTTGGTGTGTTTTAGATGTTGGTTATAGAATATGAAGAAAATGTGAATATGGGAAATAAATTTTTGGATGTTCAATGAACTTGATGGTTTGTTTTTAGCAAAAAGAGGCGGGAAAAAATCAGAAAAGATCTTTCAATGTGTATTAAATTTTTATTTTGATTTTTTTTTTAATTTTAAGGATTTAAACCTTTGGTTTTAAAGTTTTTAAATCTAAACCAATTCTTCATTTTAGCAGATTGTGCTTAGAACCAGAGTTGATACCTAGCATGTGCCTTTAAAAAGGTTTGCCTAGGCGTAGGCAAATTGAAATCAAAGGCACCTACCTTTGCCTTTGCCAAAGGCAGAAAAAATTGCCTTTGCCTTTGTTTTGCCTTTGCAAAGGCAGAACTTTGTCGTGGTGCCTTTGAATCTTTGCCTTTGTAAAAAAAAATTTTAACAAAAAGTTCCAAAAATTGATAAAAGTTAAAAATTTTCAAATTCAAAAATATCAAAGGCAAAGCTAGGCAAACTCAAAGGCAAAGGCATTGCCTTTGCAAAGGCAATGTTTTCGTGCCTTTGCCTTTACTGTGCCTTTGCAAAGGCAAAGGTTTTGCTAGATCAAAGGCAATGCCTGAGAAAAGGCACCTTTGTATTAACTCTGCTTAGAACATAACAAAATGGCAATTAGTATCTAAATCTCTTTTACTTTCAATTTTAATAAATTTGTAGTAGATTTCTACTGTAAATACAAAATTGTAGTAGAATATAATTGATGATAAACTTCATACTAACTACTTATACATTAAATTCAAATTTTCATAGCTAAATAAACAAATATTAAATAAAAAGGACATCAAGGATAACAAAGTCGATCAGGAAGTAAAAAAAATAGAAAGTCAAAATCAAGATCTCCAAAAAATTCCTAGAATACAAGTGAGACCTTTTGCAAATTTCCATAACAGCACGAAAAAAATTCCTTTCATAAATATTTTTAACTTGACAAAACACAGTAAAAAGAATAAATTATTCACTTTCTAAAAATTTTGTATACAATTTGTATACAATTTGAAGGATAAGAAGTCACTTGAAGATGTGACTAAAAAGGATTATCACATGATGAATGACTTTTCAATCCCTCAAAAAACACAAAAATAAAATACCACAAAAAATATTTTTAGGTAGAAAAATTTCATTTCCTACTCACTGTATGGTACTTATCAGGCACAGCATATGTTGATTGATGAACATCAGCATCACTCAATTAAGTACCGTGATTCCACATCAATCCTTTTCCAAACCCCTTTTTTTACTGTAAAATAATTTTTAATAATTGATGCAACTTCCTCATTCCTACATTCATTCATGAATATTCTACAATTATAATGATATACCTTCACATATGCATCTCACCCCCAAACAATTCATTCATCATTAACAATGAATAAATTCCGTTTGTTTTCAAGATAGCTGATTATGTACCTATGTAATTATTACATAATATTATACAGGACGAGGAACCGAAATAAAACTGTAAATCGATCGGTAAAAAAGAGAGAATTAAAATGTGTGCCGACATTGTCTCGACAGCAGTTATACATAGTAATGAGCATATGGTGAGATTCAATCCTTTTAACCCAGATAAATTTTTATTTGATGTAAATTTAGTTCCTAAATTTACATCAAATGTAAAAACATTATTATTGGAATTTGTTTGATTGAATCAGAGGTGGGACTCGGATTATTAATTTATCTTCAATGTGCTTAAAATGCTTAACATTTAAATCTAACAAATATTGATGCTCAATTTCCAATAAAATATGAATTTTTTATCCCAAAAATTGATTTTAGCATCATGGCTTGCTTTTTCTGTTATTTTTTCAATAATTTTAAATTTTTCAGAATATTTTTGAATGTGTTCAGAAAAAAAATTTTTTTTGTTCGAAAATTCGAAATTTTAAAATAGATTAACATTAAGTTATTTAAAACATTTCAACAATTGTAAATGATTTTAAATGAATTAGTTTTAATCAATTATTCAAAACCTTTTTAATAAATTGCTAAATATTGTAAGATTAAGTCAAAATTTGAAATCAAAAAATTCTTAAAAAATGTAAATAAACAATTTAAAAAAAAATCTCGCGTTCGAAAATAGAATTCCAAAATATCGAAAATAAAACCATCCTATGTTGGATTTAACTATTTACTTGAGAAATAAATTTGTTTTAAAATTTAATTTAAAGTATTCCTAATTTGAAATTGTTAAAAATCTTCCACCACCCTTGCAATATTTCGACCCAAAAATTTCATTTTTCATATTTTTTTATGATCAGTCCTATCACAACAAACCATAAATTTTTATGTCTCAATCCTTTACTTTCCATTCTATTTGTTCCTCCCGTCCTTCTCGTTACAGAACTCAAATAAATTTCCATTATTTAAATTTGTTTAGTTCATAAAAAAAGGTAAATAGCAATGTCAGACTGCACTTTTTTTATGGGAGTTTTAATAAATTTTTATGGCATTTTATTTTATTTATTCTTTCACTGCAATTGCATAACGGAGCACTACCGTTACTCATTTTTCATTGCTTGATCCTTTCCATTTATGGATGGGAATATAATAAAAAATTATATAACACCAAATGGATTATGATGATGTAATATAACAATTGAAAAATAGGATAATGTTACGATTATTTTGAATTGTGAGAATGGAAAGTAGGTATGATGTAGGAAATTTATGAATCAGGATGTTCTTTAGATTGTGTTTTTGAAGACCATTTTTTATTGAATTATTGAGTGCTGTATCCTTAAGAAATATTGAGTAATGTTTAATAGATTTATTGAGGATATTCAATAATTTTTTATTGTTCATTTTTTTAAGGACTGCTTTAGATTTTTTAAAAATGAAATGAGATGTAATGATTTTGAAATTTTTGGGGAATTTTGCTGAATTAAAGAAACAGGGGTGTACGTAGAAATTTTTTCTAGGGGAGTTCGATATTTTTTATGATAGAGAAAAATTTTAAGAATGTTAAAATTCTTATTTCCAAAAAAACCACCAAAATGAAGAAATTATTCCTCGAAGGGGGGGAGGGGGATCATTCTCCCTTGGATCCTTCTCTGGTTACGCCCTTTGTAAGGAAACGACTGATAATATATAACAAAATGAGAAACGATTAAGGATACTTTTTGAAGCCTTTACAGTTACTTCAAATTGTTACAAAAATAATAAGAGTAAGTGAAGTGTTTACAGGAAGAAGAGGAAATAAAAATGTAAAAAAAAAACAAAAGTACTTCCTTGTTCAATTTTAAGATTTTTCAGGGCGTGGGATTAAGCGGGAGTTATTTATATTTTTATTATTAATATTTCTCTTAGCTCCATCCTGTACAAGTAAAGTACTACAAAAGTTGATTATCCTTTGATAGCTTAAACCTAATGTAGATTTCAAATCTAATCTCAATCAAATTTATTGAAGATCCTCAATTTGAGTGAATGTTTTGTTCTCAAAATTTGAATTTTCCAGAATTTCCTTAAATCGAAGACCCCCGTGTATATGATCAATTTGTTAAAATTTGGGATTTTTAAGCCTCTGTCAACAAAAAATTCTAAGGAAATCTAATAATTCCATGAATCTCAGCTTTCATCACATGAAAAAAAAATAAGAAATTCCTGTTATATCAAATACATTCTAAACAGAGTACAATACAACGATGTTACTACGTGACCAGCCTGCTAATAAAATTCTCAACTTTATTTTGGAAAACCCCTTTTGAATCTACCTTGAAAAATTCCATTAGATCCACCTTGAAACTTCTCATGCTGTGCATGAATGGAAATTCTTCTTAAATTATATTATTTCAATAATTCCCAAATTCCAGCTCATCAATTCCAAAACAATGAAATAAACAGTTTTTCCTTGCAAATAATTTTTGTTTTTTTCGGTGCCAGTCAATGACTTTTCTTCCATTTCACTTCCAATTCTGATGTTATTGTACATCATTTTTATCTCCTAAGCAGTAAATTTTGTATTTTTTGTTTTGTTACATTTCACTGCTGATTATGATGTTGATGATGCCTTTTGCGCGTGCAATAAAATAAAGTAAAAATTTTTTTCTTAATTGTTTTATTATTTCTCTATTTCCTCTCTTCTTGAAAATACATTTTTTTCTGTGTTGTACCTCGGCATGTGCAGCCTAATTAACAATGTTTTTTTAAAAAAAATTCTTCTTTTTCGGCTGAAATGAGAGTAAAAAAAAGAAAATCGAAAGATTTTTTTTACGTGAAGAAATTATCAGTTAGTTCATTGACTTGTAGTTTCGTAGGAAAACAAAATCTCGCTTTTTTGTTGATATTAGAAAGAAGTTATTGAACTTTATTTGATGAATATGAAAAGTGATAATTTTCTCCCTTTTTTGTCACATTTTTCTTCTTGTTCTGACTCGGATTCCAGTTCTATGATAGAAAAAGTTGTTGACTTTTGGAGTTAAGAATGTTAAGATTGAAATGGAATTTTGAGGCTTAGTATCATTTATAAGAGAATTTGTTAAATTTCATTATAGTTTAAAACAAGTATTCAAGAAGTTTAGTTGAAAGCCCCGCGCATAAAGTAAACAAATAAAAATTTTGTGAAATAAATATTAAAATAAACTGTCTAAAACAGACTTTAAACTCTAATAAATAGAATAAAAACACTTATAAGTAGTTAATAGTTTAAAATTATACAGTAGTGAACAGTGAAACATTCATTAAGTGATTAAAAAGTACAAAATAAAATTTAAAAAAATCGGAAAATTAAAACTAGCTGAGGTGCCCGGCAAAGCCGGTGGAAGCGTTACAATGCCATTTGGAAAAGGAGGAAAGAGAAAAAACCAAATGTCGCAAGAAGCAGCAAAGGAATTGGTTAAACAGATTAAAATCAACAAGAATGAAAAAATGATGCAAACAAATACAATCAACAGACAAAACACAGACAATTTACAATATGACAATACCAAAAAGCTCACAAATGAAATAGAAGGCGAGAAGTACTTAATCGTACACAGAACTGACGATGGACTGACAATGAAAGACATGTCACCAATACTTCTTGCAACAGCTCTCAAAACAGTTACAAATAATGGTAACATAACATGCAGAACACTCAAAAGTGGAGACATATTGGTCAAGACAGAAAATGTCAAGCAGGCAAAGAACTTAATTAAATTGACAAAAATCGCACAGACAAACATTGAAATCACAGAACACAAATCGCTCAATACATGTAGAGGAGTTGTAAGTGCATATGAATTGAAATATGAAGAAGAAGATACGCTACTCAATTACCTAAAGTCGCAAAATGTCACTAAAGTTCAATTCCATACGAAGAAGATAGGCAACGAACGAGTCAAATCTGGTCTCGCATTCGTAACTTTTGGCACGAACGAGCCACCAGAATTCCTTACAATTGGATGCCTGAGATTAAAAGTTCGCCCATACATACCTGCACCAATGAGATGTTTTGTATGCAACAAATTTGGTCACATCTCTAAAGTCTGCCCAATACAAAACATGCCAAAGTGTTACAACTGCAATGAAGAAAAGCACATAGAAACAAGCGACGAAAAATGCACAAGACCACCCAAATGTGTAAACTGTGGATCCAATGAGCATAACAGTTACAGTAGATCATGCAATGAACTAAAGAGACAAGTAGAAATTCAAACAATTAAAGTCACACAAAAGGTATCCTTCTCCGAGGCCGTCAAGAGATCAAACATAAAAAGAAACTCATACGCACAAGTGACAGCAAACAAAAGTAATAATAACACAACAAAACAAGCACAATGTCAATGCGTGCACTGTGACTATCACAAGACAAGAAGCAATAAGGAGCGACCAGTGATTGAATATGATGACCTCAGTGACAATGAATTGCAATCAGGGCAAAATGTGTCTGTGAATTTGGGCAGAGACATAGCAACAGAAAGTGCAATAGTAGAAAAACCTCCAGAACGAGATGATCAGCACACCGAGAATTCTAAATTGGAACATTAGAGGCTTTAATCCCAATAGAAACGAACTAGAGGTATTGTGCAACCAATTTTCACCAACATTTATAACATTACAGGAAACTAAATTGAAAAATGACACGACATTCAAGAATTATAAAATATTTAATAAAACTAAAGATTGTAACAGTACTAACATAGCTAGTGGAGGAGTAATGATACTCGCGGATAAAAATATTCATACAGAATTACTTGATTTAGATACGACTTTGCAAACAATCGCTATTCAGACATCTTATCCTACTAATTTTGTAATTTGTAACTTATATTTAGACCATGGACTTAGAGTAACGGAAATTCATGACGAACTAAACCATTTAATACAACAACTAGGACCTAATTTCATTTTGACTGGGGACTTTAATGCTCACAATATAATTTGGGGATCACATAAAACTGATGGTAGAGGAAGAACTATTGAAGACTTGATTGATGAATTTTCTTTAACTGTTAAAAACGAACATTTACCAACGCATTTAGCTAGCACTAACAATAGACTAACAGCGATAGACGTAACCCTTTGCACACAAGATCTAACAGATGAATTTGATTGGACTGTATTAGATGATCTACATGGCAGCGATCATTTTCCCATACTACTAACATTCTCGCAATACTCACAAAACCTAACACAACGTGAAAAATACAATATTAACAATGCTGACTGGACGATATACAGACAAAACGTTAACTTATTAAACCTAGACAGAACTGATATAGACTCCTTCACCGAGGACTTTACTAAACGTATTCTCAGTGCAGCTAAAACTTCAATGACTATGAGTAAGTGTTTTCAAGGTAAAAGAAAACTCCCATATTGGAATAACGACATTAAAACTAAAATAATCGAAAGGAAAAAATCCATTCGAGAATTCAAAAGGACACTTGACATGAACATTAAAGATAAAATTGACAGACAATCACTTGAAATTCGAGAGACATTACAAATGTATAAGAGACAATCTTGGAATGAATTTACTTCGTCAATTAATTCCAAGGCGACGTCAAAAGAAATTTTTGACAAAGTTCGAACATTAAACGGCAAGAACAAAAGTACTGTAATCAAGACAATATTTGACAGAAATGGAAATATAGAACATGATCAGAAGAAGATAACTAATATACTAAAAAATACCCTTGAAGAAACGTACACCGACAATACTAACAATACTAACAGACAACAGAACATCCCACAGGACAATAATAATGAGCGATATAACGATGAAATTTCATTGCTCGAACTCGAACAAGCACTTGCACTTTGCAAAGGCTCATCTCCAGGACCGGATGACATACATTACGAAATGATTAAACAACTAGACATTAACACTAAAAAAATATTACTAGAACTATACAATGAAATCTATAATAAAGGACAAGTACCACAGACTTGGAAGCATTCGTTAATAATTCCAATTAACAAACCTGGTAAAGACCCCCGACATTCGACAAATTACAGACCAATTTCCCTGACAAGTTGTTTGAGCAAAATCCTTGAACGAATAATAAACAGACGACTACAATGGACACTAGAAAATGGACAATTGCTAAATAAATTTCAATCCGCGTTCAGACGTAAACGAGGAACTGCAGACAATATAGCATACTTAACTGACGAAGTACAAAAAAGTTTCATTAAACAAAAACAGACGATCGCGATTTTCATAGACATTAAAAAAGCTTATGACTCTATCAAGACGGACGTAATTATAGACAGTTTATTAAAAATGGGTTTTAAGGGGAAATTAGTAAAATATATACAGAACTTTTTATCAGACAGGACTTTTAATTTATTATTGGGTGGGATTAAATCGGACATGGGAAGAATGAGAAAGGGAATTCCACAGGGTTCTGTTATCTCATGTACACTATTTAACATAGTGTTCAATGAGGTACTGAATTCTATAGACGGACCTATCAAGTACTGTGCATATGCTGATGACTTGGTGATCTTTTCTGAAGGAAAGACCACTAAAGCGATTGAAGCAAGCCTCCAAAGGACAATGGACATTATAAATTCGCAAATGAAACAAAAAGGACTGGAAATTTCAAAGGACAAGACTAAAAGTATGCTATTTTCGACTAAACACAAGAAGAACATAATCGAACCAAAACTAACGCTTGACGGGCAAACTCTTGAATGCGTAAAAAAATTTACCTTTCTAGGAGTTACATTTGACACGAAATTAAATTGGACAGAACACGTTAACAACATCTCTTCTAAAACTAAACAGAACATGAACGTCATACGAATGCTTTCCAATACTACATTTGGATCAGACAGGACTACACTCTTAAAACTACATGACGCTCTTATAGCTTCCATAAACGGTTATGGAGCAATTGCATTAAATAACTTGACGAAGGAACAAGAAAAGAAGTTAAACACAGTACAAATTAGAGGACTTAAGTTTGCAATTGGTGCTTTCATAACGTCACCCAACAAAAGTGTAGAAGTTGAAGCTGGTGTGACTCCGGTGAGGTACCAAAGGCAAACTCAAAGAATGAAGTTTAGCTGTAAAATATTAACAAATTCTAACCATCCCTTATACGACAGCCTTAGAGACACGACTAAAGACCATAAATATGCCCAACGTAACAAACCTCCAATAACATATACAATGAGACAAGAATTACAGACTCTAGATATTAATAAAGATACACTTTTCAATACAACACAACTTACAACTTTTCCACCATGGACAAAAACTAACCACAAATATGATATTTCATTAACAAAATTTAACAAAAATGATACACCCAAGGAATTACTAAAATCTGAGTTTAATAAAAGACTATACAAGTATAAAGAAGACAATTATGAAATCTGTTATACAGATGGATCAAAAACTGACGAAGGTTATGGATGTGCAGTGGTTGAAGGAGGTAATGTTCACAGATATAGGTGTCATGCCTATAGTTCTGTTTACAGTACTGAACTCTTCGCTGTCTCCAGAGCTATTCAAATTGCTGACAGGAAAAGGAAGACAAAATTACTAATTTGCACTGATTCACTCAGTGCAGTGTTAGGAATCAAGGACAGTCAGACAAAAAATCCTTTAGTTATTGAAATTCAGAACCAATTAGTAAGGACAAATATGACAGTGACATTTATGTGGATCCCCAGTCATGTTGGCATTCTTGGAAACGAGAAAGCTGACGCGGAAGCAAAGCGTGCAACAAGAGCAATATTAACTAGACATTATAAAATAGTGCATACGGACTTGAACAGAACAATTAAAGAATCGATTAAGAACAAATGGCAGTCAGAATGGAATGAAGAAATAAATAGACAAAACAAACTAGGTACCATTAAAAAAACGACCGACAAGTGGAAAAACATTAACAATTTAAACAGACGAGACCAAACAGTAATAACCAGACTCAGACTAGGACATACAAAACTAACACATGGATACTTAATTGAAAAGACTAACATCCCGACATGCAGTTGTGTTGAGCCACTAACGGTAAAGCACATTTTTGAATGCTCTCTTAACAAACAATTTCTTGACAAACACAAAATAAATACTAACATATTAAAATCTGATAACAAGCAAGATCTGCTGAATACGATTGAATACCTAAAAGAATTAAACATATACGATAAGATCTAAACCACACTAGCTATGTTACACTGGAAATGAACAAATGTAGATATGTAATTATCGGTTTTCATTTGGAGGTTTTTTATGCAGCCTGAAACAGTTTAAGTACTTTTCAAACTGCTTTTTCCTCAATCAAATGGAAACCGAAGGGAAAAGGAAAGGTCCTTTAATTTTAATGCGGACCATAATAAAAATAAAAATAATAATAATAATAAAACAAGTATAACGGTGGTCACTCGTGACCGACGAAAGCGCATTTTCCGCGATCAGTAAATACAAAAAGAATTAAAACCCCAAAAGTACAAAGCCAAATATTTAACTATAACCATTCTTTATTTACCCAAAAATTTAAAATTGACAGAAAAAAATGGATGAAAAACATTATGCAATATAGAATTAAAAAAAAAGCAAAAAAGTATTTTGGTCACGGGCTAGGTTTGAACCCATGACTCTCATGATAGGAGTTGCGCACTCTACCACTTACGCCACTGATGCTCTTTTTTATAAAATATTAATGTGACAATATGATTATTTATATTAATGAGTTTTTTTTAATAAAAGTGAATTATTTTACAATTTTCACAAAATTTTCCGGAAAAATTATGAAAAATCCATGAAAATAGAAAACTAAACAACTAAAATATCAAAAAAATATAAAAAAAGTAATTATCTATGAAAATTGTATGAAAATATTGAAAATTTTAACAAAAATCGTCGGAAAAACTCGAGAAAATTGTGAAAATGGAAAATTATGACATGATTTAATATTATATGTCATTAGAAATCAAAAAAGTATCAAAAAAAAACAAAAAAAAAAAAATTTGTCATCGGTGGGATTCGAACCGAGGACAGCTAAGGTTTTGAAAAGTCAACATTTTAGTGCATTCGACCACACTAATACATACAAAGAAATGGCATTTTTGGCACTTTTTACGCTGGTTCCAGCAGAGGAAGTGACCATTCGTGCTGATTTTTGGTTACATGGTAGCCAGACATACTACACACATTTTAAGCCAAAAACCGCATCAAAAAAGCTTAACCCTGAGGAGGAGATGCGGTGACAGACAGACAGACGGACAGACAGACGGACAGACGGACAGACGGACAAAGTGCGGATAATAGCGTCCTTTTCCCAAGAGGAAAATGCGCTAAAAAATCTAATTTGGTACATTAATAGAACTACAGGTCAAAATCTGTATATCGTGGTTCGATTCCTATCAAATATCAAAACTTTTGAAATCTTTAGGAGAGCTAATTTTTTTATGTTTAGTGGATTTTAGCAGATTTTTGTTGAAGTTAATTATTCATTTATTTTTTTGATTCACAGAAATAAAGATCACAAAATATTCTTAAAGTCCAGATTAAAAAAATCCAAGAAAAAGTCAAAAATTATATTTTCATTTACTCACACTTTCCAAGCACATTGCCTTCTAGATTCTCAAAATATCGTGTTCAACACGCTCATAAACACCATGTAAATCCGAGTAATTAAGAATCCACGAAAAGTAAATAAACCAATTTAACAGAAAAAGAAGTGCTGTTCATTCGAAAGTGCGACAACAAAACAAACCATGAGCTGTAAATTTATTTCTGGTTCTATGGAAAAAAGCATGAATGAGTCATTTAGCTTAAATTTTTCTATGAATGAGTGAATGTGTAAAAGAACTGCCTATGAGTAAAGTGTATAGTCAGGGAGCTAATTTTATAGTCCAAATTATGGAAATGGAAATAAAATCTTGTTTGTTCAAAGCTGCAAAGTATTTTTTAATAAGGCACTTAAATTTGAAGATCAAATATCAAAAAGTTATTGGATGAGCTATAAAATGAAACAAATTGAGGTGTTTTTGATCTGAAGTAATAAATTTATGAATGGTTGAAATTGATCCTTCAAGGCTGATGGATAAAAATTTGATGTCAACTTTTTAACTGGTCTTGTTCCATAGATCTCAAATTTAAATTCATTATCCTCAAGTATGAGCTCAAAAATAATCAAAATCTAGCCTAAGACTCTCAACTCAACCCAAATGACCAGAATTTCATTCAAATTTATTCCCAAAATATCCATTCTTAAAAATTATTGTCGACATATTTATTTGGGTTAAAAATAATTTAGTGCACTTCTGCAGTTCCAAAATTATCCAATAATTTTCAACATCTTTGCATACCTTTTTAAGTCAACCCAGAAAAACACAACAGAATATTTTTTTTAACTGCATCCATTAATTTACCTTATTTTTCTCGGTACAAGATCTTCAAGAAGTGTGCAAATAAATTTTCAAAACCTACTGAAAATGAGGAATATGTGTAGTTTGTCAGGGTTGGGTGTCTGTTACTTCATGTAATGTATCTCACTATTTATAATTTTCATAGGAATGTTGAAACTTTTAAAACCCTAAAATTATTCAAATTTTAGTTCAAAACTTCAACTTCCAAGTCACAAAATTCCCACCCTGACGAATTCAAACACACAAAATTTATGTAAGAAATCCCAAGGATAAGGAAGTAAAAGAACAAAATCTGTAACTTGCACGCTATTTTTCATTCCACAAAAAAATATATCTCATTTTTAAAGAGGTGCTTTGGGGCTTAAGAACATTTTTAAGCGGCAAATAGGTCGAATGAGAATTCAATAAATTTTGCATTCGGTGACAGCTTAACAGTAAGACTCAATTTAATTTTTTTTTCTTTCTTCTTGTGCTGTTTCATTGGGTCAATGTTGATTAATTTTTTTTTTCTTCTTATATAATGCAATCAATTGATGTTTTTATTTTATATGTTTTTAAATAAATTTATAAAGAGATGCAATGGGAATTCAATTGTTGCTTGACATTCAAAAAATATTGTGGAAGTTGAAGTGAGATTGAGGATGGTGATCATAGAACGCTAATTTTATGTAGAAGATTGTTAGGTTTTTGTAATGAGGTGATTTATAAAGCAACGATTTTAATTTAAACCAAAACTTTAAAGAAAAGACTTATTCAAAATGATTTTTTAAAGCTTCGATTTAAATTTAACAATTTTTTTGAAGTAGCGCTTTAATTGAAAGAGAAGTAACGATTTATTTTAAAGTATTGACTTATTTGTACACAAATTTTTAAAGCGTTGATTCAATCTAAAGCAACGTTGTAAACATTTCATTAGTCTCCATTTTATTTGTCCAATATTGACACAACATTATTATCAAACTCTACATACCTCAATTGCAGCAAACCATATCAAACCTCAATAAAAATTTAACCTTAAATTATTTTTGCAACCTCATGTAGCACTAACGGCAATATTCCATTCAATTTAATCAATCATTATGTGACAATTTTATGTAAATTTTTTTCTGCATTCATAAAAAGGCAAAAAAATCTATTAAAGTTGAGGACAAGAAATAACAAAGAGCAGATGAGAGAAACAATAAACTACTTAGTTAGTCATTGGATTTTTTTTATTTCTTCTATGTTTTTTCAATCTTTTATTTTTTCATAAAAAAAAAAGATTGAGAAAGAGAGAAGCAAGTAACTATGAGGTTACTATCGGCTGTTGAACTACTTACCTAGTATGATGCAAAAAAAATATTGTAAAGTAATGTGGAAAAGAAATTTTTATTATTATTTCTTTCACTAAATACAATTACTTACCTATGTGCTAACAAATAAAAATAATTTTTAGCGCGAATGTTTTCTGCTTCTTGTGAGATAGGCGGGGTGGAGATTCTTTTGACTGATTTTAAATTTGTTTGGTTAAGAACAGAAGATTTTTAATGTAAATATGGTTCTGGGTGAGTTTGGAATTTTTTGGTGTGTCCTACTTAATTGGGTATACATGTTTAATGGAAATTTCCTTAATTTTTGAGGTTGGCTGTTGATATGATTTTCTCGCAAAATTTCATTAAAGTATCCCAAAAACAGGTTTTTAGAATTCTTCAAGTGATAAAAGCTTACAACCTTCAAAGTATCCCACATCCACATCATTTACTTCCAAAGAAAAAATCTCTAATGCTCCCAATTGTTGATCTATCACAGCTTGATTCATCTAACACTCAAACAAACAGCAATCAAAAGTTCAGTGACCGAAATATGCAACAAATACACTGAGTCATTCGCAGCACGAGAAAAATTTCTCATAATCCACTGCTAATCACCAATTACTAACTCATCTCTGTAAATATGAAGAGCATATTGGAAATTCACAGCATTAACCATCACTTACGTCACTTATCTACCTCGATTCTCTTAGACTCAACAGAAGTCTCTCTAAATGTTGTCTTTTTTTCTTCTAACCTGAATCAAATGTGCCGTAACAAAATTGCGCTGAAAGACATCGTCGCTAAATATTTATAGAACGTCAATAGGAATTTCCATAAACACATTAACATTACTGACCAACTCGATAAAGATTTTTTTGTCGTTGTTGTAATCAAATTATAGTTTTAGGCCTAACAAAAGTGCGAGATTCACAAGCAATAAATTAAACTGTTGGCTTAATTAATAAGGCTATTGTTTTTCATGCCTAGATGTCATTTAGACATGTTCAAAGATTTTTCGGATTAAAAGTTCTCGTAATAAAAAATTAAGGTTAATAATCATCAGCAGATACAAATTGCTTATCGACAACATTAATTAGCCGTTTTCAGCATCGATTCTTCATCATTTATATGACTGACTCATTATGACACAAATATTTTTGGCAATTTTGTTTTCTTTACAGATTGAAAGATTTTTTTTACATCGGCAAAGTCATAAACAAACCTCGATGAAATCATCGAATGATTTTTCAGAATTTATTTTTATATTTTTTTGGGGGGCACTGCGTATTATTCAATTGCGTCACGTGGAGAAAATAAAATCGTCATATCGGCATAACCTCCTTTCTCTTTTTTCAGAATATTTTGTTGATCAATTCTTGTAAACAAAAAATTATCACTCGACTAAACGTCATTGGAAGGTCCAGGAACATAGCTTTGTTTTCATTTCTATTTCATTAATATATTGCGTATATGAAAAGTTTTTCGGGGGTTTGAATGGATGTTAATTAATTTTTTACAAAGACCAGATCACGTAGCTCTTATATCATAGCTTCATATCTAGCAATCAACATCTTATATTCCTCAAAAAATTAAATCACTATTTTTCTTCAAAGCATCCAAAAAAATCAAAGTTTTCCTTCCTATCCCAATATTCAAATCTTTCATGTTCCATGCGACTCTTACTTCTCTTCTGTGTCAGTTCCATATGAGCACAAAAATGCTGAGAAGAAAAAAATAATTTACTGACTTGATATATTGGCAAACTTTATGAGATTTTTTTTTACTATCAAAAATCTAAGTTCAAAGTTTTGTTTTATTTTTCTTGCTGGATATGCTATAAATTTTGTATGTTTGTTTATATTGTATGCTGGATAGAATGAGCATTTCTTTTAAGTTATTTATTGTTTTTCTATAGTTAAAGATTTAATTGTCTGATTTGAGCCTACTTATAGCCTATAGGTTACTTAATTCAGTGGTGGTCAACCTTTTTGGTGTCTCAGTACACTATTTTAATGAATTATTTTTTGCTGCATACTTCAGACCAAATTTTATTCTTCGCGGCACACCAATTTTATATTTACTTTCAAAAATAGTCGTTTTTCGGGTTTCAAAAGAAAATTTCGCAGCACACCGATTGGCCATCACTGAGTTATTTAATTTGTAATACATTGTACAAAGTTTTGGAATTTTAGTAGCTAAGACTATGGATCATTAGGAGAATGACTAAAAATTCTTGCAGTTTTCACAGCAAAAAAAAATCAATCACCAATATTGAATTGGACTAGCTTTTATCCCACGTTCCCTATACAAATAAATTTCCATCAACATCATAAATTGTTCTCACCAGTACCATATTTAGTGACTGCAAGAGAATTTTCATCTCAAGCATAAGCACTTAAAAAGCATTTAATTCTGTAAGCATACAAAACTACAAAACAATTCACAAAAAAAAGAATGGAAAGAATCGTGAATGACAAATGCATTTCAATCATAAAGATCGAAGTCAAAAAAAAGAGAATGTTTTAAAAAAAGTAGAAGATGTAAAAGGTATGAAGCATCTTTTTGTTATTCTCATCACATAATAAAAAGCTTATTGAAGAATAATAAAAAAAAATATATTTTTTCATAAAAAGAATCTATAACGAAAGAAAAATGAAGGAAAAACGGTACATTTTGTATATCATGCAGTATATGCGCGCACTATTGTGTATATTTTTTAAATTCAATTCAATTCGCGATACAATTTTCAATTTTGTTGGTCGTCGGCACTAAAAAAAATTTTATATAAAATTTTTATTTTTTTTTTCTCTCTTAATATTGAGTCGCGCGAGTAGCAACTCTCTGACGGTCGATCGACGAGTTCAGCAACCTCAAGTTGCCTCGAAAACACATTCACTCATTCACTTCCCATCTGAGGTAGAAAAAAAAATATTAAATGAACAGATTCCCGTTAGATCACGATTGGGTCGCGCATTAAAAAATTGTATATATTTGTATATACGACTCATATCACTGCTGCTGCTGTCGTTGTCTTGCTGCTCATTCTCTCTTTTATTCTACGTTCACAAAGTGAATTCGCGGGATTCCTTCCGGAATAAATCAATGGACTTTATAATAATATGATTTAATTTGCATGTCCTTATGAAAGACAATCGATTTCGAGTCAAATTGTGATTCACATCACCTCACGTCGGACATTTTTTTATCATAAATTGTAAATCAAAAAGGAATATAAAAAGTTCAATGGAACTAAATCATTACGAGAATTTCATAAATTTTTCTTACCTTTTTGAGCGCAAAAAAAAGAGAAAAAAAAGAAAAAAATCTTTACGTGTTAATGAAAAATCGAGATCAGTTCAACGACCGAAGTCTTTTCAGCCTCAGAAATCTCTTCTCAATTCCTCAAAATAACAACAATAAAAAAATTTCATCTATTAAAAGCTTAAGAGAGCTTTTTTCTTATTTTTTGCAAGAGAAGTACTCTCGTGATTATTCATTTTGCGCACGATTTATGAACATGTAACCCACTTTCTGACATCATAATTATTATAGACTTTATAGTGCATTGATCTTTTGGCCGCCAATTTCTATCCTCCATATAGATACACTTACATATGTGAATGCGTGTTGATGTGTGTATGTGTGTACGTTCACGCAATTAGAAAGTCATTAGTGTATTATGGAGAGAACTTTTTTTTGCTTCCTTTTAGAAGAAAAAAGTGAATGTCGATCTGATGTGGGAATTTCGGGAGGAATTCTTAGTGAAGATTTTTTGAATTTTTACGTAGAAGCTTCTTGGATTTGAACCTATTAATGAATTTTGGGTCAAATTGGAGGTTGTATCTAACTAAAGGAATGTTTTTTTAAAAAAAATGAAAATGAAAAACAAAAAACCAAAAAAAATATAACTTTTATACAATTCCAGGGGGTTAGACATGAACTTGGATTTGGAATCAAATTGCTTAATTTTTTTAAAAATTTAAATATTTTGTATGTAAAATTTTGGTAAATTATATTTTTTACCCTGTAAATCTTATTAAAACTTGTCATCAAAAAAATCATGTGATTGTGAAATTCAAATTTTCCATGAAGTAAATAGCTTTATCAGGGTTCTAAACTCTTTTTTTTATGCACCTTATCTGGCGTAGCCAGGAATTTTTTTTAGGGGGGGTTTTTGCTACTTTTCGACGTTTTTTTTTTTTTTGGTTCGGATCTGAAAAATTCAATAATATCTAGTATAAAATTCGAAAATAGGGGGGGTTTTGACCCCCAAAACCCCCCTGGCTACGCCCCTGCACCTTATTATGGTTCAATACCTAAGAAATACCCATTCTGTAACCTACTTAGGTTCAATATTTTTGAAGTCTATAAATAGACAAGGATTCATTCGTAAAATTTGTATTGCCAAAAAATGACCAATTTCGACCCAACTTCCCTTGCTTTTAGCAATTTTTTTTTTTAAAAATCCATTTGATAAAATTCGAAAAATTCTTTAAAAAATAATACAAGGAGCATAAAAAATCATAAAAAATTTTCTTAGGAGTCGTTCATAAATGACGTCCGAAATTAACGGTCGGTTTTCTAAGAAATTCTATTTTTCTCGACCTCAACCCCCCCCCCCCCCCTTGGACGTCATTTATGAACGACCCCTTTCCATAAGCGTTTGAATTTAACGATTGAAACCCTAAATTATGTACCAACCATTTATACAAAAATTCTCACAAGGGACCTAGAACCGCTAGAATTGCACAACAATTTAACAATATTCAAAGCAAAAGAAAGAAAATTTCTTCTTTCACCTATTACCATCTGTACCTGTCGTTATTCTTCCTTTTTTTTTCTTCCTCCAACAAAATATTCACTCATACAGAAAAGAATTTCATCACCCATGAAATGGTCTCAGGTTGAAAGAGTATTGAGTCATAAAATGTTGTAATAAGATGCCGATACCGTTATATCATAGCCCCACCATAATATTATACTTCATAACATCAGCAAGAATGAAGAGAAAGAGAGTCAAATGTGCAATGTACGAAGAGAAAGAAATTGCGGGAAGCGCATAACATTGAATGTTGTTTCAATGTCTCTTCCTCGATCGTGAAAAAAAAATTAAGTTCTCATATTACCACAGAGACATATAAACACATACATATGTAGATGTTTTTTGTGACTGTGTGGGTGTAAAATAGAAGAATATCAGGTAGGAAAGAGAAATGAGAGAGAGAATAGAATCACCTTGACCGTAGCATGTAACACAAAAGCTACACAGACATGAACAACTTGTTGATGAGACTCTCGAAAAATTTATTCAAAAGAGAATCTCTCATTCCCGAAATCGCTCCCAAAAAGCTCTTCTTCCCTGTTTTTTTTTTTCTTTCATGATCATCGTTGCTGTATTTTGAGCTATTGACTGTACAGATACTATACATGTGAGTAACTACATCAGTGATAGTGTTAGACAATAATTTTTTTCCGATCTTCCCGTGATTCAATCAGTTTGAAACGTAACGAGCAATGATGAAGACATACCTTTAATGTGCGCCGGAAAAACTTTTTTCCAATAAGCAACAAAAAAAACATTTTTTTTAAATGGATTATTTTATATTTTTAAAGTTAAGTGAATATTGAAGGATATAAATTAAGGATTAAGTGGATTTAAAGATTTATAAGAATTTAGTGAATATTGAGAAGTGAAAAACTAGAAAAATTGAGAAATTACTGGAAAAACTGTGATTTTTGAAGGTCTGATGAAAAATTGTGCAAAAAATTCTTAAGTATTAAAAATTTGTTAAAAAAAATTAAATCAAGAACTCATTGAAAAAAGTGAAGAAAAACTCAGTAAACTTTGTGAAATTTAATTTAAAAATTTGTCATAAAAATTTGAAGAAAAAAATTAAAGTGCATTGAGTCGGATTATCAGAAACATCCAGCACAACAGCGAAATACGCAAATAAGCAAAAACAACAAATTCAAGTGTTGTTGATTCAATTTTAAATTATTGACAAATAAGTTAATAAAATTAATAACAAAAACAGAAGTGAAATTCATTAATAAACTGTTAATTGTAAGCTTAATATTGTGGATTATTAAAGTGTCTATCAATATCAACATTAGTGACTGTTAAGTAATTGATGTAAAATTATTAAAAATTGGACTGAAAATATTTTAGTGATAAGTCAATTAAATTTAAAAATTATAATCACATTTTCATAAGTTAAAAAATCATTAGAATATAAAAAACCTCAAAAAAATTTAAACTGTGCATCAATAAAAATAAAAACTACAAAAAAAATTAAAACAGTTCAAAAAAAAAAATTGTTAAGTGAATCGACTGCTAAACATTTAAAAAACATAAAAAACACACAAAACAATAATCAAAACTAAATGGAAATAACTCATTCAATTGGGATTACATTGGACTCCATTGTCAACAGCAATCATCGATCATCACTGTTACATGATCTCTGGATCTAATTTACACATTTAAATACAAAAAAAAAAAACAGATATTCTGAGGAGAATAATACATACAATTCAAGGTGAGTTTTTGCATCATCAATAAAGATATTTGTTGTTATGTCGGGGGGCGCAGAGTTGGTGGTTTGGGGGATCTTCAACCCACCATATTTGGGATATAATTTTGAGAAAAAAAACAATAAATTAAATTTTTGAAAAGTCCTACATTTTAAATTTGTTACAAATTTCAACTAAAATTCATGCATTATAATTTTAAAAATATATTTTTTTAAATTAAAATTATTTTAAAAAAATTTCACAAATATAAAAAATTCAAAATTTTCCTCAAATCTAAAATTTGAGATTTTTTTCATAAAATTTCAAAAATCAAATCTAAAATTATTAAACTTTTTCAAAAAAATTTAAAATCTTAAATTTTTAAACTCTAACTTATTAAATGTAAATTCTCGCCAAAAAAATATCCAACTCTGTGTCCACATCAACACCGCAAAAATATTCTAAAAATTCCATCAATCCATTCTTATTTACTATAACAAAGAAGATCAACCTTGCAACTTGCTAATTTGTTATAAAAGACACCTCAAAATTTGACGATAAAATTTTTTGTCAGCGACGAGGTCACACAACGTTATCGCGATTACATTTCGATCGTCGCATTCATATCGTGCATGTATATTTCCTCTACTAATAAAATTAAATTTTACTGCAACCAGCTCGTAAAAAAAAGAATTGTGCATTAGTAGCCTACAAAACTTGAATGTATGGAAACTTAATATTTAATTATCGCAGTTAATAAGCATTTTTGCATCATACACGAAAGGAAGCATGCACGAAAAAATGAGCTATAAATGTATGTTAAGCGAACAAAAATTTTTCCACAACACATGGAAATGGAAGCACATCACCTGCCTTGACAGTTGATTCTCAACTTTATTTTTATATTTTTTGAGATCAGCTCATTTTTGACATACAGAGTGGGATAAAAAGAAGATTTAAAAATCCTTGACAATGACTTTAAATGACTCGCTTAAAAATGAAACAATAAGTGATCATTGCTCATACACAGAAGAGAGAAGAAAAAAAAATATTTTTAATATATACAACTCATATCCACATTACTTTAAACGTGGCCAATTGTGGTTTTGTGGTGAATCAATTTTTGCTTCATTCTTGCCTTCTTCTTCTTTTCTTGAATTTTGAATATTTTTTTTTTGTTTTCGGAAATTGCGATACTGTTTTAATTTTTTTTTTTTTTGCACGAGTATAAAGTGAGCGATTAATCAGTTGGCATGAGGATGTTGATGTTGATGTAATATTGATGATTATTTTTTAAAAATTTTACATCAGCTGTAGCCCATGCAACCGAAACAGTTCTTAAATATTCCATTGACTTACCTTCTGAACATGAATGAAATGCATTAGATAAGTCGATTTTGGATCCAAGAGAGACTTATTCAGATTTAATGATTTAGTAAAAAAAGGACTTTGCCAATCTATTTAACCTTTTTCTGACTCTTTGTCTACAGATTTTTTTTTTAAATTAAATCATCAAAAAATCTGATTTTTAAGGAACAGGTTTAAATATTATAACAAGTTGACGAGCTTCAATGCTTAGTTGACAAGAACAACAAGACAATTTTGGAATAACCGTTGAAAGATGATTGATTATGAATGAAAAAGTCATAGGCTGACTATGTGCTTTGGGGCAGTTTACTTAGTAAGTTACGCATAAAAACGACTTTTTAGACCCCCTCGTTACGTTTTTTGTATGAAGAAAAAAAAAATTGCATGATTTACAAACTTCTAGACCCTCCTCCCCCTCTAAAAAACAAAGGTACTAAGTGAACGACCCCTTGAATTTTTTTAATAAATTTTGAATTTAAAAATTTTTTAAATTTATTATGAAAAAATTAATGTTCAAAACTATGAACTTTTAATAAAAAACTTCAAATATCTAGTCAAATATCTAGACCCAAAAACACAAAACTTTATAACCTCGACTTTTAAAAAAACATCCTAAATGTCAGAACACCAATTCTTAATTCACATTTCTCTTACAAAAACCCTTTTAAAAAGACCTTCATAATACAAAAGACTTCAATTCCTATTCCTCACTTCATCTTAAAGTCTAAAAGATTTTGCGACTACTTAAAAATTACATAGATATTCAGAATAAGTTATTAGTCATGCTGTAAGCGTATTGAAATCATTTTGTACATCTTGACAGCAAATTGACAGAGATTCATTGTGATTCCCTATTAATCATAATGTTTATGGCTGCGACAAGTTTTATTTCTTGTGGATTTGTTGTTCAATTGCTTGGATGGATCGTATTGGGGATTTGTGCAGAATTTTAATAGAAAACTTTGAAAATAAATTGAAATTCTTACAATTTTAAATTAAATTTCTTAAAACTTTAAATTTAAGTTCTTAGAATTTTAATTAAAGTTGCACGACTTGAATTGCAATTTTAATTTCTTTTATTGATTTTAAAAAATTTTATGAGTTCAAAAATAATTTAAACTTTCACAAATAAACATCCTCACTTAAACTGTCATTGCTCTGTATTCCCTAACAAACATCATGTAACAACCTATTAAAATTATAATGATATTGAAAATGAAATTTGTATGATAATACAAAACTGTAAATGTAAAATTTGTAAACAGCTGCAATGAATTTCACAAAGTTCTGTAAACTTAACGGTGTCCATCAACCTGAAATTTTAAAAAAAATTATTTGCGTAAAAGAAATGCGAAATTTATTGTAAATGTCAAATTAAATCGTCAATGCGATGATTAAATTATTACGGATGATCAACATTTAAGGTGATCGTGTGGAATATTTTAAGATAAAATGACAGCAATGTCCTCATTAATTGTTGATTTTTTTGGGGGATGTTTACATGACTGTAAAGCAAAATAATTTAAAGTAAAAGTTTTTTTTTTATAATTTCAAATTTAAATTTTTAAAATTTAAATCAACAAGATTGAATTTTGATGACTCAGAAAATAAAATTCTCAAGTCCACAAATCAAACACACATTAATACCCATAAATATCAACAATCAGTTCACAGAACTCAAATTTTAATTTATTGAACTGACTTTCTATAAATCCTAAATACCAACAACCCAAAAAGTTGCTAAGTTTTGCGATGTCCTTAGAAGCAAGCCTCAAAGGCATTTGAGCAAAAAAAAATGTTTAAAAAATTTACAATAACAATCCATACCCGCAATATTTATAGAGTCTGAATCAGAATACTAAATGTCAGTTACAAACATCCAGTTCATTTCTTCCTACCTTTAAAAATTGGAATCAGTTCTGATTTATTTCTTTGTTTGTTGAGTTTAAGTAAATGCCATAGATTTTTGGGGTTCGTTTGGGATTTGAGATTTAAAATTTTTGCGCCATTTTAAGTTCAATTCTTACTGATAATCAAATGATTCCACATGGATGCCTCAAAACCCCAGTACAGCATGACACAGATTACATCACAAAGCAGCTAATCGCAAATTGAATGTCATTGATTGTCATTTGCAAAAAAAAAGCTCATGAATTGTTCCCATGATTCTGCGATATACACTTCATTAACTTCATCTGCAACTGAGATTGAATGACTGTATTTAGTTGTGTGACTGACTAACTAACTATACACAACTTTGACATTGACATTGTACGGAACAACAATTGAGTTGTTGTTAGATACACATGCTGATTATTCACAAGTAACAATTCATTCTAGACAGACGAGAGAGCGAGAAGAAAAAAAAAATACTTAAATGAATGAATTCAGCACAAAATTCTGAATTCTTTATGACGCATTCCTTAATGCCTTCTGACTCTTATTACAATTTTTTATGCCTCTGTGCATATTTTACATTTTTTCGTCTTTTCCTTTCCCTCTCGTGTGTGTGTTGATTTCCTTTTAGTTACACAAAAACTGAATTTCTGAACTTCCATTGTTATGCAATCTTTCTTTTCTTATGACTTGTTTTTATTGCTCTGTGGATTGCAACTTAATTCCATTTTTTGCATTTTTTTAATAGCTGTGGAATTTGCTGTTGTTTTTTTGTTGTAAGTAGATTGAAGATCGAGTGATGTTTTGAAGTCACTAGCTTTTTTTTACTCCATAAATTTAGATTCTGTAGTCATCAACCTCCTTGATAAAACCTTCAAAAAATTCTATATTGAAAGTAAAATCATCCAGTTTATATACTTAAAGTTCTTCAACACTAAGAACACTCTTAACGTGACTTTAACTTAACAATAAAGTTTATTTTTCCTTTCATTCTAGATGGATTGGATGATAATTGAAAATTTAAATACGATTTCTACTAAGCACATATACAAGCATCTCACACATTATTCTTAATTTTTTATTAGTAAATGATGAGCTTTGAAAGTTCTTTGACATTCGAACACATTTTTTTATTGATGAATTAATTATCATTAATTTCTCATTCATTTACAATAATGTGTGATGGAATGATGATGATCTGAGAATTTATTTTTGCTGCTTGTTGCTTCTGTTTTGTCGATTTTTTACATCGTTATTTTTTTTTATTGCGTATTATTGAGAGGATTGCTGCTTTTTCTTTAGTAAGTTTTGCGTTAAGAAGTTTAAAAGAATTTTAAGGATTTAAAATGTCAAAAGTTGAAGGTTTTTTGGGATTTGAACTTTAAACAGGCAATAAACTTAAAGTTTATTAATTTGAGGGCTTCATGATTCGTGATTAGGAATGGGTAGGGTGTCTTAAGTTGAGTGACAGATTTACATAAAATTTTGACTATGAAACCTCAACCGCCAACATATTTCATAAAATCAAGCAAAACTATAATCATATTCATGATTTAAAAACACAAAAATTTACATGCCAAGCCACATTCTCAACAGGATATAACCCTCATTTACACGTCTGCTTGAACATTATAAAATTATTAGGCCTAGCAAAAATTATCATCTTCTCTTCTTTTTCCTCTTTCTCTTTCAACCAAAATTGCTAATTCAGTCAAAAATCATTGACCCCAAACTCGTCATAATCAACAAGTCTTAAAGTAGTCGTTGAATTTAAAGAGCCTGACATATTCATGTTCTCAACATTTAATCGTACAAAATTTACAATCCTTAAGAAGATTTAATCATTTATGACAGTCATAACATATCATTTAATAGATTCGATCACTACTAAAGAACATTCTTGATTGAATGTCCAAAACGGCAAGAGAAGCAAATACACATATGAGAAGTTGACTGTAGACACATACGTGGAGTCATTAAACTCGTTAACAAAAAAAACATATTGTTGAGAGATACGCAGTATAAAAAGCTGGAAAGAAGAACTCACGAAGATTTTTTTTATTTTCATTTTTCGTACCTAACAATATTTGAGCACGCAAAAGAGATTTGAATTGAAAAGGTAAACACAAAACAAAAATATCATTTGTGAGCTTTATTAGCGAATTCTTTTTTTTTGGGTTTCGTTTGTGTGACCGAACGCAAGGCCAAACCGTCATCAATGTATTGTTATTAATATTTTTTTGGGAAGAGAAGGAATCAAAGGAAGGGGAAGAGAATATTTTCGGTTAAAGAACGTCAATCATTAACTGAAGAAACTTTATTAAATCGATGGGTATAAAAATGATGAAGTTATTGGCGTTGGATATTTTTAGATGGTCATATGGGTAATTTATTATGTGGGTTTTGTTTTCATGACTTAATTGATGATGTCTAAATATTTTCGGGATGATGAGATTTTATTTTGTGGAATTGTTGATGATGGTTAGGTTTTTTTGCTAATTTTCAATAAATTTAGAAGCTTATTATTAATTTTTTTTTTGCAAAATCTTAATCGATTGTTATTAGATTTAAAGTAACTTGCTCCTTGGTAACATGAATCAATTTTGTATCATTTTAAAAAATGTTCACTATCAAAGTCCAAAAAAAATCAGAACTTAAACTTCAGTGGCGCTAGTCATTGAATATTTCTTCATTAGTGCACACATGCTAAAATTCTGCTTGTTTAAAATGTCACGAGTCTCAGTAGGTGTTTTAAAAGAATTTATGGATCATCAGCGAAATTCGCAGTCTTCAATTTTCAGAATTAATGATTATGTAGTCAATTTAATCATATCCATAAAATAAACTAATTGAAATTGACTTAAAATCCATAAAATAATTTTAAATTTGACAAGTTTTAAAATTTATTTCCTAAATAAAATTCTAAGTGAAATTCAAATAAAATTTATTGCTTTTAATGGAAAATAAATTTAGAATATTTTGGTGATTCAGAGTTTATTGACATATCAATTTAAATTTTAAAATCAAACCTACTCAAATTTCATAATAAAAAATTTCATAATTTTGTGAAAAAGTTTCTCAGCATGCACTAATTAAAATTTACCAAATTGCAAAAATTGTCATGAAATTTGATAACAATTTCATTAGCACAGAATCCCAAAACTTAGCATCAAAAGGTCAAATCGCCAACTTACAAAATAAATCAACCGATTTTGCCCAAATTTGATCACAACTCGTGTAGATTTAAACACTTATTTAATTTTATTTTGTCATCACTATCAATGCAAATTTATGTCGTATCTTATTGAATTGATCATTTAAATGCAAATTAACGACTTGCAACTCTCTTTTTTTTGTCTGTCATTGGTTGTGCAACCTCGTGAAAAACTTCTAAAAATATCAACACAAAAAAAAAAATTGTGGAATTTTTGTTTGTTTAGTCGAGCATTTAAATTTACTTCTTTTGTGCTGCTTTTATTGACTGTTGTCTGTCTGGTGTTGTTGGAAGTTTGTCGGAAATATTTGATGACATGTTATTGCCGGCTTTTTTTGGGTTTGTCAATATTTTTTTGATGATAAGAGACTTGAGTGGCGTTAGAACTTGTTGTAGAGGTTCTGAAGTTAGAAGTTTGAATTTATTCTAGATAAAAATTATTTCTTGATGTCTTAGGAAAATTTTCAACTGCTTATGTCACTAATGACATTTAAATTGTGTAATTATGTCATTTTTGACCTGTATTTACATTCAATCCACAAATCCCAACCATAGACACATTTACGTACCTAAAAAAATCACCATTAATGACCATTCACCTCAAATCTACTTGACCATAACAAAATTTCAACTTTACAGCTCAGACGACATTTTAAATGCTCATTTAATGTTAGAACTCTTCACTTCTCCCTCATTCTTTTCATTTCTAATTATTTTGTACTATAGTGCAATCCAAACATGCCATTTTGCACGTATCTAGGCATGTAGAAACATAAATAATTAAGAATTATACTTTTGCTACTGCTGCTTATGTTCATTCATTCATTACGTACCTGCTCCCTATGCATGCTCGTCTACAACATCAACTTCAGTTATGCTGTATATACAAATGCTATTCAACACATTTAAAGTCATTAATTGGCAGAAATTTTGATGGGATTACTTTTAATGCCCTGTTGAGTTTCATAAAAATGATGAAATTCTAAATCTTTAATAGAGGAAGTACCAGCAACATAATTAACATGTTTTGTAGCTCAAACTTCAAGCAACATCAAACGAAGTTCAAGTTTAAATATCAAAAAAATTCTTATTCCATTTCAAATGTTCAATGTTCATTGCTATTCTTTTCGTTTTATTCAAGTTCTCTCTTTTTTTTTGCTGTTCTGTACATTCTTTTTTACGTAATCAGAGTTCACGGTTCAGCAAACATTTTACATACATAAAAAGTAGTTGGAATGGTTGTATGTGAAGTCAAAAAGTTTTATGGAAAAATACAGACAAGATAATTTTTCTGCGGTTTAAACTTGACTTGGTGGATATATTTTTTGGTAGTGTTGGGTGTTGGGAGAAATGGAAAGTTTTGGTGGATTCTTGTGAATGAGGATTCTTAAATTCTTATAAAATTTAAAAATTAAACTTCTGGAATCAATCTTTAAAATTATGTAAAATTTCAGCACATACAGCATCCAGCAAATATGCAAAAAGATTCCAATAAGAATTTCTCACCCACCCCAAAAGCCACATCCATCCTGTATTCAGTGAAAAATTTCCATTTTTCCTTAAAAAAAAATTCACATACATTCGTTGTATGCTCAATTTAATTTTTTTTTTTTATAAGCACATTCATGATAAAATCAAGCTCAGTTAAAAATGTCTGACTCGACAGAATAGACAAACGTACACGAAAAAAAATCAGCAAAGGAACTTGAGAATATCTAGAATAGAAGAAAAAGTAGTTTTTTATGTTGATGGTAATGCCATAACCCCACATAACCATAACAACATTTCTTTTTTATCTTTCTCACTCCGTCACTCATTTACGTACACACACATGCATATGCGATTGAAAATGTGTAGAATCAAGAACATAGAATCCATACTAACACATCCATGACATGTTCTATACGCCAGAAGAAGCTCAATCGGGTTTTTTTTAATGTTTTCAATTTCATTTTCAAAATACAAAAGGTTGATGACACCGCAAGTGAATGAGACAACAGAACCGGGAAAGAGAATCCACATTGGCCAATTGTTATACGTATGTTTATGCTTATTTCGCAGTTCTTCTTTTGACTGTTTTTTTTTTTTTTTTAAAAAAAATAATACTTAAAGAAGAAAAAGAAATTCTTGAAAATAAAAAAAAAAAGTTTAATTTTATGATTATAGCTTCGCGTTCATTCCTTCATTACACATCATTTCTTATGCTAAAATATGAAAATTGTCTTCATACTTACACACGGATTGAGAGGATTGGAGGTTGATGTTCTATTCTGCTCTTTTTTCTGATCTTTGCCTTGCTTCAGTACCTTTTGTCTACGTCGTTTACTTTTCCTTTCCTTTTAACCATTAAATTCTTAACAAACTTTATGTATATATTGTGGAAGGTTTCTTGTGGCCTTCGACGTGAATCTTCAGAATGTTTTTTTTTTTGCAATTCATTGTGGACACGCTTGAAGAATTCTAATTAGATGAGTGGCATGCATAAAGCATAAGTACACAATAAGTGCAATGTTTCTATATTCCTTCCTTTTTTTGCTGCTTACTCCGTTGCTTCTTCTTATTTAATGTTGAGGTAGTTTTGCTCTCACTGCCGGTGCACAATGTGCAATGTTCGTGTCGTATTTACATTTATTCTTTTTTCTTTTCCTTATTTTTCATTCCTTCTCACTTGATATATTGCTTGATGAGTTCCTTTCTTTCTGATGATGCTCTCACTTTAGAGTAGTTTGTTCTTTTTTTTGTGTTCATGTGTTGTGTTTGTGTATTTACTGAATGAGGGCGATGACACATTCTTTTATTGCTTAGAATGATTCTTGATTTGGAAATTTTAGTCATTCAAGATTTTTTTGAGTGGGAGATTTTGGAATTTTTGTAGATGGTAATTTGGATGAAGATTTTTTAAATTATCTTGGTCAACTTGATAAGGCAGCGAAAAAGCCGCGGTGGCCGAGTGGTTAGAGTGTCGGCCTCCTATGTCAACGACCTGGGTTCGATCCTAGGGAAAGTCTAGTCGGATCTGGTGCTTTTTCGCTGCTTCTAGTCTGGCAGCTCGGTTTGTGTCGTCGCGAAACACAAATTTTGCTAGGTACATTACATTGATATACCCTAGGTCAATGTAATTGTGCAGAGCTTGCAGAAAGCATTCGCCATATCTATGGCAAAAAAACACAAATCGTCATTTTATGACAAAAACAACACAAAATCCATCGATGTCAACGCATCAAAAAGGCAATAAAATCTTCGCCATAAAATCAACATTTAAGATGAATAAGCTGCTGCTTGAACTCTTAAAATTAATATTTATAAATTTATATATTTGTAATTATTATGAAAAGCAGAATAAAAAATAACATTTTTTTTAAAAAAAAAAAAGGTCAACTTGATGGCTGAAGATGTAAAATTCTTGAATTTTATGCGAGTTTAAATGCTATAAAAATTCTTCTTAATAAAATAACAAATGGTTAAGGGTTTGACAACATACTCAAAATCCTTTATAATTCCCACATTTTAACACTTAATTCCAAAAAAAATCATCACAACGATCTCGCCGACAACTTCATTAATAAACTCAAACCCCAAGAAAAAGTAATTAAACATTCATGATAATAAAAATATCTATTAATGAAAAATGTCAACTGGTTAGTTAGTTATCAAAAATGTAGGATCTAGAATACTAATGTTAGAGCTAACGTTTTATGACTGTAAACCTGATGATGAAAAATTATTATGATGATGATATTAGATGAAGTCTATTTATTTTATGTATTTAGTAGTTTTATTTGATATTTTTGTTGCTGGTGAGGAAACAAATGTCACATATTGAAATTGAGATATTGAGACGATTTTGAAGAATTGTTGAGATTTTAAAATGTTGAAATTTTTGAATTTAAATCAATTTTTTGAAATTTAAGTTTAAATTTTTTTTAATTTTGAACTCTAGAATTTTAATTCTAGAATTAAATTTTCATATCTATTCATTAATACAAAGCTCAAAATCCTTCACATCCAACATAATATTTTAACATTATGGCGAATTTAAAAACTTTAGACTCTACTTAAATCCATCCTAAATATTTAAAAGAACATCAAAAAAATTTTAAACAGAAAAAAAAATACTTTTCTGTTCTTTTTTGCTGTCTTCCTATATACTATCCTCTAACTCCCAAAAGCATAGATTTATTTATGTTCAAAAAAACACATCCCAAATACTTTCCATTACATAGCAGCTTTTCAAACAGATTATTCACATCTCTTTTTGCTTGTTCCCAAAAAAAATATACAGTTGAGGTGAATGAAATTTGAAATTTTTTTCTTTCTCTATTCTATGAGCAATAAAAAACAAGCAAAAGCTTACAACTATAGTTATTTCTTTTTTATTTTTTCAATAGTAGTTGGGGAGCGTGCCAAAAAAAACTCAGAGAAATAAAATACAATGAAAAAAAAATATTTTTGAATATCACACAGGCATATATCATCTGCCATCCAGTTAGGGTAAAAGGAGGCAAGACTTAATGGGTATTTCGAACTCGTTGAATTGGAATTGGAATTTTACAGATGTTGAAATGTTTTTGTCTTGTGGGATGTGAGAGGATTTTTGAGGTTTTTTTATCTCATAATTTTCTAAGTCTAGAATTTGATTGTCTAGACAACATATTCAAAAATAAGCTCATGAAGCTTACATTCCTTCCAAAAATAAATTGATTTTTACACAAACTCAACTTTCATCATCATCCACATTTCCATCATGTAAACTTGAAAATCATCCAAAAGAAAAACCACAAAAAAATCTCAATTCTTTATAGCAGCTTAGATTTCTAAACATAAAAAAAAAACTAAATCTGCGAAGTGTTTCGCATGTGAGATTTCCTAAAGTTGAATGACCGACCTACTCATGCAAAGAGAGAAGAGAAGAAATACACAAAAAAAAATCTTTCAAACTTCTTCTTTTCCTCATCTCATTTATAGTTTTTTTAGTCGACTATGTGTGTAGATGTGGAAGCTTTTTTTTCGGTGGTAATATGAAAAAAGAAGAAATGAAACTTTTTATTTTCGGAATGATGTTGATGATGATGATGTGGCATTGCTTAAATGTTCAACATTCTTTTAGATGGAAAGGAATTTTGATTGGTATTGGGATCCTTTAGGGATGTTTGTTGTGGATTTTGAAGAATTTTAAGTTGGAAATTTTGAGGTAATGGATTAAAGGAATTTCTGAAAATTCATGCTTCATTTGAGATTAGGGTCAGCTTGTGTTAGAGATTGAAGTAGAAATTTTGCTTTATTTTTTTATGTGAGAGAAAATTGAAGCTTTGAAATGAACTGGTTCAAGTGAGTTTGAATCGTTGAAATGGAATTTGAACGAAATTTTTTAGGCTAAAATTTTGGTGGGAAAATTGAAAAATTTTACAATAATTTAGAAAATTCACAAAATTTTTGAGTGCATCCCTTATAAAAGATCAGACTCAGAGGCATCTGAAAAACCTTAAAACACACTCAAAGCTCATCAAATCATCTCCAAAAAATTTTTTCACACCCCCTCAACATGCAATAAAGTCAGCAGAAATTTTCATTTCATTCATCGCACTTTTTCAAGTGCTTTCACATTAACGTCATGAAAAGAATAACAACGACACTGACGATGATGAACTATTTTGAACTTGAGGGCGACTAAAAAAATATAAAGGAATAAGAATAGTTCATTGATATCAAATTTAATTGATTTCTCATGTGTGCATTTAATGATCATTTTCTTCATCGTTTTTCCAATAAAAATTCTCTTTTATTGAATTCTTTATTTTTATTATTATTAGACACAGCTATCGGAGACAATATTTTCCTCTTTTTTTTGCTATTACTATTACATGAAAGAATGAAAATCATATCGTTGATGATGGAGATACTAAAATGCCATAAAATGAGCATTTAACGAGACATGATTGTTGATAGATATCTGATGAGATATTTACTATACCTGCATAGTGCAAATATCAAATATTGAATCTTTGACACAAATTACACATCAAAATGACAGTTGATATAATCATTATGGGTTTAAAGATGGGACAATAGCATGCAATATTTGTAGATTTAGAAAAATCTTTGGAGCTATGCAAATTCTTTATTTTTATTAATTTTGAAAACAAAAATTAAAATTCAAAAAAGAATTCTTCAGAAAAACATTAAAATTCATCGAATTCCGATAGCACAAAATTTTATAAACTTTTAAATGTCACATGTTAACTTACTAGCTTGTCTAGAATTTCAAGAATTTTCATCAATATCGAATGAATCGAAAAAAATATTTTTTAATTGCTTAATCAAAGTTGTTGACCAGTTTCCTTTGTTTTATTGCATCTAGCACCTTATAAATGTCAACTTTTATAACCTTGACCTGTTGATTTTCAAAAATGAATATATTTTGAAGTGAAGCTGTTAAATTTAGATGATTTATTAATTATTTAATTGATTTTAAATGATTTTTCCAAAGAAAAAACTAAAAATTCAAATTAAGCTCTTAAAAATTTGCATCTGAATAATATTTTGAATTTTAAAATTGTTTTTGATAAAAGATAAAATCGAAAATCAGCATGACATTGTATTTATACCCCAAAAATACTTTTGTTTTCAAAACTGCAGGTTATTAAACTGTCAATATATTGTGACTAATAAAGACTTTATAAGTATCAATGAGTTTGTTTTGGCAGCTTTTAGTTTTGATGTCAGCAATTAAGATATTTGACTTAATTTATTTTTGAATTGAAAAAACTTAAAATACTTTTAGAAAATAGCATTTTTATTAAAGAAATCACTGATTTATTTAAAAAAAAAAATAAATAAATTATTTTTAAAAATTGCAAATCAATTTTCAAATTTAATTATGAATTTAAAAAAGATCTATTTTTAGTTTCCCAATAATTTATAGTGTATCTAAAAATAGTAAATTTATTACTGACTTAAATTCTAAATTAGAACTTCTAAAAATATTCTATCTACATTTATAAATAAATTTTATAAAGTTATTAAAGCTCACTGAAAATGAACTAAATTTCAAAAAAGCTAATCGCGATAATTTTAACTTTTGTATGACTAATTTATTTGTACTAGCTAAATTGCAAAAAATCGTAAAATTTTATGCATAATTTCGTGTGTTGAAGGCAATAACATAAAAATTATTTAATTAGCTTTTGTTTGAAATTGAGCATTTATGGGTTCGAATTATTGTTAAAAAAAAATTTAATGACTATAAATATTACAGTTCTGTGAACCTATTAGGAATTATGGGATATTTTGTATTGTTAGAGAAATCAAGGGCTGTAAAGTACTCTTATATGATCCCAAACAATAACACTACTAACAACCACCTGCAGCACCATATTGATTCCAAATATTCCTTTTGAAAAATTTTCCACTCCATATCCATATCCATTAACTCATATTCTTTACTATTTACCTGTCTCTTATAAAATCAGACAATTATCATCAGTTTGCCATTACCACCCACACATACAAACACTCACATGTGCTTATTCAAACATTTCATTATTATTCTCTATACTTACTTTTTCCATAATAATATAATTATTTTTACACTAATGAGTGCACAAACCTAAAAAAATAGTATATCTATTAAGAGATGAATAGAAGGCATGGAAATAGAGAAGCAATTAGTGAAGGTAAGAATAGCAATGATCGTCTTAATGTCTAAACGAGAAAGCAACACAACAAAAAAAATGTTCTATGCTTTATTTTTGCATTGTTGGTTCTGCAAAATGCAACATGGAGAAGAAAAAAATATGAAATAAAATAAAAAGGTTCTTAACCTTTTGGGGATCAGAGTTGTAGATTGAGTTCGAAGCTTACAGTTTATAATTTATGAATTTCATTCTCTAAAATCAAATGAAAAAAAAAATTAGAAATTTTCAAAACATTAAAGTTTGCCAAAAACAGTCTCAAACCAAAAATTCACCTCTGCCCCAGTCAGTCAAGCAAGCCAGCAATAGATGAGACAAATGAAGTAAAGAGCGAATGCGGAAATCGATTGTAATATCATGATGGAAGAAAAGAAAGGAGAAAGAAAGAAAACCTCCTGTTCATCCAGTTCAGATGGCGGAGAAAGGCAAAAGGGATGAGAATATAGCATACAGGTTAATGGCACTGCACTATAGAATTATTATTGTGTACCCATCGAACTACACGAAAAAAAAGTTCTATGCTGTGCAATTTCGCTATCATCACCATTCAATTATTGCTTTTACTTCCACAAATACATCCATAAATTATTCATTTGTGTTGGTAAAAAGGAAGAAAGTTTTGAGCCAGACTGTTCCCATTTATGTAAATCCTCATGTTGCTATTTTTACCCACCCATCCTTTTCGTCTCCATTCAATCATACATACATAGATAGAGTAATTTGAAGTTGTATGTTTATCTCGTTCCTGTCTGTACAGTTGAACTTTTTCCATGTACATTGTAATGGATTTATTTACTTCCATGTAATGTGCAGTAAGTTTTCCTGTTTTTTTTTCTCGCATGAATTTGTAGTTGAATATTCCCGAATCATTGAATATATAAATGTTATTATATGCTTACAAACACATATGAGTGTCCTTATATAGTCGTTGCTGCATAAATATTGTGTTTTTATTCGGGAACTAAAGGTTGTTGGCATTAAGGAATCGTGGTCAGGATTCGGGATTACGATTGATGTATGATTTGAATTTTTGTAGGTTATGCTTGAGACTTATTTGGGGGTTTTTGGAGGGTTATTGAAATTTGCAATAAAATTGAAACATAATGAAGCAACTAAACATGATTTGTCATTAGACTAAATTTTAACCTCTAATTCCCAATCCATTTCATTTTTGTTAAAAATTTCTTATTTTATCAGCAATCATAGCCCCCAAAAATTCCAAACAAATCAAAACCAATCAATTAATATCAATTAAAACCCTCAAATCGTCTACATCAATTGGCTATCGATTTAATTCCAATTAAAAAATTCATATTTCTCATCTATCCACCACGAAAAAGAACCATTGCCGTCAGCTACAACAACTTCAGTGTTGTAACACATAAAAAATGCATCGCAAGGGCGTTACATCGAAAAGTGGCACCAGGAAGTGAGCAAAAATTTATGGATTGGAATGGGAAGATGTGAAATTCAGTTCATTGAACTGACTCTTTTTCACACTGCTCGTATGAAATGGAAAATGAAAAACTTTCTCACAAGCGCGCACAGAGTTTTTTTTTTCATCCTGGGAAAATTTTCGAAACAAGGAAAATGGGAAACATGAAGTTAAAAAGTTTGTTGGGAAAAATTATTTTTGTTGAATATTTAATTGATAATTTAAACTACTCTTTTGAGGTATTTAATTAATGGTTGGATATTTTCTGTTGTAGACTAGACGTCGGCGAAGGTAAATGGTGTTGGAATTAAGTGTAATTTTAAAAAAGGCTTGTGGATTAATTTGAGATGGGATTTAATTAGGGTGACCATCTGCTGGGAATTTGCAGGGACACAGCTGTACTTTTTTTCGAGCTGCTGTGTCCCGGCAGAGCATCAAAATGTCCCGGAATTTCGAAAATTTTTGAAAAAAGATTTTTTTAGGTTTGTTCGATCACAAATTAACTTTTCGTAAATTTTAATCATCAACTCTTAATTCTTTCTAACAGATCTCAAGAAAAATATTAAATAATTGTAAAAAAAACCACATTTCATGTACAAATTTTTTTGAAAATTTTTTGGTTCTTTTTGAAGGCACGGGTTCAAGCCCATGACTGAGAATTTTTCAATGCAAATTTTCATTACTTTTCATACTTTTTTGCATTTTTGTTGCTTGATTTATCTCGATTTATGATAATAAACACTTTAAGTAAGGTGCAAGTACCCCTATGATGTTAAACTAAAAATGTCCCGGATTTTCATGAAAATGTCCCGGATTTTTACGAAAAACTTCTGGTCACCCTAGATTTAATCAATGGAATTATGGTTTATGAACGAATGTAATTTGAATCTCAAAAACTGATTCCTTGCACTAGGAACTTGATATTCCTTATATGAAAAATGTGCTAAATATAATTTTTAAAAAAATATATAAAAATTAATCATTAAATTGTATGCTCATCGATTAAGTCACAACTATAAATCATCAAATGAACAGCATATAGAACGTAAAGCATATTTACCTTATACAAGAGGCGTCAGTTGAGCGTCGATATAGTTCTTCTTCTTCTTCCTTGTTCCAACATTTTTTATATATTTTATAATTCATTTGATGTTGTTATTGTAAATCTCTGATAACTCAAGCATGCACAAAGCTATAAATACATACATATAGCATAAGCAAGTAGTAGCAAAAAAAGAGAATGAGAAAAAAAGACGAGAATAATTTGACTGTGTGTCTGTGGTCATGGTTACGTTTCCGAGGTTCATGTCCTTCATACTCTTTTGCTCTTTTATTCTTATTTTCTTTTATAAAATTTTTTTTTATTTTCATTTCTTCTTTTTTTCATACACAATAACAACACAACATAAGCATAAATAAATATAATGGAGGAATATGAAACATTAAAAATGCATCGTAATGTGTCTATGTTTTGCGCCTCAATAAATTGCATATGTTCGTTGAGCTTTTCCTTGAGACTGTGTGTATTCTGCCGCAAATACACGAATAGAGGAACTTTTGTTCACTTCATCCATGGAGAATGAAATCAAGGCCTTTTTTGATGATTGCTCATGAAATATTGCTCTGTAGATAATGGCATGATAATTATGAGACTTATGAGAAATGTTTGAGGAGTTAAAGGCGACTTGATGGATGACATCATAAATTGATGAGTCTTTTGTGTAGGGTTAAGTGGAATGTGAATGAGTTGACATGATGGGAATGTTTTGGAGAATTAAAGATCAATCCTTGTCATTATTAGAAATGCACTAAATTAATAGATTTTAAAATAAGGTTTTTGTAGGATTCGAACCAAACTTTTAAAAAATTGAGAATTTTTTCAAAACTTTCCTAAAATTACTTCAACAGAACCACTTACATTTGCAAAATCTTATCTTAGAATGAAGTTGATTAATGCTGCTCATGCACAATATAATAACAATTTCAAGCATTAATCCTTATGCTAATAAATCAAAACTCCAGTCTTAGCTATCATTTAACTTATGAACTCAACTATAAAACCAAATAGTTATTTAATTTCATAATCGTGACGACTAATATTGCTTATGCTGCTTACTATCATTAATTATACATTGCCTATGTTGATGATTCTCAACCGCCGTTCATTACACCGTCAATAAATACAAGTCGACATGCATAGCTGCAAAAAAATAAGAAGAAAATATCATGCAACATAGACCAGCATAGTAATTGCATAATAATAATGAGAATATAAGAATTATAGCATAATTTTATATTTTTCATGTGCGGTAGGTCATAACTGAAAAAAAAGAATCTCACACACTCAATAGAATTTGCAATTTTCATCCGTTTTGGTAAAGAACTAAAGAGTAAAGCATTAAGCTTCTTGTGAAAGGGGATATATGTTCCATAAATCAACAGACGAGGAATTAAAAGGCAAGGCGCTTTGCCAAATTGATATTCGATATTATGCAAACATACAGAAAGGAAGGAATTATACATGGACTTTGTTGTGCCATGACAGAATACAATTCAATGAACTTTTTCATTCTGCTGCCAACCATCCAACCCAACCACCCTCAAATTTGCCGAAATGAAATCGTTATTTGCCAACGACAGTCATGAGAAGTATGAGGTTGGTAGAAAATGAAAATAAAAATCATTGAGCCTCGTCCTTCCTCAATATTCTTCCGCTTAACGTTGATTATGTTGAGTAAGGAAGAAGGAACTCTGTCGAATCACAACTACAATCACATTTTCTACATACAAAGTAAGTGATGTACATAGACTGGCTGTGTATATAAAATAAACTCCATGCACGCCCTGCAAGGCGCATAAATAAAATTTTTTTCTCCTCAGCCAGTCAGCCTCATTCAGCCCACATTAGAGAATAGCAAGAGAGAGTGCAAGGAACTCTAGACTCAGTTCATTCAACTTTCAGTATATTTTTTTTTATTTAAAAAAACGGCAATTGCCAGCATGAAGGAAATTTTCATTTTAAAAACAATTTTCTCTGTCTCTGTTCCTCGATGTCTGCGATGTTTTATTTCAGAATTTCTTTTTTTTTTCGTTCAAAAAAAGTCATATAAAAAGTAGGAAGAAGGATTTTTTAGAGCTGCAGACGCGTCCCTTTCAAAAGAGCTTTTATGCATGTGAACAACTCTTACTATTGCTACAAATATTGTTATTACTTTCATCTCTCGAGTAAATTCAATTTTGTTTTTAATCCGAGCGAGATTTTCACACGTTTGATGTGTCGGAAAATATTTTTTGGTATTTTTTGTGGGAAAAAGTTTGTCGATGGATGTGATTTTTGGTTTAGGATGTTTTGAGGGTGATTTGAAGTGAAAATGTGATGGTTTTGTGGACTGTCTGTGGAAGTTTGAGACATTTTTTCATACCTTAATAGAAATATGGCAAAATTAATGGATAGACAATTTTATGACTCTAAAAATAATCAATAAATATCATAAACCTCAAAAAATCCAACTCCATTAACCCTCATCATCTCCATTCAACCCAAATTCAATCACGAGACACACCTCCCACTCCGAGGTCATTTCCCTCAATCTACAGACACAGAAAAAAGCCATCATCACCTCCTCATCCTCTCGACCAAAAAACAATATACAGAAAGTAAAATGTGATGCTCCTTACCATAAGCTCACAACTAATTCATTTATTTATTTGTTTTATGTCTCAACATTACTGCTTTAATCTACTCAACATTTTATACAGCACTCAAGATTTTTTTTTTCTTCCTTTTTTTCGCATCCGACTCGACTTCATTTCACTTCTTCTTATTTATTCTTGTTATAGAAAAAAGCACACCGAGCTTATGAGTGAAAATGAAAGTTTTTCCTCCTTTTTTCCTTCTCTCATTTCATTTTCCTTTGTTACGGAGATGCTGGTTGCTATTGTCATTTCATTTCAATCCAAAAAAAATATAATAATATGTGAGAAGATCCTTTGAGGTGGATAAAATTTTAATAAAAGAAATAAAAATTCAGTCAAGTGGATTAAAATTGTGATGTTGGTAAGTGCAATAAGGAAAGATTATAAGGAAGTTTAAATCCTCTTTTGAAACTCACTTAATGTAATGAGATGGAAAAATTCTATGAGCTTTTCATGTTCTTGTTTGTTCCTCTATCTGGTGAGATTGGAGTGTAGATGGAAGTGGATTCTGGGATGGTTTTGGATTAGGTATGCTGATGGGGGTCTAATGGACGTTTTGATAGATATCATGGAAGGGATTATTTATTTGGGGACAGATTGGAGTGCTAAGTGTTGGATTATTTGAAAATTGTGGATTTTTGGATGTGATGTTTTCTTAATATTCCAACCAACCTTATGATCCGAAACTTATTAATATAATTATATGAAAAAACAAAAAAAAATCTAATTCCACAAATCTCATCCATATTCAATTCTCATTCAACCTGAAAACATTCAAATCCCCTAGTCATTCCTATACATTACAACTGACAATAATAAAATAAAACAATTGCATAATTTAAAACTTAATTATTTTTATACAAACAGCAACTAATCGTGATGTCAACTGATAGAACATTTGCAAGCGTCATTACATAAGTTCAATTTTATTCTGTAAATGAATTTATGAAATTTTCATGAAAATAAAAAAAATGCAAAGCGTAGAACAAAACAAATAAAAATAAAAATAAAATCAATTGCAAAAGCAGGCATAAACAGCGTCTTCTATTGTGTCGTGCGGCGAGTACAAAAGTTGTCATCGTCATGTTCTGTGCAATTGACTGTCGTCGTTTAAAGTAAATGTTGAGCTTTTCGGTGGATTTATTTTTGAAAATGAAAATCAATATTTGATATTGTCGATGGATGATGTAAAAGTTTTGTTATTTTTGGATAGACTGTTGGTAAATAGACAGGTAGATTTGAATATATGTGGTTTGAGGGCAGCTTTCAATGGTGAATTAACATTTAAGTTTCTAAATTTCCAAAAAAATCCATCTGCTGCTACAACTTCCACTTCCATCCAAATAACATCTCCTCTCAGTCTCTCATCAGAAATTTCCACACAACAAAAAAAAAAAATAAAAAAAAGAAGGAAAAAAGACCCGAACATGTGCATGAAAGGGAAATAAAATTCAATTGTGCATTTTTGCCATGCGCTTTTAAAGCTCATTCCATGCATGTATGTGTGCATGAAGAAAAAAAAATAGTTTTGTCCGATGGAAACTATCATCGTTCGAACTACTTCCGGCAACAGTGTACAAACAGAATCAGGCAATCCATAGTCATAGAGAACAGAAAAACAGGGAATCGGGAATCGTTGTTGTTGTCGTCGCTTCTCTCTTCCCATAAAAATTACTTTTTTTTTTCTTTCATGCAACATACAATAATCACAGAATAGCAATGTTCAGTCAGTTACTCATATGATATTAAGCCATAAAAACATATAAAAGATTTGGTGAGACTTTATTCTGGATAAAATTAAAAGTGAAAAGTTCAGGAATAAAAGTTACTTTTTTTTGGGGGAGGTCAATGAACTGAAAGTTGAAAATTTTTGAAATTTTTTGTACGTGAAAAAAAATTTTAAATTTTTAAAAAATTAAAAAAAAATCAAAACATAACGAGTGAGAAAATAAGGAAGCAAAAAAAAGTTGTACATAAATACATAATAATTTGAACCAGACTCGATCTTTTCCCGACTATGCAGTACATACACAGAAAAAGTCGTAAGGAAAAGTCATAACAATTGTTGTAATAGCAAATGCACGAAAGGGATCTCACACTAAAGAGTGAAATTGAATGCGCCTGCATAGACAGTCATCATTGTCGGTGTTAGTGCATAAAAACATAAATGTTGTGGTAGTCGTCGAAGGACGAGAAGGATATGCATGTGTATTGTGTATGACGAATGCGATAGACACAAAAACAACAAAAAAATTTTTTTTTACAATTTTCGCACAATCGACTAACGTTTGTCCTAGGTCGTGGCAACTAAAAGCCATGGAAGCTTTCACCCCGAGTGGATGTGTGTTGTAAAACAGTGCAGTAAAGCAGGACTTTTTTTCATTTATTTTATGCATTTTTTATGCTTTTTCAATTTTTTTAATTTTCTGTGAAAGTTGAAAAAAAGAAAATTTTGTGAAAGTTTTATGGAAAATTCTTTGTGAAGAAAAAAGAACAAGAAAGCCTTAAAAATAAAATTTCAAAAAGAAGTGAAAAAAATTTTCTAAAAAAATAAAAAAAATATATTTTTTTAATTTTTCATACGAGAAGAAAAACTGACTGGAAAATAAAGTTGGAGAAGAAGAAAAAAAAACGAGAGAAATTTTTCAATTGAGAAGAAAAGTCGAGAAGTGAAAATACAGGAAAAAGAAAAAGGAAAATTGCGGAAGGACAGGAAAAATAAATTGAGGAAGAAAGTTTTTCCTTTAACAGAACTTTTTTACTTGGAAATGATCAAAAATAGTAAGGATTAAATTATTTATTTAAATTTGTTGTTTTTATAACCATGCTCCCTAGAAGGGGGTCTAAAAAGTCATTTTTTGCGTGACGTACTAAGTGATCGGCTCATTAATATTGGGATTTAGAAAATCTAGTGATGTCAAAATAAAATATATTTTTAGGAGTCTTAAAACTTTTTAAATATTAAAAAAATTGAATTTTCACTGCTCCGCCCTTGATGTTTGGATTCATTTCCTATTTCTCTACCTACGGACGTCTAAAAAATTTTCAAAAAGAATTGACATCTGTAATTTCATATGAAGACATAAAATATACTAAGTTATGGCTAATATTCTGTAATATTTAGTAAATTTACATCTAATAGCAATATTAAAGTGCAAATTACTCAATAAATTCTAATAAAATCCTACAATGTTACATCAAAGGAATTTATAAACTTTTCGAAAGATTTTTGATTCAATAATCCCCAAAAGATTTTTATCTTGTCATCTTAAACATGAACATCCTCAACTAAATCACTTAGATTCACAAAATATTAAAATTTCAAAAATAAAAATTTTTCACAGCAATAAACAAGCAAAAATTTTCCTCAATTGCATATTTTTTTTCACTTCCATCTACCGTACATTAATTCGCCCTTGCAATTCAATTTGAGCTCATTGCACGTTACTTATTTCAATTCATCATTATTTTTTTAAGTCAGTTTCTCTCTCTCAATGAGAGTGCACATCTAGTCTATATAACAAAAAAAATTAAATAAAACATTTTTCTAGTCTGTGGCGATATATAAACATGTAGTAAAAAAATATATATAGATTGAAATCAAAGTCGAATATGCGGAATTTAATAGCTAGTGCAAGTTCATGGCTGAACACAATGAGCTGAGCAAGTTCAGTACTATTATGCAAATAATATTTATATTTTTCTTTTCATCGTAGGCGGAAGACTTTATTTTTTTTCTATTTCTTGTTTTTTTCTATTTTTTGAGATGCGATGTTTCTGTTTCCTTTTTGCGAGATTAAAAAATTTCAAATCTGTGATCTTTTTGGCAACGGTTTTGAGGAAGACACGAAATTTTTAAGTTCTCTATGTCTCGCGACATTTCATTCATTGGCAATAAAAAGTGAAAATTTGTTGACTTTAGACTTTTCGCTTTTAATAATTGCACTGAGAGAGTTCAGTTTAGGGTGATGTTGAGACGAAATTTGTTTTGATTACAATTTAAAAATTGATGTAAATGAGTTCGGAGGAAAGTATGGATGTGTTGTGGGATTTTATTTCGTATATGAATTGCGATTCTGGAAGATAGCTTTTATGATTCTTAAAATACAATTACTTAAAATTTTAAAATTTCCCCTTTTAGGAGAGAGGGGGTATTAAAATTTTGTGACAGATGATACAAAGAAATTTTTTATCATACAAAAAATATAAAAAAGAAAGGAGAGGGTCTAAAAAGTTGATTGTTTGCGTAAGTAGTGGTGAATGCCCCAAAAATTGAATTTTTATGAAATTTTTTGAGAAAAAAAAAATTAAATTTGTTAGAAAATAAATTTTCTCAAAAAGTTAAACAACCTAAAAACTTCCAAAATTAATTTTTAAAATTCAAATAATCGAAAATAAATTCGAATGAATTTTGAATGAATTTAAAACTTTTAAATTTAAATAAATTTAAAAAAAAAAATGTTTTACAAATCTCATATTTCTTCAACTGGACCCAACTGGACTTGTCTTTATTTAAAAGCATCTCAAATTTCACTATCAAAAGTGACTCAATCTTGCATCACAACAATCTATTCGACTAAAAAAACTAATAAGTAATTAGATATTAGAGGAGAAAACACGCTCATCCAATATGCGGTCATTCGTCGATTCACATAGAGAAAGAAATGAAAAAATTGTGAGAGAAAAATGACGTACTTAATTTGCTTTTTTTGTGAGTTTGAAGAGAACCTAAAAGTCCTCCCTTTTTTACTGCACTATATGTGTTTTGTATGGGGAAGCTTTTTGCACTTAATATTGCACACAAAAAATTCAGTTTTTTTTCTTCTTCTTTCTTTTCAAAAGTGTGCAATGCTCTCATTCAGCTTTTTGAGATCGATTTTAGTTGCAATCTCGCTTAGTGATCGATTAGATGTGCAATGAAAAAAAAGTAGTTTTGGGATACGCGGAAATATTTTGAATTGAGAATTTTAAAATTTATTGCTAAATTTTTAGTTATTAAATTATTTAAAAGAAAAATATGGAATTGGAAATTTGAAATAATTGACTGGATTAAAATTAAATCAAATTCTCCATAAAATTTAAAATAGTGAAAAAAGCAAAAATGCAATAAAGTTGTTCAAACAGAAAAAAAATATATCAAAAAAATCAAACAATTTTTTAAATGTGCAGAAAAATATAAACTAAAGCAATAATGAAGAAGATCTAATTAAGAAAAGAAGAATCAGAAAATGTTAATGATGATGAAAATGACTGAAAAATTATTTTCACATTCTTTATGTTCTTTGTGATTAATTAAAGAGAAAAAAAAAGAAAATTTATTTAGTGTTGAATAACAAAAGTTTTTCATTTCATCAACAAATTTTCCTTTTGAGTGCTAAAGACTTGAAGAAAAAAGAATTAAAAATTTATAATTTTGAGGAGAATTTAAAGTGCCAAGTAAGATTTTCTTTTAATTTGATAATTTTTTTAAAGTTTATGATTCATGCTCTTTTGAATCAATCTGCTTATAAACTTATTTTTCCATCCAAAACTTCAAAATCCATCCCTTAAAAACTCATTAGACATGCAACCGCACTAATTGAAAGCCATTCCACCAACTTAAATATTTAACTTTCCTTTTCTGAATACTCTACTAACTTTTAATTTAAATTTCTGCACTTTAATTTTGCAAATTTTAAATTCAAATTTCATGTAAAATTATTCAATAAAACTTCTTCCAATTCATGATCAATTGTGATTAAATAAATGTTTAATTAAATTCTACTTCTAGACTAAAGTCACATGCAATGATTTTTTTCTATCATACCAAAGTTGTAATGAGAATCATTTGATATTTAAATTAATGAGGGGGTTGAGATTTTTATCAGAAAGTAAACTTAATTATTGTCATGAAAATTTAATTTTTTTGTCTATAAAAAGTCGTTAGAGTGGCTACTGAAATGGGAAGATTAAAAATTTAAATTAGATGTTTTTTAAAAGTAATTTAATGAATATTTGATTTTTGCATGATTTGATGATTTTACTTGACAAGATTAAAAGGATTATAGACAATGAAGATTGAATTAAATTAATTGTGGTTGTCATTATTGTTGAACAAAGAGAATTATTGCATTAAAGTTGATTTTAATCTAAGTTCATATTTAAGATAAAGTTCAATTGTCTGAGGGGCTTGAGCTAGACATCATGGGGTAAATTGATTAATTTTTCAAGAACATCATTAATTGCAGTCAACTTATTTGCAAAAAAATATTGCTCAAGCTATAAAAAATTTTAGTTTGTTCATAAGTAATTCTTTTGAATATCGCTAAAAAATCTTGTATATTCCACTTCCAAAATTTTATTTGCATGCTTCACATCACAATCAAATTCCCCCAATGCAAGATTAACACACTTCTTTATTCTCAGTTAATCCTTAAGTCTACAAGATTATCGAAAATACTTCCTGCAACAAAAAAAAGAAGATCCTATTCATCCAGCACAATATAGCCTTGAGTAGAGTTCTAATGAAGCTTTTGAGTTTCAAAGCAAAATAATTTTTCATTTCAAAAACGTGCATGTCTTGTGAGATTTTTTTGTTTTTTTTTATTATTTCTCTTATCTAAGCTCTGTGCAGGAAGACCTTGAAAAAGTATTGTAATGATACTAAAGTTTGATTTATGTTAGCTTTTGGTTTAAGAGTTAGATTTTCTTGAATTTGAAAAATTTAAAATTCTTAAAACTTTAAAATTTTAATTATGTTAAATTTTCATGATTTTTCAAAAATATAAAAAAATTGAATCGGTTTCAACTAACTTTGAATTTTTTATAAACTCAACGCCTTGAAAAATTTGTACCTAGTAATTTACATTCAATCATAAATAGATAATAAATTAAAAAATCATCAAAAGCTCCCATTTTTGCATTTCATCGTGATTTACAAAATTAAATATTCACATTTGAGCTTTTTTAAGTTACCTATGTGAAAATTGTCATAAATTTCAATAGTACAGTTTGTCATAGAATATTAATGAGATGATTTGTTGGTAATTTAATGGGAAATTTTTTCTAGACTTTTGAGATTTCTGATGTAAAAATTTTAAATTAATTTGAAATTTTCTTAAATTTTTGTAAGAAACTTAATCAAAATTTTCAAAAATTCTAAACAATAAATTCCATATCAGCTGATCAATACAATCAAGTATATATGTGCTCAAAAAAATCTTCATGCTCAGTATAACAATGAAAATTAATCTCACTGTCATTTCCATTTCCACTCACTTGACATTGAAATGTTTGCGAATGATTATTGCTTCTCAGCATTTTTCCTCCTCTACTCTTATCAACATCCAACATTGAACATAATTGAGCATAAAACTCTTGTGTTTGCTTTATTAATCCCAACCTCAAATCATATCATTTTCCCATCCTCATCCTCATCCTCTTTCCTTATTATTACGTGAAATATCGTCTATAAAATGTAAGAAAATATTTTTTTTTCAATTTCACATTCAATGCAATAATAATCTTGTATAACTTGTGTGAAGGTTTTTCAAGGTTGACTTACTGGAAGTAAGTAAGAAAAACTTTTTTTTCCGCTTTTTAAAATTTCTTGATTGTAATCATCTGCAGCTAATTGAAAATTGAAATAGTTTTTTTTTGTGTGGTGTTTACAGGTGAGGATGCTTAGTCATTTAATGGGAATTTTTGAATTTATTTGGGATGTCAAAAATATAAACTTCAATTTCAAAATGCTAAATTCTAGATTTTTGTCTGAAAATTATTTAATTCACTCAGCACCTTCAATATCGCGTGCTACTTCAATAATTTATCTAGTTCCATTTCAACACATTTTTTAAACCTCAATGTAAGGTAATATTGTTCATATTAATAAAATGAGCATGAAAAAAATAAAATAAAATAGAAGACAAAGAAATTCTTAATATCCAATTATCTCGTCCATGCACGAGAATCTCTTCTTCTTCTTCTTGTTCCTCTTCCATCCATTATTATTATTATTATTTGTGCAATTCTTCATGAACATTGAATGTGCAATTGCAAATGCATATACATTTTCATGTACACATGAGTGAGAAAAACAAAGATAGATTGACGATGCAGGAAAGAATTAAGAGCTGCATGCATAGACGATTGCAAGTTGTTGTTATGTGCATGCGACTTTTACCTTGCACCTAATTATAGTCGGAGTGGCAGATGAGTTGAGCTAGATGTGAGCACAAAAAAAAATCTGCGATAGACATAGACAAGTGCGCTTACAAAATGCACATAATATTCTCACATTTACTCATTCATATAGCATTTTTAAATATTATGAAGATTATGTGCACATACGATTATACTTGTTTATTAAAATTGCATTTTTTTCTCTCCGTCATATGATTATTATTTTTATTGTTATTATTTTTGCATGGAAATCTTCATTGATTTTTTTTTCTTCTTCTTAAACTCTCTCATTTATGCAATACAATTATCGTCATCGACAAAGTCGTCGGAGACTCCTTTGAGGTTCATGTTCATGTTCATTTTCTCACATTTCAATGATTCACAATACGTTGACAGTTCTTATTTTTTTATTGATGATCATATCAAGTTCTTCCGTGTGAAAGTTAATAGAAATTTTACTTAGGATTCGAACTTAATTCATGATTTATCAAACTAACATCCAACAAAGGAATAATCAACATATTCATATGATTTATGATCAGTAACAAATCTTTTATTTAAATCCACAAGATAATTTGTCGATTAGTTAATTCCTTATTGTCTCATCAACATAAGAGTAATGCTGATGATGGCATTCTTAGTTGCTTTTTGACATCAAGACAAAGAGTCATGAAACAATACAGTCGCCGACAGCTTCTTTATCTGATGATTTACACTTTTTTATTATGAAATCAATTAACACAATTCAATATATGCAAATTAATTTTATATGAAAAAAAAAAATAAATTCTTGAGAGTTTGACAAAGATTAAGAAGATTTTCGAGAAGATTAATAAGAATCTTTGTAAGAAGGCTTAGTATGGATAAGATTGATTACTTTGGGGTTTCTAAAATGTCAATTGATAATGAATAAGTTTTATTAAGATTTTTAAGAACTCTCATAAAAACCTAGCAACTCATAACTTTTATCAAAAAAACTTTCAAGTACTCAACTATTAATAAAAATATTTTTTAATCTTTAAAAAAAATAAATAAATTTATTACTTCCATTAATCAAGATTCATTTCGTAAACGTTTCGTGATGTTTTGAAGTGAAAAATGTGAAAAAGCAAAGCAAATTGTAGCCTTGACTTTGAAATTGCAAACACACAAGTTCATTGGCGAATTTAAAAAAGTGCATGAAAGCATGAATTGAGCGTGAATTAAAAATAGAATTTTATTATTTGCAATCCTTTTTATGAAATAATTAGCTCGAAGCTAAAATGTATGAAGAATTGAAATAAGAATTGGAAAAGTGGTAAAAAATCGATGAGGATTTATTTAGTAATAATTACCGCACATATGAGTTATGTCTATTTATAAAATATTAAGTTTCTATTTATATGCAACTTGGCTTCTATTCTAAAATAGTTATAATAAGTTAGGTTGGCGAAAAATTATATTTGTTTAATAAGCAGCGCATTAAATACTGAAAATAAAATCAAAAAGTTTCAAATTTTGATTTAACGATTTTTTTAAATTTGAAAAAAAAAAACGAAAAGTTTAAAATTTTGATAACGATTTTTTTGAATTTGAAAAAATTCAATTTTTTAAAACAAAATGGCGGAAAAACATGTTTTACACTTAGAGAAGTTTTCTTTAATTTTTTTAAGTTATACATCAAATTTTTTACGTTAAACGGGTCCTCTTAAAACTAGAGAGTAGCAGCAATCTTTCTCTAAAGAATATAATATGGAACTTTTTAAAATTTACTAATTTTAAAGAAACTTTTAAAAGTGAATCAACTATCATCTCTCATTTTCAAACTACAAGCATAAAAAAATTTCAATTTTCTTCAAATTTCATTTTAAAAATAAATTCTTAGTTGGCGCATCTACAAGTTGAATTCTTTTCCTACCTCAATAAACAAATAATTAACCGGTGCCAACAAAAAATATAAGAAGATATCTTTTTTCTCTTTACCGGCTTGTTTTTAATTTCAAGAGATAATAATTACAACGTGATGATGATGATGATGTGCGAAAGATGAAGAATAAGGAAGTGAAAATTGAACAATAATAAAAAAAATTATAAAAATTTGTTTTTTTTTTGTTTCACTCAAGGACGATTTCGGTTTAGTAACATGTGATGAGCTCAGATGGATTTGAAGATGTTTATTGCATACTTCAATCACATTTTGATGTTTCGTCAAGTGCCGAAATATAAAATAAGATTTAAAAAAAATGTATTGTTGCTAACTGATCCGGGAAATTGGCGTCAATATTGAAAGGGCGTGAACTCGATTATAACAATTGGCATCGATTAATATTGTGATAAAAAAGTGTGTTCTAATTTTAAAACTCGCATCTGCTTCACATCCATTTAAGACATTTTCTCCTCCTTACGAATATAAAAATCATTGATGTGTCATAAGTAGTTTTTAATTTAATTGCGATTATTATTTTTAGATGGAAAATTTTTCGATTGAATTTTTTTTATTGCTTTTCCGACAAAATTTACAAAACATATTTTATTTTACTTTATGAACTGGATGGAAAGCTAATGTAATTCCAAAACAAAAACTTTTGTAATTATGAAATTTTCTAAGAACTCAACAAAAATATTAATTCAAAAAAATTTTACAGGGAAAAATATAAAAATCAACCCTAATCAAGGTCATTAAGGCTTTAAAAATGCAGATGAGATCGCTATAAAAATTCTCATTGAGTCAGTGAGTCTGTGGATCTGGGAAAAAGAAAGAAATAAATGTGCATATTTTATGATGCATTTGCTGATCATTTGTCAAATGTTCTTCCTTGGAACTTAGTCATGTCTTTCATATTCCGTCATATATTTAGTTGAGGTCATTTGTTGGATGAATAATGTTGCTGCTGGGATGATATATGAACAGATTTATTGACTTATGGAAAATAATAAGTTCGAATCCTAAAATCCCCTCTAAAATATAATTTTAAATTTTTTTTACAAATTTCATGAAACTTGATAAAGTTCAAATCATATCAAATCAACTATGAATATATAAAAGCTACCACAAATTCCAATCCAAGACTCACAACTACTTGCAAATCCAATAAATAAATAGCGCAAGCCACTCAAATTTCATAAAGAAAATCTCAAAAACACTTGAATCGCAAACTTTCCATAACAACCTCGAGCATCGTAAAAAAAACAATGACCATGATTTTTTATGATAAACATTTCAACCAGACATCAATCTCCATTGACCGGAAATATTTAATTTAAATATGCAGGAAAAGCAGAGTGAAAATTGCATCATAATGCGAGTACGAGAAAAGAAATATGAAAAATTTTTCTTTCTGAAGGTCGAAGTTGTAAAGTAAGACACAAAAGTGTGTGTGTATGTGCTGTGCATTATGAGAACTGTAAAGTATATTTTACATGGAATGACATGTAATGGGAAAAGTATTTATAATAATAAATGTGAATCTGGAAGTTGTTGAATAATGCAATGTGAGAAGTTTTCACGTCTCCTTCACAATTTCCATCTTTTTTTTCTGTATTCTATATTATTGATGAGTTGCAGAATTGAATTGGCTTTAAAAACTTGACATTTTTTGAGCACTCCACACGCGAGGCTAAAGATGAAAAATTCAATCAATTTAAAATGAAAATAGGGCGTCGCTGATTATGAATAATATTTTCTACTCTATCGATTATTACTCACGTCTTAAAATGTAAATATTTTCTCAACTTTTATTGATTCCCATAAATCAATAGAAAAATGTGCCAGGTTTTGATAATTTAATTAAGTTTACGATTTTCTTGCGAATTTTAAAAAAATTGCATGAACGAGGAAATTTTCAAGGACAAAAAGTTATTAAAAAGAAATCTTTGCGAAAAAAAACTTTTCTGTATGACTTTCAATTTTATTTTTCTGCCTTTTGAAAGTGAACTTAAGTTGATTGCAATTTGAATTTTTTTAACTAGTGTGGCCTGCTGATTCATATGGAATGCAATCGTGATTAAAGTAAAATTTAAATTTCTTTAAATTATTATTTTTTTAAAGCTACTACAAATTCAATTTAGGGACAATAAGAAATTAATTAAGTTCTGTAGGATTTGTTCCTTAAATATGCCGTTGTCTTCACGACTTCTTGTTATTTAATTTTTATTGCAAATTAATTAATTGGTCACGAAACATAAAATTGTAAAAATACTTTCTTGCATTTTTGTTTTGAGTTCTGAAAAATATTTTTGAAATTGAATTTATTTCTTAAATTAATTTTGAGGAAGCAACTATCTAGGTTGAATATTTTATTAACTGAAAATTAATTTGAATTATCGTGATATTTTCAAACTTAAATTTTAAGGTCTTAAATTAATAATTTTAATGATTTCACTCATTACTACCATACAACTGTCAAGGGTAAGACCACAATTTTCTGCATCCTCCTTGAAACTTCTCCTCCATAAATTTTCACCCAGTAAAATTTATTGCGAATCAAGCAAATTTTTCCCTCAATGAAAAGTGAAAAAAAGTCATTTTCCGATGCCGCTTTAACAACAACAAAAACAAAGTCGGGAACATCATCAGAGCTATTCCGAGATGCGCCAATTGTGCAATTTTCTCAGCGCATAATCACACCCACATACGAGATTTCATGTAAATACGACAAAAATTGCATCGAAAATGTTGAAAAGTTCTCATTTGTGTGCGTGAAAATGCTTCCGTTTTCACCAATATCATCACAAAAAAAATCAGTCATACCGAGATGAAAATATTTTCAGAAATGGGAAGAATAAGAGCAAGAATTTTTCCATAGTCAGAAAAGAGGGAAAACATGATTCGAAATAATGTAGGTCAGTAGAGATGTATACGACTTACACATACATATTAAACATTGGCCTAGGCTTCGATGATGCTGCACATCAACATTTTTATCGATTTTTTTTATTCTGTGCAAGCATAACCTGAAAGAAAAGCTGTTGTTGGCTGGCTACGTCCTTACTCTCTTCAACAATCGAGAGCGTTTTCCATTTCGTCATTAAAAGGGAAAGAAAATGAGATTTTTTTTATTTTTTATTGAATTTTCACTTACAATTGAGAAGGAGGCGCTATGAGCTTTATGTTGAGACGTCCTTCAAACTCAATCTTTGTGTGAATCGACGAGGAAGTCTGCATTTGTTTTATAATCTCTTTCTCAAACACTTTTCTGTAATTAAAAAGTTCTTTACATTTTTTTTTGTATTGAGGAACTTTCGAGAAGCTCCTCAACTTTCTATAGAAGTGTGTATGGATGTCTTTTATTGATCGGTATTTGAATGTCTAGGTCATGCTATAAATATCCATACAAACATGAAATATATATATATATATATATATATATATATATATATATATATATATATATATATATATATATTTTTGAAAAGAACTTATGCACACAACAAAGGAAGTAGGAAGCGATATGAGGGAATGGCATTGAGCTCATACACGAATTGATGACGATACGAGCACAAGAAAAAGTCTCGCAAGTCACAAGTCCTTGACATAATCAGATTTCCTGCTTTTTTTACTCTTCGACTATAAAAAAAATTCTAATTTTCTCTTTTTTTTACTTTTCATTTCCTTACAGACCATAAAATAAGCAGCAACCATGACAGAAACAAGTTCATCAACGAGAGGTGCATCATCGCCAACATCACATTCAAATTCATCACTACAGCAAGAGTACGATATTACACGAATGCGTGAAGATGATTTTGAGAGATTAGCTGTTTATATTGTACCAGATGTTCCATGCGAACGAGGCCTTCCTAATCGTGCTGAAAAGACTTTGCCTAGAAGTTTAACGTTAAAAGCTTCATTGGCGCTATCGACACCCACACAACCGGTATGGAAAATTTTCTGATTTTTTTTCAATATTTTATTTTTCACTGGCATTAATGCGCAGATTTATGTCATTTTTAAGCTCTAAATTCAGTTTCTAATCTTTAAAGAAAGATTTTATACAGGAGGTCCTCGATTTCAATAACCAAAAAATTTTCATATATAAATTCAAATTTTTATTTTTAACGGTCATTTTTCATACGTTGAACAAAACAAATGTTCAAACCGAGGACCCCTTTCCTTGATAATGGTTCCATTTAAGATAACACTGACTAATTTTTCTTTATTCATAATCCAGATTGAAGGTGTGTGGAGTACAGGTGTTATACCAAAAGGAACACGATTCGGTCCATTCGAAGGACTTCGTGCATCCAGTTATCCAAGTGATAAATCAGCATGGAGATATTTCTGGAGGGTAAGTTTTACTGATTCATAATATTTACTAACTTTTTACAGTTTTAATGTTGTGTCTTTGAGGGAAGATTAGTTCAAGTTTAATTTGAAATTTTTAAGTAGAAATTTTCCAAAATTCAAAATCGTTCAACTTTTATTTTCAATACAATACAAAATAGAACTTTAAAAACTTCCCACAAGGACACCAACAAATTAAAACTTACCGAGAGAAATGAAACTTAACTTTTATCTTATCCTATCCTCATTTCTCTCTGCTCTTTATCAAACTACAATACTTTGTAAGAGACCAAAAGTTTCTAATAACGAAGACACAACAACATGTATGAAAAAGTAGTAAATTATAGAACATAAGATACACTTTTGTTTCAATGATGTCATATACGATTATCTAGTTCTTGTTCAAGTTACGGAAAAACCTTGAGTTAAATTTTCCGACAACTTTGTTGATAATTTTTAATAAGAACTGAATTGAAGAATGAAATGAAATTTTAATGGATGAAATGCTTTTGGAATGTAATTGAGTTGCAAGTTTGTTATTTTATTAAATTTAATCAAGGATTGTAAAGTTTTTGGAATGATCTTGAGCTGAATATGTTTATGAATTAATTATGGAAAGTTTTACTTCATAACTTAAAAATTAGATGCGTTATTAAGTTATAAGTGCTTCATAATATTCTTGTAATCTCCAGAAAGCATTTAAACTTTAAAGCTCATCGATTTTCTAGAAAATGCAACAATTTGTCATAAATGAAAAGATTTATTTATAATTACATCATTTAAAGCCATAGATCAATTAAGTCTTCATAAACTTGCACGACTTTACTTTCCAATGCTTTAAATCCTTTTAAATTATTTCATTTCAATGGTTTCAATTCCAATTCATTTGATTTTAATATACTGAGGATAATTAGGAGTAATTTGAGTATTATGTAATGTAAAGGAAGTTCCTCATACTGTAATCCTAATTATCCAGTTCAGTAACTTAATACTTTCCTCATTACATGTCTGTGTGCCTTCAATTAGATCAATTAATCGACTCTCGACATATAAAACTTAAAAATTGTAAATAAAATAAATTTTAATTTTTTTTTGTATTTTTTCTCTTCTTTTTTTCTTTCATGCTCTTCTACTTCTGTTACCTCACATTCCTTTCCATATAAAAAAAATTTCTTTATATTAAAATGAACTCTAACAACTGTAAAATTCTCTTTTGGTTGATTAACCGCTATGTACAAAATAAATTAAAAACTCTATGACAATTCGATAAAAATTTGATAACTGTAAACTGGAATTAGGTTCAGGAATTGAGACATGTCTCATATGGAAATATTAAGGTACTTAGATGTTGAAAATTTCTTATTTTTTAACGTTTTTCTTGAGTGATGGAAAAATTTTGAAATTCTGATTTTTTTTTTGTCACTCATCTTAGTAGATTGTTGTGTAGTTCCTGTAGAAAATTTGATATTGGTTGTTCCTTTTAATTGCTAAGCTTTCAAAACTTCATTTTATAAAATTCTGTTTTTCATTACATAACAAAGAATAAATCCCTTTCAATTCAAACTCGAAAATTTCCAAGGAAATAAATCAGTCAAATAAAACAAAAATTATTGAAATGTTTGTCATTGACAATTTTTGTTAATGATAACAAAAAAAAATTGAAATTAAAAAAAAATGGAGACAAAAGAATGAAAAATTAATGGCTGGTGCTGAAAAATGAACAGTAACTTTATAGCTGTACACGTGCAATGTCAATTTAGTTTCAATTTATTTGTTATTTCATCAACAAAGTTCCAAGAACTTTCAGTTCAATAGAGTAGCTCCTCTGTAATGCACGATGATATAATACTCGTGCTAAACTAGTGAAGGTTATTAAAGGAGATTGAAATGATTTTTAGGGTCCTACTTTTAATGATATTTCATTGATCCTTGCTTGTACACATCTAGTTATTCTTTGCATTCTGTAAATATCAATAAATCTAAAGTAAATCCTTGAAAGCTTTTTTATTCCTCATTTCCTTACTTTAAAAAATAAATAATATTAAATAACGAGCTGCATGCTCATCCTTAATGCGGAACTAATGAGAAAAATTTCATCCTTCTTTTCCTCATAACAGATATTCAAAGATAGTGACTTCTATTACCTTGATGGCTCAGATACATCACACGCAAATTGGATGCGATATGTTGCATCTGCATATAATTTAACGGTTATGAATCTCGTGGCGTGTCAGCATCAAGAGCACATATACTTTTATACAATACGTGATATTATGCCAAATGAGGAACTAATGGTGTGGTATTGTCGAGACTTTGCAAAGCGCATGGGATATGACATCGATCCAGAACGTGCGACCTATTCAATTTGTAAGGAGGAAACACTTAAAAAGGCTGTTCAAACGTACGCGATGCCAAAAGCTAAAATTACACCGGAAGTTGCCTATAATCATATGAAATATGTAATGGGACTTCATCTACCCGTACTAAAGAAACCAGTTCCAACATCAACACCGCAGTTAGGACAACAACATCCACAGCATCAAACAGTACTGAATTTAAGAGAATCTCATGAAGTTGTACGTGATAGATCACCAATTAGAATAATGATACATGAAAATGGTCGAACACATGTTGATGATGGAACAACAACCATTGTCAAAGTTCATCCAGAGAAGGAAGAAGGATCACCAAAAGATCCATCAGCACCATATGAACATCAACAATTGACACCAAATGATGGATCTGTAAGATCAGATGAAGGTTATCATAGCAACTATCATGATGATGGATTCACACCGCCTGAAGACTCAAGCGACAGTGAAAGTGAAACAAATTATGTTCTAGACTGCTCACAGAAGACTATTGAACCGAAAGAGACTGCCGTATCATCAAAGAATAATAATAATAATATTGTTAATAGTAATTCTAATATTAGTAATAATGTAGTTGTGACTGAAATAGCTGATGGCAAGAATGATTATCGTAAAGTTAAGATGAAGATGCCATTGAAATATGAATTTAAGAATAAGCAGCAACAGCAGCAAAAATCACCATCATCATGCGATTTATCACACGATGACGTTGCAATGACTGATGTTGGACATGATGACATGATGGATGCAGCACCATCAGTTATTCAAATGAAGCCTGCAACAAGCACCGTTATTGTTCTCGAATCATCAACAAATACAATTATTCCACTGACTAAACCATACTATGAACCTGAGACAATTGCATCACCACCAAGTGGACATGCATCAGCTGCTTTTATGCGTTATACACCACCAACATCAAGCATTCTTGAAACAATTTTAACAGGAAATCGACTTGTTGATCAACAAGATTCATCACGTCGTCAACCAAATGCAACACCACCTCCCACATCACCGACTGAAATGGCTTATTCATATAAAAAGTCACAAAGATATGGAAATGCTTGTAGTCCAGATTCAAGTTCTAATCCACAACCTGTATCATCTGGTTCTCCACCATCACCACCTCAAATTATCCAAATGTCAAGTTCACGACTGGATGCATCACCACCGACACTAATATACATCAATAACTCATCATCGTATGAAAATAATAACAATACTAATAATGGAATTATCAACCAAAGAACATCACCGACTTCATATGGAACTTATAGTATTTATTCGTCATCAAATGGTCCCAGCATGTTGACACCAAATAGTAATGGCTCATACTCGCCACCATTAAATAATGGACAATATGAGAGATTAACGACATCATCAGCATCACCACCATCATCAGCTGCAAATATTTTACCATTTAATCATCATCATCATCACAGTCAATTACCATTATCACATCCATTATTGCAGCCATTACAGCATATTCAAACGACACATGATTCACGTTCATCACATTCACCGCCATGTAGTTTAAGTCCTGATGGTGAATCATATTCAAGAAGTGGAAGTCCACATTCACCAGAATCGCCTGGATCACGTGGCTACAAAAGTTTACCATATCCATTAAAGAAACGTGATGGAAAGATGCATTATGAATGTAATGTCTGCAGTAAGACATTCGGACAATTGTCTAATTTAAAAGTACATCTGAGGACTCATAGTGGCGAACGTCCTTTCAAATGCAATATTCCAACATGCTCCAAGTCATTTACACAATTGGCTCACTTGCAGAAGCATCATCTTGTGCATACTGGTAAGCATAACATTTTCTATCTTTTTGATAAATTTTAAATTCCAATTTTCTATCCCAAAATCAACAGGAGAGAAGCCACACATGTGTGAAATTTGTAAGAAACGATTCTCATCAACATCAAACTTAAAGACTCATTTGAGACTACATTCAGGACAAAAACCATACGAATGTGACTTATGTCCACAAAAATTCACGCAATTTGTTCATCTCAAATTGCACAAACGACTACATACTAATGATAGACCATATGTCTGTCAGGGCTGTGATAAAAAATATATTAGTGCATCAGGACTTCGTACCCATTGGAAGACGACAAGCTGTAAGCCAAATAACCTTGAAGAGGAAATGGCAATGGCAGCAGCAGCTACTAATGAGTATTTGGGTGAGTATCTTAGTATCGAAACTTTTTGATACTAACAGTCATACAAAAAAATTCAAAATTATTTTAACCGTTATAAATTCAACAAAAAAAATGTTAAGCTTGACTAAGACGAAATATTTAATTTAATTTCCGTAGATAAAGATCATGACATGGAACGAGAGCATCGTGAGCTCTATGATTATCAACATGACTCACCACCCCACCAACCACAGCACCAAACACCCCATTTGTCACCACAAACAGTTCACATTTCCCAAAATCATCCGCATCTAAGGCATGTAGGACATCCACAAACATCAATAATTTGCATCCAACAACAAAACACGCATCATCATCATCATCAGCAGCCAACAATTATTGCCACAAGTAATCAATCATCATCACAGATCCCGCAAGTACAAAGTCAGTCACAGCCTGAACCAATGCAAGAGCAATTTCAACTTATCAAGAAAGAGGCGACGACACATTATGCAACATCACATCATCAAGCTGGCGGTGAGATGAGACCCAGCGTGATTGAGTCTAATCAACCAATGGTCATTGAATGCACATGAATCTAAGATAAATGAGAAAATATTAAATTTTAAGAAGCGCAACAAAAAAAAATTTTGAGATGAGAAAAATGAAAGAATTTTTTTTTATTATTTAATTTATGAACTTTTTTTCCTGCTAAGTGATGATGCATTAAGTTTTTATTATGAATTCTAATTGATTTTGTACATATGAAAGATGAAAAAAAAAATTTAAATATTAAGTGTGTATAGAAAATTAATTTTTTTTATTATTATTCAACATTGTTGTGTTTATTATGAATTGATGGAAAGAAGTGAAGAAGACGATAAGGATGAGAGGAGGTTTTGATGGCGTATGATGGGTGCTTGATGTTTTGATAGAAAATTTTTATAATTCACTTGACATTAATTCAAGTCGGTCTTTTAATAAGTTAAGGATCAGATACATTCAGAGTATACTCTAGAATTTTTATTTGTAGACTCTAGCTGACACTTTCGATAAATAAGATCCTTCAAAACATTATTAACACATCAACACCTATGTATGGCATTTAATATTTTCAAATAAAAACAGATACTTTGAGATACTCAAAGTTTGAAGATCATCACAAACAAAACCAAATCTCTCAAGCAAAATTTCTTGTACATTGAACCATAAAGTGAGTTTCTTAAAACATGAATGGTCGAATAAATGGTTACGAAAAAAATCTGAGAATGCGAAAAAGTGTTAATTAAAAATTATTTTCAGTATTTTGATACCGCAAATGTGAAAAAAATAAAAATCTCAAAAAACCTTTACTGATTATAAAAATAAGATAAATATAATGATAATTTAAACTACACTAATGAGACTATAAAATAAATGATTACGCATATAACTGACTGATATTCTTTAATGTAGAAAATATGAATTTTATGATTCTTGAATGAACTGATTTTTTTTTTCCTTATTTTTTTAAATAAAATTATAAAATTGAAATATTTTTTTTTATTTGGTCGAAATTTGATTTTCTTTTTTTGATGAATTTTGTTTGAAGTCACTTTGTGTCCTTAAGTTTATATTTTGATCTCAAAAACTAAGAAAATTTTCGAATTTTCAAGCACTGAATTGATGAAAAAATTTAGAAATCAATTATTTTGATTTTTAAAGATTATCCATAATTGAAATTAGCAAGCTTATGGACTATTCTTGAAAAATTTTCATATTGAAAAAAAGATCCTTAAAAAATTATCCAATAATGACTTCAAACAAAATTTTGTGAAATTTTTCCTCCCATTACTTTAATTTTCATATATCAAAAATGTTAAGCAATAATTGTAATGTAATGGATCAAAGATACCTTAAAGCTACATTTTTACACACATTTTCACGATACATACAGACATAGACATGCATACACATACAACATATGAAACAATAATAGAAATAAATTTATTAATTAAATGATACAATTTTTAGGAGAAAAATATTGTAGAAATAGTAAAATTGGGGCGAAATTGAGTAAGTTTTGGAAGTGATTTTGAGTTGGAAAAATTAAAATTCAAATTCAAATTCAAAACTTTTCAAATTCCATCCTTCAAATTACCTGTAAAAAGTATCCTCCAAATTTTCTTTAAGCAAACAGAAACCATAGAATCATAAAAGAACTACCTTACTATCTTAACTAATCTATCAAAAATCAGAGAAAAACAACTTTATACAATATAAAACCAATGAAAAAAAATCCTTCTGAAATAATCAAAACCTTAGAACCCAGGTTTGGCGAACAACTCTCTGGCCGTTAAATTTTGAAAAATTTAAAAAATTTTTTGAATTTACTAACACTATCAAACAGTTTTTTAAAATAAACAATGTTAAATATCAACATAATTTGATCAATTTCTATGTCAAGAGTATGATTAAATGTTTAATTAATCTTAAATCATCATGATTTACGGTTTTAATTAAGATCCAGTGAATAAATTTATTGCAAAATGCAAATTTTTCTAAAATTAAATTTTTGTTGAATGTGTTCAGAAATTCAAATTTTGTACTTTAACGATAAAATAAGGTAACTTTTTGTTTCTGAACACAAAAAATAAGAACCGTTCGCCATACCTGGCTTAGAACCACATAAATCTATCTCTTTCTATTCAATCCAATTTTTGTAGAAATTTAAAAAAAAATAATTTGAATTTGGAAATTTATGAATTTTTTTTCTAAGTTTTGAAATTTAAAAGTTTAATTAACAATATTTGCAACGTTTTAAAAAAATTATATTTTTTCTAAAAAGTTTTTTATACTTTTTGGAAATTTCTTAAGAAAATAGTTCTTGAAAAATTTAAAAATTAAAATCTTAATTTTTTCTCAAATTTAAATTTTAAATCATCCATTTCAAAAATTTTATTAATTTTAAATTTTGAAAATTTTGAAAAAAATTCAAAAATTTCTCAAATTTCTTTCATTAAAAAAAATCCCAATGACTCTAAAATTAATGAAAAGAAAGAAAATCTTTATAAGAAATAGTAATTTAAACACATTTTTAGGATTATGAACATAAAAACTGAATTTTCCAGTGAATTAGTGATTGCAGTCTAAAATTTTAAAATTTCGTCAGCATTCACTTCCTCACTGGATTACCAAAAAATACATAAAATAAAATAAATAATAAAAAAATTTGAAAAAATTTCAAATCAAACAGCTGAAGATCGTGGTGCTTTTAGTAAATGAAAACTAAGTGAAAATAGAAATAATTTAAAAGATAATGATAATAATTAATGATAAACAAGCAGTAGCTTAAAAATTCTTTTTTTCTCACACAGAGATGATATTTGATAATAAAATTGATTAAAATAAAAAATAAATATAACTGTGGATGAAAGTATGCAAAAAAAAATTTCTAGTGATAATAAAAAGTTTTTATACACGCAGAAGAAAAAAAAAAGAAAAAAGAGGAAAAATTTTTTCATCCTTATTAATTGTTTGATGTCATAACAATGTTTTTTCATATATTTTGTACAGACTCAGCAATGCACATATGAATAAGTATTTAGAATTAATATCAATGTCATTTTTTTATACGAAAAAACAAGCAGATGAAAAAAAAAATTATTCTCGAAAAAAAACTTGATGTCTGTGTTGAGTCAATGTGAAATTGAGAATGAAAATTCTCAACTTAATGTTTCATTTTCTCTTTTTAAATGTTGATCTCTTCCATAATTTATAATTGTAAAATCATCATCATCACATTATGCATTAAATGTTTCATCAAATTCTTTAAGTTTTGTGAAATTTTAAGTTTTTTCAAAATTAAATTTAAAATTCTTCTTTAAAATTGAATTTAAAATTTCATAAAACCTTATCATCAACTTTCCATGCACTTTTGACCTTCTTTGAAAAAAATAATTTCAAATTTAAATCTTTTTTTATTTGAATCTTTTTGAAAAGTGAAATTTGTTGAAATTTGAAATAAAAAACATTATTTATGATCCTTGAAATTTAAAACATAAATTTATTACTTTTTCAACTTAAAACCTTCTAAATTTTGAGTTCAAATATCCCACCGAAATCCCTCAATTCTCATCATCATTCACTCATAAATCATTCATAAAACAATTTAAAACTATTTTTAATTATAAAACACATTACATTTAATACAAGAGGCTAATTAAGTTACAATAAATTTATTATTATTTAAGAAGAGAAATTGTAAAGCGCATTCAATGAATGAAAAATGATATAAAATTCTCAAATTGAATTTTTAATTTTTAATTGATGAAAAATTTGTTAATTTTTAATAAGAAAAGAAAAATATGAAAAAATAAATGTCCTTAAATGAAATTTAAAAAAAAATGTATGTTTAATGAAACTTTAAAATTTTACTGTAAATTGCTGAATTTTTGCAATTTATGCAGTGTGTCGAAATTGATGCTTTAATAATTACATGAAAATATGCTTTTAATTAAATTACCAAAAAAAAAGAAATCAACCACTGAGAATTAAAAGAATTGATTCACGTATAATTGGTGCCTTCCTTATAAAAATGTGAATAAGTATGAAAAATGGATTGTATTTATCTACGATTATTGAATTTGATTGACTTTATTTACACAATTTTAGGTAAATTTTTACTTTTTATATTTTGATTATTTTTTTCAGAATTTTTATTTTTTCAGATTTTTTTAGTTTTTAAATTTGGTACTTTTAAAATGTATTTACAAAAAATTGACAATTTTAAGAATTTTTTTCATTTTTATTTTATTTTTAAACTTTAAAAATTCAACTTACTATAATTTAAAAATTTTAAATCATATAAAAATCACACTTGTAACTTATTCATCTCTCACAATTTATAATAAAAAAATCCTTTAATCGACTGAAAGAATGTAAAAAAAAGATATTAAAAATTTATTTAAAGAACTGATAGAAATAACTTTAAGCTTACCTATTAATTTAATTTAATTTGATTTTTTAATAAATATTATTAAAGCATTTAAAAAATTATATAGAAGTAAAAAAATAATAATGAGGAAAACAGAACTCGCAAAAATTGAATGAAAAGTGATCAGTCAAAAAGTTTCAGATCGTCTTTAAAAAAATCTCAAACTTGATGGATAAGACCCCGAAAGTAAAGAGTGGAGAAAAAAATTAACATTTTACCTTTTTTAATGTACCTTTTTGGATATGAAAAATTAATAATAGAAACTTAATAAAATTATTGAATTATTAATGACTTTAAAGGTAATTAAATGGAAAAAAAATCTTTTTTTCATATATACATAAAAAGCATTGATGAGAGAAATTAAAGTAACTGATTAACATTACCTAAGAATAGAAAACAACAATACGAACATCAAAAAAATTTAGATTGAAGAAAATAAAATCACATTGATTAGAAATTTTTCTACTATCACCAAATATTTATTATAAATTTAATATTTTGAAAGAATTAAACAGCTTAATTTTAAATTCTAATTAGTTTGAATTATTGTTAAATTTTAAAAAATTGAAATTAAATTTTTTAAGTTTTCAAATTGTTTTTCAAGTTTAAAGAAATTTAAAATGGGATAAAAATCTATTGTGCTAATAATATGAGAAATTTTTTAGCTGTGATGAAGAAGTTTAAAATTGAACGCTTAGCATCCCTTGGATGAATTTTTAAAAATATTGTTCACTGCTTAATTTCAAGATTATTTGCACAAAATGTTCTTAATTTAATTTTTAATTTAGTTTTCAAATTAAAATTTTGTAAAAATTGCGAAAACTCCAAAAAAATGAAAATTTTTTAATTTTGCATTCTTAAACTTGCAAGTTTAAAAGTAAAATAAGAAAAATACTATTTTAATACATAAAGTAAACTAAATTAATGATAATAATCGTAGCTGTAATAATTTAATTTTTTCCAACTAAGAAATCTGAGAAAAAAAATGTTCAAAGTCCTCGTGTTGTTAATCGAGGGACTTAAGCGCATTTTTGTCGCAGCGATCAGAAATCGATTAAATAGAAACTGTTTTGAATTACAAACCCCTTAATTTCTCTCTATATCAGCGAAAATTCCTGCAAAAAATACAATTTTTATTTTAAAAAACTGTACAATAGTAACAAAAACTATTAAATTCCGTCTTTCTAGCATGCTCTATGCATAAAAAGTCTGTTTTCACGATGATAAATACAAAACCTTTTAAATAGAAAGAAAAAAATTTTGACCAAAAATAACGATCAAAAAATTTTTAAATTCCAACGGTCAAAAAAAATTCAAATTTTTATCGAGGGGTTTTCAACAATTTTTTTCCTTATATAATATTAAATCGTTGATTACAGAAATTGTAGATCGTTTAATGATTTTTTAATAAGCGATGCCGGAATAACTCGATAGTAGAAAGGTAATTCATCATAACAGAACTCTTAACTATGTCTGGTTTCTGAGATCTCAGAGCTCATCCAGCCTTGAACCAGCCAGCCGAACAAAGTGAAACTATAAGCGTCATTTTTTGCAAAAATGCGCTAAAAATCGTAGATGTAAAAAACAACTATAATATTATTAATTAAAGAAATTTGCAAAAAAAATTGAAAATCAGAAAATTAAATTGTCTAAGCGGAAAGAAAAATGTATAAAAATAAAAATGATCAAAATAAAAAATGGGAAAAAAATTGATTGAATTTAATTTAAACTTTTATGTTTTCATTAAATTTTTATATTTTTAATTTTTCTAGATAAAAAATTAAATTCCACAGTATTATTATAACTATGGATTTATTTAAATCTCATTTTTCCGAAAAAAGCTTCACAATATAAATTTTTCGAAATTTATTTAAGCTTTTCAACGAGCTTTCTGAAAGCTTCAACATTTCAAATTAAATTTTTCAACGAAATTGTGTGATGATCATTATTTTAATGGTACCTAGGTATTTTATTTTGTTACATAAATTTTTGTTAATTTTTAAATAATGCAAATATTTTTGAAAATTCAATTCTTATCATTAATTTGTGATTGCTGTTGAAATATTTATTAAAATTGCAGTGAATTTTAAATTCATTTCTTATCGCCTACTTTATTTATTTAAATTGAGTTGAATTTCAACCGAATGTTTCAATTTAACATTTGTGATTGCTGTTGAATTACGAATATCAGCATGAAAAAAGTTTTCACAATATTTTCAATTTTATTTGCATTTGCATGTAAGATTCAAGAAAAATTAAAATAAAACTAATTTTAAAATTTTTTTGATTAATTTTAGTGACAGCAAACGCAAATTCAGTTAACAGAGATTTTGATAAACTTTTTCAAAATAGCTACAATTTAAGTCACTCAATTGGAATCTTTTTAAAAGGTTCATAAATTAGTATGCAAAAAGAATTTAATTATTCATTCTTGTCTTTTGATAGAGACCTTTAATCCTTATTATGGAAATGGATACTTTAATGCTTACAACTGCATCGTCGACAAAATCATTGTTTTGATGGCAAAAGGAACAAATCGACTAACTGGAATTGATACGAATTATATTATTGAAGCTCTTAATGGACGCAATCCTCCACCATTCCAAAGCCAATTAGGTTGTATTAAAGATGGATTAGTAAAAATGAGACAAGAAGTAAAAGATGCCAGGAATATATCAATTCAATTCAAAAATGATTATGTAATTCCACCTTGTAAGTTTAGTTCTTATGTATTTGTATTATTACGTTAAAGGGTTAAAGGATTTGGAAAATTTCTCGAATTTCCAGTTTACTTTCTTTTAAATTCTAATTTGTGTATCAAAATTTTAAAGCAACCAGGAAAACATGTGCTGAATATTTGAACTTCACATTACCAGCACACTATGAATTATTTGATGTATACATTCCAGCAACAAGAGGCTTAAATGGTAAGTTAGTTTATATCAAAATAGTTGAATAGAATTTTAAAAAATTGTTTTTTTTTACAGATTATAATGAAAAATTCAAGAGTATAAATATGCTTGATTTGTACAAAGAATTCTTGAATAGCAAAGTTAAATGTGATTTATCAGGAACAGGAACAGTATCATCGGATTATGGGCATGTTGACCAGCAAGAAGGAATTGATTATTATCTTGGACTTAGCAAGCATCTTTCATATCCATTGACTTGTGTTTCAGAACATTTTGACAAGCAAATAAGTGGAATTAAGGCTGTTTATGCTGAAATGTTAATGTACAATTAAAACTTTATTATGTGTTTTTGTTGGTTTTTTTTAATTTCATTTCAAAAATTGGGAATTCAATAAATTTTATTATTATTCAGCAGCATTTTAAATTTCTGTTTCAATCAATCAAATTAACTAACCTTACAGTACATTGAGTCTGATTATACTTAAATTTTCAGGACTATTCAATAAATTAAAATCAACTCAATTTTAATTTTTTAATATTCTTTTGATTGTCATTTGTTATCAACTAGGTAATTATAATTTTTTTATGAAAAAATTAGCATTAAAATCAAATTAAATTAAATTTTAAAACTAACTTGAATATTTTTCTCCTTTAAATTGACTTGTTTTTGTTAATTTTTTTAATTCAAATTTTTGCGTTGGTTGAATCAACAAGGAATAAAATTAAATTCTATAGAAATGAAAATTTTTGAAGCTATTTGTGCTGTTGCTGTTTTAATGAATTGCAAGTATAATTATTTTCGAAATTTCTTAACTTATAATAACATTGATTGAATTTTTATTAGCAGTTCCTGGAACAATAGGATCACTCTAGGGATTTCAATCCCGGCCTAATTTTTCAATCCCGGGATTACGGTATTGAAAAATCTTGAACCCGGGATCCCGGGTTCAAACCCGGGATTGAAATCAAACTAAAATTGGGTATAAAACCACTTTTTTGATGCATAAAAATGCAAAAAATTGGTGATTTGTATTGGTACCCTGTAAAATCACCGAAGCCTAATAATTCCGCTGCATGGAGGCAAAAAAACTCAAACCATAAGACCAAAATAAATCCAGGAATAAATCCTCTTATTAATCTAGGAGGAATTATTCTGGCACTGTGATTTTTGAATTCCAGAAATTATTTTGATTTCTAGTTTTTTATATTACTGTGCTAAAATAATTCCTCTTGTACATATTTTTAAGCGGAATTATTTTGGTTTTGTGGAATATATTTCAAAGAAAATTTTGATAATTAGGTATAAAATATAAAACTAATAAAAAAATTCAAAACTTTCTGCATGTAAGTTCAAAAAAGTTTTAAATTCTTTTAATTAATGAAAAATAACAAACGAACAAAAAAAATTTGAAAATTTGACAAAATTTGAAATTTTTAAATTTTTTTTAAATTAAAATTAAAAGAAGTTCAAAATTTTGACTACATTTAAGTTCAAAAAAGTTTTAAATACTTTTAAAAAATAAAAAATTCAGAGACAAGTTTTGATCTGGAAAATTTTTGACTACAAATCTTTTTAAATTTTATAGCTTAGTAATTGCAAGTTTTTAGCTCATATCTTGGAAATTTCTAAACCAATTGCTACCAAAAGCTTATATGCACATCTTCAGACCAATACTAAGTTGCAAGGCGTGGAAACTATGAAAATATCGATATTATCCCGAATTATCCCCAAATATCCCAATTTATCCCAAATATCCCATATTATCCCAAATTTGCATGAAATATCCCAATTATCCCATATTATCCCAATTAATCCCAATTTATCCCAACTTATCCCAACAAAAAGTTTTTTAACGAAAGCATAAAAAACTTGTAAAAAACTGTGCGAAATGGTTGGAAATCACTTTTTCACATCCCAACTAATAGTATCGAGGCGAAAAATCGCTTTTCCGAAGTGTATTTCATCCTAACTAATAAAATCAATGCGGAAAATGGCTTTTCCGATGGGTTTTTCATCCCAACTAAGAAAATCAATGCGAAAAATCGCTTTTCTGAGGGGTTTTTCATCCCAACTAAGAAAATCAACGTGAAAAATGGCTTTTCCGAGGGGTTTTTCATCCCAACTAAGAAAATCAACGCGAAAAATCACTTTTTCCGAAGTGTATCTCATCCTAACTAATAAAATCAATGCGGAAAATGGCTTTTCCGATGGGTTTTTCATCCCAACTAAGAAAATCAATGCGAAAAATCGCTTTTCTGAGGGGTTTTTCATCCCAACTACGAAAATCAACGTGAAAAATGGCTTTTCCGAGGGGTTTTTCATCCCAATTAAGAAAATCAATGCGGAAAATGGCTTTTCCGATGGATTTTTCATCCTAACTAATAAAATCAATGCGGAAAATGGCTTTTCCGATGGGTTTTTCATCCCAAATAAGAAAATCGATGTGAAAAATCGCTTTTCTGAGGGGTTTTTCATACCAACTAAGAAAATCAACGCGAAAAATTGCTTTTCCGAGGAGTTTTTCATCCCAACTACGAAAATCAACGTGAAAATTCACTTTTCCGAGGGGTTTTTCATTCCAACTAAGAAAATCAACACAAAAAATCGCTTTTCTGAGGGGTTTTTCATTCCAACTAAGAAAATCAACACAAAAAATGGCTTTTCTGAGGGGTTTTTCATCCTAACTAAGAAAATCAACGTGAAAATTCACTTTTCCGAGGGGTTTTTCATACCAACTAAGAAAATCAATGCAAAAAATCGCTTTTCTGAGGGGTTTTTCATCCTAACTAAGAAAATCAACGTGAAAAATCGCTTTTCCGGAGGGCTTCATCTTAACTAAGAAAATCAATGCGAAAAATCGCTTTTCTGAGGGGTTTTTCATCCCAACTAAGAAAATCGATGCGAAAAATCGCTTTTCTGAGGGGTTTTTCATCCTAACTAAGAAAATTGATGCGAAAAATCGCTTTTCTGAGGGGTTTTTCATCCCATCTAAGAAAATCAATGCGAAAAATGGCTTTTCTGAGGGGTTTTTCATCCCAACTAAGAAAATTTCATCATTTTCATCCCATTTAATCTTAACAATAGGATGAAGAAATTTTTCATCAAGATGAAATCGTGTCCACCCCTGGAAAATTTGCTTAAAAAACTTCTAAAAACTTTTTTTTTAACAATTCAACTCTGAAAAATTGAATTTTTAATGGATTTTACCAATAACACATATTATCATCAAAGTGTTTTATTTCTCAATACACCAATCACAAAATTTGGGAAAAGGACTTTTTTTTAAGGAAAAATTGTTTTTTTTTCGAATTTTTTGAAATATTTCACAAAAATTTTATTCAAACCGACTTTTATATCATGCACAAGGAAGGAGACTTAAGAATTTTTAAAGATTAAGTTGTTTAACGTTAAATATCCCCGTTTATCCCAAAATATCCCAAATATCCCAATTATCCCATATTATCCCAAATATCCCATATTATCCCAGAAATACATGAAATATCCCAATTATCCCAAATTATCCCAAATATCCCAGTTATCCCCACTTATCCCAGATATTTTCATAGTTTCCACGCCTTGCTAAGTTGTTAAAGGAAAATTGAAGTAAAAATTTATTTCCGTTGTAAAGTTATGCGACCGACAAAATGACCATTTTTAACCCTAAAATATAGCATTGTTTTTATCATATCACGAAAAATTTTTCACTAATTGTTACAAGAATTTAATATGCACATCTTTATAAAAATACCAAACTTTTAAAACAAAAATTAAGTTTAAAGACGTCTTTATTGTCAAGTTATGCAACGGACAAGATAATTTTTGCTCTTAAAAATGAAGTATCAATCGAAAAACTTTCAATCCCTCGAAAATTTATAATTTTACCAAAAAAAAAATTCAAAACTTTCTGTAAATTTAAGTTCAAAAAAGTTTTAAATTCTTTCAATTAATAAAAAATGACAAACGAACAAAAAAAAAATGAAAATTTGACAAATTTTGAATATTTTAAATTTCATCATGAAATTCATAATAAATTTAAAATTGATAAAAAGTTTAAAATTTTGACTAAATTTAAGTTCAAAATGGTTTTAAATACTTTTAAGAAATTAAAAATGAAATAAGAACAAAAATTTTTGAAAATATCCAAGTGGGTGATAGTTAAAAAAACTGATTGAAATTGATTGATCTCCCACTGGGAGATAATTTTTAAATATTCAAATTTTCATAGATTTCTAGTTTTTAGCGCATTTTCCCCTTGGGAAAAGGACGCTATTGTCCGCACTTTGTCCGTCTGTCTGTCTGTCTGTCTGTCTGTCTGTCATCGCATCTCCTCCTCAGGGTTAAGCTTTTTTGATGCGGTTTTTGGCTTAAAATGTGTGTAGTATGTCTGGCTAGAGCTGGCGAAAAAATCAGCGTGAATGGTCACTTCCTGTGCTGGAACCAGCGTAAAAAGTACCAAAAATGACATTTCTTTGTATGTGTTAGTGTGGTCGATTGCACTAAAATGTTGACTTTTCAAAACCTTAGCTGTCCTCGGTTCGAATCCCACCGATGGCAATGTTCTTTTTTTTACTTTTTTGATACTTATTTGATTTCTAATGATAATTAATGTTGAATTATGTCATAATTTTCCATTTCCACAATTTTCCCGAGTTTTTCCGAAGATTTTTGTTAAAATTTTCAATATTTTCATACAATTTTCATAGATAATTACTTTTTTTCATATTTTTTGATATTTTTATTGTTTTAATTTTCTATTTTCATGGATTTTTCATAGTTTTTCAGGAAAATTTTACAAAATTTTACAAATTTTGCATTTATATAAAAAAAACTCATCAATATAAATAATCAAATTACCACTTAAATTTATTAAAAAAAGCGCAGCAGTGGCGTAAGTGGAAGAGAGAGTGACTTCTATCACGAAGGTTATGGGTTCAATCCTAGCCCGTAGCCGATTTTTTTTTGCTTTTACTATTTTTTTTTTAATTTTATGTCGCATAATGATAACTTTTTATTAAAAATAATTTTTAATATATAAAAAAATAATTTATAATTAAATATTAGGCTTTATACTTTTGGGGTTTTAATTCTTTGTATATTTACTATACGTGGAAAATGCGCTTTCGTCGGTCACGAGTGACCACGTTGATACTAGTTTTTTTTTTGATCATTCTTTATTTCTAAAAAGTATTCAAATTTATTTTTAACTTAAATTTGTTAAAATTTTTGGAAATATTCAAAAATTAATATACTGGGGGACCTCGATTTGAGTAATTGTTTGGTTCCGGAAAAAATCTACTCAAATCGAATTTACTCAAATCGAAATGTATGGAAAATGACCGTTAAAAAAAGAAAATTTGAATTTTTGTATGGGAGCACTTTAATTACTCAAATCGAAATTACTCAAATCGAAGTTACTCAAATCGAGGTCCCCCAGTATCTATTTTTGATAAACGTATACAAAAATATAGAAAACTAAACATTTTTTGACTTTAGTTTTTTAACTCAAGGAAAAATTTTTCAAAATGATTGAATACCGTAAACCCGGGATTGAGAATTTTTCCATCCCGGGATTACGGTATTGGAAAAGTCGGTCCGGACCCCGGGATCCCGGTTTTCGGGATCCCGGGTTTGAAATCCGTATTTATAACTCATTTAATGAATTGTTTTAATTTTTTTTTTTAGCAAAGGAATTCAATAAAATTTTACTGTACAAGAATTCGCTTATTGTTTTATAATCTTTATAGCATTTTCTACTTTCAGAATGGCTTCACTTTACATAAATTTTAAAAATTACTTTTTGTTGATTTGGAGAATTATTTAATTTAATAAAAACTAATTAACATGCAGGATTTTTCAGCAATAAAATAAAAACCAACAATGACTTTAGGAAATGTTAAATTAAAAAAAAAAAGTAAATAAAATAAAAGTTTTTGAAATGAAAAAATTCTTATCAAAATATTCAGGAAATGTACAATTAGTGACTTTATGAATTTAAATTTCATTTTTTGCATTCAAATTTTTTATATTTAAAGAATAATCTTTTAGCTTTTTAATTCAGTTGAAGAAACTAACCAAAATGAACGGATTTAATATTTTGGAAATATTTTTGTTATCATTAACTTGTAAGCTTAGAATTAATCATTTCATAATGAATTTTTTAAAACACATTTGTTTATTTAATTTCAGTGACAATAGTTGCGGGTTCTGGGTCTGTCCAAAAGGATTTTGATACTCTAATACAAAAAAGTTTTGAAGTCATTAATGCAACAGGAGTGTTCACAAAAAGTTAGTAAAATACCTAAAAACTTATAAATTAAAAATATTAATTTTGGCTATTTCAGAAAATTTCGTTGGAATTTATGGAAATGGAAATGGATATGCTTATGATTATCAAATTGATCAAATAATAACTTTGGTGGCAAAAGGAACAAATCGATTAACTGGAATTGATGCAAATTTTATTATTGAAGTTCTTAATGGACGCAATCCTCCACCATTCCAAAAGCAATTAAGTTGTATTAAAGATGGATTACAAGAAATGAGAAATGTTGTAATTAATGAAAGACAGACATCACAATATTTTAGAAATAATTTTAAAAGACTCAATAGTAGGTGTAATTTTTTTCCGTCAAAAATTTTTTAGTTGCTTTTAAATATTTTTAAATCTAGTAAGTACCAAAACTTGTGAAGATTTTCTCGTTGATGTTGTGCCGCATTACAAAAGACTAAATGACATTTATATCCCTGAAGTACTAAGATTTCGAGGTAAATTTTACCAAAAATCAAAAATTTTGTACCTGCCAAAAATTATTTCTTTCCAGAATTTATTCCAATTTTCGACAGTTTGAATATGCTTGACTTATTTGTTGATTACTGGAATGGCAAAATTAAAGCAGATCTTGATTCAATTGGAATAATTACAGCTGATATTGCTCAAGTGGATCAACAAGAAGGGATTAATTATGTAAATGGAATTAGCAAAGAGCTTTCATATCCACTTAGTTGTATGAGAGATATTTTAGATCAAGGATCAGCAGGTCTTGTTGCTGGATATCAATTAGTCCTGGCAGAATGTCGAAAGTAAATTTCTCAATATATTGGATTTGGAATCGAATATTTAATTATATTTATGCAGCATAAAAAGGAATTCAATAAAATTTTATATTCATAAAAATATTATGTACGCTCTATTTTCCAACTCTGCCTACTTCAGCAAAATGTTAAATCTTTTCAACCACAAAAAAAAATTGATGAAATGAAGACATTGAACAACAAAACAATCATCAAATAAAATTCATAACAATTCAAGATCTTGCAAATTACTGAATAACTTTATAAAACCAGTAAATGAGGAATGCAATTTTAATAATTGGATGTTTTCATTTTTCCCATCGAATTAAGCTCTTTCACTTTTTTTGATGATCGTATTCAACTTTTTTTTGAATACATAAGAAAACAAGCAGTCAGAGCAATTTCATTATAACCTAAAGATATTGCCAAGTAAGAAGGCATTAACAGCAACATAATGCATGAGATATGATGAAATTGAGAGAAATTTTGAGAAATTATTCACGCGCTGAAGATTTCAATGAAAGACAATTTTCAACGATGGGGATAAGCTGACTGTTTGAATTACAGATGGGTTCAAGGTTCAACTTTTGGGTTGTTTTTTATACGGCAACTTTAAGTTGCTTAAAAACCAATAATAACAACTAATAAGAAAAATAAATTTGGGGGTCAAATTAGATTTAAATAATAGAAATTTCAGGAACTAATGTCCTAAATGAACGGTCCCTATATGAACGATTTTGAACTTTGAAAATGGAAACTGAAAATTTAAAAAAAAAAAAATAATTTCTCTCAAGCATTTTGTTTTGAATTTTATTTTCAGAAATTTTAAGTTTTAAAAAATTTAAGAACAGATTAGCTTACATCAAGAAAACGTATTCACAAAAGTTTGAATACTTTTAAAATTTTAAAAATACTTAATTTTCTCAAAAACTAAACATTATAAAAAATTAGTTCATCAGCTATCAGAATCATTTTTTGAAAGGTAATTAAACCAACCTTGACGACCTTAACTGTCAAACTCAAATTCCTCTCCAGAAAAAAAATCTAATTTAATAAAACCTTTTGTCAAGTATCACATCCAATAAACAAATCAGTCAGTTCCATTCATTTAAGTTCCTCAAAATAAAACTATTTTTCTTACAAGAGAGTGTAAAATAAATAAGAAGAGAAGAAAAGGCAACGAAAATTGAAAGTGTTACATTGACCCTGTACAGTGAGAAATAACAACAAATGACACGAAAATATGTATGGCTGTATGTATGTACGCATGGTGTATATGAATACTAATAATAATGATCATAACGATGATGATTGTATTGCACATAACAGCATTTAAACGTGATTGTAAATAACTGTGATATTTGCAAAGGCAAGGCGCACAGCTGGCTACAAAAAAAAATAGAAGATTCATTTCCTAACTCAATTGAAGCTGACGTTATGTCTCATTTGAATGATCAAATATTTTTTTCTCATAAGTTTTCTATCATCCGACACTTAACAGTTTAATGTGAGAAGAAAATAAAAAGTTTTTACTTTCATTCAACTCCGGCAAATTTTATTGCAGTTTTTATATTAATATAATAATGCATGTGATTATGCAACTAATTTTAGTCGTTTTATTGCATGATTTTCGAATTTTTCATAGCATTTATTGAATACAGTAAATGAGAAAAAAAATTCATGTTCACATTATTGCTTTTTGCTTACACTCACAGGTGCCATTTTGAAATGATTGTGAGCTTGTTCAGCTGTGGTTTGTCTAGTATTGAATTTTTCACTTACTATATTCAATCAAAGCTATCTTAATCTCGACAAAATTCATAGAATTTTATCATTCTTTAAAACTTGCCAATTGCTAAGTCAAAACCCGTTTCAAGTTTACAATAATGAATTGACGATCACGAACTTGACGCAAAGCTTAAACTAAAGGTGCTAATCAGTATTGCTAACTAAACATGTAAATAATTACATAAATTTACAATGACAATGATATGACTATGTTGTCACACATCCATCTTCACAGCTATAGAATTATTTTGGGTAGAAAACTCATTCGAGTCAGCACAGCATAACAAAAATACAAATTCAATAAAAATCCCCAAAACAAAGCCCACACAAGCCCAATTGACCTCATTTATATCTCCGTTCAGCATCTCCTGAATTAGGTCATCGCCAAAAAAAAATATGAAAAGAGAAAATCCAATTCCCAAAAAAAATGTTGTAACTTCAGGAATGCGCCTTTTATCAATTTTTCATTCACATTTATTGACCTCTTTACCTGCTTCTTTCCTTGTTCACAAAAAATATGAGAATCCACACGGCGTTCATTTACTTTCGATTTCTGTATGAACAAAACACAAAAAAAAAAAAAATATTTTTCTTCTCTTAAGAAAATAAAAATGTACTGTCGACACAGCAGCAAACAGGCATATTAAGTTAGTCAATCTTGAGCCATCGTAGCGTACAGTTGGTGTGGATTTAAGCGTGAATCGGTGGATCAATTGTGAAAATAAAATTAAAAAAAAATATTAAGAGGATTTTATTTGAAAAAGAAGACAATAGATTGTTAATTAGTGACTGAATAAATCCACATTAAGTGACAAAAAAAATTATTAAGCACCAAAAAAATAATTATTAAGTGCTAAAAATGCTCAGTCGACTACAAGCAATCAAAAATTTGATTGCGACCTTGCCGCAGTCATCTAATGTTCGATCAATTGCAGCATCAATGCAATTGCATGAAAAAATTATGGTCAAGACAGAGACCAAAAATGAATGGAATCGAGCATTGAGTGAAGCTGAGAAAATTGTCGGATATCAAACGTCTTATTTGAGTTTGAGATATTTATTAAGTGATGAAATCACCAATCTTGCCTTACATATGCGAAAACTTGTTGGAAGTACTCATCCGCTTGTGTCAACTGGAAAGTAATGAGACAATCTTTTATTTTCTAGTTTAAATACTTAATGGAATTTGTTGTGTGATTTTTGAGGCACTTGTTGTGGTGAATGTTGAAGTTTGTTCCTTGAATTGATTTTGAAAATAAATTTTTGTGAATTTTTCAAAACGAAAAAAAAAATCTGAAATTACAAAAACATATTTTATTTTAATCTTTTTTAACTTTTGAATTTTTGAATTTTAAATTTTTTTGAATATTAAATTTAAATTTCTTAAAAATAGAAATTAAATTTTCTAAAAACTGAATTTAAAAGTTTTAAAAATTTAATTTAAAAGTGTTAAAAATTGAATTTAAAACTTTTTAAAAAATAATTTTGAAGTTTTAAAAAATTTAATTTAGGTTAAACTTTTTAAAATTAAATTTAAAATTTTAAAATTTTGAATTTTAAGTTTTCAAAAATTTAATTTTATTGACTTTATAAAAGTTGATTTTGATTTTTCATTTTTTTAAAAAAAGTTAAATTTTAAATCTTTAAATTTTTAAAAATTTATTTTTTTCTTTCTTACTTAATTCCTCAACTTCATTCATTATTATGTTAAATTATATAACGGTAAAAAATTAAATTCAAATCAGCTCAAGGAACATGAAATCAAATTAAAAAGTGAATTTAAAAAATAAAAATAATAATAATAATAAAATCTTAATTGAAATTCATCACAGAAAAAAAATGTTCAAAGTGTTGGAGACAAAATATTAAACAATTAGAAATCAACGATTGTGTACGCATACTGTGCATATTTATTTTCAATTTAAATTCATCTTGTATTTACCGAGTGTTTGCAAACAATGAGCCCCGCAATTTGTGGTTTTGTGAATGTGAAAAATTACCTTTTTAAAATTAACGGACATGAAATAATGACAGATGAGTGACAAAATGTGAAGAAATATGAGGAAAATATTTGAATTATGAACTTCCACGAGATTTTTATATTTTTAAAAAATAAAACTTTATTCAATCGATTATTTGGCATTATTCCCTGTTAAATATTTGCTATCATAGTCAATATATATTCATATATATTATAAAGCAAAATTATAAGTCTTTCGTAAATTTTGATTTAAATTATTATACGAGGCTCACATAAAGTTGAACTTTGATTATAAAACACAAGTTCCTTTCGTTCAAAATGTGAATTCATCAAGTAATCAACAGCTGTTTTCACACGTCCATATAATTTTGGTTTGCGTGATGCCAGCCAGAATAAATGTTGTGACTTTCCGTTATCAATATTTGTGCATTTATACATAGCCAAATAATTCGTAAAATCTGTTGATAAGACTTTGAATTCATCTTCTGTTGGCGCGCTTGCTGTAATTATTTGCGATTAAAATTGGATTGAATAAAATTTTTAAAAAGATATAAATACCATCAGTAAGAGAATCATAGGAATATCTTGCACCAAATGGTGCTAAATTTGTTCTTAAAATTCCATAAAAACAGCTATAAGTTCCATTCACTAGTTCACAGTCTGTTGTTCGAAGTGAAGTTTTATCATTTACTACATAGTTTCCATAATTACAGTCAGCAGTTTGCTCAAAATGATTATCATATTTTGCTATCATGTACCACTTTCCTGCAATCTTTTGAAATTTTTAATCAAATTTTTGAAAATTTTCAAAAAAAATATTAAAAATTACAAAACTTACTTTTTCGATGTCAAAATAAGGAAAAACTGGAATATCAGGACATGGTGAATCGGATAAAAAGTATGCAAAATTGAGTTTTACAAACAATAAAATCAGCAAATAATTCATTTTTTTAAATTGCACAGTGTCAATTCTCTTTGCTGTCTTATAATAAACTGAGTAGATTATGAAATTTCTTTGGGAATAGATAATGATGCTTATTTATACTGCTTACTCAAATTCAATGATTATTCTTTCTCTATGTTCTCTCATTGATTGCACAAGAAAGGAATTTTTGAAAACAATTAATAATTATCATTAACCCTAATAGACAAAGAGCATGCTCACAAAATAGAGCACATAGAGAGTATGCTCAGTTCTAGAACAACAATGTGCTCACTTGAGTATGCTCTCGTGAGTACACTATGAGCACATCAATATGATGTACTCAGATGAGTATGCTGCTTGAGCATGCTCTTGATTATACTCTAAGTACACTTTCATAAAACATGAAATATTTCAATGTGCTCTCTTGAGTATGCTCAGTGAGTGTGCTCTTGAGTACATCTTGAGCATACTTTATTATGCTGAGAGTATGCTCACCTAAGTGTACTCAATATGTACGCTCTTAAGTACATTGGGAGCATACTTCGTATGTGCTCACTGAAGTATACTGGATGAGCATACTCTTGAGCATACTTTGAGCACATCTTCATAGCTTATCACTTTTGATCGAAACGTGCTCAGTTAAGCATGCTCATTATATACACTCTTGAGTACATACAGAGTACGCTCACTGGAGTCTACTTAATGAGCATACTCTTGAGCATACTTTGAGCACATCTTCATGACTTATCATTTTTGACTGAAAAGTGATCAGTTAAGTATGATCAATATGTACACTCTTGAGTACATTCATAGTACACTCACTTAAGCATACTGATTGAGCATACTCTTTAGTATACTTTAAGCATGTCTGTTTGACTTGTGTGCGTGAAGTTGGGGCGTGACCAACCGAACTGAGGGAAACGGGGTATACAGATATTAAGTAGAATTTTGTAGTCCTCCAAAATTAAAATCCAGAATTTTGTAGCCCCTCATGGGTCCGAGTACTAAGCATCTGAAGTTGGGGTCTTTCCAATTTTCACTTCACACCAAAACTTTTTCTCATAAGTTTTGAAGGACTTGTTTATACTTTCTGAAACTTTGCCTGAATTTTGTAGCCTATCTGGGGATTATGAAAAACCAAAAGAATTTTTTTATTTCACCGTTATGTGCAAGATATAATGAAAATAAAAGGGATCGGAGGTGAAAATTTCGCTAAATATAAATTTAATTTCATTTTTCAGGAAAATAACGAAATGAATTTAAATAGAAACTATATGGGAATTTTGTAGCCTTATTGTACTTTGAATTCTAGCTTTTAGTTTTTGTCATTTGGTCATATTGGTCGAAAATGAGAGATTTTAAAAGGGAGAGGTCGAAAATTTTTAGGTAAATTAGTGAATTTAATTTTATAAATCTCTTCGTTTTTAATTTTTAAATGATGTTATGGATTAAAATGACAGATAAATACAGTAGAATTACTTTAAAATCAAAAAATTTTGATTTCTGTTAGTTTTCGTCAACCTATGCGAGTTTGAAGAGTAGAAACCACTAGTGTATACTCAAACTGTTACTGTGCTTAACTGTCTTAATATTTTTTTATTCTGTTTTCTGTATTTTATAGCTAAGAACAATATCTTTCCACTGATATATAAATCTTTTGTATTGAATTTCATCTGCTGGAGATATTTTGAAAAATTTTAGGGTGATTTTGACCGATCAAACTTCAAAAAACGAATTTTTTTCAAACCATCTGAAAAATCATTTTTTGTTGTTTTTTGAACTTATTTTGACTCATTATGACATAAAATGACCAAAAATATTAAAATAAATTTTTTGGAGATTATTTTTTAGTAATAGATACAAGATAGCCGAAATCACACTAAGATTTGTTGAAAAGATTTATTTCTATATTTTTGGTCATTTTATGTCATAATGAGTCAAAATAAGTTCAAAAAACAACAAAAAATGATTTTTCAGATGGTTTGAAAAAAATTCGATTTTTGAAGTTTGGTCGGTCAAAATCACCCTAAAATTGTTCAAAATATCTCCAGCAGATGAAATTTAAGCAAAAGATTTATATATCAGTGAAAAGATATTGTTCTTAGCTATAAAATACAGAAAACAGAATAAAAAAATATTAAGACAGTTAAGCACAGTAACAGTTTGAGTATACACTAGTGGTTTCTACTCTTCAAACTCGCATAGGTTGACGAAAACTAACAAAAATCAAAATTTTTTGATTTTAAAGTAATTTTACTGTATTTATCTGTCATTTTAATCCATAACATCATTTAAAAATTAAAAACGAAGAGATTTATAAAATTAAATTCACTAATTTACCTAAAAATTTTCGACCTCTCCCTTTTAAAATCTCTCATTTTCGACCAATATGACCAAATGACAAAAACTAAAAGCTAGAATTCAAAGTACAATAAGGCTACAAAATTCCCATATAGTTTCTATTTAAATTCATTTCGTTATTTTCCTGAAAAATGAAATTAAATTTATATTTAGTGAAATTTTCACCTCCGATCCCTTTTATTTTCATTATATCTTGCACATAACGGTGAAATAAAAAAATTCTTTTGGTTTTTCATAATCCCCAGATAGGCTACAAAATTCAGGCAAAGTTTCAGAAAGTATAAACAAGTCCTTCAAAACTTATGAGAAAAAGTTTTGGTGTGAAGTGAAAATTGGAAAGACCCCAACTTCAGATGCTTAGTACTCGGACCCATGAGGGGCTACAAAATTCTGGATTTTAATTTTGGAGGACTACAAAATTCTACTTAATATCTGCATACCCCGTTTCCCTCAGTTCGGTTGGTCACGCCCCAACTTCACGCACACGTTTGACTTATCACTTTTATCTACAATGTGCTTAAGCATACATGATATGATATAAATTTAAAGTGTAAATGTATCCTGATTTTTTATTGTAAAACCAAGGATTAATTAAAAAAATGATAAAATGATGAGAAAGAATATAAACAGTAAAAAAAATATTAAAAAATAATTTCTTATCTATTAGATCAATTAAATTGAATTTTCAAAAACTTGCGTCTATTTTATATTTTTCATATTTAAAGAAATATGCAAAAAAGAAAACATTTTTGCTTTCAGAATTTAAATTTTTTTTTACAAAAAACCTAGATATTTATAATATCTGTATGTTTTATATGTTTTAAGATATAGAATAATTTAAAAACCCTTTTTAAATAAATGCAAATTTTAGCTTTTGTATCTTTGAAAAAAAAGCTGAAATTTTTTTACTAATCATCAATCATCAATAAGAATTTTTCAAAAAAAATTTGAAATTTTACCATTTTTGATAATTTTTTTTTTCAAATTTCTCACATTCTTTTTTTAAATGATATAAAAAGTGAGAAAATGTTACTCTTTCTTTTCATTTAATAATTTCACATGCATAGTTAAAAAAAAAAAAAATAATACAAATTTTGAAAGTCAAATAAAGGATATGTTAAGAGGCTTCAATTATTAAGCTATAAAATATTTTTTACGAAAAAATATACAAGTGAAACCAATACAAGTGAAACTAATACAAAAAACAAAAATAAAAATGATTTAATAACACAAAATTTAATCATTTAAGAAAATAATGTTTATTTATTTATTTATTTATTTATTTTTTTGAAAAAGAATAGCCCTTAATTTAAATTTCAAGAAAAAAATACTCAAAATGTTGAAAACAAACCATGTACTCAGAGCATACTTTTTAATGAAAACTCCTCTTGTGAAGTATATAAAAACCGAAAATATTTTATTAAAATGATGAATAATTATTTTATTCGCCAATTCTTATTTAAATCATATTTTAGACTAAGTTTTGCTCTTTTGTATTTCATAATAGTTTATATTATGCTTTTGCACCAAAATATAATTACAACAAAAAGTACTTTGGTAGAGCAGAGGATAGCGAGTTGGTGCCAACAATCCTTCAACGGTCATGGGTTCGAATCTCGGCATGAGCGGAAAATTTCAAACTTTAACATTTTCTTCTAATTACAGCAAATAATTATATACTTCACAATTACAGATCTAAAGGAAAAAAATCCTCCCCCACCGGAAAGGGGTAGTCAGGAAATAAAAAAAATAATATTTTTTTAAAGAAGCTCGCAAGAGTATACTTAAAATGTGCTCAGTCAAGCATGCTCAGAAGAGCATACTCTTTATGTACTCTTGTGAGCACTTATAAATGAAAAAAAATTGTTTACAAAAGTATGCTCACAGTGTGCTCATATAACGCCACTCTTATGTGTGCATTTTTAGGGTAAAGTAGTGGCATCAATTTCTCTATGAAAAAGTATGCTCAATAGAGTATGCTCACCCAAAATCTGAGTATGCTCTCAACGTGCTCTTTGTCTATTAGGGTAAGACAATTTAAATTATTGTATTGCCTTAAAAACATTTTCTATGAGACCATCCAGGTGTTTAAATTTTAGCATGGAAGTTGAGACAAAAATCATCACAACAATGATGAATAATTTCTGTTAAGTTTGATGACAGTAAATATTTGAATATTTTATGTGTCAAGAAATAGGTTTTGAAATCCTTATTTGAATATTTTGTGCATTAAAATGAAATTTGGAATTTTATTGTCACTGATTAGTGTTGATTTTTATAGGAAGATTAAATGTTGGACTCTCTTATCGAAGTAGAATAATGGGATCCTCGTGCAAATTAAGCTTTTTATGATGTATAAAATTTTATTTTTAAATTAATGTGATGCAATAGTTAAGGCGGAATTAATTTTATATGAAATTTGTGAAAGCTTTTGGAACTTTATTTGATATTTTGCACACAATGTTTATTTTTGGGTGTAGTCCAAAAGAAGGATTGGGAGCTAAACAGAAAGGTTTTCATATTTTCTGGACACATTTTTAAAAAAAAAATTATTTACGTTGACATACTAGTTCCAATTCAACAGAATTTCGCATCTTCATACCACAAAAGTTAAAGTTCATTAGCACATAAAATAGCAAACTTAATAGCTTAAAATATAAATCATTGGTTTGTATGCAATGTTCATTAAAATGAAAAAAAAACTCGACACGTGAGGCGGAATCTACTGTTATTTAATTAACTAGTCTCACACATATATGCATGAATAATCAAATCTGCATTCCGTAATTTGTCATCATGGGAAAGTTTTTTTTGTGTCTCTTATGTTGGAAAGACATTGACCATTGACTGAGTCTTTGGAAGTTCATGAATATTGAAATAATTTTGAGCACATTGCATTAATTTCAGCTTTAACTTAAAGGCATAAAGACTGCCAATAAGAAATGATTTTTAAATCTAGTCTCAACATAACACTTGCCTCACTCTACATTCAACAAAACTATCTCCACTCAAATCATATTCATAACGGATATGCAAATAGAATACTTAAACATTTTTTTTCTGACATTGGACTGTTCCAAAAGTATTTCAATTCCATCACTAAGCTCAACATTTCATCACGTCTTGCAGATGAATTAAACGTTTTATGATCAAATGACTTGGAAACGTTTTGACCGTGATTTATGAGCAAGATGTCGTTAATTTTTTTTTTATTTCATGCTTCATTGTATTCAAAAAATATTCACCAAAAAAAATTATTTCAGGTCTTTAATCTATGGACAAAATAATATGCAGACATGGGGACTTATAGTCCTACTCGTCTCAAAAATGGCAGGATGTGCTGATAGTAGTTTAGAATCAGAACAAGACAGAAGTGCTGGTGTATTGGTGACACAAAGAACTCTCGCTGAAGTTGTCGAAATGGTCAGAACTGCCAACATGATTCATTCATTTGGAGTTTTAAATTTGCAGCACCTTCAACAATCAGGAAATGATTTATCTTTCGATTCTGATTTAATTTTCGGAAATAAAATTGCTTGTAAGTATGCCATGGACGCGGAATGTAGTTAAGTTGATGATTATTAATATTTTTTTTGGATGTTGAGTTGGGGATGTTGGTGTGGAACTAAATTGTGTTTGTGATGTTTTAATGACTGAATTGTGTGTTTTTTAATATTTGATTAAATTATTGCAAGTGTAGTCATTCATAAGTGATGTCTATTCAGCCTAAGTTTACAAAAATTGGTTCAAAAAATAAAAAAATTTCAATCAAGTCAAAAGAACCATTTTTCTTGATTAACATCACTTGACAATCGACCCCAAAAATTTAATTCAATATTCTAAACTTTTTCTTCCACTCCATTCACAGTACTTGGCGGTGATATTTTACTCGGCAATGCATCAACACAAATGGCTCAATTAAAGTAAGTATAGTTAGTCATGGATGACTGAGACCTCACGTCAATGTCTTAATTTACCATTCCAAATTTTATTTTGTCTCTTACTCAATCTTAGAAATCAAGAAGTAGTTGAATTAATGTGTACAGCTGCACGAGACATTAGTGATTCACATTTCATTGGTGATCGTGACATACAAAATAATCCATTGCCAATGAATCCAAATAAAAAGGCAGAAGAGGTTAGGAATATTGATAATGAAGTGCAGGTTGATGAAATTGACAATAAGAAGCCGTTTAGTATGAATGGAATTATGGGTGGACCTGAGAGTGAATGGACATTAAGGCACACATTAGCAAATGGAACTCTCCTTGGCAAAAGCTGTCAAAGTGCATTGATGTTGGCCAAGCAATCACAAGAACTTCAAAGACGAGCTTATTTCTTTGGTAAACATTTGGCATTGGCATGGCAAGCAAGTATGGACTTGGAACCATACAAAGAAGAACTTCCACTTGGACATAAATTAAGTCTTGTATCAGCACCTGTATTATTCCATCTTGAATATGACAATTCACTTTATGAAGAGATCAAGAAGGGAGCAGATTCGATTGATGATGTCAATTATTACAAAATCCACAGAGAAGTCTCAAGTGGACCTGGAATTGAAAGAACAAAAGAATTGCAAAGTAAACACACATTAGCAGCAATGACAGAACTTTATAAATTCCCTAAATCAGATGCTAGAGAAGCACTTGAAAAAATTATTTTGGCAATGCAAGAAGATTAAAGTAGAGTCGTACTTAATAATGTATTTAATCCTAGTATTTAATTTATTTCCTAATAATTTTAAAAATTGATTAAGTTTCATCAAAATCAGCTGCAAGTCTTCCAAAATTTTGATTAAATTTACAATTTAGGTGTATTAATTTGCCATCCATAACTAAGTCTACATTTAGTTATGAATGGCAATCAAAAACTTAATTTTATGATAAAGAATCCATCTTGTGTACAGTTTTGAGCTGGATAGTCTTACCGATTGTTATCTAGTACCAGAAAAAATCCTCAGATTAAATATTGTAATTAGTCCGAGTGATTTGAATTTAGTTTTAATAAATTTTAACTTAAAACCTTGAATATAAATACATAATCGAATATCCATAAAAAATTATTTAAGTGATTGTTAATTGATATAAAATGATTTATTTCTGTTAATTACGGAATGAAAGTAAAGTAAAGTAAAGTTAAAGAAAAAAATATTGTTAACAATTTGTTTTTATATGTCATGTATATAAAATCGTGAATTTTATGGCTATAACTGTAGGACATAAAAAGTGTATGTAGCATGTGTATTTTTGTACTGTTGTATAGTTAATAAGAGAAACTTTCTTGTTGTGTACTTAAATAAATTAATTTTTTTTCACCCAACAATTCCCTTCTTTATGTCTTATTAATACTTGTTGTGGCACTTCCGATGACTCGAAAAATTATTAAATAAACAAAATAATTTTTTTGGAGGTCATCATAAGTGTTTCGAAATATCTGAGAGTGAAAAGAAGACACACGAAATAAAAATATTTTTGTCATCACATTCGTGATATTTCCAGTGCTGCTGACTCAAAAGAAAGAAAAGATTCGAAAGTTATTGGAAAGATAAAAGATTTCATTTCTCATTAAATTTCTCGTTTTACCGTCAGACGAGCACCTTCGAAATAATAATTCACTTCCATATACAGAAGTATGCAACTATATACGCAATGTCGGTTGATGAAAAGTTTGAGGATTTTATGAATTATTATTATTGGCATTGTGGTCGAAGGAGCAAGTCAAATTTTTAATTTAAGGTTAAATGAGTTCAAATCCTAACAGATTTTTACTTTAGTCCAAAAAACCAAAGAATTTTCAAAAATTAAAAAACCCCAAATCAGCAGTTTGGAATTTCCAAAATTCACTCAAAATCATCAAAATCTCCTACATGATCATCTCCATCATCTTCTTCTACTTCATTTCCAATCCATCTCTATGATGTTGTAATTTTTTTTTATTAGTCAGTCAGTGATTTCAACATGAACAAAAAATGTTGTAGACATGGAATTATGGAAGAAATTATGACGAAAAAAAAATCTTTCCGCATGTGATTATGTGTTCGACAATGATGCTTAACCATGTTGATAATCGATGTGTTAATGAAACTTAATCTTTGTTGATCGGTTGATTGAAAACACTGATGTAATGGGTGGGAATTAAGGAATGGTAATGCTGCTTTTGCTAATCGATCAAAAAGATAAGACGGTGAGTGTTTGTTGTGATAAACGTTGCGCAAAAAATTATTTCTAAGACTTCTGTCCCCGTTTTTTGTTTAGATTTTCTTTTTTGTTTGACTTGTTACAAAATTCTAGACCCCCCCTAAAAAGCGAACGAACTAAGTGAACGGCCGCTATGAACATTTTTAACTTTGCAAAATCTGGATTTTCACGAAATTATCCTTATTAACCAATTTTTTAATAAATGCCTCAAACACAACTCAAAAAGTGCTTTTTCTGATAAATAAGTATGTACGTTAACAATCTAAATTTACGCAGTATTTAAAAAGCAAAAACACCCAACACAAATCCCAATGAACTGTAGAAACACCCAAAAAACGATTAAGAAGAAGACAATAAGTGAAAAAAAGAAATCACGCGAGTATCTTTGTTTGATTCAGTTCCTTATGTTGATTACACATGATGCGGATGTGTTATTTGAATTATTACGAAATTTTTTAAACCCCATTTAGCACAAAATCTCTAAAATTAGTACTTTGTATTAAATTTAGAAGCACGTGGTTATATTTGATAATGCTAATTTTTATGCAATATTCTAAGAGCACGGATGAGCAATAAAAAGTCAGTTTTTGCATCTAGAAAATTTCAAGGCCAATTCACTCATTTTAATAAAATATTCTTCATCTTATTTATTAAACAGCATTGTCAGAAAAAATCAAATTTTCAGTTCTCATCTTCAGAAACAACAAATCGATAAGCTGTATTTAAATGCCCTACATATAATCACCACACACTTCTCATTTCTTTTATTGAAACTCAAAAAAACTGGAATTTTTAAAAATTTAAATTTCTTTAACAACAGCAAACAGCTAGAAAAAGATTTCATAGGTGCCACTTTTTTCGTCATACAAAAGAAAAATAAGGTACACAAAAGAAATGAGATGAAATTATGCATATTTAAAATAAATTTACAGTTCTTTTTCTTTATTGGTCATTGAAACTAGAAAAATATTTGAATTTTGTGTCACATATCGAATGACGGTCTTATAGCAACATCAGTCTTGTGTATTTGCTTTATTTTTTTATTTGACTAGATTACATCATTAATTTACATAGAAACTTTACTTAATCTCGACTTGCTTTTAAGTGAATAGGTCGAATTATAAATGATGTGAACTAAAATTTGAGACTTAATTTGAACTTTAAATAAATTATCATTCTAGGGGGTCCTCTATTCAAATCGAATTTAATCAAATCGATTCGTTTGAAAAATAACCGGTAAAAATCAAAAATTGAATTTTTGGGTGTTCAAATCGAGTCTGTTCAAATCGAGGATCCGCTGAAATTCTTAACTAAACTTTATCACACAATGACTAGTAATCTCCTGTATCTTTAATTCCTCTGACGTCACTAACTAATGACCCCTCCAGCTCTTCAAGGAACTTCAAAAACACTTCAATCAACCACATCAGTTTCTTCATCCTCATCATCCTCACAAATATCATCATTCGATGACCCTGATGATGCCGGCGATGATAAAAGCGTCAAATCTTGCGAATCTTCCTGAGGTGTTGCTGGATTGCCATTAACTGTCAATACATCGCCATGTTTAAGTTGCACGTGTCTTTGTAAGTCACGTTGTTTGAGGAAACTTTTGTTACAAATATGACAGTGGTGAGCACTTGATGATGATGATGAATTTTCAGATGACGTACTATGATCATTAGCATGTTGAGTATGCAGTCTGATGTGTTTATTTAAATTCGATGGATCACCAAACGGACGATAGCAAAATTTACACTTGAGTGGCTTAAAACCTGTTTTTTTTTGGAATAGGAAAAAATTGATTTTTTAATTGTCAGATTTGTAAAGTTCTTCTTATTATTACTGATTGTTTCTTTGTTGGATGGTTTTAAGCGGTAATTCTTTCATGTTTAATAATTTTAGTCTCGTGATCATGAATTTAGGAAGTAAAAATATTTTTATACTGTGTAAATGTTAATGAACATGTGCTTGTGAGGATTTTATCAGAAATGGCAAATTTATTTTTGTGAAATTTTAGTTAAATAAAATTCTCAAGTTCATCAGCCTTAAATTGAACCTCACAAAACCTTCAAATTAACCCTCTAATTACCAATGCCGCAAACATTTCTTTGATCAACGTCAATAAATAGACACGACGCTAATAAAAATTAAACATTCACAAAATAATATTTGCAAATCTACAAAAATTTAGTTTGTTTACTAATCTATTATTTTATCCAAAAATTGGTTGAAGCCACTAAAATATAACGTTTTCATGTTTGGACATGTGCGCTGCAATTTTTAAATTTATTTAAAATCATTTCTTCTTTTTTTTTATTTGATCATTTCTAATTTTTATGTCATTGTGATGATTTTGTGTGGCTAATAAAAATTAATTAACTGAAAATTGATACCAGAAACTTCAAGAATTGGCAGTTTGGTGTCTTTAAATTTGATAATAGCTCTAATTTAATTTTAATGAATTTTCTATGCGCCTTGAATTTTTGAACTACAAAGCAGTAGGCTAAAAATAAATTCAAATTGAATAATATAAAAATGATCAATTAAAATCAGGTCCAGCAAGAGAAATGCGTGCCACAAAATATACAATAAAGAATTGACGCATAAATAAGACCGAAAAATTTCATAGTCATTAATTAAACCACAGCAAAGACCAAAGACCAATTAACATTCATTGTTAATTAATTAAAAAAAATTCAAGTCTAAAGACAAAAGAAGCTTACCTGTATGTGTTCGAATGTGAATTTTAAGACCTAAACAGACACAACAGAAGAAGAAAAAAAAAATGATTGTAATTCAACTCTGCAGCAACAATTTATGTGTAATTTAATGCTCACCATACTTCCGCGAATAAAGTTTACCACAATAAATACACAAATGTCCTTGCTTACTCGTGCCCATATTGCTTACAATTGTTTCGAGATGTGCAGCAGCAGCAAGTGCTGAATCATTGACGCTTGACGATTGCGGCATTAATGGTATTACAGCAGCTGATGTTGGAGATGATCGTGGACTTGTTTTTAATTGAACTGGTTGAAATGCTGAGAATCTATGATGATTTGCAGCTGCTGTTGATGTTGATGACTGTTGTAGTAACAATTGTGGATTGCCATGAATATATCCATGATGATGGTGATGATGATGAAATGGATTAAAAATCTGCTCAAAATTTCTCGAATGAATCATCAATTTTCGTTGATGTCTTGAAAGTAACTCAGCCTGAAGTCTTTTCCATATTACATTCTCATCAAACTGATCGCAATTTCTCGCAAGATGTAATTTCAATGGATTTGGATACTCATAAATTCGACCGCAGTGATGGCAAACGTATTTTGTCTGACCTTTATTTTGTGAAGGCACACACGATGATGATGTGTTACAGAAGGCAAAAATGAATAGATGAATGAATGATTCATGAAAAGTATACGAGAAGAAAGAAGAGAAAATGAATGAAAAATTAATGACAGATTATGAAAGTTTCACTTCTGAAGATAAGTTTTTTGAGGCAATAGATGCTGAATCTTTGATATCTGGCACCTTAAGATGCTTCTTATTTTATATTGTCTGTTTAACGATCATTTGAGATTTAAATTAAATTTAAGTTGTCATAGTTTTTCCCCTTTATCTTAAAAATTTAGTCTGTTTATAATCTTTAAAGAATAAACATCATTATTATTAAGAAAAATCCTTAAGAAATTATTACTTCAAAGAACATTAATATACTGCTTAACCATACCTGCATCAATCCACAAAAAAATTACAAAAGTCCTCGTGTTTTATATCGAGGGACTTCAGCGCATTTTTGACGCAGCGATTAGCAATTGATTAAATAGAAAAGAATGTCGAGTTTTAAAACTCTATTGCTGTTTCTTTAATCATAATGCATTTCAATAATAAGTTTAAAACTAAAGATCAAAATTCCTTTGAAATTGATTTATATAATGTTCAATGCAAAAAATAGCTTTACGATTTACCGGTTTTTTGAAATTCAAAATTTTCCATTAGCGAAAAATTTAAATTTCTGAACACATCCATTATTTTTCAAATTTCTAAACGCACTTATTTGTATGAAAAAATTAAATGTTAATTAATTAAGGTGTATAAAAGAAAAAAATTTAATCCGAAATAACGGTCAAAAAAATTTCAAATTTTTTAACGGTTAGAAAAAATTCAAACTTATCATCAGCATAGCTTTGCCCTGCATTGTTTACATATTTTTTTTGAAATAGAAAATCGATGAATTAAGCTATTTAATGAGTGTTTTTTGACTTTTCAATAAAAACGGCGGGAATAAAAACATTCAATGAAGCTATTAAAACAATTCCGAGCTTGCTACGAAGTCTAGATCAAGAGATAATTGGGACCCGAACGACCGAACGACCGAACGACCGAACGACCGAACGACCGAACGACCGATCAAAGTGTATGATTGAGCTTCCTTTTTGAAAACAAGTTTTCAAAAATGCGCTAAAAAGATGAATAATATCTTTCTGCAACATTGTATCCAAAGCATATCTTAAAGATAATTTTTAAAAGCCATTTCTACTTTTTCTTCAATCTTTTGTATGATTTATTTTGAGCTATTAAGGCAATTGACCATTAGGTTTGTTGTTACTAAGTATCAAATTAAATTTTGCCTATTCATGGCGATAGAAATTGAAAGTTTTAAGCATTTTTAAATTGATCTTATGTGTATGAACGTAGATTGAGGTAATAATTAGCAGAGGTCGAAGCGAGCGAGTGAAACGAGTTTCAACTCGCTTTCACTTCGCTAAAAACCCACTCGGCTTAAGCCGTCTTGAAGCGAAATTTATTTTTTTCAGTTCGCTGCAGCCGACTTGAAGCGAGATAAATTTTTTACAGTTCGCTTTAGTCGACTCAAAGCGAAATTTTTTTTCTTAAGTTCGCTGCAGTCGACTAAAAGCCGAGTCTTTTTTCATATAAAACTAATTTCTAACTGCTCTTGTGAAGTATGTAATTTCATACAAAAAAATTTTTTTTTCTTTTTTTGCCGAGTGAAACGACTCGGATCGACTCGGTTTTTACTCGGCTTTCAGCCGACTGCAGCGAACTTGAAAAAATAATTTTCGCTTTGAGTCGGCTAAAGCGAACTGAAAAAAAAATTATTTCGCTACAAGTCGGCTAAAGCAGATAGAGTTTTTAGCGAGTTGAAATCAATTTCACTCGCTCGCTTCGACCTCTGATAATTAGAGTTTATGTCAATTTTATTGGAGAAATGTTTTGAAAGATTTGATTGAGTTTTTGGGTGGTGATGAGGTTATAATGGAAGTTTTGTATGAAACTTATAGATATAGAAATCGCGTTAAAAATACTTTTTATCAATGAAAACTTCAAACTTACCTTGAATATTTCCAGGAACTAAGAACGGAATGCTCATAAAACTGATAATTTCTTCCGAAAACCACATCAATAGCTCATCGTTCGCATTAATTGACTTCATTGCCTTTAGTTCAACTCTATCTTCATTGAAATGAAGCATAACATTAGCACTTGGAATATTATCAGCAATTTTAATGTTCTTGATCCAAAATTTGTTCCTTAACATTGGTTCTTGGGGGATCATTATGCCCTCAATTGTATGTGGAATAATCTTAAACACTTTTGGAGAATTATTGTCAATTAAAACTTGATCAAAACTAAATTGATGGGATCCTGAATTTTTAGCTATAAATTCATCTGCTGTGACACAATTATCGCTATTGTTGTTACTTGGAGAATTTCTTAAGATGCTTTCGATCTCAAATTGACTGTGTCGATGATTTCTTTCATTTTCAACTATTTTAGAATGAAATTTGTTGGAACCATTTGTGGATGAACCAAATACGACTTGGGATGCAATTGGGAACATTTTTTTGGAATTTATTCAAATTTTAATTTTTCTATTAAAAAATTTTTAATTCTTTTTTTCACTTTTTAGATGTCCTTAATTTTTCACACCAATTTTAGTTTCCAATTAACTTTAAGAATTTTTTAAAAACTTTCACCTTTAATTTCAAATCTTCCACCTCAAAACTTCCTCATCCTTCAACCACGAAAACTAAATCACGTCTGACGATCGTCCTGGCAATGTGACTAAATTTTATAATCAAAAAATCAACTTTGCATCCTTACGAGGGTGCAGCATGTGGAATATACGCAGATTTTCATCATAAAACAGCAAGTGCACAAAATCTCACGCAAAATTCCTTTGAAAATTCATTTCTTTCTAGCTTCCAAAAAACTGTGACTAAATAATTAAACCATTTATTGCAATGGTGAGAGGACATAAAAAGTTCTTTAGTATTTGATGAAAGAGATGGAATGAGATTTAAAAAGCATGCTGGATGTGCTGAATTTTCAATATCCCTAAACTGTCTGAATGTCATGATTTCCCTAGTAAATTACTGTGCCTTAAAATCCTTCCAAACTTACATCCATCTCCCTCTAATAGCTTTCTATAATATTATAATTGCAATGTTAATAAAATAAATAAACACCACCCCATTCGTACAGTCAGTAAGTAAATATACTACACTTCATGCACCATCATTCATACTTCTCGTACTGCACATACCAAATACAAAACCTGTGCAATTCCAACAACCCTCATGATTCCAGACATTTAAATGTCTAATCAGAATCAATTTATAGCAAGTTGGCTTTTTAAATGGAATTTTAATGTTTTTTTGTTTATCTGATTGGAAAGCAATAGAGTTCTAAAAAGGAGGGAGGTGCTGTGTGGTTTATGCTTGTATTTGTGTTAAGTACGAAATTTTTATTTTTCACATGTTCAGAGATTTTTGTAAGGGATGTTTTTTTTTCATATTTTGTGTATTGCATTATGATCTTTAGTTCCGATATCATCTCGATTTACATTCATCTTCCCTCCTGTTGCGGATTGTAAATGTAATACAATAGAAAAGTTGATTAAATAATTCGTCGCGTTTTTTGTGTACTCTTGGTTCGGAGTTTTTGGATGTTGGATTTTTAGTTTAATTGAGTCAAATGGATACATTTGTAAGGATTTTGGTTTTTACAATATTAGTGAGGATATATTTCATACTATACGAATACTCCATGAGTATATTTTGAGGTAAATTCTTATCCTGATAAAAAAAAAGTAAGATTTAGTCCCAAATTGCGAATTTTTGTCAATAAAACCTTTCCTGCTCCTTAATTTGATATTCTTTGTTTTTAAAATATTAGATTGAAGTATGCCACACATTTCTTTGAATTTTGGAACTAAAAATAATAATTAGATCTTTTGAACTTCCAAAAATGTGTAATTCTAACCTCAAAAATTCAATTGTCAATCTAACTAGCTACATCGGATCATATTAACAACCCAACTCATCACATTCCAATCCAGTCATTTAAATCTCGACTCCGAATCGAGGGTGAATATTCAATCCACTCCTCTCTCTATGTTGTAATGTAATAAGGTGCTTACATGATACATGCCCATTGCCTTAATATTGTGACTCGACTGCATTTTAATATATTTAATTGTGCAAACACAAAACACATGTTTTTCACGATCATTTTTCACACAAAAGTGCACATATACATCGTCTGATGTTTGTGGCTGCATACTGTTCACAGTTTGAGTAAATAATCGAAAAAAAAATGTGTAAATCTGATTATTGAATTAAAAGGATTTTTTTTTTGTGATTGAATTTCATTGTTTATTTAAATATTATGCTTTTTTTACAACAGATGAGGATAGATGGCAGATATAATAACTGATCGAGATGGTCCTTTAAAGATAAGCAAATTTTCAAAAGGTTTATGATGATTGTTGTTGTAATTTTGCGACCAATTGAACTGCAAAAATTTTTCGTTTTAGTCATCATTAATTAATGCATGCAGCATTAGACACATTATGCAATTAATAAATGCAGCATCATCTGCCAGAAAATGAAAGAAAGAAAAATTAAAATATGTAGGACGAAATTTATCACAATTGAGATCAAAAACACTTGTTACATGACACAGAATTTCACTCTGCAGATTAGTTTCGTTCGATGTTAAATGCATGCGGGATTTTTGTTATTGTATAGGAAGAAAGTTTTCGACCTGCCTCAACCAAATAAAATCATTGGTACTGTGATAGAATTGGATTTTTTTAAAAATGTTTTATAATTTTTTTGTGGTTTTTAAAAATTTGATAATTTGAATTTTTAAATTCTTTTAAAAGTTTAAAATTTTAAAATTTTTGGAAATTTCAAATTTTCAAATTTTTCGAAATTTCAAATTTTCAAATTTTTCGAAATTTCAAATTTTCAAATTTTTTTTTAAATTTTAATTAAATTTTAAAATTTTAAATTTCTCTTAAATTGTTCTTACATTTCAAATTTTCAAATTTTTTAATTTTTCTTACATTTAAAATTTTTGAATTTTTCTTAAATTTGAAATTTTTGAATTTTTCTTAAATTTAAAATTTTTGAATTTTTCTTAAATTTAAAATTTTTGAATCTTTTCTTAAATTCAAATTTTTAAATTTATCTTAAATTTTCAACTTATAAATTTTTAAAGATTAAATTTTTAAAGATTTTTTTTCTAAAAAAAAACAAAAATAATAAAAATTTTAATTAAAGTTTTTGAAAATTTCTCAAATTCTATCAATTTTCATCAATCTTGCAGAATCCTTATTTCTAGTATCACCCAATTCTATAATCTCCAATCCCTCCAAATTCTGCACTGCAACACATTTTTCTAACTTTTTACAGTCATTTTTCCTACCATAGCAAATTGTGACCATCATTTCTTGTGATGTATAAAGTCATTACAGCAAAATCCACAAGCCGTGCAATTCTCAAATATTTAATCAATTCTTCACGGCTTCATATCGTTCATTGAATATTAATAGTTGTGTCACTTGGTTGAATGATGTACATCTACAGCTCAGACAGGCATGAATGAATTTTTTTAAAGTTCTTCTATTAAAAATTATGTTTTTTAAATTTAGTTTTTTTGTTTGGTTTAAATTTTTTATTATTTTTTTTTTGCATCAATAGTGGCTTGAGAAATGCATCACATGGCAGTTCCACTTGTTTTTTCAATCTGGTTCTGTACAGTGTGTAGAGAGATGTATTAAATGCGGACTGAATGAATAAGGATGAATGAAGGGTGGTTGCTAATTTTCTGGGAAGTATAAAAGTTGAAGATTTTTGATGGAATTGAACGCATTTACTAAAAAATTTTTCATAAAATTCAATTTTTGAAAATTTTAAAAAATTCAAAATTCACTTTTTGAAAATTTTAAAAAATTTATAATTCAATTTTTGAAAATTTTAAATTTGCTTTAAAAAAAAATAAAATAAAAAGATATCAAAAACACAAATTGCCACTATGACAAAACAGTCATCAAAAAGCTTCACATTAATCCCTAAATTGACTTAAACAAGCATTAAAAATCCACTAAAATCTTATTTTTTTTTTCATCCCTCAAATAACAAAAGAATATTTTTAAATAAAATAAAATGTAATGGATTTCTAATATTATCCTAATACAACTTAGTTGCTTGATAGAACCATGAATAAAACCAGGACGACCACGAGAAAAAAGCAGGTGTTACCATAAAACTTTGTTTTAATTTGAAACGCAATTTTGCACACATTCACAATTGCATTGATGGAAGAAAGGAAGGGATGAACCGCAGTAACACATTTTGTTCGATTGAGCGAATGAAAATGAAAAATAAGTAAGGAAGGGATGAGGATGATGACAACAAATTTTTATTCTTTGTAATCTATGGATATTTAAATAGGGAACAATATTAATAAAAGATGAATTGATCACTCGAAAAGATTTTTTTTTTTTTGTATTAAACATAAAAGTTTATTAAAGGGGTGAAGTAGCAAATTTTTAAATGTTTTTTGTTGATTTAATTAATTTAATTATACTGGGCTATTATTCATACTTTGAGTGGTTAAGTTAATTTTTTGAAAATGATTTAATTAATTATTGTTTAGGGTATTGTTATTAAAAAATATAAATTTAGAAAATATCTGAATCAATTAAATTAAAAGTTGTGATGAAAAAATTAAAAATTTTAACTAAAAATTTTAATGATTCAAATTAAATTTGTTAATTTTAAAAATTATATTAATTGAAATTTTTAAATGAATCATACAACCAGTATTACAACCATGCATCGAAGTTATTTGTCCTTAATAAAATATTTGTAGTGTTTTACTGAAAACATTTGAAGTGTTTTGAAAAACAATTCTCAAAAATTTGCGAAAATTAAATTCTTAAAAAATGAACCAAGGCCATAGAACTCCCAAAATTGTGCATTGAAAAATCATCCATGTGCAGCAAAGTGCAGTAAAAATTAGTTAGGTGTAGTAAAGTGCATCAAAGTGCATAAAAGTGCATCAAAGTGTAGCAAATTTAGTGAAAGTGTAGTTAAAGTGCAGCAAGTGTAGTGATTTTATTTTTGACTTTAATGGGACAAAAAAACTAAATAATTGTTAATTAAACAATGAAAAGTTGATAACTAGATCAAATTAGCATAATACTGCTTAACACGGACAAAATTCAATCCATAAATAAACTTTTATATTTTATAAATTTTTAACTTTTTTAAGAAATGCAAAATTTATCGTATTTAATTGAGAGTTTTTAGCGTATTTTTGATGCAGTAATCAGTAAATGATCAAAAAGAAAAAAACTTCGAGTTTTAATAACAATTGTTGTTTCTTGCTCAAATTATAAAATATTTCATTAGAAAATATTGAATTAACGTCCCTACAGTTAGTAAGGCAAAAATTTATTTAGGGTAAAAAATATTGAAAGTTGTACAAACAAAATCACAAAAAAAAAAATGTACAATTTTCGAACATAAAAAAATTGGCAGTACTTTTGTTTGAGGAGGTGGTTCTGCATCATCTTGATCTGCTTACTAGTCTATATGAATGCTAATATGAAAATATTAAAAGTCTGTAAACTCTAGTGTTGAAAGTAGGGATTCACGATTTCCCGTCCCGTCCATTTTCGGGACAAAAATCAAAACTTTAAACTACAATAACTCGAAAAATAAAAAAATTATTTTTAAAATTATTGTTTTAAATTATTTTTATCAGTAAATGACATCAACTAAAGCTTTAAATAAGAAACTAATTTTTTTTTTGTAGTTTGGAAAATATTTGAGTTTGAAATTTTTCAAGAGTCCCGAAAATCATACAAATTCGGGAAATAATGAATCCATAGTTGAAACTCAATCTTAAGGTTTCAAAACCCGTTAATGATTCAGTAAAGTAAAGATAATATCATAAATTAAAAAAAAAAATGTAATTATTTTTTTTAAAGTTTTTAAGCACCTATTTTAATAAAATTCGTGCATTTTTTTGAAAAATTGAAAAGAAATTCAGGTTTGTTTAAGAAAATAATTTAAATTGTTTGAAATGTTAACTTAAATTTTAATTTTTCATACTCATTTTTTAAGTTCTGTCATAAATTGCTCAGTAAATTTAGTTTTCCAAACCAAAATATTCATAAATTTTTGGCATTTTAATTCATTTTTTGTGGAATTAAATGAAGTGCATTAAAGCATGAGTCAAGTGCATCAAAGTACAGCAAAATTTAGTAAAGTGCATGCAAGTGCATGCAGGTGCATCAAAAAAGTATCAAAAAGTAGTAAAGTTTAGCAAAGTGCAGCCAAGTGTAGTAAAGTTTAGACAAGTGTAGTAAAGTGCATTAAAAACTTAGTGAAATTGTTCAAAGTGTAGCATTGTAATACAAAGTGTACTAAGTGTAGTAAAATATCAGTAAAAAAGGAGGAGAAAAGGAGTAAAAAAGTAGTGAGTGTAGGTAAAGTACAATTAGTTCTAGAGCCTTGAAATGAACTATAACGAAAATAGCATAAATTAGAAATTAGATAAATAAGTTACCTTAAAATTAATTTCTTTCACTAAATTAATTTTAATCAACGTATTTCTATAATTTAAATTAACCGTCATTTTTCAAATTTGAAAAAAAAAAACAACAACAAAAAGTAAACAAAACATTTGTAAAAATTGCAAATCACTTAAAAATTAAATTTCTTTTTAAATTACAATGGAATCTGGAAAACATAGCTTAGAAGAAGAACAAGAGGAATGGATTGGACCACTTCCAACAGAAGATTCATCTCAGCCACAAAAGAAAAAGCAGAAAATTTTAGTTCATGAAAAACTTTATCTTGATAAGTAAGTTTAGAGTATTTAGACATACTTTATATCAAAGTATATCATCTACTGGATCTTATTAATGACTTATTCAAAGATCCAGCTAAAAAATTACACAAAATTTAATAATCTTTTAATTTCTAATTTTTATAGCCTTCCAAGCACAGAATGCTACGAAAAATCCTACATGCACCGCGATAACATGAATTTTGTTATAGTTACAAAAACGGATTTTGTCATTACATGCTCAAATGATGGTCACGTAAAGTTCTGGAAGAAAATGGCTGATGGAATTGAATTTGTTAAGCACTTCCGTGCTCATTTACATCCAATAACAAGTTTAAGCGCAAATATTATGGGAACTCTTGCATGCACATCATCAACTGATAAAAATATCAAAGTCTTTGATGTCATCAATTTTGATATGATTAATATGATAAAATTGGATTTTACGCCATCATGTACATGCTGGATCTATAAAGCTGGTGATACAATACCATGTTTAGCTGTTGGAGATGCTGACAGTTCAAGAATATTAATATACGATGGACAAGGAACAAATACACCATTACATGTGATTGACAAAATGCATTCAAAGCCAGTAACAGTAATCAGCTTTAATGCACATTTTGAGACAGTAATAAGTGTCGATAAGGCAGGAATATTGGAATATTGGCAAGGACATCGATATAATTTCAAATTCCCCGAGAAAATTGTTAAATATGAATCAAAGCTGGACACAAGTTTATATGAATTTGCAAAAAATAAAACGGAAGTGACTGGATTGGCAATCACAAATGATGGTCAAAAATTCGCAACAATATCAACAGACCGAAAAGTTCGAGTCTTTAAATTCCTCACCGGAAAATTAATAAGAGTTTATGATGAAAGTTTGGCAAATTTTGCAGAAGCACAGCAGTCAAAAAGTCATGCATTACCAAATATGGAATTTAGTAGACGAATGAATAATGAAAAGGATATTGAAAAGACAGAATCACTTGTGTACAGTAACATAATATTTGATGAAAGTGGACATTTCATTCTTTATTCCACAATGATTGGCATTAAAATGATCAATATTGAGACAAATAAATGCATAAAAGTAATAGGAAAAGGCGATAATTTACGTCCATTGAATATTGCATTATTTCAAGGTAAAATTAAAAGATCAAATGCAGCAGTAACATTTGAGCAGGAAGCATCAACAGACACATCAAGCAGTACCATTAGTGATCCAACTTTATTCTGTACAGCATTCAAAAAGCAAAGATTTTACCTTTATTCACGTCGATTACCATCTGACGTACAGGAAGTAGATCGTGATGTATTCAATGAGCAGCCATCGAAAGAGGACATTCTTGCTGTTACAGAAAATCACACAGTTCAGAAGATATTTGATAAGGCAATCATTCACACGACACTTGGTGACATTTTCATGAAACTCTTTGGCAAGGAATGTCCAAAAACTGTTGAGAATTTTTGTGTACACAGTAAAAATGGATATTACAATGGACACATTTTTCATCGTGTCATTAAAGGTTTTATGGTACAAACAGGCGATCCAACTGGTTCAGGTTCTGGTGGACAATCTATTTGGGGACATGAATTTAAAGATGAATTTGTACAGACATTAAAACATGATCGACCGTACACAGTAAGCATGGCTAATGCAGGACCAAATACAAATGGAAGTCAATTCTTTATAACTGTCTGTAATACGCCATGGTTGGATAATAAGCATACAATTTTTGGCAGAGTTTATAAAGGAATGGAAGTTGTTCAAAATATCAGCAATGCAAAGACAAATCCAAAAACTGATAAGCCTTACGATGAGATTAAAATTATTTCTGTTACTCTGCATTAAAATTTTGCAAAAAATAATTTTTGTAAGAATTTTAATGGTGTTAATAAAGTTGCTGTACATCTAAGCTACTTACTATAAATTTGGTTCAGTTTTTGATTCGTTTTCAAAATTTAACTGTCAAAAAATATTTAAAAAAAACTTGCATTTACAACATTTTAAAAATTCAACCGTCAAAAAATTTTCAAAAATTAACTGACAACGAATATTCAAATTTTTTAAAAACGAAAAAATATTTGAAAAGTTAACGGACAAAACTTTTTCAAAATTTAACTGTCAAAAAACATTTGAAAATTTTGAAAATTAACGATCAAATATTCAAATTTTTTCTTAAATTTAACGGAAATTTATTTTGCAATCTTTTCTAAGAATTCAAATGAAAATGAAATTAATGGCAATGCACTTCATGCTATATCTAAAATCAGCAAACTCAAACAACAATGAACATAACTGTTTCAATTTTCCCTCCGTCCATCTCTCTCCTTTTTTGCTCTTATCTCTTTAAGCATATTTTCAAGCTCCTCTCCAAGTGGCTCTTTTGTTCGATTATATTGATCTATAACAGTTGAACTTTCCCTCAAAAATGCTCTCCGAGTCTCAATTTCATTTCGTCTTTCCTCCAATAAATTTTGACATTCAGCAACACATTTTGTTCCAAAATCTTCTCTCTTTTCTTTCAGTTCCTTTAATTCCTCTTCCAATTTCTCCAATTCTTTAGTCCGATCAGCAATTGCTTTTTCATTTTCCTTAATTTTCTCCTTTCGTTCATAATAATTTGTCTGAATGTTGTGGATTAATGCAGATAATTCTTGTTCAACAATTGATTCCTCATTTTCAGCCTGTTCAAAAGATATTTGAATTTGTTTTAATTTTACATCCAACATTTCCTTTTGAGTCATACAATTATGCTTTTCAGACTCAATTTTCATCAAATGTTCCTTTATATCTGTTTGGATCTGAATGTGATGATTTTTAAGAGCAATTAAACCTTTATACATGTGATTAAGCATTTTTTCTAAATTTTCATTATCATTGGATTTTATGACACATTGTTCTGGATCAAATTCTTCAAAAGTTCCAATATCACTTGAAAGTTTATAAATTAAATTATTTAAACGATCAACAAGTTGATGCTTTTTGGCTACCAAATTAGACAGAATAATTTCATTTTCATTGCCTGCTTCTGTTAGTTCCATTACAGCATTTTGTTTACTCATTAATGCTGACTTTAAATGTGAAATTTCAACGAGAATTTGTTGACGTTTATCAAGTGTCATTAATTGTGACTTTAATTGATGATTTAATCCTTCCAACTCCTTTTGAATTTTATTAAATGCTTGTTGCTTATGTTGTAAATTAGATCTTAAATTCCCAATTGTTCGGTTATGCTCACCAATATTATTATTATGCATTTCAATTTTTTTATTTAATTCTGTTGATAAATTTTTCTTTTCATTCAATTCCTTCAACAAACTTAATGGCTTGCTTTCTTTTTGTAGTTGATTAATTTCATTTTTTAATGCTTCCTTCTCGGACTCAACATCAGCACCAATAATTCCACGACTTTCCAAAAATTTCTCTCGAATCATTTTCTCAATATCTGAATAATCTTTTTCGTCATTAAACAGATTATAAGCCTTACTTGTTTGTTCCATAAACATCTTCATAGACTCAATATCACGAAGTTCATCAGTAGTTTGGTATGTTATACCTTCATCATCAATTCTTGAGAAATCAGCAAGCCATCCAAGCAGTATAACAATGTTATTAAAGCAATGTGGTGCATTTGGTGTTTTTAATGATGATTTGTTGAAATTGTAAGGATAATTGAGTTGCATTAATAAATTGTATAAGAAATCAATGTAATTTGTGTTGAAATCTTTTGGTACATTGCCACAAATTGGTTTTAAAAAGTATTGAAGGATGGATATGAAATTTGAGAGAGTCATTGACTTTAATCCTTTGTGTACCAATTCATTGAAGCAATCTTGCTTTGATAACTGTTCCATGATTTGTTGATATTTCAAATTAACAATATCTTTATTTTCTTGTGGCTTTTCCTTCTCAACGGTCATTTGGACAGCAGTTAATCGATCTTTGGAACTGGATCGTATTGGTGTTTTTGCTGGTGTACGCATTGGAGTTGCTGAAACTCTTGGAATACTTGGACGTACATTTGAAGCTGCTGCTGATGTGCTGGGTCTTGAATTAGTTATTCTGCTATTTCTGTAAGTTGAAAAATGCAAGAAAAATTAAAAATTGATTTTTTACTGATTTATGATAGGTTTGTGGCATAATTTCATACCGTGCTGTTCGTTTGGTTGAACTAGGTTGAAACTCGCTTGTTCTTCTAGGTATTTGCGACATGATTCCTTAGTTTTTTAATTAATTTCACTTTTAATTTTTTTTTTTTTGTTTTTTTTTTTCTTCAAAATTAACGGAAAAAAGTTCATAACAGACTACCGACATTTCAAATATCTCCGTTAAAACCAAAATTCAAAATTTTTCAAAAAAATTCCCGTCGTTAAAATTTTTTAATTAAATTTGTTAATATGCCTTCAATCAAACTAGAAACCATCCAGTTTAGCTTATAGACACTTTATTAAGTATTATAAATAATTTTTTATCTGTTCAAATGAGTTAAAGTGTTATTTTTGATTAAATTAAAATTTTGTAAACAATAACAAACAAAATATGAATGTATTAGTGAACCAAATTTTTTGAAATATATTCTTTAATTTCTCTTTTACTACTAACTTGTATAATGTATAATGCAAAGAGAATCATTTATTAATCATCAAAGTTTAGTTTAAAGTTTAAAACTTTAAGCTAAACTCACATTAAAGAGTCAAATTTTGGTTATTAAAATTTCTTTTGTTTTGGAATTTCGAAGAATTCGGATCAAATGTCGAAGAAATCGAACTTAATGTCGAAGAAATTCGAAATGAAATGTCGGTAGTCTGGTTCATAACACAAAAATTTGAATTTTAAAAAACCGTTAAACTGGATTGTTTACATTTTTTCAGGCATTTAAAAAACTTTAAAATTTACATCAAATAAATTAAAGAGAATTATCATGTATAATGATGTTGATTGTGATATTTGCAAATTTAAATTCGAAGATAAAGCACTATACGGTGAATTCATTCGAGGGAAGAAGGTAGATGTGCATTATTACTGCTTATTAAGTGCTCAAGACATTCCACAAAAAGGTAACTAAATTTTTTAACATTAATTTAAAGATTTTAAGGTTACTAATAAGTTTATTTAATTAGGTACAAAATTAGGGATTCATGGATTCATAGAAAAGGACATTGAAGCATGTTTTCCAATATTAAAAGAACGAATTTGCTTTGTTTGTGAAGGAAATCATGCAGCTGTAAAATGTTCAGCAACAGGATGTGACAGGACATGGCATTATCCTTGTGGACGAAGAGCTAATTGCATTACTCAATTCTGTGATGAATTCAATTCCTACTGCTCAAAACATCATCCAGAAGAGAATGTCTTAAAACATGGTGGATATGCTCACTGCCTCGTCTGCTTCAAATTAATCTCATCAAATCATCCAGCAACCTGTATTTTATCAAAATGTTGTGCTGAAGCACCAAAATATTATCCAGAAAGACCATTAGAAGCTATAATATCTGAATGCTTTACACATTTCGGTTGTGTCCAAAGATATACAATAAATGCTGGATATGATGCTGTATGTATTAATTGTAATATGGATGGTATGACAAAAGATGAATGGCAGGAACAGATGCGTCGTCGTGGAATTTTTGTTCCCAAACAAATGGCAATATGGGAAGATGATGAATATTTTAAGAAACAAACTAAATGGCATTGCGAGCATATAAATTGCAAGACACCAAAAGTCACCAAGAATGTATGGACGTGCTATGTTTGTGGATGTTTTCCTCTTCATTTAAAATGCGCTGGTGTGACATCTCATGAGGAATATTATTGTCCAAAATGTTACGATCAGAGTTTTATTAATTTAATTCCAACAACATCCAAGAAGATTTGATCCAGAAAATATCCGTGAATTCTACAAAATAACTCAACATAAATATCCTAACTATATCTCTCATTCTCGAATTATACAGAACATACATCCACAAACAATTGCTGATTTATTAAAAATGTTAAAAAATTTTTAAAGAAATTATTTTTAACGGTTTTAAATTTTTCAAATTAAAAAAAAAATATCTCGGAAAAAATCATAAACAAAAAAAAAACTTTTCAATTTCGCAACATATTAATTTTCCGAAGAAATTAAAGATGTATCGATATACAGGACTAGTTAAAAACCTTCAAAATTGTTCAAGAATATCCATAATCACAAGTGTAAGCTATATTAATTAATATTTCAAATAATAAAATGATTTTTTAAAATTGTCACATTTCTCAAATTTCAGAATGTAAATAAATTAAATTTAGTAAGAAATTTTAGTCACATTAACAGTCGTGCATCGCCTGTCGTCCTGTTTGATAACAAGAAATTTGAAATTAGAACAAATGCAATAAGATTTGCAAGTTCCGATTCATTACTTGAAAATATCCCCGAACCACCACAAATTCCAGTACAGGAAGTAGCTGAGAAAGCTATAGAAAGTACACAGGCATTAGTTGAAGGTGCAGAACCGGCATTTAGTACATTAGGATTAGGTGGATGGTCGCCAGTTGGAATTGTGCAAAATTGTATGGAATTTCTTCACATTAGCTGTGACTTACCTTGGTGGACGACAATTTTGATAGGAACAATTTGTGTACGAACGATAATCTTTCCATTGGTCATTATGGCACAAAGAAATGGTGCAAAACTTGCTAATAATATGCCACAACTTCAAGTTTTACAAGCAAAAATGACAGAAGCACGTCAAAGTGGAAATGCCATAGAAGCTGCACGATATTCACAAGCTATGGTTGAATTTATGAAGGAAAAGAATGTTAATCCATTGAAAAATATGGTTGTACCATTGGCACAAGCACCACTCTTTATTTCCTTCTTTGTTGGATTACGTCAAATGGCAAATGCACCCGTTGAATCAATGAAGGAAGGAGGACTTTTTTGGTTCACAGATTTAACAATTGCTGATCAATTTTATGCATTACCAATTATCACTAGCTTAACAATGTTGGCAACAATTGAATTAGGAACAGATAGTGCCAGATTACAACATCAAAATATGCAAACAATGAAATATGTCCTTCGTGCATTACCATTTGTAATTTTACCATTTACAATCAATTTTCCGGGTGCAATTGTTACATATTGGACATTCAGTAACATTATTTCACTCATTCAAGTGTCATTTTTAAGAATACCAGCTGTTCGTGAATACTTTAAGATTGATAAAGTTGTACCACAAAAAGTTGCACCAGTCAAGAAGAAGGGATTTACAGAAGGACTTAAAGATTCATGGACAAATATGAAAATTACAAGAGAATTGGAAGAACGTAAACGTCTTGACGAGATTTTATTCCAAAAAGCAGCAAAAGGATCTATCCAAAAGACCTATAAATATGATCCAACGAAACCAAAACCAGCCTCAGTAATGGACGCAAAAAAACGATAATTTAATTGGTTTTTTATGCTGTACCTTAGTAACTTATAATTTTTTTTTTTATTAAGATTTTCAATTAATAAAGAGATGTTCATCGATTAGATCTATTAGCGATACATTGATTAACGACCTCAAGTAATGTTGAATTTTCTAAACTTGCAGATATTCTCTCCTTATCAGCTAATTGCTTATTTATAGCATTCTCTGACGAGTGTGTACCGGGTGTTATTTGGACAGTTATTTTAAATCGTGGTGGAAGAGATCGGAGTAATTTTACACGAATACTTAATCCAATAAGCGTTGCCATACTATAAATGAGAATTTAATGACATTATTTATTATTATTGAGTATAAAGGAAGTAAGTAATTTTGATAAGAAGTGACATTGTAAGTACCTGCAATGTGGAATTGTAGGCGTAAATAAAATACGAATTGAATTGTTGTCATTATCAACTTCAACACGACTTTCCTCTAATACATGCAATTCTTCTAATGTCAATGGATGCTCTGGATCATTAATATTTCTAATTAAGTCTGTGTGTGTATAAAAATAGAATTTATTTACATAAATGAAAAAAATGCAATTTTATATTAGGAAAATGCGAGAAAAATTACCAAAAACCTCTCTTGAATCAATTGGATCGACTGCTGTCTCATTTAGTTCACTTTCCGTAATTGGACGTTCATCAGACTTCTTAAATATATTCGGGTTTATATTTTCTAATTCCATTTTATAGACTTTTTAATGCAATTTATAGAACTTAAAAATTATCTTCTAAACAAAACATAAATTCTGGTGCGAGGAATGGACACTCTAAGAAAAATTATTCTATGATAAATTTGAAATATTATTACCTGAGAAAAAGTAAACAATTGGTTATCATCGCTTGAAAAATCCGAGATGACTTGATGTTTTTGAAATTTTGAAAACCGTTATTTAAATTGCTGTATTTATTCAAGAAACTAATATTTAATCAATTTTTTATATTAATCTACATGTTTAACTACAAATACTATAAAGTATAATACAAATTATATTATTTTTGACTGCTTTTGACAAATTCTATCATTTTAAGAAATTTTGATCAAAAAACTCAAAAATAACGGTCAAAAAAATTCAAATCCATTAAAAAAAGTCAAAATATTTTCAGAGTTTATTTTGTCAGATTTTAAAAAATTTTAATTTTCTCACAATTCTCACGAAATATTGGATTTATCATAAAGGAATCATTTAATAATACTAATAAATTCACATTAAGTACTAAACGGAAGTATAATTGATATCCAAAAGCAGGCAAAATTAAAGGATATTGTGAAATCGAAATTTTGAAATATAAAAAAAAAATATTAGAAAAAGTGAAAATTTTTAATCGAGAAAATATTAAAAAGGAATTTTCTTAGTAAAAAACGGACTGAAAATTACATGAATTGGACTGTTTTTAATGAATTTTTATAAGTAGAATAGAGTAAATTAAGTTGAACAAAAGTGTGGATTACAGTGAAGAAAAAAAACTTCCAGCAAAAAAGATCCAGAAAAAAGACAACAACAAAGAAAAAACAGCTGACTTGCTGAACAAAATAATTGAATGATTTTGTGTCTTATTCTTATGAAATTCACATAATTAACATTGTGGGGATTAAATAAATTAGTTTATAATTAAAATTAACTAAATTTCATAAAATTTCGTTCAAAAATTATTTAAAAAGTGAATAGAAGTGAATTATTTGAAACGCAATAAACAACAACAAGCAAACATCACACAGCACAGTAAGAAAAAAGGGAGAGTTGAAATCGACATATTTAAAAGCAAACTAAGAATTGTGTCAAAAAAAATTACTACAATTAGAAAAATAAATCAAATATGAATCGTAATCATCGTACGCGCCTCAAAGAGCAACTTTTCCTTGATGGCGATAAGCCATCATTACTCGAGACAGTCTTTAAATTTTTGGCCAACAATCTAAGCTTGATTAGTCAACTTAATACTGAAACTAACACATGGGAATTAAAAGATGATGTGATTATACCGAATGAAATTTGTGATAGGTAAGTTACACACATTATTTTATTTTATTATTGACTTGACTCCATTATTTCTGTTCCTGAACAGATTAATTATTGATATTTACAATTATGTGACATTTTCGAGACCTCTCTCGCTCCCCCATACACACACAAAATTATTAATGATTTTTTTTTTTCGTTTTCTTTTTGTTCTGAAACGTAACTGAGGAGTAGATAAGAGAAAAAAAAACCATTGACCATTACTATTTAAAGGGGGTCCTCGATTTGAATAACCAAAAATTTCCCATACAAAATTTCAAATTTTCATTTTTAACTGTCATTTTTCAAACATTTTGATTAGAAAATTTTTAGAACAAAATAATTGTTCAAATTGAGGACTCCCTTTATATATTGTTTTGATTTTTTGTGTGTATGTAGATTCATGTATATGTGGTAATCATGACGTAATTTTTCATGCCCACATTTATGACTCGATGAAAAAAAAAATAAAAAAATCACATGTGCATCATAAAATTCTTTCACTACATTCATAATTCATCGATAGAGACTTATATAGCTTTATCAGAATGTCAAAAAAGTTAATAGACATGTTTTTCTTCTCTCTCTTCAATATGTCGTCGTCAATCAGATCAATATATTATTATGTATGCATATTAAAGAAGAAAATGAGATAAGAATAATGCTAGAAACAGGTTTAGCTTAGTGTAGAAAAAAATAACACAAACATTTATGTATGCATTGCTACTACTGATCTACTGACAACTTTACGCGTAAAAACAATGTCGAGCCCTTCAAAAAATATAAAAAAAATTTTGCTACTGCTTTAATGCATCATCAATATTTCACCTTAACATTGACGTACAGGGGGTCCTCGATTTGCGTCACTTCGATTTGCATTATTTCGATTTGCGTTACAAAAATTTTATATACCAAAATATTCGATTTGCATTATATTTTGACCGTTATTTCGATTTGCATTATGTTTTTGTTGATATTTTTGTTTACAAAAAGCTTAACGTCTTTAAAAAATTCAAATTTTTACCACATTTTGCAGCAAAAATTTTTTGTTTACAAATCAAAACAAAGAAAAATATTTGTAATTTTTCTGTAAAATTTATTTTAGCTTTTGAAATGCAATTTAATTGTATTTAATGTTAAATATTTATCGCAATAAGTAATGGCACGTTCTTAATTTAACTTTCTTCTATGCTAACACATAAATTTTAAAGAAAAGTCAAGTCTTATAATAATATGTATTTTTTTTGGTAAAATTTTCTTGAATTGAATATTTAATTAACATGAAATGCTTCAAGTAAGACAGTAATATGCAATATTAACATTTTGCATTAGAATTAAGAGAAAAATCTTATCAAAAAACTCAAAATATTTACATATTTTTGAGTTCAGGAACCAAATTGAAAATTTGTATGGATTTCTTTGTTCGATTTGCGTCATTTCGATTTGCATAACATTTTTCCGGTCCCAAACAGTAACGCAAATCGAGGACCCCCTGTATGTATTTTGTACTGATTAGAGCTGATTTTTTTTTTTTTCATCAATAGAAAATGTAGAACTGAGCTTAATATGGAATTACATATACAATAACGTTTATTCTCTCACTTCCTATGTTCAAATTACTGAAAGGTGATAGGTTCTATGTGCAATGAAAAATATGTCAAGATTCAATTTGATCGTTCGTTGTTAACAAAAAGTTTAAAAAAAGTTTTATAAATATTTAAAATTAAATAATTGGAATTTATAACGCATTTTTTAAAAATCATAAATTCAAATTTTGGAATTTGCAACGTTTTTTAAAAGATCGAAAGTTTAATTATTTGAATTCGTAACAAATTTTAAAAATTCGAGAATTGGAGTTTTTATGATTTATTTTAAAAATTAAAAAATTGGAATTTATAACGTATTTTAAAAATTCAAAAACTGTAATTTATAACGTATTTTAAAAATTCAAAAATTAAAATTTATAACGTATTTTAAAAATTCAAAAATTAAAATTTTTAAATTTATAACGTATCTTAAAAATTCAAAAAATTATCGACAAACATATAATTAAAGATACGTTGAATTTTTGAAAAATTATCAAAAGTTTTGTAACGATCAAATTTCCAAAAATTTCAAACAAATATGCAAAAAAAATCAAATTAACCAAAAATAAGCTCCATACTTATTTGGCCATTCGGTGTTAAATTCCATCATGTCTGATCGTGTTACTTGTTTGAGTTATTTGAGATATTTTTGTTATTTTTTTACATAAATCAACATTTCCCGCATAACTTTAAGCATTTCTTTAATGTTATGAATTGATCAATTACTTAAGCATGAAATTATCCAACAACTTACTAAAAATATAATAGCTTATTATTCTTTTTATTTTGGTGAATGGCACTAATAATAGAATTATAATATAAAAAATATTATTTTGTAATTTGTTTCTTTTTTGTCTATTTTAACTTCCGTCTCACTCTCACTCTTCGATGATCAATTTGATTTAATTATTTAAGAATGAGTATATATAAAAATAGACATAAGTAGTGGCTCTTCTATATTTGTATGTATATTTACTTATGACTTAAAATTTAAAGCAAAATGAGAGATTTTTTTATGATTCTTTTTAATACAGTAATGCTGCATAGAAGGTGATGTCATTTTGTCTGCTGTAATTTTAATTGAACATACTCTCATTTTATATTGAAACTGTATCGCACTGACATTGATGAGCTTCATTGAACTTGAGATTTTATTGTTTATAGTTTTTTATTGGGATTGTGATTTTTTTGAATTAGAATTAGAATTCAAATTTTTTGTAATTTGTAATGGAATTAATTTTCTAAGAAGAAAAAATTTAAAACTTTTTCTTTTCAATTAAAAAAAAAAATCAAATCTTATAAATTTTAATTCTATTATTCAATTTATAATTTAATCTAAATTTAAGCTAATTTAAGTTTACTGAATTTGAATTTTTAAAAAATAAAATTAATCTTCCCAAAATTGTTAAAAATGCATCTTCAAAATCCCAAATAAAATTACACGCTATGCATGTAAGTTAATAAGAAACTATGAAATTTCTATAAAAAATCTAAAAATTCCAAAAAATAAAGTTTCAAAAAAATCGTTTAAAAGTAAGTTTTAAACACTTCCAAAAGAACATTTTAAGGCTAAATTCTTGTCGAGGTTATGAAAATAATAAACTTTGAAACTTGTGAAATATTTTATGAAAAAAATTTAATTTGTTTATGACTTAATGCTGCAATTCATCTTTTCGATTGTTTGTTCAAAACTTTTACACCCAACAACTGCGAAGAGACTAAACAGAAGTTGATTTCGAATCATTTGAAAAATTCCCGCACTTTTTTTTCGGACGAATTTAAAATTTTCGAAATTACTTTAAAATAAATTTAACTAAAAATGAATATTTTAAAGCTCGATTACATTAAGTTAATCATTTAAAATACTTTCTTAGTTTATAAATTAGCTTAATCAGCAATCATGATAATAATTAAGCTAAATTTTGAATATTTTTTGGATCAATTTTATTTTTTTCAATCAATGTAAACAAACATGCTTGTTTACAAAAAATTTCGAAAACTAATGCACAATTTTTTGCAAAAACTTATTAAAAACAGATGAATAATGATTAACAAAGTTTAATTATGCAATAATCTGTTTTTAAAATTAAAAATAAAGTCTCAATGACAGAAATAAATTAATTTAAAGGAGAAAAGGAAATAACGGAAAGTTTAAATTCAAATTTATTCCGAAAATTAGATCCGGAATATCGAAAATTAGTTCTCGTCCGCAGTCGTTGGTTTTACACCTTGCCGTTTTCATTCGTTTGGAAGTTTTGATTCATTCTTTATGAATGACTGAAAAAAAGGATGACTGTATGATTTATTGTTTTAATTTCTCAAATTAAAGATATTTCATTAAAATTTACACAGTTTTCAATAATCTGAGTAATTTGAAGATTCCGAAAAATTGTAATATTCAAAATTTTGTGGGTTGGTGTTCTTCTATCAATTCCAAAATTGTTTTAATGTCAATTTTATAGGTATAAAATTTGAGTTTTTTAACAAAATTGTGTGCGGTTTAATTTTATAAGGAAATGCATTATGACTTATATAAAAGCATGCATCTTCTTCATGAATGATGAATCACTTGCCATTAATTAATCATCAAATTAAACTTATGAAATCATTATTTCGTTATTTTGTGTTATTTAAAAAAAAAAGATTTAATCTTTAAAAATCTATTAAACACATTTCTAATTTTATTTGAAAGTTAAAATGATATTTTTGAAAAGATTAAATTATGAAAATAAATTGCGGAACTAAATGTATTAATTTTAAAGAATTTGAATGTATTACATCAATATATATATATGTGTTAATATAGAAAAGTGCCCGTTATTTTTTTCAAATTTTTGAAAAAATTTACTAACACTATCAAATTTTTAATACAAAAAACTGAGCAACTCAACTGAGCTATGGTCGTCGCATGGTCGTCGCTCAGTTGTATGAACACATATATATATATTGTATTACATTTAGTTATGCACTGCGTAAGTTATTGTCCATTTAGGATGAAAAAGTATTATATGAAAGTTTAAATTTTATAACTAAAACTTTTTGATTAAATTTATTATTTATTATATTAATATATAAATTATAATGTAGATTAAGTTCAATTCTAATCTAGTATGTCTCTACTTTAAATTAAATTTAACGTTCTATGAACATTTCAAACAATTTCTTTAATTCTAAATACTTAAAATTCAAATAAGAGGTCGTTTATAAATGACGTCCAAGGAGGGGTTGAGGTCGAGTGCAATAGAATTTCTTAAAATTATATTGTACTTTTTTTAAAAAAATGACCGTTAATTTCGGACGTCATTTATTAACGACCCCTAATTTTAAAACCTTAAAATATCCTAAAACTCATGAAAATTCAATTCATTACATCGAAAACCCTCCAAAAAACGAAACAAATTCTTCACAAAAACTCTGTAAGAAGAACAAAAAAAGTGATGACATCTGCAATAGTTTTTCCATTTGTTTTAAAATTCAACACAGAAAAAAACAAGTATAACGGTGGTCACTCGTGACCGACGAAAGCGCATTTTCCGCGATCAGTAAATACACAAAGAATTAAAACCCCAAAAGTACAAAGCCAAATATTTAACTATAACCATTCTTTATTTATCCAAAAATTTAAATTTGACAGAAAAAAATGGATGAAAAACACTATGCAACATAGAATTAAAAAAAAAGCAAAAAAGTATTTGGTCATGGGCTAGGTTTGAACCCAAGACCCTCATGATAGAAGTCGCGCACTCTATCACTTACGCCACTGATGCTCTTTTATTGAAATTTACATGTGACAATTTGATTATTTATATTGATGAGTTTTTTTTTTAATAAAAGTGATTTATTTTTCAATTTTCACAAAATTTTCCGGAAAAACTATGAAAAATCCATGAAAATAGATAACTAAACAACTAAAATATCAAAAAAAATATAAGAAAGTAATTATCTATGAAAATTGTATGAAAATTTGTCATCGGTGGGATTCGAACCGAGGACAGCTAAGGTTTTGAAAAGTCAACATTTTAGTGCATTCGACCACACTAACACATACAAAGAAATGGCATTTTTGGCACTTTTTACGCTGGTTCCAGCAGAGGAAGTGACCATTCGTGCTGATTTTTGGTTACATGGTAGCCAGACATGTCACACACATTTTAAGCCAAAAACCGCATCAAAAAAGCTTAATCCCTAGGAGGAGATGCGATGACAGACAGACAGACAGACGGACAGACAGACAGACAGACAAAGTGCGGATAATAGCGTCCTTTTCCCAAGAGGAAAATGCGCTAAAAAGTTGAATGAATGAAAGTGAAACCCAAAAAATAAATAGACAGCACAGCATAGAAAGATACAATGTCACTCATTTCATTATGGAAAAAAAATATGTTGAATAAAAACAATGAAAATGAAAATGAACAAAAAAAAACTAACTTACATCATCATAATGCATTCAAGGTTTTTATTATAGCATTAACATAAAACTCCTCAGTAACTGTAAATGTTGTTTATGTTAAATTGGGTCGTGCGTTAAGCAGGTCTATTTCCGTTTGAAAATTTTATCAAAATATCCCGTAACTTACCTTTAAGAAATCAATTGTAAATGGCCCTTCCTCTAAAATCAGTAAATTTCTCATGAGAAGTAATACTATATTTTTCGATTGTTTGGTGTTGTTGTGCATGGAAAAAGTAAGTTTATTCGGTCGATTGCAAGCATAAAATGTATAAAAGCTATTGATTTGGAATTTTTGGCAATGCTTCTTTCTTCCTTTCTTTTTTGAACATTAAGTTTAAGTTTATGGATGTCTTGAGTATAAATAAAAAATTTTAAGTGTTGAGTCATGCAAAAGTATGTCGGATGTAAATATATAGAACTGTAATCAATTTTATCGAGGTGGGTCAAATTCAGTGCAGTTTACTATTGCTTTGATTTTGGTTGTATGGTTGGATATCTTTCACATTCTGTTTTGCAAGCTTGAATCGGATCGTAAATGTTGAGCTTCTTAAATTGTTTATTCCTGAATTTCTATTGAGTTTTGTAGCTATTGTAAATGTATGAAGTTAGATTGATGGATTTAATTTCCAGGCACAGGAGCTGGATTCATTCCACCATTTTGGGGAGGTGGGGGTGGTCCATTTCCTGGGTTATTTTGATTTGATGGTCCCATTTGATTATTTGGCATGTTTTGATTTCCTTGTTGTCCTTGATTTGGTGGGGTTGGTGGTGGTGGTAAATTTTGGTTCTGTTGACCGTTATTTTGATTTGGACCCTGCTGACCATTTGGACCTTGATTATTTGCATTAGTGGGACCGTTTGGTCCTTGTTGACCATTTTGCTGCATATTTGGACCCTGTTGACCATTTTGTTGCAAATTTGGACTCTGCTGACCATTGAATTGATTTTGTTGATTATTTCCATTGCTATTAGGACCCTGTTGACCATTTAGCTGTTGATTTTGTGGACCATTGCTTGATTGTTGATTAAATCGATTATTTGATCCTTGCTGTCCATTGAAGAAACGTTGCTGTTGCTGACCAAATTGACCTTGTTGTCCAAAAAATTGCTGCTGACCAAATTGACCTTGTTGTCCAAATGATTGCTGCTGATTATTTCCCTGATTCCATTGATTATTAAAATTTTGTCCAAATCCTTGTTGTTGTCCAAAATTTCCAAATAAACCTTGACCAGAACTTTGTTGCTGATTGAAATTATTATCAAAATTTTGAGATTGAAATTTGTTATCAAATCCATAATCATTGAATCCTTGTTGCTGTTGATTGTATGGATTAAAGCTTTGTTGATTGAATCCGTTATTGCCAAATAAGCCCTGTTGTTGATTGAAACCTTGTTGCTGATTAAATCCCTGTTGATTGAAATCTTGTTGACCAAACAGTCCCTATTGCCCAAATCCCTGATTATTTTGATTAAATCCAGGATTGGAAGTAGTAGGACGTCTTGTTCTTCTACGTCCAAATTGTCCATTGACGTAGCAAACCTTAACAGTAATGAAGTAAGTTCTTGTTATTGTACAACTTTTATAATTTCGAACACTCGTAAGGAGCGAATCTGTTAGCTGTGAATGTCTGTACTTAATTTTGAAAGTTTCTAAAATACTTACTAATGCCAAAGTCAATAACAGTATAGTTAATTTTCTGAACATTTGTTCCGGATTTATTAAATCTTAAATGTAGTATAAAACTGATGAATGCTCGATATTCGATTCCTGCTTATATAGTTTAACTTTTGAGTGATAAAAAAAATATTCTAGAAATTTTACGGAAATCGTTAAAGTAAATATCAATAATTTAATTTATTCAAAACATCAACAAGTCCCTAAATTATAGTCCATAACTTAATCCAATGTAAAAGATAATAATATACCAACTTTTTTTTAATAATTTCAGATTTTTACAATTCTATCAAAGTTGCTCGTTGGACATAAATGACAGTTTTATTAACATTTTCAAAGATACAAATAGAACGCCATTAAAATTTGTCTCACTACGTAATGGCTCAATATCAGACGATGGAATGCGACATTTGTTAAATCATAAGTTAATATCATTATCATTATGGTATTGTGAGAAATTAACACATGCAACATGGCAGCATTTAGTTGCAAATGGAAGTGAATTAAAGAATTTAGAGTTGGGAAAATTGGTTGATGTGCTGAAGAATCACGAGCCAAATGAAAAGACACCATTAGATTTTCAATTAGCCCTACCAAAATTAAAACGTCTTGTGCTTAATGGCGTTGCACTTCAATCATCTGTTTCGTTTAGTCATTTACACGAGTTATCATATCTCGATCTTACAGCATGTCTTTTTGCTGACTTTTCACTTGAAAGTCTTATTCATCTTCCACAATTGCAAACATTAATATTATTTAATGTATGGCCATTGGAACGTGAAATACCAACGATATGTAAATTGAAGAATCTACGAATGTTAGATATTTCATTATCAAAGTCCATGATGCCTTCCTATTCATCACCTAATAAGACATTGGAATATATTGTCGAAAGTCTACCGTTATTAGAACATTTAGATATATCTGGAACTAATCTGTGAGTATATTTTCAAGTCATCGAATTTTTGGAATTTTCAACGGTCAAAAAATATTTGAATTTTTAAATCAAATTTTTGAAATTTTGGTGAATGTAAATTTTTTTTTAAATTTAATAATGCTTCAAGTTATGTCTGTAGACGAAAAGTTTATTACGTCTAAGTCATGACTTCATTATTTTTACCATAAGCACTTGCTGCAAATTTGCAAAATCGCTTTCGTGATGCTTTATTTATGAAGTAATAAATAACAATCTTTCAATCCTATTATGCGTAGAAACTGCAAAATTGTTTATGTTTACTTCAATTATTCATGTTTTTGCACAGATTTGTGTGCCTGCAAAAATCTTAAAATCTTTTCAATTGACCGATAAATCTCAAAAATATTAAAAATTCAAAAAATTTTTGACCGTTAAAAATTCAAAAAAATTTGACCGCTAAAAATTCAAAAAATTTTGACCGCTAAAAATTCAAAAAATTTTTGACCGTTAAAAATTCAAAAAAATTTTGACCGGTAATTTTTGAATATTTTTTGATCGTTAATTTTTTGAATATTTTTTGACCGTTATTTTCAAATATTATTTTTTAAACAATCAATTAATTTCAGGGCTGGAACAGGAGTAGCACAACAAGAAGCTACATGTGGCGGTCATAGTTCCGATATTCCAGGCTTAGCAAGTCGCGTTGAACGCCCATTGAAATTCTTAGGTTTATATGATACAACAAATTCGGCATGTCGTCGTCATGACATACCAGCATTAAAGATTGCTGGTGATGCTAACGAGGATCAAATTCTATTATCAGCCATTATGTATCAAGATCGTAATGAAATGCTCACCAAAGTGCTTAATGACTTGTATCATTTGCTTAGATTTGAGAATTGCACGCAAATTGACCGAGCATTACGGGCTGTGTTGATTGCAATGGATAAGCACATAAGCGTTAAACATATTCAAATATCGGGAAGTGCAACATTATTTTACATAGTAAAAAGTAAAGAAAAAGTCAAATTTGGATCGATACTAAAGAATCATATTATTCGTACTTTATTAAATGGAATGTCTGCTCATCTTTCGGATGACACAATGATGAGAAATGGATGTTTAACATTATGTCAATTTTCAATACCATCGGATGTTGTAAGTCCTTCATTTTACTATAAAATATTCTTTCATTATTTGCAAATTTAATTTACATGTTCAATTCTCTTTCTTTCTTACCTTTTCAGCTATTCGAGTATGAACGTCTTGTAAGAATTTTATTGCATGGTGTTAGTGATACAGAACAGAGCTTCGTACAGCGCATTGCTATTTATTTATTAAATTCTTTGGCATGTCAAGTTGATGGAAATCAGAAATTATTTTTAGGAAATCTTGGCGCAATTTCTGTAAGATTTGTAACCGTCATTTTTTGAATTTTTATTAACTGTTTTTAGCGCATTTTCCTCTTGGGAAAAGGACGCTATTATCCGCACTTTGTCCGTCTGTCTGTCTGTCTGTCTGTCTGTCTGTCTGTCTGTCTGTCTGTCTGTCACCGCATCTCCTCCTCAGGGTTAAGCTTTTTTGATGCGGTTTTTGGCTTAAAATGTGTGTAATATGTCTGGCTACCATGTAACCAAAAATCAGCACGAATGGTCACTTCCTCTGCTGGAACCAGCGTAAAAAGTACCAAAATGCCATTTCTTTGTATGTGTTAGTGTGGTCGAATGCACTAAAATGTTGACTTTTCAAAACCTTAGCTGTCCTCGGTTCGAATCCCACCGATGACAAAAATTTTTTTTTGCTTTTTTTGATACTTTTTTGATTTCTAATGACATATAATATTACATCATGTCATAATTTTCCATTTTCACAATTTTCCCGAGTTTTTCCGACGATTTTTGTTAAAATTTTCAATATTTTCATACAATTACTTTTTTTTATATTTTTTTGATATTTTAGTTGCTTAGTTTTCTATTTTCATGGATTTTTCATAATTTTTCCGGAAAATTTTGTGAAAATTGTAAAATAATTCACTTTTATTAAAAAAAACTCATCAATATAAATAATCAAATTGTCATGTAAAAATTTATAAAAAAAGAACAGAAGTGGCGTAAGTGTTGGAGCTCTCGGTTAATACCGTGGAGTCTAGGGTTCGATCCTAGCTCCCGGCAAGTTATTTTTTGCTTTTTTTACGCTCTTTTTTACTTTTTTGATTTCTTATGACATATAATATTTATTTATGTCATAATTTTCCATTTTCACGAATTTTCCAAGTTTTTCCGAGCATTTTTTTGAAAATTTTTAATATTTTCATACATTTTTCTGAAAAAATGATTTTTTTTTTTATATTTTAGCTGTTAAACTTTGCTTTTTCCTAGATTTTCATAATTTTTTCGAAAAGATTTGTATATATTATAAAAACTTACATTTATAAAAGAAATCTCATCAATATAAATAATCAAAATGTCACATTATAATTTAAATATAAAGAGCATCAGTGGCGTAAGTGGTAGAGTGTGAGGCTCCTACCTGAGAATCATGGGTTCAAATCTAGCCCGTGACCAAATACTTTTTTGCTTTTTTTTTTCATTCTATGTTGCATAATGTTTTTCTTCCATTTTTTTTGGTCAATTTTAAATTTTTGGGTAAATAAAGAATGGTTATAGTTAAATATTTGGCTTTGTACTTTTGGGGTTTTAATTCTTTTTGTATTTACTGATCGCGGAAAATGCGCTTTCGTCGGTCACGAGTGACCACCGTTATACTTGTTTTAAATTTATCCTTTAGACAATGCTGAACCTTATTAATGATCGTCTAAATCGAAAGGTATTTGATGATGTGATGGAAGTTGCATGGTCAACAATGTGGAATGTGACTGATGAAACAGCTATAAATTGTGAGAGATTTTTAGATGGTAAAGGCATGGAATATTTCTTAGGATGTTTAAGAGTAAGTTGTGTATTTCAATTGACTTCATATCCTCATTTTAATGCCATTATATCCATTTAATAGTGTTTCCCAGACAAAGATGAATTATTAAGGAATATGATGGGATTATTGGGGAATGTTGCAGAAGTAAAATCACTTCGACATCGTCTCATGACATCTGAGTACATTGCTGTCTTCTCAGAGCTTTTATTTTCAAATAGTGATGGAATTGAAGTAAGTTATAATGCTGCAGGCGTTTTAGCACACATTGCATCTGACGGTCCAGATGTATGGACAATTCAGACACCATCACGAGAAGACGTACTAAATAGAATGTATTCAGCAATTGATCGGTGGAATTTAGAGACAGAGAGAAACATTAATTATAGGAGTTTTGAGCCAATATTGAGTTTAATTAAATGTTATGAGACACCGGCTTGTCAAATTTGGGCTGTTTGGGCTTTAGCTAATTTAACTAAGGTGAGTTATTTGGATGAGAATTAAAATTCTTTAAAACTGTTGAAAATTTTCAAAATTAAATGTAAAAATCCCGTTAAATTTTGAATTTTTTAAATTTCGTTGAATTTAAATTTTGAATTTTTGAAAACCGCTAAAATGAATTTTTGAGATTTCGTTAAATTAAAATTTAAATGTCAAAAACCGTTGAAATTTGAATTTTAGAAGTTTCGTTGAATTTTTAAATTTAAATTTTGAATTTTTGAAAACCGTTGAAATTTAAATTTTTGAACGTTGCTGCAATTTCAAATATTAAAAAGCAGTTAAATTCATTCAATCATTGAAATCAAATAATAAGGTTACAAAGTAGCAGTTCTAATGCATTCATGCTGAAAATTATGAACTCTTACATGAAAGTCAATGACACAAAAACTAATAATTTCCTACTTCTATTTCCTCTTTCCGAAAAAAAAACTAGGTCTATCCTGAAAAGTACTGTAAACTAGTGGAGCAAGAACACGGCGTGAAGCTATTGATGGATTTAATGGATCACATGGAAACATGCGAAAAACTCAAAGAATTAGCACAAATAGTTCTGACTAATATCGATCAGAATAATCAGAAATATATGGAGGAATAATATTAGTTGTACGAAATGATGGTGGCACCTTGATAAAAAAAAAATAAATATCTTGAGAAATAATAAAAGTCACCATCATTTAAGGTCAAATAGAATTATTAATCGTTCTAGTTACGTTAGTCTTTTTGTTGTTGAGAAAATAGTGTTTTATTATCTTTTCTTTTGTCTCTCAAGGATATTAATTTGTTTAATTTATAATTTTTTTTTGTGGAAATTTCTTTCAGAATTTCGTTAATTAAGAAGAGATAAGAAAAAAAAACATTAATTTGATTAAAATGTTGATTAAAGAATATATATATTAATGATTTTTAAGCATTTTAACATGAATGATGTAAATAAATAATTAAAAAAAAAAATAATAAAAACTTTTGAATCTGCGTCGAGGTAAAAATGATTAAAAAGGAAATTAGAGGAGATAGAAAAAAAATTAAAATAAAATCTAGAATCTAGTTATGAAACTCTTTTGCTATTCAACACCTTCTCTTCTCTTATAAAACACACAAGAAAAATAATGAAAAATTGTAAGAAGCAGCATCAGCAGTAGATTACCAAAGCAAAGAATTTTTTTATCCTTTTTTTGTCTGTTTGTTATGGATTGTAAAGAATTGACACACTTTGAACTTTTTATTTAAATTTAAAAAATTTATAGAAGATTGTAAAGAAAAAACTAATTAATTGGAATGTCGATACGAGAACAAGAAAAGTTTAAAGATTTTGTGCAAACGAGTTGCTTGAAAGCTATTTTTTCTACATTTAATGGAAGTTCTTGTCTTTTTGGAGCATAAAAAAAAATTATGATGTTTTTGTAGGGCTTAGAAATATTGTAAATTTTCATCTCCTAATAAATTTTCTCTAATTGTAAATAATTCTTGATGAATGGACGAATAAAATGCTATTTTTTGCTCATAAATATGAAATAGTAAACACAGCAAAGAAAATTGTATTGCAAGTCTTAAAAAATAATAAAAAAATTTGAACCTTGTGATTTAAAACCTTACAAATGTTGAATTTTAAAACCATTCAATTTCTTAAACCGTTCAAATTCTAAAATCTTGAACATTTGCATAGATTTGAAGAACATTGAAAAACTATTGTACTGTTTTGAAAACATTTGTATGGTTTCAAATCACAAATTTCAAATCCAAAAAAGCCGTTAAAACAGTCAAATAATAAAATTGATTTTTCTTTAAAAAAATATGAAAATAAAATTGCAATATCCTCTTAAATATTTATAAATAAAAAAGAAATTAAACAATTATTGTTACAATTAACATTATCTTTTACGTTTCATTTTAAATTCTTAAAATTATTTAGTTTTTGTGCAAGAATAACTGAAATAATGATAATAGAAAACCTAGTAATAAAAACTGATTTTTGGTCACGAAAAAAATTTGAATTAAACTTCAAAAGTATGCAATTTGAACTCGGACGTAGAATTAAAATTCAAATGCTGGAAAATATCAATTCTGACTCGAATTTTTTAAGAAAAATTTTCAAACGCTTGATTTTTGAAGTTTAATTCAATAATTTTCAAGCTGTTGAACCTTAACCACACCTATTTATCAATCTATACGTTTTGTAATAATATAATTTATATTTAATTCCTTTCCCATTTCCTTTTTTTCCTTTAAAAATTTGTTTTTTGAACTTATAAATATTAGAAATAAATTTTTAATTTTAATGACATTTAAATTTAATGAAATATTTTGAAAAAAAAAAAAAATGAGTTTTGTTCTTTTTGTGAAAATGAAAAAGATATGAGCGAAGAAATATATGAAAAAATTGAAAAATAACATTTAATTAAGTTTTATTTTATCATATAAAATTTTTTTAAAATTTATTTTGGGGTCGTTCATAAATGACGTCCGAAATTATCGGTCATTTTTCAAAAAAGAACAAAAGACTTCCTAGAATTTCTATTTTTTTCGATCTTTATTCTTGAACGTCATTTATGAACGACCCCGTTTGAAAAATTCAATCTTTTTTGAAAATTTGTTACTTTATTGTTTTTAGATTTACAGATTTTGCAGGTTCTCGTCAAATTTTTTAAGGTTAAAAAATTTTCTAACCTCAAAAACTACTTTCCAAATCCAAAATGATAAGTTTTTCTTGATCCACCTTTATTGTCATTTCCGTCATCATCACCATCATTTTTCTTCTTATTTCCAAAACTTCCCGTTCGTATGACATTATATCCACTTCCTCCAGTTATTGTATAATGATAATGCCGTCTATTTCCATTATTACGATTCCTTTGATCATTTTGCTGATCATAATCAGGTGTATTTTGATTTTGAGGAGGATCTGTTCTCGGTGGACGAGTTCTTGGTGGTCTAGTTTGTCTTTTTGTAGTTGATCTTGGACTTGTTGGCATACGAGTTGTTTTGGGTGGTCTTGTTCTTCTTGGGGTCGTAAATCTTGTAGTTCTTGGATATCTTGTTGTTGATCTGATTGGATAATAATTTGGAGGGAACTGATTATTAGGATATGGAGCTCTAGTTGTAGGATTCAGGAATAATCCAGATGGATAGTTGTATGCATAGTTAGGTTGTGAATAATAATAATAATCATTTGTCCCATAATCAGTGTAATTTCCTTGATAATAATCATATGAAGGATATGTTGCTGATGGATAGTATGGATAGTAACTTGGAGAATTCCATCCTGATATTAAACCTCCTTGATTGTTGTATGGATTATTGTTATAAGGATAATTGTTATTATTATTGTAAGGATTTACATTGAGCAGTCCACCATTGTTATACGGATTTGGATTATAATAAGGATTGCCGTAGTTATTATAATCATAATTTGGATACTGATTGAATCCTTGATAGTTGTAATTATATGCTGGATAATTATAGTTGTTATATCCTTGATTATTTACATTAAATAGTCCTGTGGAACTCTTTTTAGTTCGTGGAGTTTTTGTGGCCTTTCCTCCGAAACAAACCTGTTGAAATTTTGAACTAGCACTTGAATTTGCTTTAGTTTGATTATTCTAAACTTACAGACGTGGTCACTAGAACCAGCAAAAATATTTTCCACATCTGCGATGAAATGCCAGTTTTTAATCCAGAAAGTTAGAAAAGCCGACTATTTTTGGTTTTGAATTGGTTCCTTCTTTTATACCAAAAGCTAGTAAATTCATGGAATATAGGAAAATCCATAAACTTCAATTATAGGTTATGTATTGTAAAATAATAGACACAAACTGAATAAAATTATAGATATTTGTGTTATAATTGATGATGATCGTGGATTGAACTGTTTTTTGCTGGAAACTGTTAAAAATCAAAAACTGGCTGCGAAATTTTATTATTAAAATTGACACACCCATAAAAAATGGAAGTAAATGAAACTAAGAGTTATCTACTTTTTAAATATCTATATTTTGTTCGTTACCATCATTATAATAATTATTATTCCATATTTAAATTAACTACAAAAATTTCTTTTAATTATTTTTTTCATTTTCTTTTCTAAAACTTTCTTCTTCATATTTTGTGTATGTTACATTAACTAAAGTAAATTAAAGAAATGTTTTTAATTGTAATAAAGCAGACATTTGAAGGATTTCATGATTATATAAATTTAGATGGAGCTTCAATTTTGTTGGATTCTTGATTTATATTGGTTAAATGGTTGAGAATCTTTGAGGTTTTGTAAACTAAAGACAAATGGATTTAAAATTTCATCCAAGTTGACTTTATTTAAAAAAACAATCTTTTAATTTTAATTCTGTTAAATTCAACTAGAATTTTGAACAATTTTAAAAAATTTCAATAGATTTGAAAACTCTAATTAAATTTTTTAAAAATTTAAAAAATTTGGAAAATTTCGAAAAATTTCAATAAATTTGAAAATTTTAATTAAATTTTAAAAAATTTAAAAAAATTTGAAAATTTTTGAAAAATTTCAATAAATTTAAAAAATTAATCGAAAAGATATTTTTTTTATTAAAAGCTTTCCAAGTTTTAAATTTGACGAATTATATCATTTCATTAACTTTGAAGCTCATCTAAAAGAATGGAAAGGACAAAAATTAGAAATGTTTTATAGAAATTTTACTTTTTCACGTCTATTGTATATCGTCACATAATTTGCAATTACTTGAATTCTTTATTTATAAATTTGTGTAATTTTCCTTCACTTCTCTTTCCTTTTGAACAGTTTAACATTTAAATACAGACATTAATCTTAAAATCTTATTTTTAATTTATAAAATGAAGAATAAGTGTTCAGAAATATTGATCAAGTGCTTTTAAATTCATCACAATATGAATATTTAGTTGAAAAAGTTATTAAGTAGTTAAAAGTAGACAGAAAGTAAACTTTTGCTGACTTATGCAGCAAATTAAAATTGATTTATGTTAATCCTCAAAAACATCTCTAAATAGACATTTAATGACATTTAAGTTTAGTTTGTGATAACTTAAAATTATTTTATGAATTCTGAACTTGCCAAGTGCCACAGCTTTATACTCTCTAATTTAATTTCTTCAAAATATCAATTCTTCATTTAACAGCAAAATCTTACAAATATTTTTTTTTTATTTTTTTCTTTACATTTAAGAGCTTTAGTCAAAGTAAGCTTTTTAATTATTATAGAAATTACAATTTTTTTAATACCTAACATTAAAAGTTATAGTCAATATAATAATTATATCATATCGTAATAACACTAAAAATCTCATGCAATTTGCAAAAATTCCACATCCAAAAGTTGAAAAAACTTTTCTTAAAAATATCAAATTTGAGCTTTCAAAGTTTTTGAATTTCTCTCATTGTAAACCCAACACTTGAAAGCTTTTTACAAATCACGACGTCACTTTTGTTTTGTTTGTTTCTATTTCTTTTTTTAGTCTACGCTATGATCATAAGGTTATCTTCCATTTACACATAAATATGTTATATCAACATTCAATTATACATTTAGGAAGGATGTTTATTTTCTTGAAATTTCCACGGTCTATTACCATTTCCTACAAAAAAGTCGTTTCGAAATCTCAAAATAAGTTTTGGGCAATTTATGAGTAGAATACCACCCTGAATCTTTATGTTCCTAGGTCAATAGATGCTTTTTCTTACACTTAAGGAATTGTTCATTAGAATCGCATTTACCGGAAAATTGGATTTTTGAATCGATGATATCAAATTAAATTTTATTTTGATAAAAATACTCAAAATAAACTCTAGAGTTCACCCTGGGATATATTTAACTATTAAACATTTTTTGATAAAAATACTCAAAATAACTCTAGAGTATACCCTAGAGAGTACCCTCAGGATATACATTTAAGGTATGTCCGATCTGTGCCTTTTGGAACTTCTTAATCCTCAATTTATCAAATTTTTTACTAGAAACTGCCAATTCCTTCTCAATACCCTCAAATCTTATCAACATTCTCAAACCCAGCACATCCAACTCGACATAAATCCATGATAATAGTGTAATCGTGGAAGTTTCTTGCTCGAATCAGTCATTTTTGATTAACAAAAAAGGTAAGATCAATTAAGTTATGTGTTCTGACTCTATATCCTTGTCTATTATAATTTTATCATTTAAATATACTTGTAATTTCATAAGTAAATATTAGGTAAGTTCATTGTTTGTTTGTTTGTTTGTTTGTAGAGATTAATCATTAATCATTACATGTATATCAAGTTTGTAAATAAAACATATAAAGTTAAAACACACATATTATTATTATTTAGACGAGACGAGACGATACGAATACATTTTATATGTCGGATGTACTATGATCCTGATTCGATTCGGGTGGCTCATCGAGTAGTTCAGTCGACGATGATGAATCTTTTGGTGAACTAAGTGCTTTAGGCACTGGAAGTACTGATGGAATTTGTGAGAAATTCTCGTTAATTACATTCTTTAATTCTGATTCAGAATCTGGCTCATACCTTCGAACTGGAATATTTGATTTCTCACCTTCGAATGACTCTACATATCTAAATTCAAGTCTATCACGTTGCTTCTTTGACCTGTCTTCATTCTCTTGATAATCACTACTATCTTCCTCATTCAAGACCATTTCATCAATGTCATCTTCTCTGTCGACTTCCTGATATGGCGTCGTTGAAACTTGAGGATTTACTGATCGCAATGGTTCTTGGGTCTGTGATGCAAACTCATCATCCATTCTTGTATCATTTACATCATTATTATTTTGTGTTGTTGCTGCTGTCGTTGAAATTGGTGCTATATTTGGTTTATCAATGAGACTTCCATGAACTGGAATTGAATTAGCAGGAACAATGATTTGGACAATTGATGGTGTTTGCATCATTGGCATCTGATTTGGTGATAAAGGATGAAGCTGATTTGGTTGCATAATACTTGCCAATAATTCCATTGGTGGATGTTGCAATAAATTATTTGAAATTGAATCGACAGGAATTGGCAAGTGTTGTGGTACAATACATGTAGCAATTCCTGTCAAGCGTGCATGATACATTTCAAACATTCCAACTAGATGTGGGAGATTTTCATCGCATAAAACTGGATTTTCTGGAGAACATTAAATTAAAATACAATTTTAATACCTTTGAATATAAGAAACTAAATGTAAATTTCATCCTTACCTTGTAATAAAATTTCCAATTTAGCAACAACGCCATGATTCGAACATCGAGTATTTGAAACCAATTCGACCCCCATTGATGCAATTTCGTTATTAGATAAATCAGCTGTGCATAAAACAGGTAATCCATGAAAATCTTTTCCTGTTGTTGTCATCAAGTTATGTGATGCATTCAAGAGTTGTAGTGTTGGAAGATATGCCTGTAATTATATTTTGAATTGAAGGTGAATTAAAAAAGTTAAATCATGAGATTTAAATTTAATCCATTAGATTAAAAATCAATTCAGTGGATTTAAGAATTAAATTACCTTTGAAAAAGCTTCCAATGTCTTCAATCGATTTTTAGATAAATCGAGAATCTCCAACTCTTCCATCCTCTCAAAATCTTCTGCATGAATATTTTCTAGCAAATTATCTGACAAAATAAGACGTCTTAAATTTCCAAGTCCCGCTAAGACTCCATCGAGTGATTTTAATAAATTATTTCCCAACAACAATTGCGAGAGTAATGTAAGTGATGGCATTTCAGCAATATTTCCATTCCTGCCTGTCAACTTCTCAATACGATTATGTGACAAATCCAGAAGACGAAGCTTCATTAAACCATAAATCTCATGCATAGAAAATTCACGTAACAGGTTGTGGCTGAGATTCATGTAACGCAAATTTGTTACGTACAGCAGAGATTTATTTAATGAGGAAATTTGATTCGATGCCAATTGTATCTCATCAATATTTTCCGATTTAAGGAACTCGTCCTGTGCAAGATATTCAATATCATTATTTTCCAAATACAATCTTACGAGGGAGCTACGATGCGAAAATAATCCATCCAATGAACGCAAACGATTGTCATTGAAATAACATGTGTCGAGAGCAATAAGATTCTTTACTGTTTTTGGCAATCTCTCTAAATCATTGTGGGATGCCATCAACATAATCAGATTTGGTGCATCGGGTAATTCATCATCTAATGTTTTCAAATTATTTCCATTAATAAAGAGCATTTTCATATTTGTCAATTGCTGTAATGTTCCATTTAGAGATGGTACTTTATTTCGTCCAATGTGCAGGCTTGTTAATGTCGCTGGGAAGCAATCTTTCTCGAGTAATTCAATCTCATTTGATGCTATAACAAGGGTCTGCAAATTTTTCAATTTTGAAAAGTCATTACTTCTTATAGATCTGATTTTTCCTCTAGCTATATCCAATGTTCCCAAATTTGGCATATGTTCAAACGCTTCTCTCGGTATCTCTTGTATTGCATTATCAGACAAACTCAGGACTTCCACTTTTGTTAGATTTTGAAAGGTTTCCATTGGAACTGAACTGTTGTAATGAAATGAAAAGAGAAATAAAATAATGTATAGATTAATAATGTCAAAAACAAACATCTCATAAATTAATTGGGGTCAATAGACATTGAGAAATATTTTCTTTATTTTGCTTTTGTTCTTCGTTTTGAAAATATTAAGGAATGAGAGAAGATTGAAGGATTTGTGGGATTTTTGTCGAATTGAGCGCTTTTTCGGTGATAATTTTATGAAAAGACTATCAGTGTAACAGGGTCAGGTCGAGAACAATTGAATTTCCTAGAATTCTATTGTTCTTTTTTGAAAAATGACCGTTAATTTCAGACGTCATTTATGAACGACCCCATAGCTAAAGTAATAAAATGTTCATAAATTATTAATACAAGACATCCAGTTCTTATTAAACCAGACAAACCGACCAACATCCTTTCTAAAAATCTCAGCAACAGACCAAATAAACATTTTTTTGCGCACTCAACAGCCATCACTATGATAATTTTTTGTTTATAATATTTTTACGTCTACACTCATTTAAATAGAAACTGGTTCCATCACATAGTAAAATTAACTGCTACACAAATTTGTTACATTTTAATCAATTAATTTAATTCGCATTAAAACCATTTCTATCAAAGATAATGACTCGTATCTGTTGAAAGTGGCGCCTTCGTCAATCATTTTGGGTCTTAGTTATGCGAGAGTTTTGAGTAAAAAGGAATTTGATGTGTTGGTTATTTGAAAGGAACATGAAAGATAATCATTGAAAGTATTTTATTTTAATTTACATATGAAGCGTGCCAAAAAACCTTTTCTTTTTTCATATGTCTAGTGGAATTCTTCAATAAATTCTTATATTGACAAAAATATTGTAGTTGAATATGTCATTTGGATTGGAATTTTGAGCAAATAATAGCGGGAAATTGTGTCTAACGTATTTAGATAGTTCTTTGGTCAAGAATTGGTGAGATTCTATATTGAATCTATGTTAGAAGTTCTGAGATATTAAATTTTATCAAACATTAAAGTTCTTAGCTGGTTAAGTGCTTTTTAGGTTAGAAAATATTTATTTTGGATGTACTTAAATCAAATTAATGCAATTGACTTCTTTAAGGTCCATTCACTTAGTACGTCACGCTTTTTAGACCTCCTCCTCCCCTTTTGCTACGTTTTCTGTAAAAAAAAGATATTTTTTGTATGATCTGTTACAACGTCCTAGACCCTCTTCTCCCAAAAAGCAAATGTACTAAGTGAACGACCTCTTAACTCTTAACATTACACTTAACAATGCTTAATAATACTTTCAAACAGGAATTCTCAATTTAATTGAATCTATGACGACATTACAGCCAATTTCCAGTTCATTTTAAATCATAGCAGATTGCATTATCAATTTTCCACATGAAATGGGATTTTTAAGGCATAAAAAATCAAAGACACGCCTTCATTCCTTTAGTCTCTTGTAGATTATTCCTTAATCAATTTTAATAACAATCATTTGTAGTTTCCCAAGAAATTTTTCATGACCAACAAGTTCAACTTTATTCTATTTTTAAAAATTGACTCGCAATATCCTGAAAAAGATTAGAAGAAGTGCCAATACGAGGTTGTGAATGAATTAGAGCATTTTGCTATCAAAAATATTAAAAAAAAAAAATTAATGTTTTTGTTTACTCAGCACACAATAAGCGCCACATTGAGCATGAGATCTATTTGTGACCACAATCAGCAGAACAAAATTCAAAAAAAAAAAAATGGTTCAAATAATGTTTATTAGCCACTTATGAATCCGTTTCAGGTCAATGCAACCAGTACGCGACAATTATGTAATTTCCCACACATATTAAATTATTTTTTTTCTTATCAGTTAAATTCTCTATTGTTTGTCAATTTGAAGAAATGCTATACATAAGAGAACATATTGTCACATTTGAGGGAGTAAGCTGTAATATTGTAAACAAGTGAACCGAATCTGATGAAAGAATAAAAATCCACAATCAAGAAAAAATAAAATTGAAATTCAGTAAAAAAAATCGTTCGTGATAAGTGATTATTTACCATTTAAAAATATATAAAAAATTAATCTAGACGCCAGCCAGTCACAGTATCATCAGTTTTTTTTATTGCCCATTTACTTTTTTTTTCTTCGCTCGTAAAAATTGTTTTGAAAATAAAATAATGAAATCAAAATTTAATTCAATTAGGCGTCTGACAATATGTGTAAGAATTGAAAGAAAAGTCACTTTTATCAGTAGAAAAAAAAATTAATCAAAAAATTCCCACAATGTGAGAAATACGTATGGTTTATAGTGGATGATTATCTCGATGAATGACTAAGCTTGATGATAATTTATTTAATCAGTGAGTTGCATAGGAAATAACGTAGAAAATTGGAATTTCGAATGATTTTTTTGTGGTTTGACTTTAACGAATTAGTTTCACATTATGCTGTAATTTATGTTTAATTTTTTTTATTTTATTTTAGTTGAATTTTATCACCAATTTCAGCCTAAACTTATTGAAAATATTCAATTATAACGTTCAACAAAAACTTGGATTTTTAGATACTTCTCCCACCCCCTTGGACACAAAATCTTCAAATAAACAAAAAACCTATTATTTAAGACTGCCACACAGTTTCAGACCTCTACCCACCCAAAAATTTTGCATCATAAATGAACGACCCTTATTTTAAAAATTACAAAATGCTTTAAATTGTTCAACTTTCTACAAATTTCTCGAAGATATCTTTTGAAACTCTATCTAGAACAAATTCATACATTCGATTCCATTTAGGCATTTCAATTTCATTATCCAATTGGGTTCAATTTTTTGACTAATTTTTTCAAAAACCATCAAAACTAAAATTGAATTTTAATTTAGAGAACTTAATTTCTCTAAATTATTGAAGAAATTTTATAGATTCAATCAATATAACTTTTATCTGTTAGGTATTTAATAATATTAAATTCAAAATTTAATTAAAAGAATAAAATTAAATTTTGAATTTGAATTAAATTCATTAAATTTATTCCAAGTCAAAAATTTTACAATTTTTTATATCAAAAGAATTTTCACCTTTGATTTTCATTTAGGTATTTCAAATTTTTTTATTATTATTCACCTAGTTTTCACAATTTAATCATTTATTTTATTATTTTCATAGATTTTCATTCAATTTTAAAATGCTAACAATAGATTTATAAATCCTTACTAAACAAAAAAATTCCGGTAATATAAATAGAAAGTCAAAGGTTCAATTTGGATGATTAATTATCACGTGTTTGAAATGAATAAAATGATTAAGCTTCTGTATTTACTTTAAATGAGCTGATATGAACATTTTAAGTGCATGTGACAATGCAAAAGGTGAAAATTTTTAATTTTTTTAAATAAAATTCAGATGACTTCCGTGTCTCTAAATTCTCTACATCCTCATTCCTAACTCATTCATAAATTTTCAATTAATTCACTTAAAATAAACCTCAGATTTATCAATATTTATAAACTTAATTCAAAATCAATCAAAACATGGAAACTCAGCACGAAGTTACACTTTTAGTTTCATTATAGCTTACATTTTCGATTCTAAGATTCAGGATAGTCATTTAGGCACGCTTAAAACTTTTTAAATGACACTAAATATGTGAATGTCATTTGTAAGAAAAATTTGCGTCATTCACGAGTTTAGTAGATGCACAATTTAATGACTTATTTACAATCAATCATTATCAATTTTTCATTCTTTTTTTATGTGCTGTGAGAGACTTTAATAGAAGACGCGCTTCTTAATTCTCATGATAATCAAATATTCATGTATCTGTAATTAAGATTACACACATTGTGTAGGAAAATGGAGATGGATTAATGATTAAATTGATCATAATTATTTTCTTCTTTTGTAATTTCATTGAAATTGACTGATGTGTCTTTACAATGTAAAATAGATGATCTGAACTTTATTTATCATAAGAATAAGAAGTTAGTTTAAAATTGAAGATTTATAATAATTTTAGAAATCAATTCTATCATAACGTTTGGTTTTAATTTGAATTATATCTAAATGAGGCATAGTTTTGTACCCTTTGTCTGAAAAAATTCAGTCTGTTTACAAACTTTAAACAACAAACATCATTTAGTTATAAGCCAATTTTAAGACAAATCGTAAACTGTTAAATTTAATAACTAAACAAATTTGGAAAGAGTTCACAAATCTATAACAGTCTAAAACAGAACAAATGGACAAAACAGTCCTTTCCGCATGAAAACTTCCAAAAAAATCCCCAAAAATTGAAGAATTGATAACTCTTGCGACATTAATGCTACAAATTGACACGAAGATCATCCAGAGTTGAAATCTGACATATATCTGTAAAAATACATTTTCTGTATACAGATATTATCTGTTCTCGGAAAGATTTTTTTCATCTGCATGCAGATCATCTGTATGCAGACATTATCTGCATGCAGATAAAATCTGAATGCAGAAAACAGATATCTGCAAAAAGAACAATAGAATCTGCATCCATCTGCAAAACAGATGAGCAGAATCTATCTGTTTGCAGATGATATCTGTAAACAGATCATCTGTATGCAGATGAAAAAAAACTTTCTGTTCGCAGATTCTGTCTGTATAAAGGTAATTTCTGTAGCAAATCTGTCTTTGTATCTGTTAACAGATATCTGCTTTTTCAACTCTGAGATCATCAATTAATAGATTTGATCAAGTGAAATTCCTAAAACGCGTGCCTTTCTTTACATTATCGATAGAGTTATTTAATTATCACTTAAAGTTGACAAATACTGACTATTGACTATCACAATCGCTTCTATATACTTAGTAATTTATGTACTTTATAAATTTATTTATTTTTGTTACGTTTAAACAGGCGCCACTATTATGAGACAAATTCTAATTGAAAAAAATAAGCATGACTTGATTAATTATTATATTTATTCCATTCTTCAGTGACTGACGAAGAAACGACTTTAATAAACAGAAGCTACTATATTAAAGAGCATAATTCATCCATGAAGCATTTTTCATGAAATTAATTAACGCATAAAACATAAAAAAAAAAAGTTTTCCGCAATTCTCATTCAAATATTAATATTTGAGGATATAATATCAATAAACAATGAAAATTCCTTCATGAAAGATGAAATAAAAGAAAAAAAGCATTAAAATTCTTCTCGTATGGATTTATCAATGAACTGAATCTCTCTCGTCTCTTACATTTTATTATTACTTTCAGTCTCATCATATCAAGTGATGCGTAAAAGAAGAAAAATCCTCTAAGATTGTGAAAGAAATGACGTAAAATTACACTCAGTAGATAATGTCAGTTAAATGACATTCTTCCATGCATTTAATGTTTTTAATAAAATTATGAGCATTTTGCTTTTGAATGTCTCGCTTTTGTCTCATGTGACGCCAAAGAAGAAATTTTTCTTTATTTTCTTATTTATTCTTTTTTAGTGACATACTGAACATTATTGTGTGTTATTGTCACATTCATCAAGTATTTAAGTTGTGAACTTCCTATATTTCACTTCTTTTTGTGCCAATATCGCTTGCGCTTCCAATTGAGATTAATTAATTTATGAATACAGAAGAGAGACTTATGTAAAGTGATCTACTAAAAGGTTTTAATTGATTTCAATGCACTGCGTGACTTGTTCTTGCGACGGCACTTTTTCAGTAAGGAATTTAAGGGATGAATATTTTGAATTTGTAGTTTACTGGATGTTAGATTAATTCATAAATTATGCTGCAATTTCATAACATTATTGCTGTTCCTGCATTGATTTCGCAGATAACACAAATATCATGAATCATAGATTCCTTAAAAGTACTATAGAATCAGAATCTGGCGTAATTATAAGTACGAAAAAATAACTTTTTATAATTATTTAAAAATAAACTAAACTGATAAAGAATTCCCCAGAAAAGTAGAATGATTGACATGTTTGGCATTGACAGTATTTTAATTTAAAGCAGTTTCAGTCACGTTTATTAATAATATATACGCAACTTTGCGAAGATTTGATAATCAAAATATTTTGACAATCCTTGACTGTAGCAATGTCAAATTAATTGAATTAAATCGTTCTGAACTCTCACGATACACATGCTGACGTCTAATGGGATTGTTTTCGGGACTTCCCTCGACAACAAATGATTCTGACAAATGCCACGCACAACTCTCATTGTAATCATTTCTTTTATTGTAGGCAGGCATAATAAAGGCAATTGATTATAAACGTGTGAAAATGATTGAACTAAATAAAAATATTTTTTTTATGAACTTGCTAATACACTTGATTAAGGCTTGCTGTTCTTAATAAAATTTTATTTCTGAGAATTTCTGAGACTTCTCATGGAACCAAAATTGCATTGAGTTTCTTTAAGAACATGAATGTAATACATTAGGTCAATTTTGTCTACTAGAAATTTTAACGTAATTTTAATTTTTAAAATCATTGAAAATTGCAGAAAATTTTAAAAACTGCTTCAAGGATGTGAAAAAAATGTTCTTCGACAATTGGAAGCACAAAGAGATGCCGCAAATTAATGATAGATTGCCAATAATATGATTGAACTTTTGACACAAAGAAAATTAAATTGGCACCAATAAAAAAGAGTTCAGCACTTTACAGAATTGCACTCGATTCGCACTAAATGATTTTTTTTTTTATTCAAAAAATAAAAATTCTTACCTTAAATTGTTGAAATTCAATCGTAGATTCTTAATATTCATATTCATCTCAGCAAATTGTCGCGTATCAAAGTCAAGCATCTGAGAATGAGTAATTCTCAGCCAAATTTGAAAATCAGGTGTAAATTTATTTTGTAAAACATTCACAACATGATTAAATGACTCCATTTTCTCACAAGTTACACTAATTGTATTAGCATACATATTGTGTGGTGCACAGGTGCATGGTGAGATTTCTGGTCGCACAGCACAATGTAAACTTGCACCGGCGGTGAATGAAAATATCGTATATAGTAGAGTAGCCATAATCAGGCTATAAAATGAATCCAATTTACACTTCAGATTCAATTTTATTGTTTTTCTTTTCTTTTCTTGCGTAGCCAGTAGCTTGACCTTATCCCCGACTACTACTATTGTTTAAAAGCGTCTTAATTTATTATGCGAATATTATTATGACTTTTAATCAATTTCCAATTTTCAGTTCACATTTACAACCTTTCTTATCGCGTGCTCAACACGATTTAAATGAAGAGAGTAAAAAAAATTAAAAATTGTGAATGAATGAATCTCTTGACTTGCTTAAAGTTTTTCCTCCACTTTAAATTTTTTCTTTTTTTTATTTTTTTATTTAAAATTTTCACTTCTTATCACATCTCTTTTATTTATTTTTTTATGAATGGTCAAATTATCTCCTTCATAAAACCAGAATTGTGGCTTTTATAATTTTTTTTTATCATTCAAAAAAATCTTTTTGTCTTTAAAATGTCATTTAACACTGTTCTCAGAGAATATAAAGGCATAGATATGATCCACTAGATCACAAAACTTCCTTCCTCCTTTTCCTATTATTTCGTGACTTCTTTTATTTTTTTATAAAAAAATATTTTTTTAAAAAAAATTTTCCACGCTTCTCCAAATGCGTCTTCTCAAGACCGAGTTCACTTCGAGAATGACTGACTGAATGTTATCTCACGAAACTCTAGTAAGGGAAAAAAATATATATATACACAAGTAGAGGAAAGAAAACAGACGATGATGATGAAAAAGAGAATATTTATTAAGAAAAGAAGAAAAAAAAAAGTTTTGTTGTTTTGATGTGAGTGAGAAACTCTCACAGTTCTTCTTCTGTATGAAGAACAAGGAGGAAAAAAAATATGATGAAGAAAGAAAAGTGTTTCTGTTTTGTCGAGGGGGCATTTCTTATTATACATTGTATCAGATTGATGTACTTTTTAGTGAAAATAACGATATTTGTCGTACAATTCATTGGTGAGAGCAGATTTACTTGAGATTATTGTTTACTTATATCACGCGGCGCTTGATTTATAAAATGGCTGTCTTCTTTTTGTGTTGCAATTGCGATTTAAGTGAAAATTCCTTTTATTTTTTTCTTATTTCTTTTTAACGGAAATTTAAATTTTGAATTTTTCTTAGGTGACTAAATTTGCTGAATACGCTGAATTGGAAATATTCAAAATCTTTTTGACCGTTATTTAGATAAAAAAAATTCAAATCTTTATTTTTGAAAACCAGAGTCAACAGATCACAAAATAAGCTGCAATTAAGCCAGTCAAACATCCAAAAACAATATAATTAAAGACTCAAAACATAAATTACAACAAAAATTCCATTAAATACCAAAAATTTTTAAAACCAAATTAATCTCACACATGTATCCTGCAATGTGATTAATGCCCGTACAGAATTTTCCAACAGATGAGACCAAGAAAAAATAAATATAAAAAATAAAATCAAAATTTATTGAAAATTAAAAGCTTTTAAAGCATTTTTAGTAATAAAAAGGTGGCGCCTGAAAATTAATTAAAATAAAAAAGAAATTATACCATTTAGTCTTCGAATCTTTTGTATACAGTTGTTGTATTTGTCTCTTGTGAGTTTCTTCATATTTCCGAAATTATAACAAGAACACACAAAAAAGTCTCGCTGATATTTTTTGAGCGAGTTCATGATTCATGAAATCTAGTTTTAGTCAGTAAATTTTGGAATTAAAAAGATTAAACAGACAGCTGAGAGTTCCAATCTTGAAATGAGTTCATTATCAGGACATTTACGCGGTAAAATTGCAATTATGACGTAGAATTTTGAGGTTATTGGTCAATATTTGAGAAATTGAGCATAATTTTGATGAATTTGGAGATGCGATCAGTTTTTGAGAGACCAAGCAGTGGAATTAACTTTTTTTGGAGAGTTTATTCGTTTAAACGTGAGTTCGAATCTCAGTATTGAGTAAATTTTAAAATACATATAAATACCCACCCCAATTAGTATGTATACACTACAATTAATTACTTCTATATCTCATGAATGTCTGTAAGCTTATATCTATCCAATTCCACAATGAACTGTTGGTTTGTAGGTTGTGGTACAATTGACTTCTGTATTAATTGAATCCGAATGTTTTTAGGTCAAAAATTTTCGATTTGATTTTATTTAATGAATACACGGGGTTCTCGATTTGAACAGTTGTTTTGTTCCAAAATTATCTAAAAAATGACCGCTAAAATGAAAATTTTAGCTTATTCAAATCAAGTCTGTTCAAATCGAGGACCCCCTGTATTATGTATTTTAGAACGAAAGAATCCTTTAAAGTAGGACAAGTCCTTACAGTCAGTATTATTCCAAAGTATCATGCTATAAAGCTTCAAATAAGGATACAAAACTCATCATCAGTAGATTTCCATGAAAACAAGCAACAAAATTTCACGAAAAACATTTCAAGGAACCACCATTTACAGAGCGAGAAAATTGTCTCAATTAAATCGGACATTAATGAATTTATAATTACGACTTGTTTTTCCATGGCTTCAATATTCATATAAATATAGGCCTGACATGGTGTGAACAGCTTTATTTATAGAAAGACATCCCCATTATCATTTTTATTTTTAGTGCGCGCTTCGAATTCTTCTTGTCTCTTACAATCTTTTTTTTGATGTATTTATAACGCGAAATTCCACACAAGACAGAGTGGCGTTGTAAAAATAGTAAGCTATTAATATTGTTTTTGATAGGTCTTTAATATTAAATCATTGGGCTAAGAATAACTCAAGAGACACAAGATTTACGATGATTCTCTTTTTTTTTGTTCGTAGGGCAACGACAGAACTCAGCATATCACCTGATCATTGGAAATAAAGTTTATCGAGAAAGATATCCTTATAAGTTCTGCGAACGAAAAGTATGAATTTTTTTTTATAAAAAATTGGCGTGGATGGAAGATTTTTATCAACAGGAATCAACAGACATGGATTTTTAGATAGACTTAGTGGTTGATATTAGTTTGAGGATCTAACAAGTTATTATTCGGTCTTGTGTTGATTTCGGGATTGATAATTAATTATATCTATTAGGTTTTGATCCCCAATAAATTTTTCGAGTGAGATTTCTGGATGGATTGTCGTAAACTGTTAATTCTATCAAAATAAAGGATCGATTCCTTAAATATCATCCATTAAAATATTGACCAAACCCGCTCTTTCCCACCTTCCAAAAATAATTCATAAAAAATTCTTATCAAATCTTCCAATTAAGGTTCTATAAAATCCAACTCATTCAATGACGCCCTCAATTTCCCATACAAAATTTTTACTCTTGTTGTCGTTGTCCCTCTCTCATTTTTATGATAATTTATAGGTTAGGCTGTAAAAATTTCATCTTATTTAATAATATGTCAACGAGATGGTGATAAAGTGATTTTTTATATTCTCGGCATTCTCAGCTGAGTGCACAAATGAAATGGTGGGAATTTTTTTTTTTTTTGTGTATTTATATTTTTGAAGAATTTTTAAAATATTTTGCTATTTTTATTGCGTAGGTGAGATACTTAAGATTGAGTATTTGAGGTATTGAGGAAAAACTGAGGAAAAATTACGTTATTAAGTTATAATTGGATTATGATGTCTTAGTTATTTTTTAATTCGTTCATAATATTTTTATTTCGTGTTGGACAACTGCTGAATGAAATTAATACTTTCTATTTTCTTTTTCTTTCTTTCTCATGAGATATGTCAAGCATTTCCTGAACCATCTTCTCACCACATGTTAATTCTACGACTTCCTTTATTTTTCCTTTAGATTTAACTCAACTTTATTATTATTTTAGGATTTTAAGAAATAAATGGAATAAATTTAGATTTTTTTAAAATGTCTTAATCTGTCTGTAATCAGGTAAATGAATAAAGATCTGTATTACTTCCTTTTGAAAATGTCAAAAATGGATGCAAATTTGAATCTAATGATGTTTATTTTGAAAAGAATCAAACAAAATGTCAAAAAAGGATTCAAATAAGCAAGAAAATACATTTACAATTTGTTTGACGGCTAGCTATGCTTAATCTTGACCTAAAAACGAAATCAACAGGATTCAGGATCCTTTAACAAATTAAAATTAAGATATTTTGTTAAATATAGGTTAACTATTTTTTTTTTAAATTCCATTTTGAAAACAAAGCAGCCATTTTGAAAACCAATGTTTTCCTTTTGATCATTAAAAACATCAATATCCAATGCTCATTTTACAGCAAATGTATCTCTAAGCAGCACCAAGCTCTACAAAAAATCAGGAATCATCTCTTTTCAACTTAAAGAATGATAAACAATCGTATTTATTCTCAACAAGGAAATTGATGATACAAGCAACAATATTACTTACAAGACTCAATGTCTGCCAATGTGAAAAAAGACAAGGCAATTGAGAATCAATTGAAAAATATCATATGATTTTGAAGTATTTGCATTCATAAAAAAAAATACAAATGTTGATTCCATAAAGTCTAAAGAGAATTTTGAAAAGTCACATTGGAAGAAAATGTTTTTGCACATGCCAATAAATCAATTATCAAGAGATCTTCAAGAATCGTATTTAAATTGATGTATTTTCTCAGGAATTTTTATAGATATACATTCTTTTTTCTCATCTGAAAATAAACAAACAGCAAAAAAAATCAAGCAGCTGTAAAGAGGAGGAAAATAAACTAATGGAATGACAAAAACAACAAAATGATGGGGGTTGATAAAGCAGTTACGTCTGTGTATCTTTTTGACTGAATTTTTCCCCACTTTTTGAACAAAATTTAGTAGGTATAACCTAAAAATTTTTGGTCGAAGTAAAATTTTTAAGTTTTAAAGCATTAAAATGACTGATTTTGTCATAGAATCTGTTGTTTCAAAAGTCCTAATGAACGTCATCAGTAGAGCAATATTGAAATTATTTGCATTTTTCTGTTATTTACAATTTCATCATTAATTTCTTTTCTCTTTTATCTCACGATTGCTCGAGGCAAGGAAGCAGTTCAACTAATCTAATGCATTACTTCGAATGACAAAAAGCAGCTATGTTGTTGATCAATTGAGTTTATAAATCAGGAAATCAATTTTACATTTCCGCTCTTTTTCCTCTTCACTTTTGCTTAATGCTTGATGCTAGCTGCTTCTTTACATTGTATATATAATCGAATGCTGCTAATCAATCAATTGAGTGAAAAGTTCTCTCAAATTAATTTAATTTGCCACTCCATATACACAAAATGTGGGAATCTTAAAGATCCAGTAAGTAACTTATACTCGAATTCATTCAACAAGTTCATGGTCATCAATTAGCAAGTGAATGAACTGATATTCTCGGAAGAAAAAATAAAACATACATAAATTTTAAGTAAGTAAATATGAATGAAACTGAAATATGAATGATTTTTTTTCTAGCATGCCAAAATCTTCATCTAAGTGGGATATGAAGGAGTGCGAGACTAAAGGGGAAGAGGAACTGGTAAAAAAGACTTTATTTGAATGGAGTTAAAGCGCAGAAAGGGGAAAATATTCCAAAATATTTAAATATAAACCCCCATCATTATCTTAAAATTTTAATATAAATAAATTTTGTAATTTCAAATTAGACCGTTTTACAGGTTAGAACCCCCATAAATCTGGATTTTTGATTGAAAATCTACAGAATTGAACAATTTCTACACTAAAAGAATCAATCTTGATACCTTAGACTCCAATCAAGACAGACATCCAGACATGCTACAAACTCCAAAAATTCTAACCTAAAAAAATCAAACCAGCAAAAAAAAATAAGTTTTTACGCCAAAGAAAAATCGGAATGAAAATATTATTCATTGACGTCGAAAGCATGCAGAAAATTTTAATTGATTCTAGGATGAGAGGCAGTCATCATCAACAGACAGCGTTTAATTTTGCACGTTTTCATTAGATGGAAATTAATATTTATTATACATTTTACGGATCTCAATGATCCTGTTTTAGCTGAGAAATTTCATCGAAAAATATTCGCACTTGTTTTTTTTTCCTCTTCAACGTCAAGTTTGCCTTGCCTGCCTGTAAGTGAGCAAAAAAAAAGCGAGATGCAAAAATAAAAAGGCGGAGGCATTTAGTGTCAGTGATATGATTTGTGAAAGAACTGAATGGATAAAGGGAATTCATAACATGGCAGCAAGCGAGCAAGCAAATACCTTACAATTCTTGGCGCCACTACATTTATCACATTGCGAGATAAAATTTTCATTTAAATGAGATTCACACACAAAAGATTCCACTTTCTGTGCTGATATTAATAGCTTTAATCCTCTCAACAGAGATCAAATTATAATAATCCATGTCTAATTGTCGTTCTTAATGCGATTGTCGAAATTCTTTTAAATACTCAATGCTTCCTCTTTCTTTCATAATCAGACACAAATTATATCAACTTGCTTATCGAGCATTTATACTAGTAATATTTCCCATTCCATTCCATTTAATATAATTCAGACATGTCCTTTCAATATATTCAATTTTATATTATTTATTACAAGTTCGCACGTTTCGACAGTCGTCGCACTGTTTGACTCAGGCGCCGTTTAGCATAGCAGAGTAAAAGACACAAAAAAAATTACACTAAGATCAAATTTCAGAGGAATGTTTCCTTGAATCATTTTGTCCATTTGTTGCTTTGAAGACATTAGTTATTGGTTCAGAGGTTTTGCAGGATATTTAGAGAGTTAAAATTGTTGGAATTAATATTTAAATTTCACGGGAATTTGTAACGGAAATTTAGAAGTTGAAATTCGTAAAATAAAAAAAAACTTTTCAAATGTGTCATTCAGAGTTCCAAACAGATGAGAACCGTACAATTCCTTGATAATTTGCAAAGTTTTGTCAAAAACAAGGATTTGTACGATTCTCATCTGTTTGCAACTCTGGTGTCATTTCAAACTTTAAAACCATACAAATACTATAATTTTGATTTCAAAGATTTACAACAGTTTTTATTTAGAACATCAAAACTGTACAAATGTTTAAAGTTTAAGCCTCAAATCCACTCAATTGTTTTCTCATTTTAAAATCCAAAAAACCGTTAAAAATTGAAAAAATCTTTGAATTTTCATACAAAGTTGCACAAGTAACAATTAAGAATGCGTTAAAGTCATTAATTATCAGTAACAACATTGGTTAGTTAAACGGTTGTCAAAATGTGTAATAGTGGCTAGTTCGAAAGAATTTATCAGATAAAAACACGACTTACATAGAAAGCCACGAACTTCCACGCCACTTATTGATAGACATTTTAACTGACAGATTACAATATATATAATAAAATATATAATATAAATTGAAATTTTAATCCTGCTAACATCCTATTTCATTGCTCTTTTAAAGTTTTGCTCAAGTTATTATTTTTGTTCGACCCATTATTACATTCACTCGCTTCGCTTCGTTCAGGATGTAAAAATTTGCTACTTTACACATCATTATCTCATAAAACTAAAATTTAGTAACGATTAGGGAAAATTTTCCCTTGTTCAGGATACAAAAATTTGTGAGCTACGCTCAACCTACTACTCTTCGCTTCGTTCCGTTTGACTATTATAGATTAGATACTCCACTTCGCTTCGCTTCGTTCCGTTCAACTATTATAGATTACAGGAATGTCGAACTCCACTTCGCTTCGCTTCGTTCCGTTCGACTGTCATAGATTACAGGAGTGTCGAACTCCACTTCGCTTCGCTTCGTTCCGTTCGACTGTCATAGATTACAGGAATGTCGAACTCCACTTCGCTTCGCTTCGTTCCATTCGACTGTCATAGATTACAGGAATGTCGAACTCCACTTCGCTTCGCTTCGTTCCGTTCGACTGTCATAGATTACAGGAGTGTCGAACTCCATTTCGCTTCGCTTCGTTCCGTTCGACTATTATAGATTACAGGAATGTCGAACTCCACTTCGCTTCGCTTCGTTCCGTTCGACTTTTATAGATTACAGTAATTTCGAACTCCACTTCGCTTCGCTTCGTTCCGTTCGACTTTTATAGATTACAGTAATGTCGAACTCCACTTCGCTTCGCTTCGTTCCGTTCGACTTTTATAGATTACAGGAATGTCGAACTCCACTTCGCTTCGCTTCGTTCCGTTCGACTGTCATAGATTACAGGAATGTCGAACTCCACTTCGCTTCGCTTCGTTCCGTTCGACTTTTATAGATTACAAGAGTGTCGAACTCCACTTCGCTTCGCTTCGTTCCGTTCGACTTTTATAGATTACAGGAATGTCGAACTCCACTTCGCTTCGCTTCGTTCCGTTCGACTTTTATAGATTACAGTAATGTCGAACTCCACTTCGCTTCGCTTCGTTCCGTTCGACTTTTATAGATTACAGGAATGTCGAACTCCACTTCGCTTCGCTTCGTTCCGTTCGACTGTCGTAGATTACAGGAATGTCGAACTCCACTTCGCTTCGCTTCGTTCCGTTCGACTTTTATAGATTACAGGAGTGTCGAACTCCACTTCGCTTCGCTTCGTTCCGTTCGACTTTTATAGATTACAGTCCTCCACTTCGCAGTAGATTACTCCACTTCGCTTCGCTTCGTTCCGTTCGACTGTCATAGATTACAGACGTATTGAACTCCACTTCGCTTCGCTTCGTTCCGTTCGACTGTCATAGATTACAGGAGTGTCGAACTCCACTTCGCTTCGCTTCGTTCCGTTCGATTTTTATAGATTACAGGAATGTCGAACTCCACTTCGCTTCGCTTCGTTCCGTTCGACTTTTATAGATTGCAGGAATGTCGAACTCCACTTCGCTTCGTTCTATTCGACTGCTATGGATTTCAGGGAAGTCAAACTTAACTTCGCTTTGGTTCACTCCGTTCAAACCTTTCAATATTCTATTAAGTAAAATCTAACAATACATAAAATGAGATTCAATGAGCATTCTTGATCATAAAATGAGATCCAGTGAGCATTAGTGGTCATGAAATGAGATTCAGTGAGCATTCATGATGATAAATTGAGATCCAGTGAGCATTTATGGTCATAAAGTGAGATTTTATAAGCATTAATGATCATAAAATGAGATCCAGTGAGCATTCATGATGATAAATTGAGATCCAGTGAGCATTTATGGTCATAAAGTGAGATTTTATAAGCATTCATGATCATAAAATGAGATCCAGTGATCATTCATGATCATAAAATTAGATCCAGTGAGCATTAATGGTCTTGAAATGAGATCCAGTGAGCATTAATTGTCTTTAAATGAGATCCAGTTAGCATTGATGATCATAAAAGGAGATCCAGTGAGCATTTATGGTCATAAAGTGAGATTTTTTAAGCATTCATGATCTTAAAATGAGATTTAGTGAGCATTTATAGTCTTAAATTGAGATCCAGTGAGCATTCATGGTCATAAAGTGAGATTTTATAAGCATTAATGATCATAAAATGAGATCCAGTGAGCATTCTTGATCATAAAATGAGATCCAGTGAGCATTAATGGTCTTGAAATGAGATCCAGTGAGCATTGATTGTCTTTAAATGATCCAGTTAGTATTGATGATCATAAAAGGAGATCCAGTGAGCATTCCTTTTAATTAATTGAGATCCAGTGAGCATTCATGATCAAAGAATGAGATCCAGTGAGCATTAATTGTCTTTAAATGAGATCCAGTTAGCATTGATGATCATAAAAGGAGATCCAGTGAGCATTTATGGTCATAAAGTGAGATTTTTAAGCATTCATGATCTTAAAATGAGATTTAGTGAGCATTTATAGTCTTAAATTGAGATCCAGTGAGCATTCATGGTCATAAAGTGAGATTTTATAAGCATTAATGATCATAAAATGAGATCCAGTGAGCATTCTTGATCATAAAATGAGATCCAGTGAGCATTCTTGATCATAAAATGAGATCCAGTGAGCATTCATGATCATAAAATGAGATCCAGCAACAATTTATTTCAAATAACTGAGATCCAGTAACATTTATGTCAAATAAATGAGATCCAGTATACATTTTCTCCTTTTTGATTACATGAAGCATGATCCAATTACTCTTAAGTCTAACACTGTCTTTAAACTTCCATAAATGATTGTGTTCATACAAATTTTACGTACGTAATTTTACGTAACGTAAACTTTACGTAACGTATGAAAACGTAAACAAAATTTTTTAGATTTTTTGTCAATCTTTATGATGTTATAACTTTTTATAGAAGCATTTTCAAGAAAAATTGCTACTATTTTTTTTGTAGCTCTTATGTTTAACTTTGATTTTATGCCACTTATCATTACTAACAGTTAAAATCTTGGCCTGTATCAAAAACCACGCAACTGTTGCAAAATTTGCAGTTTTTGGCAATTTTAGGTCACTTAATGGACATAAAGTCCAGATTTTATTCAGCACAATTTTGTTTTTAGGTACGATCTATCGAATCAAATAGAAGAAATTCTTAAGAAATGCTTCCCTGAAAAATTTTCCATACAAAAGTATGGATTTTTAACGGTTTTTTGCGTCTAGTTCCAACACAACGGAAGTGACCGGAACTAAACATGTCTAAGGTGATAGATATTTAAATTACCAATCGAATGAGACCAATAACGTTAAAATTGGTGCTTCCGTTGGCTCACAAAATCAAAAAAAGTGAAATTTTGCAACCTGCCCAAATCGAATAACTTGCACGCTTTGCGTGGAAGTTAATTAATGTTATTTATGCATAATGAAAAATTTGATTGGTAAAAGTTTATTGTTGGTTGTATAGTTTGGAGCATGTGTAGACCGAAGAATCGCAAAAAAAAGCTCGACAGGCATTTCTCGAGAAAGAAGGAAAAGAATATATATTTTTTTATGAAAATTGATATTTTGATACCATTTCAAATTGAATGTGTAAACGAATGAAATAAAATAAAATAAATTTGAGATCATAAAATTAAGATAAGCTAATGAAATAAAGTCAGTGGAGAGAAGAAAAAGAATTTTGGAAACCAGTAGCTGGCCATTAACTATGATATCATCTTGTTTAATTATTTGATATTTTTTACTCTCCTTCTTCTCTCCGTTGTCTTATTTCAGGCACCATCGTTTAGATAACGACACAAGGAATTTAAAAAAACACATGATTGAAATTATCATTAACATATTGATGGATAAAGCGTCTACAAGATAATTTTGCGAAACGCTTTTGAATGATAAAAGAATTGAAGCTGGATTTTGGTTTAAACATTTTAAAATTAATGAAATTTTTAACGGTTTTTTTAGTTTTGAATCTCATATAAATGTATGAAAATTCTGGAAAATTCAAATTTCAACAGTTTTGTAAAATTCAAATTTCAACAGTTTTGCAAAATTCAAATTTCAACAGTTTTGCAAAATTCAAATTCCAACGGTTTTGTAAAATTCAAATTCCAACAGTTTTGTAAAATTCAAATTCTAACGGTTTTGTAAAATTCAAATTCCAACGGTTTTGTAAAATTCAAACATTTTAACGATTTGTAATTTTAAATCTTGCAAAATTCCAATTCAAATTTCTAACGGTTATTTTTGGAAAATTTGTATTTTTGACGATTTTTTAAAGATTCAAACTTAAAATTTATCAAAAATGAATATTTTCCAAACAGAAATCGTCATTTATTTAATTGAAAGCGAACAACAATCCAGTCAATGTCTGAAAATGATCAAAACAACTCATTTAATAATCTGTAAAAAGAAGATCCAAAGTAAATTAGATTAGATGATGTCAATGCTGTGGAATTTAAAAAGACATTCTCGATATTAATTTTTTTATGTGAATTTCTTTTATTTTTCGCTTGTAACGGCGATTCATGCATAATTTTTTTGATACATTTTTCAAATAATTGAGGAAATTTCATTTTCCTATTTTTTCATTTCTCCAAAAAAATCTACATCAGAATCAAAAATTTTGACATGTTTTATATTTAAAAACCATAATTTATAATTATTTTCTTTATTCTTGTGTATGTGTAGTTGAATATGACAGGAAAAGAAGTTCATTTTTTCCAAATTTATAAACCATTCTTTTATTATTATTATTATTTAAAAAAAGTACTAAAAATTTTGTTTTTTAATTCATGAATGAGAACAAAAAAAGAATAAAATATAAAATAAAGAAGCTTGAATCCATTAATTCTCGGTAGAATTATTAATAATAATAATATTAAGATAGAAAACATCGATGAGAGAATATTTTTCATTTTTTTATCATTTTTTTTTTTTTCAAAAATCCAATCAGCCTAAATTGTGTTCATTTAAAATATTTTGATGAATTTGGATATTTTTCCGGTTCATAATCTGGATCATTCTTTAAACGTTGACTTATATTACCCTTAACCTCATCTTTATAAGCATTTTGAATTGCTGGATCATTGGAAATTGACGATACAATTTCATCTATCGGAGCATTGTTGCTTGAGGAACTGCCACCACTTGACGAAGACGGTCCTGATTTATTGTTCGCATGTAAAGCATTACGAACATCATCTGCTATTAAATGCTGAACATTTGTTGATGATTTCTTACTAAGTAAAACTTTACGACGTTTTGAAGACATTCCTGTTATATAAGCGTCTGAATATGTTGGTTGTGGACTCTATATTAATTAAAATAGAATAATAAATTTAAAATAGTTAAAAAATATTCAAAATATGATAATTAGTATCAACAAACCTGACGTCGTTGACGTGAAATGTCTCTAGTTATTATTGGCAACCAATTTGATGGAAATTGTGCATGCCATGGTTCTGATCGTTCAATTATCGGCAATGGATCATTTAACAAGTCCTCTTGTTGAATTGAATTGCTCGAATCTTCTTCATCCTCTTCCTCGATTATATTCATAGCAGCATCTTCCATAATTTCATCGTCTACTTCCATTGGAGTCTCATTCTGATTTTTTTGGAATTAAGAAATTAAAATTTCAATTTAATTTTATGAATTAAAAATAAATCTTTAGGATTAAACTTAAATCTGGTGTATTAAAAAATAAATCTTTAGGATTAAAAATAAATCCTTAGATTAAAGTTAAATCTATAAGATTAAAAATTAATTCACTGAATTAAAATTTAAATCCCATAAATTTAAGCCAAAAAAGTATGAAAATTGAGAACTTACAACTGGCGGTGCCGGTCTTTTGATGATTAGAAATTCTTGAATCTCTGATAAGTCATAACTGCGTCGTTCAATTAAGAAGGTCTGTATAACATAAGCAGGAAATTTGCTTAAATGTCCACGAGATGCTTCACCAGTCATAATTAAGTTTGCAATATCATTTAAATATTTTTCTGTATCCCTAATTCCAATACATTTGACCAGAATCATGTAAACATTTTCAAAAAATGTCACCAAAAAGCGTTCTATTCTAATGCCAAATTCCGTTGAATCATCATCAACAATCAAATTAATTAAAAATGGCAATGACTTAACAATCAAATTTTCAATTGATTTGCGTACATCGTAGTCTGGATGTTGATACGTTGATAATCGTTCCAAATATTTCTCTAATTCCAATAAAATGTCACGAGTTGCATTTGATATTGTTTCGTCATTAATTTCATTATTAATGAAATAATTTTGCATTAAAAATGCTCGTAAGCCATCACGTTGTGAGTTGTAAAAATTCGGTGTTATGCTATCTAAGTCACGAAGGCTTAATTGAATGCCAAATATATTAAAACGATGATTAAGTTCATCATCTGTAATATTATTAACACCAGAGAAATGTCGGTAACGATTATTTCCAATTGTCGATGAAGCAGATTGTTGATCCATATTTATTGGTGTTGGAATATGAATTGTTGCATTGGCTGGTGCTTGTCTCATTGAATTTCTGTCTAATGAGACAGTACGACGTTGCGGACGAACATGAATTGTTTGAGTCTGTTGATTTTGCTGTTGTTGTTGTGTTTGATTATGATCATCGCGAATATGGTGACTGTTGCATGGTAAAAATCTATATTTTTGGGATGATTGAAGAAATGGTTTTGGTTTTTAACGAATTTTTGTAATTCAAAATTCATCGGTTTTCAAAAATTCAAAATTTAGCTGTTTTCAAAAATTCAAAATTTAACAAAATTTCAACGAATTCAAAATTTAACGGTTTTCAAAAATTTAAATTATAGAAATCTTCAATGAATTCAAAATTTAGCAGCTTTCAAAAATTCAATATTTAACACAATTTTAACGAATTCAAAATTGAACAGTTTTCAAAAATTCAAAATTTAGTTTTTTTTTCCAGTTAAAAAAAATTCAATTCAGACAATTACTCACCTATCAAAAGACGACAAAAAGTTATTTGCCGGTATGGGTCTAAAATTGCGAATCGATGTTGGTGGAAGAGTTGTTGATGTCAAAATTGGTCGACTTGTCGATCGAGTTTGAGTGCTAGTCGTTGGCTGAGTATTAGTTGTAACTCGTGCCTGTGTCGTTTCTGGTAAAGATGTGACATTTTCTGTTGGTGATGATGTGCTAACAGTTCCTCCATTTGTCGTTGAAGAATTTTGATTGCCTGTTGGATTATTTTGCAAAGAATTTAGCACTGGAATTGAAATATTGGCATTTATAATGTGAACTTCTGCATTTGGTTGACTGGCCGACGATATTATTGATTGTATAAAATTACGATAACGTTCATTATTATTTGCATTGCGATTTTGACCTGCTAGAAAATGAACAGCATAATTGTTTGGGAAGGAAGAAAAGGAAAAGAGAAAATAGAAAGAAGGAATTTTATGAATAAATTTTACCCAGCTGTTTCGACTTAATTTGTTTGGTTGTTGTTGTTGTTGTTTTCTGAACACTTTTTACAATTTTTTTTTAACTTTACTTTTGCTTGCGTTACACTACAAAGTGCATTGATTATGAAGGAGGAACTAACAAAAAAGCGTGATTTTGTTTTATTTTACAAATGTCCACAAGCGTAGTGTGGATTGCAATTGGATTAGTGATATTAATTTTATGCCATAATTTTTACGAAATCAAAACAAATTAAAGTTATTAAAGCAGGTTCAAAAAATTTTTGATAAAAAAAGAGTAGAGGGGTGCATCTAAAGCTCAAAATTATATTTTTTAACGGTTATTTTTTCAAATTTTTGTTCCTTATAATTTTCAAATATTTTTTGATCGTTATTTTTTGAAAAAATTCCAGATACACCCCCAAAGTAAGTTATGTACAAAAATCAAAAAAATTATAAAAATTAGATGTAATAAAAAAATTAATAAACTAAGACATACTGATATCTTCCGATGTTGGAGAGTCACCACCAGCATCATCAAAGTCTAAATTGGTATGAATATTTTTTTTTTTGTGGAAATGTAACAGAATATATTCAAATTGAGGACAACATCAAGGTAGTAGTAATAAAAAGTAGATTTTTTTTCGTATGAAAATAGAGAGAAAAAATAAAGTAGAAGAATTTTCCTTTAGAAAATGATTAAAATTGAGAAATTCTCTATGAAATTTTGGCAAAACACGCTTAATTTGAGTACAAAAATTTTTTACACATTTCGTGCTGCGAAAATTTTCATTTTTCCAGTTTTCAGACTTTTTTTTGGTTCGTTTTTTTAAAAGATTTTTTTTAAAGTATCATTGAAGTGACTCTAACCTGAAGAACGTCGAAAGATTACACGACGTGATCGATTCATCGAAATTGGAACAAACAGCTGGGAGATTCGTGTTCTTGGTAACTGACCTTGTTGATTATTTGCTCCGCTTGATGCTGTTGTTTGATTATTTGTTGTATTCGTGCCTGATGATGCAGTTGTATTCAATGGATTTGCAGCTTGTGTTGGTGCTGTTGGCTGTTGATTCTGCTGATTATTATGTGCTGGATTAGGTTGTGGAATACCAAATGCAGAAAACAATGATGGTGGAATAAAATTTTCTGAAAAGAATTTATAACGGTTAATAAATTTTCAAATTTTTTGCAACATTCAAATATTTTTTTACAGTTACTCTTCAAAAAAAAAAGAAAAATTCAAATATTTTTTGACAGTTACTCTCCAAAAAAAATTAAGAAAAATTCAAATATTTTTTTTACAGTTATTTTTAAATTTTTTTCTGACCGTTAAAAATCTGAATTTTATTATTAAATTCAATTTTCAACTTACCATTACTCGTATTGTTGTTATTGATGGTACTAGGGTTGTTATTATTATTACTAATATTTTGCCCTTGATTAGCAGCAGCATTAGACTGATTACTATTTGCTAAATTGATGTTTCCACGTGCAAACAATGGTCCTATATTAATGCTTCCAACAGGAGGTAAAGCGGATATTCCTGAGCTTACAAATGCAGATTGTTCAACTAATATCGGTCGGCAGCATAAATGACGTGGCGTTTGAAGATTTAAATCTAACATTAAATCGGAAATAGCATGTTGAGCGTGTGACATATAATGCAAAGCTTCTGAAACTCTATCAAATATACGTTGAGCATTTTCACGTGCTGTATCGTCAGGAAAAGCTGGATCGTTTTGTAAAATATCATAATATTGTTGAATAAATGGATCTAATCGACTCTGAACTGTCCTCATTTGTCCAACAACTTCTCCTAAAGTTTGAGTACTCGTTGTTTGTTGTCGTCTAGCTCCAGTCATGCCACTTTGAACAGTCGTTCCTGTAGATGTAGGTAATGTATTTAATACAGACGGTTGGGGTGGTGGCTGTGGAGTAGAATTTTCTTGCTGTTGAATAGGAGGAATTGGTGCATTGACTTGATCTGTATTTTGATTATTTGCAACATTAGTGTCTTGTTGATCGGAAGTAGATGAATTTGATGATGCTGTAGAATTTGCAGTATCAGTTCCAACCATATTTGGTGGAAATTCAATAGTAATTGATGAAGATGTTGTAGTTCCTGATTGTCCAGATGTTATTGGATCATTATGTTGAACAGTAATGTTATTAATTCCATTTTGACGAAATGCAGCTGAAACAGCTCCTTGAAATGCTTGTACAATATTTTGTACATCTTGTTGGGGTAGATCAACATCAGTTACAGCTGAAATTCCAACTTCTAAGACTGTAGATTCCATTGTTTGTTGTGAAAGTAAGTCCATATTTTGATTGTTTAATCCATTTTCAGGATTTTCTAAATATGCTGCAATATTATCAGCACATTGAAGCATATGACGTGCAACAGTAATGCGATTACCACAAAGCGTTGATGATGGATTTAATGATGTTGTTGTGTGAGCAGGTCCAACAATATTTGTCGGTCCTGGAACTGGAATTGAGAAACTTCCCATCATTAAATTCTCAAAATCTGGCAATGTATCACGTAATCTTGAACGTCGTGTATCTCCATCACTATTTGTTGTTGTAGTCGATGAATTCGATGAAGGAGGTGGTCTTTGAACCAAATGAAGACATTTTCCATTTACATCTAAAATTAAACGCAATACAGTAGTAAAATACTTTGAATTATAAATTATTATTATTTGTATGCTTACCATATTCCTTTAGTGGTTTCTCATCATTCAAGACACGACCGCAATAAATAAGTCTTTGAAGGTCAGCAGTAATTTCTACTTTTTCAGAAATATGTTCCTTAAATTCTTTCACTGTCATCTGTAATATTTTTATTTTTTTAAAAAATGTTATAGTCAATTAGATAAGGTAAAAATATTTATTTGGGATGTCGGAAAATTTCCTTAATTAGCCGTATAATTTTTTTTTTAAGGTATGGAAAATTTTAGAAAAATTCTTGAAATTTTCACATTCTTTATGAAATTATTAAATTTTACTGATAACTTACCTCCTCATCGACTGTAAAGTCATGATTACGCGAGTCTAACGTTTTTACTTTAACATTTATTATGACCATTTTTATTTTCTAGAAATGTGACGAAGAAGAAAACTGTATTAAAATTCCATTGAAAAATCATCAATTTGTAACTTTTATACGTTGTTAAATTGTTTATCAAAATAATCAATACACGAAGATTACTAAGATATTACACAGTATTGACAAATCGACTTACTTAGCATAAAATCAGTCCAATTAAAAGAAATATAGAAACAATTTACATCACACTGAAATTTTCGCAATATTTCAATTAATTTACACTTGAAAGTATTCACTCACGATATTTTACTATCTTAACTATCCAAATTGATTAATTTAAATGATTAAAAACCTTTAATTCCCTATTTTTTAACAATTTTTCAATTGAAGTGATTTTAGTTAGCTTTTTGTATTCTACAGTATGTTAAAGTATCTTAAATGACGGAAAGGCCCTCAATTCAAATTTTTCGTGACCGTTATTTTTTCAAAAATTGTTCGTTATTTAACACGCAACTCTTGGCTAACTTTGTTCAATTTTAGTTATATATTTCTCACTAGAATTGATTAAAAACCTGAAAATAAGATCAAATAATAATAATAATAAAAAAATCAGATTTTCTTTAAAATTCTCTTATTTTAATTAAGTAATTTCATGCATGCTTCATACATAAAATGTACTATCTCACATGGTTTTTCTTGCATTTTCTTTTTTTTTCATTTTTTGTTTAACAATAATGAACATTAAAACTTTAATCTTTTTTTATAACATAGAAAAATTTCATAATTTTAATTTTTCTTCATTCGTTCAGGTAGAAACAGCTATAATAATAATAGTAATAGTAATAATAATCATGTTTAATAAAAATAATAAGTTGGTAGTAGCATCATAAACTGAAGTTATAAGAACATACAAAACTACAATCAATTTATTTTATTTTTTGATAGATTTCTGAACACTTGAAATGATTTCTTGTCGCTTATAAATTGGCATTGATCTTCTTTCAGCTCCACTACCAGCTGATTCTTCAGCACTTGTGGATGTTTTCTTTTGCTTTGGTGTCGCTGTCGTTTTTAATGAAATGCTTATATTTGTAACATTTGGATTGGCACTTGGTGATTGAATTTTAGCTTGTAGACTCTGTACATTGTGGGATGTTTGAAGAGCTGGAAAATTCATTGCTGCAGATATTCTTGACTTTTTACTCGAATCACTCATTCGCTCAAAATCAGCTGTTTTACTTCGTAGCACATTCGAACCTATAGAAGAAATACTTGGCGTATAATTTGATTCTTTCACAGCCTTTAATGACATTGACGATGGTGGTGGTGAATTTGGTGGTGCCGTAGAAAATGAGGGTGATGCAATTTGACCCGTAGACGATGACATTTGAATGGTTCTAGTTGTGCTGATACTTTTCTTACCCTCTACCTGTGTTTTCTTTGATGACATTTTGGACATGGGTAATGAAAGTGCAGTGGACGGTAAGGAAGTGAGTGAAGTATCTTTCATTAATTTTGTAGCTACATGTTGTTGTTGTCTAGTGTCGTCTCTCTGTGAATTTAACGTTTGAACCTCATCTAAACGCTTTGATGTGATTGTCACAGATTGACGTTGTGGAAATTGGAAAGTTTGTGATATACTCCTACGTATAGCTATTAATTTATTGATTTATTAGTACGTGCGTGCTTGTTTTTTTTTTTTTGAGGGAATATGTAAATAAAACTTACCATCATCTGAATATTCATTGCCATTATCCTCAATAAAGGGAATTTCGGAATAATTATCTCCAATATGTGAGGATTTTTCTAAATAAAATTGAATATTTTGTCCATGAATACCACTGACAGTCTGACCTGTTGTCTGCATTTGAACTGGAATTTTAAGACTAGCTGTTACAACACCAGAACCATGTGATGTAATTGGTGATGACATTCTACGCGTCACTGACTCAAAAACATCAGATGCATTGGAATCGATTGACGAGCTTCGAGTCTTTGTTGGATCTGTTGAAAATGTATGGATATAATAATCTCTTTCAGCCATTGAAATTCCTGATCCAATACCCGATGAGTATTGATGGCTTTCATGTGTTGAGGATGAGGACGATAAGTCACCTGATTCTGTTCGATCACTTTGCCTTCTCCTTCTTAGTGGCTTCTCTGGATCTTGATATTTCATTCGCGTTCTCATTTCACGTTCTTTTAATCTAAATTAAATGAATCGGAGGATATTAAAAGGCAGAAAATCAAGGGGAGGAGCTTTGTGAGAGGAAAATACGTGCACTAATGTAAGTGAAATTCTATAACTAATATCAAGCTCTAAACTACCTTCTTGACGACGAGGTACTTCCACCTTTGGCAGCATTTTCATGAAGAATATCTTCACGTGAATAGACTACTCTTTTTGGTAGCTCTATTGTAGACATTGTGGTTGTTGTTGGCGATTTATCATCGTCTGAGAATACGGTATGTTGTTGGAGGTATGGTGGACTTAAAGGTGGGATTGAACTTCCACTGTCAATGTCTTCCCTAATAATTTCAAAAAATTAAATTGAGTAACACTTCAAAGTGTGTATGAACTTACTCTTGCCTGATGTACAAACGATCAAGTAAGTAATCAAGCTGTTGAGGATAGATGTCCATCATTGTGGTATAAATTTCATTCATATCATCAGATGATAAAATGAATAAATCTTCATAATGGTCAATCATAATTCTCACAATGTTGATGACGTCAGCTCTTTCAGCCAATTCTTGCTCTTCAAACTGTTCAGACTTTATGCAATGTAAAATATTTGGCGCAACAACAGTCGCTAAATTTGTGCTATCCATTTTATTTCCATTTGATAGCACTTGTCCATCAAATGTTTTTGTATCATTGGCAGCTCGAGCTACTTTGGCTAGAAACTTTAATAATACGTATAAAGTATCTCTATGCGCTACTGGAAGTAAATGAATCATGTGTGATATTGCTTCCAACTGTAATCTCCGGTTTCTGATTGCTAGAAATCATAAAATTTAGCGTTAATAAGTGATTAATGATGATTGAGGTTGTAAATGAACTTACATTGGGTTTGTAGAAAGCCTTTGTATAAATGCCTACATAGTAGTGGCTCCGGTAAGTCTCTGGAAAAACAATTCATGTTAATTTGAAGGAAATGATAAATTTTGTTTGACTACCTGAAGAATTCTTTCAGTAACGTCGCTATATCGTGAGGACATACGTCCGGATCGATCGAATTTACTATTCCTTTATCGAAATCCTCTCGAAGCTATAAAGAAATCAAAATTAGGGATTTTTATGAAGCATTAAATTTTCAAGGACATACCTGTCTCACGCGTTTCTTTGAGGTACTAACTCTAAATATTCCAACAGTATTTAATCCATTTTCTTCTAAATATCTTGTACATGTAAGCACTACGGACGGAACTTGCTGAAGTTGACTATGAACACCTGCGATATTTATGATTTCATCATCATCATGACTACTCCTTCGGTCAATATTTGTATGAGATAGAGGTAAGAATGTATTGTGTAAATATTCAGCGAATTCTGTTCGAGCAGGAAGTGACTCGCATGAACCTGAACGATCTCTATTTTGATTAAGATCTAGTAGAGAACTGAGAGAACTCCTTGAACTTCTTGATTCCTTTTTCTCTTTCGTTCTATTATGATCATTCTCTATACACTGCTCCAATGGGATATTAAACACGAGGCCTCCTATTTAAAAGCAGTAAAGAGCTCTTTTTTATTGCTAATTTCTTTTATATAATGAATTATATTTGTGTAATAAAAACCTTTATTTGAGTAATCATCTTTTCCTTTACTCGCATCAAATATACCCGTCGTAACTGCTTTTCGTTTCAGTAACAACACTCTACGTTTATGAGGCTTCTGCGAACTTTGATTTGATGATTCTATGAAAAAGAAATAATATTGAGATATTTAAAGAAAAGAATGAAAATTTCAATTTTAATTGTGCAAACATGTGAGGCAACTACTTCATACGGGTGGGTTATATTTAGAGTAAGTAATAGTGAATGAGATGAAATTAATCATAGAGAAATATTTTTTTTTTGGTATTTATAAAATAATTAAAAATAAAATTTCATCAACGGCGTCATTATATACCTTGAGGCGTTAACGTCACTCCTAGCTGTTGAATTTTTTCTTTGGCCTGCTTTTCAAGCACCACCCTTTCGACTTCTGTTAAGGTTGGTAAAAATACATCTCGTAATTGAACACGTTTTCCTGTATGTGCACATATCCATATTCCATTGCCCTAAAGGAAAGATGTAGGATAGAGATATGGATTAAAATTTTCAAATGATGGAAGAATGTCAGCTGTATATGACCCTCAAAAGGATCACGATAATGTCAACGCAGAGGCAACAAGTGAAAGAATTCGAAATCCTTGAAATGCAATCAATGCCATAAAGTTATTACATTTTGATACAAGCTATAACATCAAATCCCTTAAGGACCATGTTGATTGTAAATAAGAAGAAAACACGAGTTTTATTGTTTTTCTCATATCCCGAAATAACGTGCAACGATGAAAACTATAAAATAAAGACATAAACAACTGGCAGTGAGCAGAAAAAAAAATATTTTGTTGTATACACTTTTGTGACGTCATTCGACGAATGAAATTAAAGAAAAAAAAATTCCTCGTTTTAAAAATATTTTCTAAAAGAAAAATCTCATTTTCAATGATACTATTGAGTTTTTCTTTCTGGTATAAATTCTACTGCTCGCTTGCTTTTTACAATCTACAACCACACATATAAAGATTTTTCTTTTCGTTAGCTGAGAGTCGGTCGACGGCATATGTGCGTTTGAGTATGAAAGATTTTTTTTTTTTGTTTTTACTTCTTCAATGTTAATTGCCTCTATCTGTGTTTATGAAGTATCGAGTAATTCAGAATATCCACCAACATGAGATGGATGGATTAGTTGAATTTGCGAAATCTTGCTTACGTAAAGGAATGATAATAAAAAAAAAGAAAATGTGAAAAATAAATATTTTTTTCTTTTCTCACCTGAGGAGTCCATTGAGGTTTTACGTCCGATGATGCCGGCACCAAAATTTGATTCGCATGACTTCTCGTTTGACTCTTTGATCGCGACCGAGAAATTTTCTTGAGCATCAAATGACCAACATTTGATGATGATTTTGATTTTTGCATTGCAATTACTGTTGATGCTGACGATGGAGTTGAACATGTCGATGACGGATTAGATTGATTATTAGAATTATTTGTATGATAAAATAGATTTGAGAGAAATTGTGTACCACTTTGAATGATACTGCTTGGAGCAGGAGAGGGAGGTGACGAGGGAATTGAGGGAGGTGGGGATGTTGAAGATGGAGATTGAATAATTGGACTAAAGATCGGAGAAGTGCAACAACGATGTAACTCATCACGATTTCCAAATAATACTTCAAGCCAGTCAGAATCAGTTTGACAGCCTTTCATCAATCCATCATCATCGCCTGGCTTTGTGATTTCACCTTTTGCTTTGATGTTTCTCAAGTTTCTATCATAATTAACACGCTTAAAACGATTTGCGGCATCATTATCTTTTGGTTTCTTACGTGCCATCATTAAATAGCGTTTTATCGTATCACTTACAGATTGACTTACGTCTTTATTATCAATACTTAATTTGCGACCACTTTTATCAGTCTGCTGAAGTTCCTCTTCTTCTTGTCGTTCCAATTCCACTTGCTTTTTGTACTCATTAAACAATGTATTTAAAGAACTCAATGGGATTCCGTCTGTTTGTGTTTCACCACTTCGAAAAGTCTTGATTGGTTTTCTTGATACATTTTTGAGTATCCCTGGTAGTGATGTGGGACTTGTTGGTGCTGAAATACTACTTGGATCTAATGGCTGTTTAGAGACATTTGAAATTGTTGTTGTAGAAATTGTTTTAGTAATAGTTTTAAGTGTCGTCGAAACAGTACGATTTGATGATCTTGGATATTGTTGTTGCTGTTGATACATTTGTTGTTGTTGCTGACTGGCAAAAATTTGCTTTTGTTGGTTATAAATTTGATGTGGTCGAGACAAAGCAGCAGCTGAAGAGGCGGTAAAGGAACGTGAAATGGGAACTGAAAATGCAGACATTGTGGTTGACATAGAGTCGGGTTTGATCTTTGCGGACTCAACATTTAATTTATGACGTAAATCTTTATTGCTGATATTGCCGGTATTGACATCGCCAAAACCTCGAGTGATTGTATTTCGACAGCTGCTTGCTTTTGTGTCGATAAAATCAACAAAATTGTGAAATGTTGATGATATTGTACTTGTTAAAGATGACATTGACGATGAGTATGAAATGTTTAGTGATCTCGTTGATTCAGTTCTTGGAATTGTTTTTGAATACTTTTGTTGTGTTTTAATATCATTAAGAATTTTGCGCAGTAAAACTTTATCTTTTAATAAGTCTGTTGAAATCGTGTCTGTCTCAATAAATGGCGAATAATTTTTCTTACGATATTGCTTTAACGAATCCAGCAGCAATTGTGAATGGATTGACTCATTGCCAGGAACTGGAGTCCATATGCTGTGATCTTGTACATTTGATTTTGTTATATCAAGATTTTCTACTCCACTACTACTAAATGCATTTGGTGATGCACTAATACTTCGACGACCACCAGATTGATGATGAGAAAATCTCGATATGCCACTTGTTGATGGTTCGTTGTTTGAAAATGCTTTATTATTATTAATTTCTCTACTGGATTTAGATTCATTCTCATTCTCCTCAATATCAGAATTAATATGAAGATATTTTTCTAGCATTTTAATGATGAGATCATCTGTGCCTTTTTTTGGTCTTTCACCATCCTCACATTCATCAGCTGAACTGCCTGTTGGTGGACTACCAACTGTCACTGGCCTTTTACTTATCTTGTTCTTATTTTTACGACGAAAACTTCCCGAGGCGCCGGGATATGATAGCTTTCGTTTCCAAATCAAAAATTTTCTTTCATTTTGGCACAATTTTTGAAAATGCTCTTCAATCTTTTCAATATTTTCAGGCTTATTCTGAACACCTTCGGGTATTAATTTTCTGCCAGCATCAGCCATATAACGCCATGTCTTTCTTGTTAATAACCATCGTGTCTTCTTTTCACCCGCCGTCGATGGTTGACGTTTGAGTGATTTTTCTTTCGTTGATGGCTTACGGCCCATCGTGCCGCTACTATCCTTACGTTTTATATGACTTAAATACTCTTTATCACTAATAAGTTGACTAGAAACTGTTGTCGCTACTTGCTCAACTAAATTCCTACTTGTTGACGGATATGATCTTGATCTTACATATTTTATTTCACTGCCGGGTAGGTGAAGTTCATTTTTATTACTATTATTGTTATTATTATTATTACTTTTACTTGTTGGACTATCAATAGGGGATTGAGGATTTGATTTTCTCATTGCTTAACATGTGCATGTTCACACTTCTTCTCCTTTCCAATTTATTCTTTTTTTTCTCTTATTTTATTTTATTAATTTTGAAAAATTAATGTTTTCTTTTTTATCCAATTTTCTCTCGTCTATCTAAACATTTATGAGAAAAATATTTAACGTAAATTTACGTGAATTAGGAAGCAAAAAAGAAGAAGTCTTTTTTCCCGAGCGACACTACATGACTACATTAATCTCATAACCGCGGCATGATCGATTTATCTTCAAGTCTGTGATTCATGAATTATATTTTTTCCTCTTTTTTTCAAGTAGACTTTCTGGATGATCGTCTATGTGTATACGTATGACTATTAAATTCAGTGATCTTATTTTTTTATGAAATTAAAACTCTTTGGATGAAAGGTTAGTTTGATTGTTATCGCAAAATTTAATTCAAAAATTTATACAAGAATATTTATCGTTAAATATTTGATTTTATGCAAAAAATTGTAAAATTTTTACTCTAATGCCTTAAAATATTAACGATCATAACTTAACGCTTTTAAGTTAAAATTAAATGATGCTTATTGTTTGAAGTTTGTAAACAGACTGATTTTTTTTTGTCATACAAAGGGTAAACAACTACGCAACATTTAAATATATACCATTTAAACTATAAATGAACGTTATGGAAGAATCTATTTTAATTCATTAAATTTTTACTATGATTTGTGCCAATATGAACTTCTTTGAACTGCTTCTATTGATCGAAAAAAACACATTTTCTTAAATTCATTAGATGTGAATCAGTACTTGGAAACAAAAAGAATTTATTCATCTCGCAAAATGTTTCACATTGAGATTAGACACCTCATGCAAATATTTAATGGTATTTTTATAGACATTTGATAATCCAAACAAACCAATTTTCCAAGAAGTTCATCAATTTGATCGCAGTAAATGTGGAATTTTTCTTAGAAGTAATTAAATCACGGTTGGAAAATTGTGTTTTTGATTTCAGAGAATTTTCTAAATTATACACCTTGAGTCTGTTCACTGAGGATAACAACCTTCAAAATAAAATATCGTCATGATGCGGTAGTGAGATTGAAAATATGACACTCGGGCCTTTTCCTTCAAAAAAAAAAAGATTTTTCCTCGATGATGCTTAGTGGAAAATTGCCTTGAATCGTTTTGCGATTTGATTAACGACTCCTGTGGTTCAATTTTTCCGCACAGCGATTAATTCCAACTAATTTTTCACTTAATTCTTTAATACGAAAGTAACTAAGAAAGAAAGAACGAAAATTTTTTTACTATTTTTTTTTCTTTTCCTCTCATCGTACGGCGATGCGAGAAAATCGCTGAGAAATGAAAATGTTTTAACAAAAAAAAAAGAAGATCATTTTCTTTTTTGTTTCTTCCTCGAGAGACTCGTGGTTTTTCCCTCCAAACTAAAAATAAAATAATGTTTTTTGATTCTTTTTTTAAGTGAGGTATTTTTGTACGTCGAGTGAGTGAAATGGATAGACGAACAAATGATGAAGGAAAGAAAAATGTTCATATTATAATAAGTGTATATTATATATATAAATATATATATTTTTTATAATACGAAAATATTTTTGGGTGTATAATGGCTTTTACTGTTATTTCATTTTTTGCTTTTATTATTTCTGCCTTTTTGCCTGTTGGCATCTCGCATCACATGAGCGCAAGGAATTTCTTCTCGTTTTTTTTTTATTATTTGATTTTTTATTTATTTTTTTCTTACTCGACGTCGTCGGTTGGTCGGGTAGGCAAAAGAATGTAATTACGGATAAGCTTGACGTGTGCTGCTCAAAATTCAAAAGGTAGAAAAATGGCCACAAATATTCAAGATCAAAATAAATTATCACGTGCTTTTCATCTTCATTTAAATCATTTGTTATTCAAAAAAACAAAAAATTCTTTCACCTTTTTTTGAGTGGATATGAATATTTTTCATATTTTTTTTCAATACCCTTAACTTCTTCCAACTACATGGCACTAACTGCTTTTAACCAGTTTACTATTTAAATTGCCTCATTTTCATTAATGTCGCACTGTCTGCTACGTAAAAGACTCTTTTTCATTCGAGTTAATCGTGCAGAAATGAAAATATGAAGTGTGTAAAGCTTTCGGAACTGGATGAGTCAGGCGCATTTTTAGTCTACAATTTATTCATGATCAGTTTGATTTTGCACGCTTTTTATTCTTTTATCAATGCTTAGAGGGCCGTTCACTTAGTACGTACCGCAAAAAAACGACTTTTAAGACTCCCCTTGTTACGCATGGTTACAAATTGTCAACCCCCCCCCCCCTGAACGTTCAAATTTTTTTTTTCATTTTATAAAAAATGTTGGTATAAAATTTTTTTAATTTTTTTTAACTAATTTCTTTAAATACAATTGAAAAAAAAAATACTAACTAACTTTCTTTAACGTATGTATGAAAACTAAATTCACATGATCAAAATATTACAAAACCTAAATTTTACATTAAATTTTTTATTTGAATACTATAAAATTATTATTGCTGATAGAACGTTACATTTTCAAATACCCCCCCCCCTGTTACAAATGGTTACACTTTTTCGAACCCCCCCTCCCCCCTAAAATGCGAACGTACTAAGTGAACGTCAGCAAAAAGGATTTTTTTTTTTTTGTTGTTTAATTAGATAAAGTCTTCTAATATCCGTGAATAATACTGTCAAATAAATTAATGAGTAAACTAGCTTTTCCTTTCATGACATTTGAATGTGACATTGACCTTTGCTTGTTTGTTATTGAATCTTTGTTTTCTTCGAATTTCGTCTGAATTCAACCGGTGAAGCTGTCACAAAATGTATTATTGTAATGCTAATTAAGGTTTTTGAAAGAATTTTTTTAGATTTTTAAGCACTTTTGAGCATAAAAAGAACTTGAACAAGAATTTTACTTAAGTAATCAAATTTTTCCAATTTCATTTTGACTTTTGGAAAAGCAAAATTTTATAA